>OZ012667.1:15193089-16443089 GCA_963942505.1 Lordithon lunulatus | reverse complement strand
GCCCAGAAACAGTTTCGATGCAAACCAACCCATCCTCGGAGCAGCACCTATGGACAATCCACAATTCTACTATAACAACCATTTCGGTAAAATAGTACCCGCATCCGGGCGTGACTTAAACATACATAATAGGGACACCAACGAGCAAACACAACAACAAAAAATGTACTTCGTGGGAGATGGCATAAAACTACCTCTGCACATGAAAAAACATGATGACGGCACTTTACACCTAAGCGTTGATGTACATAAATTATGCAAATGCAATGGAACAGCTTGTACCCACCCTAATGCGCTAGCTGGAGAAAACAAATCTGATACACGCGTTGGACTAGAAAATCCTGCTACAGACGAAAACCAGGAAGATGATGATGATGATGTACCTGTCGCAATGGGTACACCAGATTTCGAAAAACTGCGTTTAGAATCGAATTTAGATGAACTTGATAACGATAAGGATGTTTTTAAAAGGTCACCAAGGGTTAATAGACACCTAGAAGTTGATGACCAATTTCCAGGCTTTAATGATTTAGATTTTGATAAAAATAGCAATTATTATGATGAAGAACATGATTTGATTAGTCCGATCAATCAGCTTGAAAACAGGTTCCAATCGCATCCAAGAAATGTTAAAAGTTATCAAGATATTTATGATGATGAGAGTAGCGAAAAGGAGAATGATGAAGATTTAGTTGGAAAACGAGTTGGATTGTTGACTAACGTATTGTCATGGATGAAAGATATTGCAGTGGATATGAAAAATAATAAATAGTTAAATGTTATACTGTAGTCGATTTAAATTATATTTAGGGTTGTAAGTTTGTAAGTTTTGTACATTTATATGCATTAATAAAGGATTATTATATTCCATGATTCATGGATTTGGATTATTCTACTTATGTTAAACTATTTTTCAACTAGTGCTTTATAGTTCAGTAGTTAGAAAGAACATATTGGTTGTAAGTAACTAAAACAATATGGAGTGAAGAGCTTATTAAAAGCAATTCGGTTTATATTTTGTATTATGAACAGCGCTTAGCCGCAGGGAAGGCAGGCTACAGGGAGATTATAACACGTACGCCCAACCCAAATGGAGAGGCTGACAAGAAGACCTACTTCCTAATGGTTGACACCGTGAGCCAGGAGGCGAGGGTGTGGTCCCTCTTCCAAGCCCTGGGAGAACGCAGGGACCTGACAAATAGGGGAGGCAAGACACAGGTTATCGTGGAGGCCCCTGTGTTTAAGCTGGACACCCTAAGGAAAATAGTACCGCTTTTGAAGAACAAAGACAATATTGTACATCAATCCAGTAAGAAAGCAGAACGGTGAGGGGATGAATCCGGAAAGGGCGAGACTGGAGCGGCAGAGGGCCGCGGAGAAGAACGCATTCCGCAGGGAAGTCAAGAGCGAGGCCATATTGGTCCAGCCGGATGGGGCCACGTATTCCGACCTCTTGAAAAAGGTACGGGCAGTAAGTACCGAAGGCTTGGAGGTACATGTGTCCCGGGTATCAACGACCAGAGATGGCTTACCTAAAATTGAAATGAAGAGGGGAAGGGCCGAGAAGCTAAAGAAGGCGATTGAGAAGGAATGGCCGGAGTCGGTAAAGAGACCCGGGCGTCGGTCATCATAAGAGACATGGACGATGCCACCAAGGAAGAGGAAGTAACGGCGGCGCTGACAAAATTCACGGGCGAGGCCCTGATGCCGGCCGTCGGGAACAACCGAGCGGTGACTGGAGAGCCTGTTATCGCTAGGAAAAGAAGGCCCTGAAAATAACCATACAAAGGTCGAACCGAGTAAATGAGACGAGATCCTGCGGTCGAAGGGGATGTGTGGGGCCAAGGATATAAAATAGCCATGAGGAGGCAAGGGCAAGGCCATCCTGACCATACTCGATCCAGAAATAGCAGAGCACATGACCTATAGACAAGAACGGAGGAACGGGAGCCCGAGGACGCAACAAAATCTTTTTCGGTAGAGGAGGTCGTGAGAGAAGGAAGAAGAATGGCTCCCAACAAAGCCCCAGGACCGAACGGCGTCCCTCCCGATGCGGTGAAGATAGTCGCGGCAACGTTTGCACCTGAAGTAGCCGCGATAATGAATGGGGCTCTAGGGAGGAGAAATTATCCAGAAACTTGGAAGGGGGCACGGCTGGTCCTCCTGCCAAAAGCGGGAAAGTCGGCGAGATCCCCCTCTGCGTACCGGCCGCTGTGCATGCTGGACACGCTGAAGACACTCCTCGAGTATTTGATCTTGGGGAGAACAACCAGCGTAACAAAGCGGCCGGGAGGGGTTGTCGCAAAACCAATTCGGTTTCAGGCCGGGAAGGTCCATGGTGGCAGCGGTGGAGAGAGTATTGCAGATAGCACGAGGCACGAGAAGGAACGTGGCGAACCAGGAAAATGACGGCACTGGTAACCATCGATGTCAGGAATGCCATCAGCACGGCAAACTGGGGGCTAATTATCCAGGAGTGTCGAAAAATTGGCATAACGGGCAAACAAACAGCTACCTGGAGGGAAGGTCGGCGAAACTCACTTCGCGAGAGGCTGAAGTTACTAGAAGACTTACTTCCGAAGTTCTACAGGGATCGGCGCTGGAACATGAAATATTGGTGTATCTGATGCGCGAGGACCACATGGGAGGTGATAGCGGAATTCATCAAGGGAATTATGAGCCAAAAGGAGGAATAAGAGAAGTAGAACCCACCCAGATCTGAATCTGAGAGCGGTCCCAGGACCGGGTGTGGGTGAAGGTGGGGTTCAGCAGGTAGGTTGGCCCAAAAGGGTCCGAATACAGCACTACCCGGGGGAGAATGCCAACACGGCCTCCTAGATATCTTTTGAAGATTCCTCAGCCCCCAAAAAGGCTACTTTTGGTGAAGTTCATAGTTTCTAACTCGTATGTGTTCACTAACATGTTACTTTACTCCTGGGGGACATAAAAGCAAAGATGACAAGACAATAAAGAACGTATAGTCCGGAATCAAATCGATTATATTCTCGTCAAACAGAGATACAGCAATGCAGTGAAAAGTGCCAAAACATACCCAGGAGCAGATGTGTGATCATAATCTTCTTGTGGCGGAGATTATGGTGAAGCTCTAGGCTCACCAAACCAAAGACCAAGCGATTCCAGCCTACTAAGAAGTAATTACGTTAAAGCGAAGTAAAAGAAAACCTAAATAAATTAATAAATACCCGTTCGGCAATTTAGAATCAACCTGAAGACATGTAACAACATTTAAAATGAGCAATCATAGAACCTTGTAAGAAGCATCTGAAACCTGAGAAAAGAACAAACCGAAAAGATTGGATGACGAAATATTAAGGCTTATGGAAGAAAGAAGAAACCTGAATTATACAGAAGTACAAAGAAGTACAGAACGATATGATATATAAATGTCGCCACGCGAAGGAAGAGTGGATGAAAGAGAAATGTACTTTGATAGAAAACCTGCAGACTCTGCACGACTCCTCTAAAAAAAATAACAGAGTTCACTAGAATTGGTCTGAAACAGAGATCATACATCCTTACAAATGAGGAAGGAAACATTGTGTTGGATATTAAAGATCGGTCAATTGATCTTTAATATCCAACACAATGTTTCCTTCCTCATTTGTAAGGATGTATGATCTCTGTTTCAGACCAATTCTAGTGAACTATGGGAAGAATACATCAAATCCCTTTTCAATGACCAAAGAGAAGAAATAACTACCAACGGTAACAATGAAACTTGACCATCTATTTTAAAAGAAGAACTACAAGCAGCGATTAAATCAGCGTAAGATGGAAAAGCTCCGGTCCCTGACCACCTACCTGTAGATGTGCATAAGTTTATTGACGAGCAACATTTAGATGCTGTAACTTCCCTATTTAATAAGATGTATGAAGCTGGAATAATACCAAAAGAGTGGCTTCAGTCAATGATTGTCACAATTGCTAAGAAGCATACTGCCAAAAAGTGCGTAGAACACCGTACGACCAGCCTAATAAGATCTTTCTCAAAGTCATCCATCGTTGGATTTACAAGAAACTGAACCAAGATATGGCAGATACCCATTTTGGCTTTATAAAGGGAGTAGGAGGCACAAGGAAGGCTTCCCTTTGCCTACAACGTCTTGATGCAGCGGAGTCTGGATGCCAAGGTATACGCCTGTTTTATTCATATTTAAGGATTTGATAAAGTGAGACACAAACAACTAATAGAAGCACTGGAACGAGAAAACCTCGACACAAGAGATATACAAGTAATAGTAAAACTGTACCTAAATCAAAGTGCATCTAATCCGAACTAACGAAAGCAGTAGAGATGAAGCGAGGAGTCATACAAGGCTGTGTTCTCCCACCACTCCTCTTTAACATCTATTCAGAAGAAAACTTCACCGACGCCCCCGAAATGGATGCCGGTGGAATACGAGTTAACGGCACTCCACGGGGCAACTTGCGTTACGCGGACGATACAGTACTTGTTGCTTTATTTCATGTTTTCGACGAAAGACCTTTAGAATATGTTGAATAATGTCATCACAGCTAGTCGAGAATTTGGGCACTCAATGTTAAGAAGACCAAATACATAATTGTCATCAAAACCCAAGAATATCTGTAGGTGAAGGTGAAAGGCTAGAAAGTCGAGTCGAGAGGTATGACTACCTAGGTAGAAGCGTCGACTGCTCCGTGGATTACCGCGCAGAAATTAAGATACACATTGAGAAAGCCTGTGCATCCATTGTCAGATTAAAAAGATGCTCTGTAGTCGCGACCTAAGAACTCGGATAAATGTTACGTATTCCCAGTCCTTTTGAATGAAGTAGAAACTTGGACCCTCAACGTGTATTTCGAGAGGAAACCAGAAGCCATCGAGATGTGGGCCTATCGTAGGATGTTGAGAGTATCATGGACAGAACATATGACCAACGTGGATGTTCTGAGAAGAATGGAGAAAGACAGAGATCCTACAGGAAGTGAACAAAAGAAAATTGCAATATTTCGGCCACATCATGAGAGGTCCGAATTATAAGATTATGCGACTCATAATCCAAGGAAGAATCGTGAGGAAAAGATCTATTGGAGCGAGAAGAATGTCCTGGCTAAGGAATCTGCGAAAATGGTTTAATTTCACGTCATCTGACCTATTTAATAAGGCCGCAGTTACAAAATAAAAACAGTACTGATGATAAGCCTACCTCCGGAATGGAGACGATAAGAAGAAGAAGATAAATAACTATTTATTAAATTACTAAGGGTATCTTCTCTTATGCGTATTTACAATGCCTGCTCTTCTGTGCTAATTGAGACTGACTCTTCTCTAACTGGAACTATGTCTGGGAACTGTAACTGTCCTCCTTATCGTGGCGCAACAATCGCCTACTACTTCTTTGGGGTGAAGCTTATTGACGAATCAGTAAATTCCTCGGCCGGTCAGTGGGCGCTGTGCTTTCTTATACTAATCACTAATAAGACAGCCGGATTTGGATGCATATGAGAAAAAGCTAAAACGCGTCAAGTGGGAGGATGTGCATTCGATGCTCCAGTTGGAGAGAGTGATGCATTGGAGAAGAAGAAGAGTGGGGGCAGAGGGAGAGTTGGTTTGACGAGGAATGTAGGGTGAAGAAGTCGAGCTGGCGAAGAGCAATGGCGAAGTGGAGAAATGGGAGAGGTGAAGTGGAAAGGGCCAATCAGGCGAAGAGGGAGTTCGAGAGAACCTGCGAGAGGAAGATGCTAGAGGAGTTGCAGAAGGTAGAAACGAGGTTGAGGGAGTGTGTGACAGAGAAAGGGTTTTGGGAAATTCTGAGGGGAAGCGTAAAAAGGGCAAAGTTAGCATAGAGCTGGCAGAGTGGGAGAAGAGCTGTAGAGAGATGGCGGGGTCAGAGGTGGATTTACGGAGTCCGAGACCGGTGGTAGGAAGGGAGGCGTTTTCGCGGGAAGAGGTCGACGTGTCCATAGGACAGCTGAAACTGGGAAAGGCGGCGGGGGAAGATGGGCTGAAGGCAGAGGCCTTCAAAAGATTAACAGAGGAAGGAAAAGATAAGTTACTGCAGGTTTTGAATAGAGTCTGGAGCGGTGAGAAAGAATTGCCGTTAGAGAGGCGTGTGGGGGTGGTGGTCCCGGTACACAAAGGGGGAGCAGCATCGGTCGTAAATAATTATAGGGGTATTACCGTTATGAATGCGGGGTACAAAGCGATGATGTATATTGTGAAAAATAGACTAGCGAGGGAAGTGGTTAGAAAAGGGCTGCTGCCGGAATGCCAGGGGGGTTTCAGAAAGGGAAGAGGGACGAGGGAGCAGATTTTCACGCTTGCGAGAATGGTGGAGGAAGCGTTGGAGTGCAAAGGAAGAGTGTATGCGGTGTTTGTGGATTTGAAAGCGGCGTATGATTCAGTTCCTAGAGGAAAGCTCGTGGAGTGTATGAATAGATTGGGGATGGAAGATGAAAGTGTGGAGTGGGTGAGAAGTATATATAAAGAGACGTATGCAAAATCGAGAGTGAATGGAGAAGTGTCGGAGAAGTTTAGGGTCAATGTGGGTGTAAGGCAAGGGTGCCCGCTAAGCCCCATCCTGTTCAATCTATACACAAGCGAGTTGGAGGCGGTGCTGAGGAGAGGACAGGCTGGAGGGGTCGTGGTGGGGAGAACCAAGGTGTGGATGCTGGCATATGCGGATGATATAGTATTAGTAGCCAAGAGAGTGGAAGAGATGCAAGAGATGTTGGAAATAATGGGAAGGTACATGGATAGGAGAGGGCTAGTAGTGAATGTGGAGAAGACTAAATGGATGATGTTTAGGAATAGGGGTAGAAGGGGTAGAGTGGAAGAGCTGAAATGGAAGGGAAGGATGATTGAGAGAGTGAATGTCTTTAAATATTTGGGTTTCTGGTTTGACAGAGGAGGAGGATTTAGGGTGCATGTGGAAAGTATGCAAGCGAAAGCGAGAATGGCTTGGGGAATAGCGAGAAGGAAATGGGAGAGGTTGTGGGGCGGTAACCTCGGAATGGCGTGCAAGATCTGGGATGTGTGTGTAAAACCTATTCTGTTGTATGGAGTGGAAGTGTGGGGATTGCGTGAGTGGGATGTGATAGAGAGAGAGCAAGGTGTGCTCCTGAAGAGTCTGCTGGGTCTCGAAAGGTCGACACCGAGAGCAGTGCTGTTGCAGATCGAATCGTATGAGTATGTGGTGGGAGTCGTGTGTAAGGGTTGTGAAGTTTGAAGAAAGATTGCAGGAATTGGGTGAGGAAAGACTGGTGCGGGAGGTATGGATGAGGTGTAAGAGTAGGACGGAGTGTGGTTGGAGAAAGGATAGAGGAATGATGTATGAAAGAGTGGGTATGTCTGAGGTGTGGGTAGAGGAGAAGCTGAGAGAAATGGGAAGCCTAGGAACTGAGGTAAGAGAGATATTGAGTGGCAAGAACGGCAGACTAGAGTGAATGAGAGCTCTTACAACCCTGGCTACGTAGAGTGGCAAGTGAGTGGGAGACTCCCGAGTTACTTAGCCAGGGGTGAGTGGAGCAGGGAGGACAAGGTATGCATGGCAAGAGCGAGGTGTGGGTCAGACGATAGAGGGAGGAAAGTGTGGATGGGTCTAGGGTACACCGCGTGTGCGCTGTATAGTAAGGGAAGCGACACGTGGTGGCACCTTAGCGAAGAATGTGAGGGTGTGAAAGCAGAGTGGGTGGGAGACTGCAGAAAGCTGAATGAATGGTTATGCGAGGATGGGGAAGGCGTGAAAATCTGCAGGAGGCTGACGTGGGAGAGGAAAGTGGCAAGGGCAAAGGGAGCGGCGATAGATGGGGGTAATTTGTAATTTTTGGCGGAGTAGTACTTTTATTTATATTGTATTTTTATTTTTGTATATTTTTGTTGAGGTTTGTGATGTGGAGGGGCAGTGAGGGAAATGACAATAAAGGTCTTTTTCTTTTTAATAAGACAGCCGACAGCAGAACGGAAGTAAAACTGGTAGGGCTGCTACCAAATATAAATGGCCCGGGTGTTAAGAAGCGGGAGTTGATGACGATGGCGTCGCGTGCCCAACTCCTGGGTCGTGACAACCACGAGTCCACACAACGCAGACAGTTTAAGAAGGCCGCTGCGCACCAGCGCGCTACGGATCACCCAAGCATACCGTACCATGTCTACAGACCCACCCGAGCATACCACACCATGTCTACAGACCCCGCAGAGGTGCTGGCAGGACGACGCCTGCGGGCCTACCCTCTTGATCCTCTGGCAGGCCTCCGCTCTAACAGAGCATCAAGAAGGGAGCAGACCCGAAAAAGGTTAGGCAACACACGATCCAGAAGTGGAAGTGAAGAGTGGACGAGACGCATTATACCGCGGATAGAGCTGTGGGTAGACCGAAGAAATGGTGAGCTGGATCTCTGGGCTACGCAGGTCCTGTCCGGGCATTTCCCAACGTACCTGCTCCTTATAGGAAATGCCGATACTGCTTTGGGACAGATGATCCAGCCCACACCCTATACCGATATCACCGGTGAAGACGCGAACGAGCCACCCTATGGCTAGAACTGTAGGAGGCCTACCCTAGAGATTGGAGCCCAGATGTTGGAAGACAGAGCCAAGTGGAAGGCAATGACTAGTTTCTGCCAAACAGTGATGAGACAGAAATACCAGGACGAACTACAACAGTGACGTCACGTGACAAGAAACGGACAATGTAGACCCGCAACGACGCCTGAACTAAACAGGACCTGCAGGAGATACCGATAATAAAACCATGACGAGGCAAGAGACAAGGACTAGTTAACGTGAGACGGCGCTATGGCGCTTAATATGCCTAATCGTGGTCAAGCACCTAGTGGATAGAACGCGAGTTTTGGTTTAGCTGGTGGGCGCCACGGACAGAACGCGGGGTGAATCTGACACTACCCATGCCTACCACCTAGTGGTGGTAACGGAGGCATGGGTGAATTACCTCACAGGACAAACAAAAATTTAAAAAAAGTATAGAATAAACTTTAAAGTTGTTTTTCTACTTTCAAACTATCGATTGTTCCCCGACTATCTGAGCTTCGATAATGCCGATGCGTATACTTATAATCTAAACAATATTCTCAGTTTAGAGCTATCACGATCAACCACGCCATAGAAGACTTGATGGACACCACTTGATAATGTTCATAGTTTTTACTTATTATTAAATTACACAATTGTAGATATATTGTTATTGCCAGTTCAATTATTTAACGTTTCTTCTGCACTTCTTGATTTATAACCAACTTTCCAGCCTCGACGCGCATGAACAAATAAGCATTAGTGGCTACAGATAATCCGTAATATGTAGACATATTTAAAAATATGTTGATCTTTCGCGTCGTTTCTGGTGACATAAAGATATAATAAATTAGTTATCACGCGATTCTTCTTCCATCTTCATAGAATTATTACATAAATTATAAAACTTTATATTTTTATAGGGTTATCAGTCCAATCGTGGCACAGAAACCCTCTAAAAAACAGTGAAAGGTGATTCGGAATAATTGGCGAGTGCTGGGGTTTCAACCTCGATGCTCAGTACAAGAGGCCTGTGGGGTAATTTTTGAGCGATCGCTATGATTATAACAATCACGAGATTCACTATTATTGTGTATGGTATCGATATTTGGGCCTTCACCTCGTGAAAGATGATCGATATCTCTGACAGAAACCAAAGGCTTGTCAGCTGCATTACTTTGTCATTAATTTTGGAGCTAATGCTATTAGTCCATCGCTATGAAACATGTTGAGTTTATAACGCATGACAATAGTGATCGCTCAAAAAACGCATCCCTGCGCCTCTACCAACCAGGCCACTGCGTTGGGTTATAATATTCTTTATCAAATGTTTGGCACATCATAGATCGATAACCTAGAAGATAAGAATTAGTTATAGAACCTCTCACGTGAAAATGTATTGTTATGAGGAATTCTCACCTTAATTTCACTTGTACCCGATATTTCAAGCGACTCAACTCGCTAACAATACTAACGATTTGTGTAAAAAAACGTAGGAATAATAATTGAATTAAAATACAGAACATTAAATCATGATAAATCGTTTCATATTCTATGATACACAATATATGCAGGATATAAAATATTTCTTATATACATTTATAAATATCTAGCATCCATTCCAATTAAATGATATTTTATCAACAATATAACCAACAAAACTCTCAATAATTTATATAAAGACTATATAACTATAAATTCATTCATGCGCTATGGGTGCTTGCAACTGAATTGCTAACTGCGCCTGTATTTGGGTCACATTGACTGATGATGGCACTACTGGTGCGGGCAAAGAGATGGTAATCGGTTCAGGATCGTCGGGATTGCCTGGCTTCGATGTTTGTAATCTACGAATGTTACTTACCACATTTAAACCTATAATTATACAAAAATTAAACACTTTTATTTCAAATTAATATGAGTAATATTAAATGTGATCGGAAGTAATTGTTTGTTCAAAATTCTCATTGGTAAAAATTCTTTCCAAAAGTATAGGCGATTCAAATGTTAACGGTTTATGGGCGGGGCCAACCTACTCATAGGTAACGATCAGCTGTTGTCTGTATTTACAATGTGTAATCACATACGAGGCATATCCAGAAAGTAAGAGTACTGAGGCTTCATCATGTTGGCCACACGGCAGTATAGCCTGACTCCTCCCCTTTGCACCGAGACTGGTTTGAGGTCAGTACGTTGAGAACTGTTGACACGACAACAAGTTTCGTGAATAATGTCAATCCAATCTCCCGCCAAGTGCGAAATACGCGGCGTCATCCGTTATCTCGTTTGGAAGGGAAAACCTCCATTTGAGATTTATAATGAGATGAAAACTGCATATGGTGATAAAGCTATGAATCGTACGAATGTGTACAAGTGGTGTCGCGAGTTTAAAAACGGTCGTACGTCTGTGCATGATGATCAGAGGAGCGGAAGACCTTCAATTGTGACTGACGAAATTGTGGAAAAAATTGAAAATGCGCTCCGTGACGATCGCAGATTGACTGTGGATGAACTTTCTGCGATATTTCCGCAAATCTCCAGATCTCTACTACACGAAATAATCACAGAAACCCTCGGATATCGGAAACTGTCCGCGAGGTGGGTCCCAAAACAGACAGACAGACAGACAGACCAGCACAAGTTGAATCGAGTGGAGGCCGGGCAAGAGTTTTTGAGGCGCTGGAAACTCCATGGAGATGAATTTCTCCGCTCCATCGTAACTGGAGATGAAACTTGGGTAGCACACCACACGCCCGAAACCAAAAGACAGTCTCAACAGTGGCGTCACACCTCTTCACCCTCCGCCAAAAAGTTCAAAATCACAATTTCAGCCAAGAAAGTCATAGCATCCGTGTTTTTGGACTGTCAAGGCATAATTTTAATCGAATATCTGCCTCAAGGGGAGACCATCAACTCTCCAAGATACTGTGAGACCTTAAAAAAATTGCGGAGGGCGATTCAGAACAAGAGGAGAGGCATGCTGACAAAAGGAGTCTGGCTGCTGCACGACAATGCCAGACCACACACGGCCAACGCCACGAAGGAACTGCTCGCCTCGTTTAAATGAGATGTCCTGAACCATCCCGCGCATTCCCCTGATCTAGCACCTTCAGTTTACTATCTCTTTACCTCCCTGAAGCTGCACATGGGTGGAAAAAGGTTTTTAACCGACGAGGAGGTAAAGGAGGAGTTGGAGAAGTGGACAAAGGAGTTGGCGGGAAACTACTTCGAGGAAGGCTACACTTCGCTACACCACCTGCATAGAGAGCAATGGCGACTATAAAATAGCTTTTATTATGTAATAAGTTTCACGTAATTTTTATGTTTAAATAAAAAATTTTAACACCTACAAAAATTCAGTACTCTTACTTTCTGGATATGCCTCGTACTTCAGTTCGCTGGTGTGTCACAATGTCATTTAAACCAACATAAAACACAATGACCAGCACGAACAATGAAATAAAAGCGAAATTTTAACACTGATATAACATGTTTACTCGGATGGCAGTTCGGTGTTCCGCCACCAGGTGGAAACAAACCGCTTTAGTTCGCGAATTGTTTTAAGATTTATACCACATCTAGATAACATAAACATATTTTTTGGGAGTCAATGTCGACAATTTTAATATCTTCAAATATTATTGAAAATGTTGAAAACGACTTTGTTCTTGTTCATTTGAAATGATTTTTCTCGGAAATGTCCGTATGTGACCTATATCATAATATACATAACTGATAAAATCCTGTCTGAATCCGCAATAAAAAAAAAGGTTTGTCATTTGAAAACATTGTCGATGACGTCATTTTTTATTCAAAAATGGTCGAAAAATGGCACTTTCATTAAAAATTGGCAATTAATAATTAATTAAAAATATTTTTTTTAAATCATAAAGAAAGTTTTTATCGAATTTATTCCATACTTTTGAGACATCCTATATATTAAAAATAAATAGCCGCGGTATGGGTAATTGTTATCAAAAGGATTAAATGTAGAAACATTGGCAAAATATTAATTTTTCCTTATATTAGTAAGATTCCTAATGACATAATTTGGCAAATGTTTGACATAATTTCGCTTTTCGAATATCCTATACAATATAAAAAAAATCTTGTGAGAATTTCAAATAAACATAATTCTTGCCGACACTCATAGTTTCCTTACCATGTATTTGTCGTTTATGCTGCGTTAGAAGATAGCCCATCAAAAATGTTTCAGTGCACAATTCACATTGGAACCGTTCACCTGTATGCCTGCGGATGTGTGCTTTAAGATCGTTGCCTTGTGCAAAGGCGGCTTGGCAGTAAGTGCATTGATAAGGTTTCTCTCCAGTGTGAGTTCTCATATGTACTGTTAAGTTATATGCTCTAAAATAAGAATCAAACATTACAATAAAATGTGTAGCTAAGCATGATTTGAACCCACCTTCCAAAGCCACGACCACATATAACACAAAGATGTGTCTTTTCACCAGTATGGTACCGCTCGTGTACTGTGAGATCTGTCGTTCTAGGAAAACCTTAAAAGTAATTTTTGTATTCAACATTCCTCCTAGGGGGTTAGTTGTATAATATTTGTATATAACCACTCGAGATATTGTGTGAATTCATCCTCACTAGCTGAGCTACACTGATGAGATCTAATAACATCGAAATCTAGACATGTAGATTACTAAGAGGTGGATTCACACTTATATAAATGCTTAATCAGTTTTCAATTCAAAGAGCAAAACGAAAATCACTTTTTTGATCTTTAAAAAATATGAATCGAAATAACTACACGCAACTTTGCACCTGCGTGCATTTATATATCCATCATCATCATCTTCATCATTTATCGGTTTATAGCGTCTCTGACACCTTCCGATTTACAAAATAGCTCCCTAGTATGCTACTGTGAGATAGTTTAGCCTCATTCATTATTAGCATAAATAAAAGTAACATACAAACCTTTTCCACAAAATTTACATTTAAACGGCTTCTCCCCGCGATGCCGCCGCATATGAATAATCAAATAATCATTCCTAATAAACCGCTGCCCACACTCCGAGCATAAAAACTTCTTCGAATGATCACTATGAAACTTCATATGCTCAGTTAAATGAGACTTAGACAAAAACGTCTTATCACAAGTTTTGCATTGGTACTTCTTCTCGCCGTTATGCGCCTTCATGTGCACATCACGATACTTCTCAGTAGTAAACCCTTTAGAACAAACAGAACATTTAAACCGTTTCTCCGCTATAACTCTGTCACCGCCTTGATTATGTTTGGCTAACTGGTGTTTCGTTAGGTGATCGACTCGTGCGAATGTACGCTGACAAATATCACATTCGAACTCAAGAGCGCGCGAGTGCAATTTCATGTGTTGCGTTAAATGATCACGACGAATAAAGCTTTTCGTGCATATATCACACGAGTAGGGTTTTATTTCCGAATGTGACAACATGTGTCTTTTGAGGTGTGTCGAACGTGAAAAGGTTTTCTGGCAGGTTTTACACTCAAACACCTTAACACCTGCATGCGTAGCAGCATGAACATCCAGTAAACTAAGTTTAGTAAACATTTCATTACAAACCAAACACGAAAACTCGCCCTCCTCATCCTCAAATTCCTCCTCCTCTTTGATTTCCACTTTAACTTTTGGAGGGCGGCCTCTTTTTAAACCGAGTTTACGGGGACGACCTCTACCTCTTTTAATTTTTCTTGTTATTTTAGTCGGTGTATACTCTGAATGCCCACTATCCGAATCATTTTCAACATCTGGTGTATTAAATTCAGTAGAATCCTGAAGAAATTCATTACCGTCACTAATTTCATTTGTATTATCTTGCAATATATTAGAATCCTTTGGATTAGTCTCATTTTTAAAATTGTCATCATTTAAATCAACATCATTATCATCGATTGGTTCTATGTTACATTCCTCAAAACTCTCCGCGTTTTCCGTTAAATGTATTTGAGGCTCCAAAAGATCAGCTTCGTCCCCATCAAGCTCATCATCATACATATCAAACACAGAATTATACGATTCATCATAATCAATTTCTATATAATGTTCGTCAATATTATCTAAATTTTCTAGTGTGGGTAAAATAGGCATTTTGTTTTCGTGCAATTTCCGGTGTACTTCCAAACTGTCCGCCCTATTAAAACCTTTATTACATATATCACAAATATGTATGCGATCTCCTTTACACCGTTCAGCATGATTCAATAAATGTTCCGTTCTATTAAAGCCTCTATTGCATTTCTCACAACTATACGGCTTCTCCTTTAAATGTGTCACCAAGTGGCGCTTCAAATGTTCAAACCTAGTAAGAGTTTTATTACAAATCTTACACACGTGCACCTTTTTGCGTCCGTGTGATAGCTCATGGCGTTGCAAATGATTGAGCCGAGTGTATTCTTTATCACAAGTCTTACATTTATACAACGCTCCTGAATGCAATCGTTTATGACATTTCAATCCATCTAATGTTGAGAATACTTTAAAGCACTGTCTACAGGTTAAAACTAATTGATTATTATCCATGATTTCAATAAAATCACATTTCTGCACTGTTGATTCCATTTCGGTTGCAGTCATGTCTTCCAGTTTGACGTCAGTGTTTTTTTCAGTGTCTGATTCTAGCATTTGTTGCAAGTCGTTTAGAAAATTATCCGTCACGTCAGGGTCCTTTTTTACCTTTTTCGCGTACTCGCGTAAACTGATGTCGGTCATTTGGCATTGTTGCTTGAAGGTGTATGCGTATTCTACTTTCTCTTTGCACTCCTTGCATATTAAGCTAGGTAACCCATCCGAGCTGTTCATCTGGAAATAATAATATTTATATGTTAATATTAAGTTATTAATAAGCAGAAAGAAATTAAGTTTTAATCTAAGATGCATTTACAGATGGAAGACCAAAAAAATGTCGAAATGGTGCTAAATAAATGAAAATTGTATCAAATTAATGAAACTACCTAATTGGAATACGATCTTCCTAAGAAAAATATAATGACAATCGTTGTCGAGAAACAGATTCTGGACGAAGGGAAGGCGATAGGGACCGAGAAAGACATCCCAGCCAACGGGACAAATCACATCGATCTCAGCATTAGAACGTTTATTTTTTAAGAGAATGATCATTTTACGCCTTCGCTTATAATATTAGTACATTCCTAATGTAGTGTAATTTTTACATTCAAATTGATTCAATATTTGTGTTATTCATTCAATGTTTTAGCATTCAGTTCCAAGAGATGGACGGCAACATCCAAGAAGATTGCACAATGATATGATAAAATGCAATATTTTATGAGAGATCCAATCTAAACTTATTGAAACAACAACACAGACTACAAATAAAACAATATTTACAATATAGAGCATCCAGCTCAGTATCCTATTGTGTAGAGGCGACGTTCTTCTCGTATTGAGCATAAAAGAGCATTAATTCAAACCTCAGTGGGATCAAATTATCGCGAATACCCTTTCATAATTTTTCAGAGGGTTTCTGTGAAGTTTAGGCAAGTACCGGGTGATTAAAGCTTCTCATTTTACCGGCAAAAATGCCTTTCTGCTTTCTGTGTCTATTCTCAGTCGTTTCAATACCAGGTGACCACAGAATCGTAAGAGCCGTAACAAATATAAACACACACTTGGAATTAAAAAACAAATGAAGAAAATGCTCCGTCCAGCGGATCCAGCTTAAGAAGAAATGGAAGAATATAACGATATATCAGAACTAAATTAGAACCAACTGAAGTTCTCAGAAATATAGGAGTAGTGGGGAAAATCTTTAACAGCATTCAAATAGCAAATAGAAAGTATGTTCCATGGGAGTAAAAGTTAATACTCAGCTAGACCACCAATGAACTCCTTGCAAAACGCAGAGCAATCGGCAGATACTCGGTAAGAACTGGACAAAGAAGTTAAGAAGGCGATAAAAAAAGACCTGAGACCTCATAACACACAGATGATACAAGAAGCCATCGAGAACATGAATATGAATGTTCAATCGAAACAAGAAAAGGAAACTCGATTATTTGCAAACGCAAGAAACGATAAGGACAAGTTGTGACAGGTAGGGCTCAAAATACAACCACTAGCTAGAACTACTAGAAACTCTACGGCCAATTGTTACCCAAGTTAAACGGTTTAGATCAGGTAGTCCTAAATATAAGCTTGGAAGTAATCCCAGAAATTGAGGCTACCGAATTCAGATCCATTCTTTAAAACAGATCCAGAACAGGCACCAGAAGATCGCCTTATAACAGAAATGTTGAAGACTGGACTAAAAACTTTGGAAAAAACATTTATCACTCTCTTCTAAATACATGTGTGGAGAAATAATCATGTGATGCTCTTCAAAAAAGGGTGACCCAACCAACATAGAAAATTATAGACTGATTAGTCTTCTGACCATTCTATATAAGCCTGTTACCAATATTATAAACAACAGTCTCAACAAAAAGTTTGATTTCTACAACCCAGTTGAGCATTCCGAAGCGGCTACAACAGTACAATAGACCACATCCAATCGTTGCATACGGTTATTGAGAAATGTACTGAGTACAATATCCCCTTACACCTCGCATTTGTGGATTACCAAAAAGCATTCGATCGAAACATGGGCGGTGCTAGAAAAAATAAATAGGCGAGGATTGACTCGAGATATACCAATCTGATTAAAGATATCTACAAAGTGTAGCACCTTGTCAAAATAGTTGAAAATTCAACAACGGAGAAGGGCCCAATACAGAACCCCTCTCTGATTGGGCCCTTGTGATTCAATTTCTCCGAAACTATTGATGGCATTATAAGACGTTTTTAATAACTTAATGGAATGAACATAGACAGAAGGTTTATAAATATTCTTCGACATTGTGATCCTCAGCTCTGACGGAATAGAACTTGGTAATATGTTGCGTGAACTGAAGGAAGCGTCACAATACATATGCTTAGAAATGAATCACTAAAAAACAAAGATTACGAGCCCAAGCTGTTCAATCTGTAAGCAAGTGAGTTGGAGGAGGTGTTCAGGAGAGGGCAATCAGAAGTTGTAGTAGGAAAAACCAAGGTATGTATGTGTGAGAATGTGTGGATGATGTAGTGTGTGTGGCTTAACAGGGGGACTAACTACTAAGTGAATGTGAAAAAACGGATGATGTTTAGAAATAAGGGTAAGATAGGGAGAGCGGAGTAAGATAGGGAGAGTGGAAGACTTGAAATAAAAGGGAATAATGATTGAGAGAGTGAATTATTTTAAGTATTTAGGCTGCTCCTGAAGGAAACTAATCGAAACAGCATGTGATGGCAGATGTGGATTTAGGTGAGATGTAGGAGTAGAACAGAAAGGAGCATACAGCATAGGAATGTATGAAATATTGGGTATGTCTGAGGTGTGGATGGAGGATATGCTGAGCAGAATGGGACATTTAGGTCAGGAAAAGAATAAGGGAAGTTGAGTGCCATCAAAAAAGACAGGTGATAATATCTCAGAGCTCATACAACCCAGGTTATATGGAGTGGCAAATGCAGGAGAAGCCCCCTCCACATAACCAACGAGCAGCAAGGACAAAGTGTGCATGGCAAGAGGGAGATGCAGTTCGGAAGAGAGGAAGGAAAGTGCGGATGGGGAAAAGATACACCGCGAGCACGCACGCGGTGTATCTTTGCCCTTTGTGTAGTAAAGGGAAGATTAAGAGGGGCTGGAAATAGCATGAAAATCTGCAAAAGGATTAGAGGGGAAGTGGCTGAGGGTTATATGTATGGGAGATGCAGTTCGGAAGAGAGAAAGGAAAGTGTTGATGGGGCAAAGATACACCGCGAGTACGCACGCGGTGTGTCTTTGTCCTTTGTGTAGTAAAGGGAAGGTTAAGAGGGGCTGGAAAAGGCTTGAAAATCTGCAAAAGGATTAGAGGGGAAGTAGCTGAGGGTTATATGTCTAGTTTTAGTATTTTAGTATTCAAGATTATGTGGAGTTTCGGTGATTTTATAGAGGGAATACTATAATATATTAAGTAGTGATAAACTTCGTTCTTGAGAACATTCAGGAATCCAGAACTTGGTATCGAGTACTGAAAAACGAGAACCGTGAGGTATAGAGTACGGAGAGCCGCTACCGACAAACGATACCTACGGATCGAGGACATTATTAGTATCTATCTATAACGTATATACTTCTAACAATACATATGATAAGGTAAACAATAAATAGATTTTGAAAAATTCTCAGTTCTCACAACTATAGATCTTGGCCTGGAAGTCGTATCTTGTTTCTCGGTTAATTAAAATTATCGACTTTCTATTCTCAGTCTTGCTTAAGTTCTAAAGCATCAAGAACAGCTATTCTTGATAAGAATCGAGAACAGCTGTTCTTGGTTCTCAAAATCCCCGCATCACTAATAATAAGTGAGGAGAGAATATATTGTTTTATAAATATTATATTGTGATGGCTATGCCTCATAAATCACGGTTCTCGGTTAATTAAAATTATCAACTTTCTGTTCTCAGTTCTTGCTTAAGTTCTCAAGCATCCAGAACTTCAACTCTTGATAAGAATCAAGAGCAGCTATTTTTGATAAGAATCGAGAACAGCTGTTCTTGGTTCTCGAAATCCCCCCATCACTAATATTAAATGAGGAGAAAATATATTGTTTTATGAATATTATATTGTGATGGTTATGCCTCATAAATAACGGTTCTCGGTTAATTAAAATTATCGACTTTCTGTTCTCAGTTCTTGTTTAAGTTCTCCAGCATCAAGAACCTCAACTCTTGATAAGAATCGAGAACAGCTGTTCTTGATAAGAATCAAGAACAGCTGTTCTTCATTCTCAAAATCCCCCATCACCAATATTAAATGAGGAGAAAATATATTATTTTATGAATATTATATTGTGATGGCTATGCCTCATAAATCTTGGTTCTTGGTTAATTAAAATTATCAACTTTCTGTTCTCAGTTCTTGCTTAAGTTCTCAAGCATCAAGAACTTCAACACTTGATAATAATCGAGAACAGCTATTCTTGATAAGAATCGACAACAGCTATTCTTGTTTCTCGAAATCCCCCCATCACTAATATTAAGTGAGGAGAGAATATATTGTTTTATGAATATTATATTGTAATGGCTATGCCTCATAAATAACGGTTCTCGGTGAATTAAAATTATCGACTTTCTGTTCTCAGTTCTTGCTTAAGTTCTCAAGCATCAAGAACCTCAACTCTTGATAAGAATCGAGAACAGCTGTTCTTGATAAGAATCAAGAACAGCTCTTCTTCATGCTCGATATCCCCCATCACTAATATTAAATGAGGAGAAAATATATTATTTTATGAATATTATATTGTGATGGCTATGCCTCATAAATCTTGGTTCTTGGTTAATTACAATTATCGACTCTCTGTTCTCAGTTCTTGCTTAAGTTCTCAAGCATCAAGAACTTCAACTCTTGATAAGAAATGAGAAGAGCTGTTCTTGATAAGAATCAATTCTTCGTTCTCGAAATCCCCCATCACTAATGTTAAATGAGGCGAAAATATATTATTTTATGAATATTATATTGTGATGGCTATGCCTCATAAATCTTGGTTTTCGGTTAATTAAAATTATCAACTTTCTGTTCTCAGTTCTTGCTTAAGTTCTCAAGCATCAAGAACATCAACTCTTAATAAGAATTGAGAACAGCTATTCTAGCTAAGAATCAAGAACAGCTGTTCTTGGTTCTTGAAATCCCCCCATCACTAATATTAAGTGAGGAGAGAATATACTGTTTCATGAATAATATTCATATGGTGATGGCTATGCCTCATAAAGGTTGTTTTTTACAGGAAGCATATTCTATATCATAAAAGCATAAGATATAAGATGAAGTCAATATTTTGATGATAATGATCAGTTATTTATGTTTTTATGCTGTCATTAGCAAAGGAAGTAATGAGTTATAACTTACGTAGAAGGTTGTGCCTTTTTATATTTTTTAGTGTAGTAGGTAGTTTCAATTAATTGTAATTCATAAGGATTTTTCAATAATTATTCCCCATCAGACAGGCAATTTTATGTAGTGTGTTGTATTCTCAACATTTCTATATTTCATATATTCATATTTCATATATTCATATTTCATATATTCATATTTCATATATTCATATTTCATATATTCATATTTCATATATTCATATTTCATATATTCATATTTCATATATTCATATTTCATATATTCATATTTCATATATTCATATTTCATATATTATTTATTTGTCATTGAAGTCCCTTTAGTGGTAAAAATATTTAAAGTTATTTTTGAGAAAGCAAGAAATCTCCCAAAAGCATTAACAAAACTTTGTAGGAGTAAAATTAGAGATAAGTACTAACATAACTAACTTGTCTAGATATCTACAAACAAAACCATTAGAATAAGAAAGTATTGAGCCCTTGACCAGCCAAGCAATTAACCAGTTTACCAAAAAGTTTCAGCCCAAAGAGCATAGTATGAGATTTATAAAAGTGTTGCAGCACAGTTGCAAGACAGAGTACAGTAAAAGTTCAGTGAGTCAGAGTTTAAAGACAGTTCTAAGGCCCAGTAGAGTTACAGTTCCAAGGCAGTTACAGTTAGAGAGAAGAACAGGCATGGTAAATACACTAGGAGAAGATATTTATAGTAATGAAATAAATAGTTAATATACTGAAGGACTTCTTGCCATATATGGCTATCTGAATGAGAAATTATTAAATAGTTAATATTTATATGAGTTACTTTATTTCCAACCCTGGGTTGCCCACCAGAGGTTTATACCATCGAAGGTAATCTAACATTTGTGACAGCAGGTTCAGAAAGGGTACAACGTACATTGAAACCTAGTACACTACATATTTGGTACCAGCAGTGGAGGTTACTACAAGTTTTTCAATTACTCCTTTAAATATGTGTGTGCAATTGCATTATTTGTTTACATTCAATTTCTGTAAAAAAATCTAATAATAAAAGCACATTAAGGCACCAATACACATGCCACTGAAACAGTATGCCAATGGCAAATAGCTGACATGTTAGCTACTCGAATACTTGACATGACATATGTCAGTCACTGACATGTGCCATTGGCTTCTCAATATTTTATGTAGTGACAGAAAATGAAGTATAGTTAGTAGGGAATCTGTGTGAAAAACATTTGTTCTTTCATTGTATACATAAGTATACACCTTTTACTATTTATACCTTAAAAATACATTAACAATCAAACGTTATTGTAGAAGTTTAATTTGAATACCGATTAAATAATAACTAAGATCAGCTGTTTACCTACTAAGAAAACTGTTAATGTTTGAATCATGAATTGGCCGGTTTGACATAAAAAAACAATCCATGAGAGACAGTTTGGTAGTATATGAATGTGACATGAACTGAATGACTACAAAAATCATCAGAAAATTTTATACAAGACATTCTACTGAAATGCATAATGTATCAGATAAATTTAGCTAATATTAGTTAGCAACATTTCAATTCTCGAGTATATATGTATGTTTGTTGAATACCTTTACTTGTTTACATTGAAGACATTATCATTCTGTCAAGAAATCTAATAATAAATGTATATTACTCTGCTTGATTATAACCTACACAAGTTGTAACCACCATTACCATTTAAAACAACCGTATTCAATATTTGAAGCAATATTTTCGTTACAATCTCTACTGTCCAATGAAATGAATTACCTGTATGGAAGTGCACGCCATTAGCATCTCGTCAATACGGGGACTCTCGATATTATTATGAATTCCTTCGAACAGTTGGTGCATTTCCAACGACTCACATTTACATGCTCGGCAAATACGTGTTAAATCCAATTCTGGGGCATCCATCATTTCGTCAGACACTGTTTTTCTATCATTGAATGAAATTTATATAAACAAGCCAAGCCTACTCCACTGACTTGACAGATGTTTTTGTTACCGACTCGCGTGTTTCGATGTACCGGGAATTCGATGCATTTTCAATATTATGGTTTAAATGTCAAGCTAACTTCACGGCATACTTTAAGTTCAAAATGAAATATGTATCACCATAAAATTAATAACAAAGGTTATACTTAGTTTTTGTATGGAATTTTATTAATTCCAACGTGCAATATAGTAATAGCATAGGTAAGTAAGATTAAGTAAGCCATTAAATCGTAGAACCTAGCCAAATAGAGCATCCATTTTTTAAAATCGATAAGGCAACATTGTTGCCTCAAATTCTCCAATGCTTTATATGATTCTGCTGAAATTAGTATGCAAACTTGATCTATCAGCTTTAGGGTGAGTATTTGAAAAAGATAATATTGTATTTGACTAAAGCCGCTTTCGTTTATCGTTCGAGAGCTGTTCCAGACTGTTCTAATTCACCTGAGAACAGCTCCCGAACGATAAACGAAACCGGCTTAAATTGTATTACACCATTCAACAGTTTTAATTACCGTTAATTACTTATGAATGGTGCACTGAAACTAATTTTTAATTATCTTTTGAATATTTATCGATCTTTGTGCTCACTAAAAACAAAAACTATTATCCTTTAAAAAATATTACATACCAACTCATAAGGCATTGACTTTTGTCTGTAAATAGTAGTTGCATAAATATAATGGTTCTTTTAAAATAGCTGGTGTAGGCACCACACGCTTTCCGAATTACATTGACATTTTTTGCTTTTTTAACATTTTCGACATTTCCAACTTTTTAGATATTTTAAATTTTTTTAAATTTTGACACATTTTTATAGTTTTAAGACGTTTTGAAACATTTTCGCATGTTTTAACACGTTTTGACACGTCGTGGCACATTTTGACACGTTTTGACACATTTTCCTACGTTTTCCCACAATTTCTCACGTTTTCTCAAAATTTTTTATATTTTCTCACATAGGCTCACATGTTCCCAAATGTTCCCTCATTTTCTCACGTTCTACTTTCATTATCATTACTACATTTACATGTTACCATGTTACCTGATTCCCTGCGTTATTTACGTAGTATAGTATAGTATAGTATAGTATAGTATAGTATAGTATAGTATAGTATAGTATAGTATAGTATAGTATAGTATAGTATAGTATAGTATAGTATAGTATAGTATAGTATAGTATAGTATAGTATAGTATAGTATAGTATAGTATAGTATAGTATAGTATAGTATAGTATAGTATAGTATAGTATAGTATAGTATAGTATAGTATAGTATAGTATAGTATAGTATAGTATAGTATAGTATAGTATAGTATAGTATAGTATAGTATAGTATAGTATAGTATAGTATAGTATAGTATAGTATAGTATAGTATAGTATAGTATAGTATAGTATAGTATAGTATAGTATAGTATAGTATAGTATAGTATAGTATAGTATAGTATAGTATAGTATAGTATAGTATAGTATAGTATAGTATAGTATAGTATACGCCGGTGACGTCACTTGTTATTGCGCAGTGCGCCTCTTTCTACAAGCGACAGCGACCCCAACCAATTATAGGCAGGATATCGGTTTGCTCGAGTTTTCTACTCTATTTGTGGACCGATTATGCTCAAATTTTCAGTGGATTGTCCCAGATATGATACTCAGTCGATTTTTGTCACAATCCGTTGTGCTGTTTTCCCAGAATATTGTTCACTGACAGACGGACATACATACACACACAGACATCCGAAACATCGGATTTATTTTGACTACTTTAGTCATAAAATTTAAAGAATATTCATTTTTTTTTTCAAAATTGTTCGATAAAACAATACCTCCCTTATACAGCAGTGCTGTATTTGGGTATGTAATTGTATGTTTGTTTTTTCACAATGTGTCTGGATCACATTGCTAAAATCACATTTCTTGTTTTTTCAGGCAATAAGTTCCTACATTCTTCAATAGAACGCCATTACATTATATTATAATAAAAATAAGTAACAACAATTATACAATATAAACATTTAATTAGTAATTAAAACTAAGTTTACATAAATTACACATGCATAGATATATACCAAGATAATATAATACACACACTGATATAATTAGCATAAATATACACACAGCCCATATATTAAAATAAATTCATGTTCTTAACATTTACATAAACGACTAGAAAATATACTTTTTTGTGACATATATTTATTTAAACTACACGTGCGTACTATCTAATGCATTCACCTGCGCTGTCTTTTCAAATTTAAATGCATTTTCCCGCTTGGATAATGGTGATTTTAGGAAGAAATGCGATTCTTTTTTATTGGTTGTTTTGGGTGAATGTATCGGAACGCATAATGCGGGTTTTTTGACGGACTTTAAACAGCTTGCATCAAACTCCACGGTTCTATCATTCAAAAGTTGTAGTGATTTATCGGATGCTTTTGATCTGAATGATGCGTGTTTGGTCCGCGAAGTTACAATTGGCTCGGATAGAAGTCTTGGCACTTTCATCACATCTGATTCATGACTTGATGTGCAAATTGGCGTATGTGGTGCTGATTGTGATACGATCATTCTTGGTATGCTTATTATGGTAGTGTCTCGTTCAATTGATTTATTGGATTTTAGGGCGTTGTCTAGTTGGCTGCCGGAACATAGTTGTCGCATGTTAGGTTGAGACCTAAAACCGAACAAGTATTCAATTTAATAAAATAAATACAAACTATATTAATTTATTTTAATTGTATATCTTCACTAGTGTAACGAATTATGTGCATACGTCAAGCTGACATGGAAACTCTAGCAGAATATGTTGCTAAGCTGTTTGAAATAACAATATTTTTATTGATACATTAGTCAATAATTTTTCCCACTTTTAAATATCGGAAACTTGTTTATGAAATGTATATAGGAACAAATCTTAAATTTAATTACAAAAATAATAAAATTTAATAAAAATGATACAATTTTACCCCTAGGAGGAAAGTATAACGCCATCTTGCGACACCACATCAATTGTGCATTGCTAATTGATGTGGTGTCGCCAGATGGCATTATACTTTCCTCCTAGGGGTAAAGATGTATCATTTTTGTTTATAACCACTCTAAATATTGTGTGAATTCATCAATGAGACAATCGATATTAGAATAAGCCAGGAGGTCTCTGCTGCAGCACAAGACTCGCTGACTGGATAGTTCCGGATAGTTGGCAGGAGGGTAGACACGTAGGCCTCAAAATGGGCCCATTGTGAAACCTCCCTTTAAGGCTGCTCACTCGTCCCACCAGGAGGAGTTGCTAATGCTGGTCATACCAGACCAGCACTTCTCGCTGACTAACTTGATGATCAAGTTTATCACAATAAAAACCGCCGGACCTTAAAATGTCTGCACACCAGAACACTTTAGCCTCACCATTCAAGTTCTGTAATACAGACGAATTACAGTTCGATAAACATGAACTAGAACATTTCTTAGACCAGCATGATATCGACTCCATGTTGGTATGAGAAACTCACCCCCGCCCTAGCGAAAATTCCGGGTTACAATCTTTTCCGTATGGATAGATTAAGTGTACTAAAAGAGGAATACAGCAATATATACAAGAAGAGCGCTGAATCACGCAGCACTCGACTTGCCGTTGCTGGACGTCATGTTGGTATGCGAAACTCACCTCCGTCCTAGCGAGGTTGTAAAATTACGGGTTACAATCATTTTCGAAGGGATAGATTAGGTGCACCAAAAGGGGGTACAGCAATATATGCAAGAAGAGCGCCGGATCACGCTACACTCGACTTGCCGTTGCTGGACAACCTGGAGACCAACGCCAGAACAATAAAAATCGATAACAAAGAGCCGGTCGCAATTGTGGCTTGTTATAATAGCCCTGCAAAATTATTGCTGTCTGCAGGACTAAATTCAAGACTAGACGCAGAATCATTTTAACCCGAAACACGCGAATTGGAATTGTCGCCCGACGACAGTACTCGGAAGGAACCTATCGTTATGGGCTGAAAACAACGTGTTCTCGATTGCGAGCCCGGACGAACCTACCATCTACCACAAGGTAGGGCATAGGACTGATATTCTAGACATTGCGCTGTTTCGTAACGTAAATGTCCCTAGTAATTTGACGGTTCATAATGTCCTTAACTCGGATCATCTCCCCGTTGTGGTTGACCTGCAGCGACATGCAAGCAGGGAACCCCTTAAAGTAACCCAAATGGTTGATTGGAAGGAACCGCAGCATCTTTATCCTCTACTGCCTTCGTTAGGCCATATCTCACTCCTGTGCGAAATTGATTATGCTATTACCGAATTAACTGCCGCCATATCTACGGCTATTGGTAAGTATACCAATACTGTCAGTAGGGGGCCCCGGGGAGAAATCCCCTGGGCCTTCCTGCGAACATCCGAGGACTCATCAAAGCCAAGAACCGTGCTAGGTGCATTTACCATAAATTCCGTTTACCCGCGGACAAGCATATCATGCTTGATCTGCAAAAACAGGCTCGTTCCGCGGTGCTAGAGCACAAGAATCTTCGCTGTCTCGAGCTCATAGAGTCAATCGATGATACGCCCCAGAAACTATGGAAGCTTGCTCGCAGACTGGGAAGAATTCCGACAACGCCCGCGTTTCTACATGGACCCCGGGGTCTAGTTTTCGCAGAAGCGAACAAAGCAGAAGCACTTGCTGACAACTTTAAAAGACAATGTGAACCAAATTATACAGACATGCACGTAGATCATGTCGGTAGAGACAAACGTAAAGTGATACGCGTCTTAAAAACCCAAAATCGCCTCAGTCAAAACAAGTCACGACAGCGGAGATTCCCCAACTATTAAAGAAATGCTTCAAAAGGAAAGCTCCGGGCCCGAATAACATTCCAAATACTGCTCTGAAAGGCAATTACCTGGTACGTCCACATTTTCAATGCTATGCTCCGAACGTCGCAGTTTTCCATTGATCGGAAAAATGCGACATTCGGAGCATAGCACTGAAAATGTGGACTCACCAGGTAATTGCCTTTCGGAACAGTAGACGGTGATGATTCCCAAACTTGGCAAAGAACCGTAGTTTCCTCAAAACTTTCGCACGACTAGTCTTCTCTCTAATATCGGCAAACTAGCCAAGACGGTCATACTATGCCGCCTACGCGATTTCACCGAGGTAAACAATATTTTGCCCGAAGAGCAGCACGGGCTAAGAGCTCACCAACACCGCAACACCAACTCAGTAAGGATCTCTCCGAGGAGAGATACCTCACCAGTCGTACTCTGAAACTACATTACTTCAGGTATAAAGCAACTAGCCGAATCACGTAGCCAGGATATTCATGCTTGATGAGTGTATAAAGCAGGCCATTGTGCCATACTTTATCGAACGCCTTCTCAACATCTAGGAAAATCACGGCCGTGGATCGATTCGTGTTAAAACCTTCCGCAACGTATTCTACAACTCTAGGTGGAATACGTTGCGGAAGGTTTTAACACGAAATATTCCTAGATGTTGAGAAGGCGTTCGATAAAGTATGGTATAAAGGCCTGTTTTATAATCTCATCCAGCATGAATATCCTGGCTACGTGAATCGGGTAGTTACTGTATACCTGAAGCAATGTAGTTTCAGAGTAGGACTGGGGAGGTATCTATTTCCAACTGCAGACATTTTTAATATTTCCAAATATTTAACGATGGCACATTGTTAATCGTAAGAAGACTTTGATGTAATGAATTACATGTTTAGGTCTCCAAAACTATAGAGTACAATTAAACAAATATTGGATAGATCTTTTATAAATCATTGTTTTTAAGTTAGAATCTAACCTACCTTGCGTGCATGTTTCTATTCTGCGCTCTTGTCGTGTTTCTGCGCACAGGGTTGAAAGGTGTTTTGTGCGTAATTCTCATGGAACTATAATTAAACAATTTCTTGCTAGAATTGTCTCCTTTTTGTTGCGTTCTAGCACGGCCAAGTACGGAACTACCAGCTGAAAATAACCAAAATTATTACAAAAAATCTAGTTTCCAAGAAATACCAAAATATGGTATAATTCGACACATGTATGCGTGTTACACACTACCGAAAAATTTATAAGAATATTAGTTTATCATGTGATAGCAAATAATTGCACTATTTAGAAATTTACATTTCCATGAAAGTACAATATCCCTGAGTTTCACAATGGGCCCATTTTGAGGCCTAAGTGTCTGTAGCTCCAGCCAACTCTCTAACAATATTCCTATTCATTTTTAGTACTTTATAATAATTTTACCGTGCATAAATGGCCGATAGATGTGTGGGCTAGTCCCGACGTCAAAACATGAAATAAGTTAGACTTCATCATCATAGACAACACATTTATTGTAGATGACGTCACAGTACTTAACCGAATCACAGTAGCAAGTGGTCATAGGATGGTAAGAGTAACGTAGTGTTAAATCTAAAAAAGGAAAGAATATCCCAAAGACAAATAAGAAGCCTTAAAACACAATTTACATCAACGAAAAGTACATACGAATTATGGCAGAAAATTTAATATATTCAGACACTATGAACATAGAAATCCGAAACAAAGTCATGAAGGCGGTCTAAACAGAAAAACAGAAATTCAGCTCGAAAGTGAATAAGGAAGAAGGAAAACTTTCCCCAATACACGGCAACGTATGAACCAGAGACGAGAAATACTACACAAATACATATTAAATAAAGACTAATTAAGGACACTGAGTAATGACACTGAGTAATGACATATCAAGGGCAGCTTGGAAGGATATTTGGGATTACAAGGAGAAGTGAATAATAAAAACAATAGTTAAAACAAAAGCATAAAAAAAACGCGAAGGCCGGAAATTACTTAACATGAAAAAGAAAATGGAAAAGTATTACAAAGAAGAGATCCTAGAAACTGAAAGATTTGGAATCCGATCAATATCGAGTAAACGAAGACCAGGATACGTTCCCAGTATCCTCTATGTTCTAAACCAAGGATCCGATTATAGATCCGAAATAACCGAACAGACACAATTTATCAACCAACTTCACGTAATCATTTAAGTAAAAAACAACAATGAGATAATTTCGGCAATGATTCTCTAATAATTTCTGAATATACCGTTCTTCTTCAATCAACATCCTAATCTTTCCATACCAACTCATCATAATGACTCTCAACACTGTACCCCATCTCTGTAACTTTTGAACTTCAGACAATTGGAAATTACGTTTGATAGAACGAAATCACGTTATTGGGGATGTTCAGGGTAGAAAGAAACTTATCAAACCAACAATTCATTACAGAATACTAGCACTGATCTCTATAAATTTTATATGCATTTAAAATAGTAGTACTTCTTTCTTTCTGAACTTTCTTGCCCTAGTTCATTTATCATTTCTCTTATAGTTTCATAACAGTCACCCTTTCCTTTTTATTTCTCCATAAATATAACACTCTCTGTGCTTAGTTTATCCCTCTTTGAGTCTAGCAAATCCCCTGCGTTATTATGATCTAATGTCCATATGACCTAACATATTTGTACTACTTCCAACGTTTATATCCCTTTTGCTCCGTAACACCTTTGATAAGGCTATCGATTAATATTTAATTTAAAGTCGCATCGAAACCTTTTCTGCTCTTTTTTTGATATTTTTTATATAATAGCAATTTCAGATATTTCTAGATCTATACAACGTGTACACGTAAGCATGATTTCTCAGAATATCTTATGATTCAATACACCCACTATATATATTGACAAATAACATACACGCGACTTACCTACAAGAACAGCACACAGCAGCCTTATTTCTGCACATTGCATAAGGGATTGTTATATAAAATGAACATGTTAAAAATACCCCAATACATCATTTCAATTATCCACAGTTTCCTCATCAACAAACAACTACAGATACGAACTAACTCAAGGACTTTTTACACAAGACAAAGACTACCCCAAGGTTCACCACTCTCTTCTCTGTTATATAATGTATGTTGCCACGACATATACAATCATAAGAGAATAGACAAAGAGCATGTCAACCTACAGCAATACATACTACAGTACGTCGACGATACTGCATTAATAACACACAAAAACCGCCTAGACGACGCAATTACGACATTGCAGACACTCACCAACGATACGATGACATAGTTTAACAATTGGAGGCTTAAACCCAACCCTTCAAAGTGCCAGTTTCTGATAACTAATCACAAAATTACAGACAACTCGCCTAGTATCAACATTACCGGAATAAACGTAAAACCGACAATGACTATAAAATATATAGGCATAACAATTAACAATAAACATAAATTTGACAAACATTTAACGAAAACAAGAGCTGAAGTAACCAAACGGGCTAAGCATTTTAGATGTTTGACGTATAGGAGCAGAGGCATCTCCATAAAAACCGCAACAAGGAGTTATAAAACCATCTTCAGCTACTTATCGACTATGTACAGATATTATTTAAAAACACTCATGCAAGTGCAAAAAAATGACGGATATTACCGAACGGAAGATTTTGAAACTGATTACTAAACTTAGACATCCGAACAACAATCTACACAATACAAACACAGACTTATACAACACGACTGGAATAATCCCTATTCAACAGAGACTGGAACGACTACGAACAAAATTTTAGCAAAAAGAAGCAAACAGGACGATACTTGATAATGTATGTATAAAACGGCACAGACGAACAGGAGAAAAAAACTCCCGACACGGACGGGTCGATGTTGAAATGGAATAAAATAAGTTGTATATGAGGTATTAACGAATTAACGAAAATTTCTTATTTGATCATCATCGTTCAAATGTCCGTCGTGGCTTCTCACGGTGGCACTGATACGAGTGGTCAAATTTTTGCAATGAGTTGGCTGAATTTGAGCGATGGCATTGGTGGCTTCAACGACATCGGTCGATTATGGCTTATTGGCATACAACTGCGACTTCATGAAACCCCTCAAGAAAAATTAATGAAGTTACTGGTTGGTGCGGATTTTGGGCTGGCGGCGTCATTGGTCCGTACTTTTTTTAAAATGACGTTGGAGACGCCATCACCATCAACGGCACGCGCTACAGAACGATACTAAACGACTTCTTTCGGCCCAAATTGAACGATATGGAGGTAGACGATATGTGGTTCCAGCAGGACGGGGCTACATGCCATACAGCAGACGCCATGATGGACATTCTGCATGGACGATTTGAATTAGCCACCAAGATCGTGCGATTTGATTCCGCTAGACTTTTTCTTGTGGGGTTTTCTGAAGTCGCAGGTCTATGCCAATAAGCCGCAATCGACCGATGCACTTAAAGCCAACATAAGCAATGCCATCGATTAAATTCAGTCGAATCTATGCGGCAGAGCGATTAAAAATTTGACCACTCAGATCCATGCCACCGTGAGAAGCCGCGGCGGATATTTGAAGGATGTTATATTCTAAATATAATGCCATACATGGGCCTTTCAAATAAAAAAAGAATTTCGTTAATACCTCATACACAGTTTGTTTTATTTCATTTCAATAACGACGCGTCCTTATTGAAAACCCCTGTATGCATATACAGGTTTGCCGTCTCAACCAATGACTCGGAAAATTCTAAAATTTCCAGCTACGGAAATATGACATCCCGAATGATCTGTAATAACTTTTTTCTGCGACCCCCAACTTTTTTCGCCCACTGTGAGAATAACTGATGTAGGCTAACATACCAATGCTACCACGTCTTGGAGGAAGTTGCCAGCCGCACCAGGTTAACCACCCAATGGGCCAAGCGACACAACTACCATCTCATTTTGAGACTTAAAATAGAAACTATATTATTGTTGAATTCATACTTTGCTGTAGTCTTTATTCTATTGTTGTTTTATTTGCCATATCGCAGGATCAATTGTCAATGATTGGTATACCTGATGCGAGAATTCTTTAAATAATCCTTGGTAAATTAGTTTCCCCATAAAATAATCGAATCCAAAAATGAACTTGGTTTCAGTTGATTCATTACAAATTTGAAGTTAAAAAGTCGGTGTAAAAGTTTGAAGCTGAATTTTGACCACTCAAAATATTGTACTATTACTATATGAACTGCAGCTCGCCGATTATATGAACTACCATTCTGTATATCTACTATATATTCTCTTATACTGAACTTGTGTCAACTCTCAATGCCTAGTAGTAACGTTCCATCAGTTCCACATTTGAAAGATCTAAGAGCAAGACACTTGCAGAATTAGGGTTTTTCACTTTAACTGACAGCATGGTATGAATCGATTTTATGTGTATAAATAGTAATGTTTACATAATTAAAATATTACACTTCACTACTTACGTGTATTTCCTGTATGCTTACGCCTCGTCTGTGCCATGGCATACACAACCGCTGCCAAACTACTATACTGACTAGGTTGTCTTTGGAAGCATTGTGGGCGACTAGTTTTTCTTCCAATTACAAAATATGTTTCCATCTGCCCTTTTCCCTTAACATCAATCAGACCTCGATACTTCACCTCATATCCCCGTATACCTAATAACTAAAAATAATAATCATTGTTATAATGATCTATTGCCTATTTTAAATCCAACCAAAAATACCTGCGCTGTATATTTGGGCACCTGAATATTTCCAAGAACACCAGTTGAATCCATCCGCGATGCTTCATTAACAGTATCGCCCCAAATATCAAACACAGGCTTCCTAGCACCTATAACTCCGCATACTAAAGGACCACAGGAAACTCCTATGCGTAAACCAAAATTGTTGAAGGAATGCGTGTTGACATCTTCCAGTCGCTGTCGCATTGCCAATGCGAAGTCAATTAGGGCACAAAGGTGCTCAAGGCTTTCAGTATTAACACAATCCTTTAATAAATAAAAATATTAATAAACATGGCTCGTGAGTAAAATGAGGTGCCGCTGAAAACTTTTATTTTGAGGGAAAACTTTTATTTTCTATAACATCTATGTTGTCTAGATATTCAGAAGGATTGGTCAGTGTGAGATTATAGGTTGTACGCCCTACTCATCTGGGGTAGTTTTTTCTTAATATTTGACATTTCATTACGGCTTATAGCAATTTTATTTTCGATAATTCTAAAGTAAACGTTTTAGCGTTGTCGCCAATATTACGGCAGGAGCACCTTAATATTTTCATGGCCAGTAGTGAAAGTATTGATATGCGATGCCGTAAAATATAAAAAACAAATGATGAGATTAATTAGATAAAATATGGGTGCTATGACCAAGCCATAAAAGTTTTAATTATAAGTAAATTATTTATTACACAATGCACAATTTTAGTGCTTCCTTGAGATGTATTTTTCTTTCCATGGTCTTAAATTACAACGGTACAAGTAGTAAGGTCATATAAAATCACAGTTATGGCTTTATTATTAGGATAAACACTCAATATCTTTGAATTCAATTCTATGAATTTTATTTTGAAATAAAATAATTAATATTTATTAATGTGAGTTAATATCGACATAAAATAAGAAATTAGAAGTGAGAAATATGATTACTTTATGCACACAGAAAAATTCTTATTTTATGTTGTACAATGTATTCTTATATACTTATACACTTTAGTTCTTGTATTTAGTCAAAATAAACATTATAATTGAAACTAATTTCCTTTTATTTTATCCCTTACTTTATTTCAGCATGAACTCCGCGTATATACGTAGCCGGCGAACATTTGCGCCGGCTACGTATATATGCAAATAAATTATTTCCAAATTATTTGCTATAAAAATTTGTCGATTTATAATTTGCAACGCGCATCTTTTTAATTGCATATCGCGGGAAACAAAGTTGTTAAGATTTTGATATAGTTTAAGGTCATTATCTCTTCGAAACTTTCCTTTGGAAGGTCATTCATAAAATTTGTAGTCTGAATTTCAAGATTTTGAAAATTAGTTTTAAACGTAAATTGTAATATCCTTATGCTAATTCGTAGATTATTATTTAAATAGAAACACTGCAACTAATGTTCTTAACGATAAGCTAAAAGAAATACCAAAGACGGATGAGGGTGCTAATTCCCTAATAAAAGGAGTAACTAAAGAACAATACCTGCAGGCCACAAAGTGCAGAAAAAAGAAAACTTGGATGACTGACCACATACTTAATCTAATGGAAGAATGTAGGCTCCTGAAAAATATATTGCAAGTTTCTGAACGGAATATATTCTATTAAAGGATATCAAGATTTGGCATTTTGATAATCATCAATATTTCGGAACTTTGGGGATTTTATAAATTTTATATTTTACCTCTTTAAACATGTAGTAATACATCTGAGGAAGTATATTTGTATGAGGAAATAAATAAATATGAGAATATAAGAAAATACAGTACCTAATTAGGAAAGACAGAATTTTTAAGATAACTGAACGAACTCGAACTTGGCATACAAATCAACGGCATACGAATCAACACGATTAAATATGCGGATGATGGCCCGAGGGAAGATGGTGGCAATAGAGGTGCACCTGCTCCAGATTAACCTCAACAGATGCCGGGCGGCCCACGAGCTTCTACGGGCCACTACCAGCGAGGGCCGTTACGACGCCGTATTGGCCAGTGAGCCGAACCGGAAACAGATGGAGTCATGATGGCTGGCTGGCTAGAAGAGAAGGGACAGCGATCTGCACGGCGAAGAGCGCGACGACGAATTTGGTGGCCAGGGCAGAGGAGTTTGTGGCAGCTCAGGTAGAGTACACGGCCCTTGTAAGCACGTACTTGTTGCCAAACACCGACCAGGAGCGACCGGTACTTGGCCGGGCTGCAACGCATCCTGGATACAATGAAGGGACGACATATTATTATTATAGGAGGCGACTTTTACGCCAAGAGTGCAACTTGGGGCTGTCCGATTGAGACACCCGCGGCAGAGCACTCACCAATTTCGTCGCCGGTAACGCCTGGTGGTCTTAAATTACGGGTCTCCTGTAACCTTCTGCAGGAATGGACACCACGGTTTGTACTCATACAGCGAAAAAAGAACCCGGAAGTCTGTAGAGCTGACCGGCTATAACGTTAAAACGCTAGATGTCACGGGGAACCGAGGTAGTGCGCAACACGAAAGACCTGACGGCCCTGGTGAAAGGGGCGTTGCAACGCCTCGATATGAAGGCGAATGGTAGGAGGCCCCAGCAGATGGACGTATTGGTTGCCCGAAAAGACCTCGGGCCAGCGGAGGATCTGTGTGGCGGCGAGACGCACCCTTACCTAGAGCCGGCGCGGAAGCCTAACCGATGAACAGTAGAGGATGGCGTACTCGACAGCAAAGAAACAGCATAGAGTAACGATCAAGGAATCAAAAAAGCCTGTTAGGCAGAAATCCTCGACTCTATCGAACAGAATGTATGGGGACAGGGCTACAAGATCGCCCTGTCCCGCCTAAACGCCCATTGCCAGGCTGGAAAATAAGGAACTCGCGGACATTGTTCGGATGCACTTCCCAGGAGCAACTGAAGATGGCCCTGACAACTCCACCACCCACAAGGTCGAAAATGAGAAAGTGACCGTGGATCATTTTACCAAAGGAGAGCTAGAACTAGGAGGCTCACGATTTGGAAGATGCCCAGACGGCATCCCACCAGAGGCGGTGGGTGAAACTAGAAGCGCTACTGAAGGCTAGAAGGCCATGAACAAGGAACTAGAACAGGGTGGCTTCCCGCAGATTTGGAAGAAGGCCAGGCTCGTACTCCATCCCAAGTCTGGAAAGCCACTGGATAGCCCGTTGGCCGTTATGTATGCTAGACACTATGGGCAAGGTACTCGAGTATGGGAAGGATCAACCCATACACCGAGACATCAGAAGGATTGTGGTGCAACATCATGGCTTCCTCTTAGGCAGATCTTCAGTGGGGGCTCTGGAGTAGGCAGACAGAGATGCCAACAAGAGTACTTGATGGACGAAGAAGCTCTAAGCACTTATCAGCATCGACGTCAAGAATGCCCTCAAGACTGGGGGCGCACATTGGAGAGGTGCGAGGGCTGAACATACCGAGGGACACTCTAAGGAGTTACCTCAACGACAGAAGACAAAAACATTTTGTTAGTAAGCGGCGGCAATGGAGGAGCCACCAAACACATGAGACTGAGCTGCGGCGTTCTCTAGGGATTTGTAATAGGCACCACCCTGTGGAACGTCACTTGAAACGGCGTCCTTAGAATCGTCCTGCCAGGCGGGAACAAGATGAGCCCTGCTAGCATGCGAGAGGCTGGAGGAGAACCTGTCATCGGTAGTCAACACTAAGCTGAAGAGAGTGAGGATATAGCTGGATGAAAACCAGCTTCAGATAGCCGAAAATAAAACGGAGGCAGTATTCCTTATTGCTAGAACGAGGCCACCAACGATACCTTTCCATATCGGCGGGACCCGCGGTAGCCCGATGGGACGTCATTCCCAAAGCGCCCTGCTATGAAGTAAGGACATAGCAGGAACCACGATGGCGTCGCATTGCTAAGATATTCTGGGGATCATCAGAACTCCTTGCGTGAGTGAGCATCTCTAGTAGAAAAACTTCAATCTTTGAACTGTCGACCTCACTTAGTCAAACTCTTCAGCCACTCTAGACCCTTTCGACCTCCGACGTTATTAGGTGCCTAGGGCTGGTGGTTTATGATAAAATAAATGTTAAGAAACAAAAAAACGAACAGATTATCGTGCAGAGGTAACCGCTCGATGAGGGCATCATGGTGGGTGCCCTCAACCGAGGACCACCTAGCAGCAGCAGAGGAAGCGATTACGAGAAGAGAGCCCGTGGATAACATTAATTTATTTGGAGGATGTGGCATAACACCAAGGAATCTAACGACTAAAAAGCAGACGGAGCCAGCACCGAGCAAAAACAGAAGGAACAGTCACGGGCTGGAGGCTCGGAGTCCACCATACGCAGCCACCATCCTCAGGTACCAAAGAGGAAAGCCATCGCGCCCCCGGAAAAGGGAGACGGTAGTCAACACTAGGCTGAAGAGACAGCGAGGACGAGGATGAAGGACTGGACGGCTACACTCAGTTGGCAGAACTAAGAGACATAGTGTTAAACTTACGGACACCGCGGTAACAGAAAGAAACATACCAACGGATGCTAAAGTCGACGTGACGATTCTTCGCGAGAAATACAAGCCGCTGTTTGGGATGACTGGAACCTCGCTGGAAGTACCCCAAAGCCCCAAAGCGAAAGGCCTCAAGTGTGAGCTGGAAGCCCTGTAGGCAGAAAAATCAAAATGGAGCATGGGAATAGTTGTAGTAAGGGCACAGAGGAGGAACATGTAGGCACGACTGGACCAGCTGACCAACCAAGCACCAAACCCTACGCCAGAGAAGCAGATACACTGTAGGAAGCCATAAACAGAATACGTCGGTATAAGACCTACAACGAAGCAGCCGAAATACTGGCAGAGTGGAGGGTGATGGGGAAGGAAATAAATCATAGCCCCCCAAGCGTCGAGGAAGACAGGTAAATAGAATACGGCGGTATAAGACCTACAACGAAGTAGCCGAAATACTGGCAGAGTGGAGGGTGATGGGAAAGGAAATAAATCATAGCCCTCCAAGCGTCGAGGATAGACGGCGTATGTAGAACAGTAACAAGCGGCCGGAAGATGAAAACCGGTCCTCTGATTGAGGAGCTTTCAAACCTGAACCTGAAAGGTGCGTGATGTGGCCATAATAGCCCATACCACGGAGATGCACCTCTCCGCAGGCCCAACAGGGAGAACTGAGCGGTTCACAAACTACATCGTGAGCGAGACTACAAGCGAAGAGAAGGAAAGCACCTTCTAAAGCATCCGACGTGTAAGGACAATCGCGGAAGCGCGATAGAGGCAATAGTAGTTGAGGCGTCAAGGCTGCCCATCCTAGACACAAGGAAAATCATCGAATACGTTTTCGCCGACTCAAGGGTACAAACAACCATCAGGGACCTGGAGGGTCATCACACAATTGAATATCTCTAGGGAACTACCACCGTGTCAATGAAACCCAAGATAAGAAAGGGAGAGTATATACTGATTAAACCAACTGAGGGACGTTCACGTCGGAGAAAACCGACAACAGACACCTCCGGACTGGGTTGAGGGGCAGTGGCGGCAAACTCGACGCACTGTGCGAAGCCATCAGCGCAGAGGAACCCGGTCCACGGTCAGGAGGCGGGAGTAACTACGCACGCAAGAGGTCTAGACCTACTGACGACGAAAACAGAGGTTGCGACGGGCTATCAAGGCGGCAACCAAGAGTGGGGAAGACTTCAGAGTAGATGTGCCGTGATCAACCTGAAATAGGACGCAGAACATTACGGTAACAACAACCGAGAAAGGGGCGGACGACCTAGCAGCAACAAGGCTGAAAGTAGGTATCATACAATGTAGGGCCACTAGACGATAAGAGATACTACTATGCTGCAGCCGCTGCTGATTATAAGGCCACCGGGCCCATGAGTGCAGTGGAGAGGACAGGAGGAACATATGCCTGAGATGTGGCGAAGGAGGCCACCAGGCAGACTGCCTACTGCGCATTATGCAGGGCAGAAGGACATGCCGCAGGTGTTCTACGCTATCCAATAAAGGGAAGGGCTAGGGACGAGGCCAAGAACAAGGCCAGAGGTGACGACGAAGGCGGACAACCCAACGTAACGTAAAGTCCAGACCAAACGATAAGATCAGGGAACTAGGATGGGACAGACACTCCTGAAGACCTGACAGCCCAGTCGTATGCCAAGACAATGTGAGGAGGCCCCGTCAAAATGTGAGGTGAATCCGACAATGCCGATTAGATTGATTAGAGCTTAGGCGTCTTATATCTTTTATAAGACTCCTCCTCAAAGAAATTTTTAAAAAAATCGGAGAGACGGAGGTGACGCCGAAAGAAAGCCTAAAGTACCCAGGGGTGCGGCTGGGCTAGCCCCCCCCCCCCCTACTATCGACATATACAGGAGGTTGCAGGCTAAGTGCGTGATGGCCCTGGCAAAAATCATGCCAAACACCAGGGGACCAGGGCAAAGAAAACACATAATGCTGGCTAGGGTTGACGAAAGCATTATGTTTTACGAAGCGTCGACATGGACACGGACGCTGGAGGTGCACAAGCACCGAGATCTACTAGTAGGGTGGGCTTCCACGCCTGGTCATCGCTAGTATGCCTCTCATTGAGCTCCTGGTCTAAGAAAGGTCCCAAGGGTACCGCCAGGAGGCGGGGAACGACCGGGAGCCACCGTGCCATAGTCCTTGATCTGGACTATGGTACGGTGGCACCTGTCATGGTCAGAGACCAAAGATAAGGTCTAGTGAACTAGGAGGCTAATCCCAGATATCGAACCGTGAAGCCCTCGGAGAAGTGTGAGTATACCCTCACACAAGTTTTGTCGAGCACGGCTGCTGAATGCCAGTACGACCTGCCGAGTGTCTTACGACGATTCACCACCTCAAGTCAAAAAAGAAAAGAATACGGATGACACCGTCAACTTGGCCGAAAGTAGCGAGGCCCTACCGTGAGAGGGTAGATAAATTAAAATATCTGGAAAGTATCATAACAACACATTGGGAGCCTGACACGAATGTTAAATGTCGAATTGAGGAATATAAGGCCCAATTCACACATAAGCGGCGTCGGGCGCAGGTGCGGTGTAGGCGAGGCGCAGGCGCGATGTCGCACAGGCGATTGTGATGTTCATATGCAGTGAAGGGGTGGACATTGCACCTTATGTTTACATAGAGACGACGTGGAAGAGTTTCGCCTCTTCGCCTACCGTGTTTTGGGCGAAGACACGGTGCCGGCGCGGCAAATGCCCGCGCCTTATCACCTAAGTAAGCATTGCACCACATGTTTATATAGAGGAAGTGTCGTGCCTCTCGCAGCGCCGGCACCGCGTCCTCGCCGCTTCGCCTAAGACACGGTAGGCGAAGAGGCGAGAGGCATAACTCTTCCACGCCGCCTCTATGTAAACATAAGGTGCTATTTCCACCCTTCCACTGCATATGGACATCACAATCGCATGTGCGACGTCGCGCCTGCGCCCGACGCCGCTTATATGTGAATTGGGTCTTAGAGATGGGATTGAGATGCAAAGATCGACAACGTCAGGGTGACCGGGCACGGCACATGAAAGAATAAACACCGATTTGAAACTTTAAGTAAAACCAATTGTAATTATTTCAAGATTTTTATCAGTTGAATAAAATATAGATTTTCTAGTTACAAATGACGATTATATTACCGTCGAAGGGGCGGAGGTAAAAATGGAAGCCAACCAGAAAAGGTGCTACTTATATGTTTAAAAAGCGACGTGTTGAAGGATTTTAATTGCAAATAATAGAAATTATTTGAATGTCCACGATCGGTGAAACAGTAGACATATCTAATAATATTATAATTATAGTGGGGTAGAACAGTGATTCCCAATGTGAGGGTCGTGAAAAATATATGGGAGGGTTGCAGAGAAAGTTGATTACGTATCATTCGGGATGTTTTATACACATACCCAATCTTCAGGGGGTCTTTTGAAATTTTTAAGTGCGTACAGGATCGCGGGCTAAAAGGTTTGAGAAACACTGGGGTAGACGGCACGCATTAGTAGATATAAGGATTATTTTAAAACATGTCTTTATAATACAAAATTTCCATTTAGTTCTTATTCCTTATTTGGTCACAATAACTATAATGGAAAATATTCGTCTACTATTAATTTATTAGTTCTTATTTAATATTTTATTCCTTATATTATTTCAGCACATACCACTCAACAATTCGTCGCTCCTCGGCAGTGAGTGTAATAGTGACGCTATGACAGTATACAAAAGGACGTAGAAGATGCCATTGATCAATTAATTCGATGATTGCCATCATGATTGTCTACCATGATATGCAGCTAGACGTCATCGGAATGTGATATGCAGGGATAATTGCAGGTAAATTTACATTGCGTTGTTGACAGCGGCAACAAAGCGCGTCTACATTGTGCTTATCGGACTTCTACGTCCTCTTGTGTACTGTCCTAGGCGGTGGAGGTTTACTTTAGGCAGAATAATGGTTTAGGTTAAAAAATATTACATTTATACTGTTTTCTTGATATACAAACATGTGTCGTCCTTACCATTAATGCTTTTACACCCAATGGCCTAACATTTCAACCGACATCTTTTTTGTCTCTAGTATAAACTCATTTAGTTGAAAACTACTTATATTCGCATAAATCATTTGGGGAATATGAGATAAAGTACATGAATAATATTGTTTATACAGGTGTGCGGCGCCAAAGTTAGAGGCGGTGAAATTCAGCCTGAGGCATGAGCTATCGACAATTCTATATATGAAATACCAGCCTCAGTTATAAGAGATCCTTCTCAGTTTTTCACAGATTAGGGTTTATAAATGATTTATTAATTTCTTCACATATGTCCCTACCCTAAAATCCTATATAATGAATTAATTTTTTTAAGTACAGCATGTGGGCGGCCGAATTATGTTTACACGCGGACGGCCGATTATCTAGGACCAGCCCTCTGTTTATAGCACATTTAATTGAAACTTACTTTATGTGTAGGATTTAACCCTGAAGCTGCCATATATGTTGCTGTAGCACTAACCGTTTTAATTTTCTCTATTGTGCTAAATCTGTCTTCATCAAGTAATTCATCAAAATCAGCTGCAAATAAACAATAATTTACTATAAATATTTACACACTTAAAAATTTAAATTACCAATAATTTCATTCAATAAACGAATACACTCCATTCCCTTATTGATATCCTCAGAATAAAATTCAGTAAAATTCGGTATACTCGCAAACATAACTCCCACCTCTTCCCGGCATTGCGCGTAAAGTTCCTGCAGTTAAAATTACCATTACAAAAAAAACCGTTTATAAACCCAACAACTTACATCGCAATTTCTCTCATTCGAAAGAAAATGCTGTGCGACGTGATCCGGCAATATATTTTTTAACAGCTGCGTATTATTGTGCCGCGTTTCCTCCATGTCAGCCAACTCCCTTTCCGCTTGCTTTTTCCACAGAAAATCTAAGCGTGATGTGACTTCAACCAATCTGGCATGATACGCAACCATTAGGAAAAATACAGCCAATAATATAATCATTTGCGCCGATAAAGGAACAAACTCACTAAAAAAACAACATATTGCAGCATTATTGATATAAAAAAACATTTAAATTATCTCACTTTTCATCATTTTTATCAAACGGCAGGTCATTAAAGTGCTCCCTATAGCACACTAGTATGAGAAGCCCATAAACTGTAACCATTATAACAGCCAAGAATGTTTTAATTAAATAATAAAGTTTCAGTGCGGTGGCTAATGCAATGAGACACAAAACCCACGTAAAAACAATATAACCAGCATGCATGCATAAATACGTTTCCAAGTGATTATTCTCTGGGGTTGTTAAAAATGTGTCGTCGCGGTTTATGCTTCTATTGGATATTTTTATACTCTCTAGTTGGTTTTCATTGGAGCCGGAGAGTATCGTAAATTTATTCGATTGCTGGTCAATGCTCCTTTTTCTACGAGCTATTGTGACACAATTAGTTTGATTTGTTGCGCTCCAATTACATTCCAAGTGCGATTTATTAGAATTATTGTTGGGAATTAACGTGGATAATTTTGTATTAACTGACATTGTAAAGTTTTCATTATTCAACATTGTTTTATTAAAATATTTTAGAACGTTATCATATCCAATGATTTCAATTAAACATGTTCTTGAGCAATTATTTTGCAAGCACTCGTTCGCGCAATTATTATACTGGGAATTCGATTTGTCATTGATTGTAATGTTATGGTGAATAGTAGCTGTTAGTGATAAGTTTATATCGATTTCTTGAGGTTCTAGTTGATCGTTTGTGTTACGAGTGGTTTTAATGAAATTCACTCCAGATATTATTATGGGTCTATCAGATTTTAAAAATAATGATCTTTTGTCTTCTGTTGTAGTTGTGTTGTTGTAAAATGGTCCATATATTAAACCAGCCGAGCTCGCACACGACATTAGTATAATAACGCCGCAAATAAATGCGGTTCTACTTCTTCTATTGTGTACTAAAGTTGATGAAATATTTTGTAATGCAAGTGGTAACTGTTTAAACTCCTCTGCCATTACTAATATTGACGTCGATATTAATAAAACTGTAGCTACGGACAGGCACGTTATTACAATTGTACAATATCTAAAATGTGAGGATTATTAATTTAATTAATTAAATTATTTTGATGCGGACTTACACTTGCATAATTGCGAGTTGGCACGCTACAATAAATAACCAAATAATAAAGCAGCACAGCATATTGGATTTGAACATATCTTCTCTCAGTTGGCTAAACTGTAAGTAAATTAATTTTAATCATTTTATTCGCGAGTGTAATTCACTTCACTTACCTGTCGCTCCATCGTTTGATCTTTAAATCTAAGCGTCCATGGGTTTACATTAGCATTTCTCATGCGTTTATTGCTCGCGATTTCTATGCTGTGATCTATGAAATCATCCACCTGTTCTGTTGTGGAAATTGGAAGCGTGTTCGTCTTTTTTGCATCGTTGTAGACCTCGTACTTTTGTTTATTGTATGAAAAATTTATAGAATCAATATCTTCCTCCAAATCACCCGAAAGTGTATGGGCTAACTGTACAAAAATGATTCTTTTTAGATATTTGTACAGTGTGTCCCGTAAGAATGAAATGATAAGAAAAACTCGTCCTGGCCAAAATTATGGAATTATGTTTTACAAAGTTCGACGAGGATTAATTCAACAACAGGGTCGTTGTTGTTCCAGAAAACGATATACGTGAACTTATATTGCAAGATCGTCATCTGACTTATGTTGAGATTGAGGATATCCTTGGCCATTTGAGACCAGCATTCCACATTAAATATTGCAAAACAGTAGGACCACAAAGAAAATTGTATGTAATTTGCTTACGTTTTCAAATGGAATTTCTGGTGTCCAATCAGTAGTATTTTCTTCATCAACTGTTGATTGTTGTATACCACTGTCGCTTCTTTCTCTGGGCATGGGAATTGGTGGTGAAACTGGAGTGATTGGGCTTCGTGGTGAACTAATTGAACTTATCGGTTCTTCGTCGGGCCATAATTTATTAGAAAATATACTGGGTCGCGAAGCCAACCTCCGTCTTGTTTTCAAAGGTTCCACCTGTTTTATTAAATATGTTTTTACATCATGCACCCTTAAGTAACTGTCTCTATCCTGGCCGTTTCCTGGCTCAACGTCGTAAGCTGCATTTAAACATTGGTACGTTGTTTCAGATATGTGAACTCGTCTAGAAGAATAGAATTCCATCAGGTAGTTAGTATAATATACATACAATTGTGATTTTTTAATAACGTTTGGTTTATAATAAGATGAAAAGCCCAATATAAAAACTTTAAAGAAAATTGGGATTTATTTAAAGGAACATTCCATTCTGTTGAGTATTATTTTTTATGATGCTCTATTCAAAAGTTATAGCCAATCAGGGTTCCACTTAGGGAAGTATAGAAACTAATTATCATAATTTGGGCTAAGGAATATGTCTTTCGAGGATTGAAATATATTTGTCGGACACCTTCTATAAACTAACACACCACAACAAATAATGATAAATTCTATTAATAGTCGTAAAGGTGCGTTCTATAGCATATAATTTCGCAATTTGTATGTAATCACCAATTGAATCCACAATTTGTTTTCTCATAATAATAGCGAAATTCAAAGCTATATGAATGCACTTAATACCGCAAAACGTTTAAAGGAGTTTCTTGCTAGAAAGGGGAAAATATTTGCTATTCATCATTAATTATTATAATATTATACAACTTTAGTACCCTGGTACTCCTCCAGATTCCATATGATTTGCGAGTCGTACATCATACGACCATATATCAAATTGCCACTTCCTTAATCCTAAAACTCCACAAAGTACCGAGCCGGAATGTATACCAATTCTCATGTCCAAGTCCACCTAAAATAGAAAACGGAAATTAATTAAAATTGTATCTGCTTGCGTATAAGAGATATAACCAAAACATATAAACAGCTTAAGAGTAAACTACCCTAGCTTTTTAAGATATGTGTAAATGTTATTTGGAAACGTTACTTAGAAATAACAAAAGGTTATAAATACGAATTTGGAACCACCTACGACGAAAATAATTTATTTTGCCTTTTCGGTATAAAGATGGGTTTTGTCATTTGTAAAGTCGGTTTAAACTTTGTTATTACATGGTGATAATTACCACACTTGCCGCGAAAATGCCTATATTTTTAATTAAAGCCACCCGAACAAGAGCTTAAATTATTCAAAGCCAGCAAAACTCAAGGCACCACCTTGAGGCAAATAAAGAAACCTCATCGGATATTCTTTGTCCGCTATGGAGAACCCATATTTGGTTAAACCAATGTTGCAATTCACAAAGCCCATCTGTATACATCAAAACACAATAGAAAATATTCCAAATTCGTATTTAGTATTCTGTTATTTCTAAGTAACATTGCCAAATAACATTTTCATATATTTTTAAAAACAGGGGTACCTAGTTTTATATGTATATATGGAAAGCGCATGAGATGTTCATTATGTCTGATTATTCACACTAATTGACGCTTGAACTGCGTTAAGAGTCCAATGGTTTTTTTGGATTTCGCTCATACAGTCGTGTCGATGTGTGACTAATTAGAAAGTGAAATTTTTGAATGGCTATTTCCTTTCGGATAATGTTCAATCTAATTTATAATGAAGGACTTCTTGCCTATTTTTTTATATATATATATATATATATATATATATATATATATATATATATATTATATATATATATATTGCCATAATGTTATTTGTTATAATCACACTAAAACGTATAGTTTGTCACTAACTATGCCTCCCTAACTAGGTTTTCAGAAAAAATACTTTTACTTTATAGTTATATTATTATTATTACTACATGAGTAAAAGTAAAATAATAGAAACATCTGTACATGGCAATACTTCTACATTTTAAGGATGATTGTGAAAACACATTTGTAACATTTTGTCTATAAGCTACTTTATATAGCAAGACCAGTTTTCGCTATATGTTTCTAAATTAAATATTTTTAAACGGGAGATCTTTCAGTTAATTTTTGATTGGGTGGAAAGTGAGAAATAATTGTTGTATTCCCAAATGATCTTCAACGTCATAAAGCTTTTCCAAATTCTGTTGCATAATACTCTTCTGTCTGCTGTTCAAACTTAAATAAAAATAAAATCATCCAAATTCTCGTTCTGGAAGCAGCTGCTCAATGGTGACTTAAGGAACACACATATGCTGAGAAGGGCTTAATATCAGACAACTAAGAGTGCGACTGTAGCAGTAACAACAGCATTAATACTTTCAATGCGAAGATAGTAGAAAGGCGAGTTGAGGATATTTGGATTAGGCCAGACGAGACATACTACTGCAATAGAACAAAACATGATTATTAACACCAACAGTCAGAAACCAACTATATTACATTATGGTTAATATACGGTTATGCCCAGAAGCAGACATCAATTCCAACCATAATCCGGTAGGCACTACCATCCGACTGTCTTTGAATACTTCGCAAATGAAAATGGCGTCAAAAACGTATGCTGACAATCGAAACTCCAATGTAAAAAATATGGCTACAATTCACGCAATGAAAACTAGTGCAGGACAAGTCTTAGTTTAAAAGAAAATTCAAGCAAGCGTTTATGAACGATAACATCTTACAATTAATGGAAGAATGGAGCAAATTAAAGATCCATCCAAGGGAATACAAAATTCTGAACACACAGGTTAAAAATTAAATCCGAATAGCAAAAGAGACGTAGTTCAACACAAAATGCCTAGAAATGAAGAATGTCATGCAAAACATTACTCCTTCATTCTCCACAAAAGAATAAAGGAGATGACACATACTGTTAAGAATAATGTAAATGGAAAACTAATAGATAATAATTGCAAACTAATGGTTCAACATGAAGATTAATTAAAAACGAGAAGCTGGTTTCGAAGGACAGACCACTACACTCAGATGAAACGGACACTTCTTTAGAAGGACCAATCATTCTTAAAGAAAAGCAATTCAATATGCAAAAAGAAGGCAGGCGGTGGTGGCCCACGACGAAATTACCGCCGAACTTTTGAAGTAGGTGAACGATAAAAGTTTGAGTTGTATAATAAATCCTACATTACATGATTAAAAACTAGCTAATATCTACATACATTGCCCTCCCAAAAAAGCAAAAGCTAGATATGTAGCGGATATCGCCTCAGTAGTCTGGCGGAAGGAAATGGGCTGAAGGAAGAGATGTTCAAAATGCTACCGGAGGAAGGAATAGATAAGTTGCTGCAGGTTATAAATACGATGTGGAGTGGAGGCGAGGAGGTGCCGGAAGCGTGGGGTGTGAGGTGGTGGTATGGATTTTTGGATGTTCACCATTGTCATCATAACCTTATATCCCGCACTCATAACTGCGATCCCCCTATAATTCTTTAGCTCCGATGACCCTTTGTGTGCCGAAAGGCGGAGTGTCATCGAATCTAAAGAATTATAGGGCGCTTACAGTTATGAGTGCGGGATATAAGGTTATGATGACAATGGTGAAAATCCGATGGGATAGTGAAGTGGAACGTTTGGGGCTAAACTGCGAAAGAAACAGGGGCAGAGGCCACGGTGAAGGCACAGGGGGTCACCCTTCAAATCCAGGGAGAAGAGAGTTGGAGAACCCTGACCGACGAGAAATAGCACCAAAATAATCAATAATCAGTCAAAATATCAGAACGGAATACCGAGACGCTCACGGCGACCAAACTTCGGGTCGGCCTTGTCCATTGCAATCCGCAGAGAAGAAATATGGATGCAGCAGGTGCTGGGAAGACGGCCATCTCCAAGACAGAAGCAAGCTAAGCCTTAGGTGCGATTAGGAGGGGCACTAGGTGAGGGGCACTAAACAAACTGTGCACTATGCAGCGCGGAGGAGCACCGCTGCCCGAAAAAGAGGAGCGCACTGGACGATGCCAAGCGACGTCAAACCGGCACAGCAGGATAACCCTGCAACAAATGACAAGCCTGCAGACTATCATGCTGCAGGCAAAGAAGATTAGGCCTACGCGATTATCCCCTGCGAGCCCAATCAAAATAAACTCTACTGCTCATGTGTGACGGATGGGCTCGTGAGGGCTGTCGCGATTAAAATCTTAAACGACCAGCATGGGCATATCGCTGCTCATGGTTCACCCGCGAGGGAAATCGCTTGGGTTAATATTTGGAACATAACAATAATGGAATGATACATATCACCGAACTGTATCAAGAACTACGCAAAAACATGGAAAAACAAGTTAGAGAAGCTGGTCCGGGCAGCAAGCGGACAGGTCGTCATGGCGGACGACCTGAACGCGAAATCCGCAGCATGGGGTTCAGTAACCACCGATGCGCTAGACGGGGCTGTGATAGAACTGGCTGCAACGCTCGACCTGTCAGTTTGCAACGTGGGAGGGATGCCGACCTGCAATAAAAGAGAGACGGCATCCTACATAGATATAACACTCGAGTCGACGCAACTGATGGGAAGAGTCAAAGGTTGGTGCGTGCTGAAAGAACTGAGCGACCACCACCACCACCTACTGCATACAATCCAGCAGAGTGGTGGCTCAACCGCAGCCCCAGGACAGTTCTCTTCCCCTCGTGTAAGTAACTGGAAACTGGACGCAATGGACTACCTGCTACAAAACATTGGAAGACATGGGAAGACTAAGAACTACCAACCTGGACCAGATGGCAGAAGAACTCAGTGAAAGACTACAAAAGGCGTGCCTACTGGTGTCATCCAGGGCCACAAACAGTGGGAAGAGGAAAAAGACTTATTGATGGAAGCAAAAATTGACAGAAATACGCAACGAAACGAACAAAGCGAAGCGAAGGGTGCAGAGGGCGAGGGCGGCTCTAGCTCCAATGGAGCTCCTCCAGGACCAGTACCGCTCCAAGAGGAAAGAGTACAGGAGGCTCATCGAGGGCAGCCAAGCTGCTTGCTGCCTTATAAGATAGTTATGAAGAAGATAGTATCTCGCCTGCCTAGACTGGATTCGACGGTACTTATGGGAGTAAGGGCGGTAGTAACAGCCCTCTTCCCCGCTGGAGCCAAGACAAGCTTAGAAGAAGTAGCGCACAGAACAATAACCACATCAGCTAACTGGAAAGAAGTGCTAGAGAGTATGACCAGGCTATTCAGCAAGGAAGTCGCATGACCGTACGGGATACCGAACGAGGTCCTGAAGGCCACCGGACCAGTAATAGCTGCAGCCATCACAACAATAGCCAACAAATGCATGGAAGAGGGTACCCTTCGCGCCCAATGGAAGTCAGAACGGCTGGTGGTTATCCCCAAACGGAGGAAGCCAGCCCTCGAAGCCACAGGAGGCCTTCACGACTGGCAATATGGCTTCCGCAAGAGGGGGTCGACCACAGATGCCATACTGGCGGTCTATAGTCTGCTCACGGAGGCAAACAGCAAACAGAGTCAATTGGAGGAGGTGACTACCCTGAACGTAACAATTGCGTTCAACACGATATTATGGGTGGTCATCTCAGCGGTCTTACGGAAGAGGATGGTACTAAGGTATCTACATAGACTAATAGCTACGTGTCTATTAGGCAGAGAGTTTAAGTAAGAGGGCGCGAGGTGACAGCAAGGGTCCCAGAGGACTCCATCCTTAGATCCTTGATCTGAAAAGTTGCATATTACGATGCATTGCGACTGGACCTGCCGGAGGATGTCACAGCAGTGCCATTGCAGATGGTATGGCATTGATAGCCCGAGACATATAATAGATGCAGAACAAGATGAATGACGTCGTAAAAAGAATGACGCCATGGATGACGAGCGTAGGACTCAGGGTCACCAAAAAACAAGACAGGGGTGGCCATGCTCTCGACTAAGAGAGCAGGAATCTATTACTCCACCACCCTCCAAATGATAGGGGAGAATTTTACCATCCAGAAGAGGATCTGCTACATGGGGCTACGCTAGAGTAGAATGCCAACCACACCCAGCAAACGCTGGAGCCCACGCGGAGGCCGGAAGCTGGGGGATAAAAAGAGGAGGTTGCTGGCGACGGTGGCACGCGCCCATCTACTGTATGCAGCACCAATCTGGGTTGGAGTAACCAAGATCCAGCGCAATGCAGACGGGCTAAGGAGGGCACTGTGCATCAGCGCTCTTCGAATCACCGGGCCTACCGCACCACCTCGGCGGCCGCGGTATTTCATACACACCTGCTCCGGATAGGAAGGGCCCCAACGGTCGGGTGCCGTTACTGTCCTTGGATAAATGATCCAGGTCACACGCTTCTTCGATGTCAACACTGGTATCGCGATCGGGCGACGAGGGGTATAGATATACATATATATGTCGAAAAATTAAACTTAGGAAGCAGAAATATGCATTTTTCTAGTATTTTCCACAAGTTGAAAAATTTGCCCCATCTTTGAACAGCTGTACCGCGGTAAGTATTGCATAAAAAAATAACGATCAATGAAAATTAAAGAAAATTTAATAGTCTACAACTTAGTATATAAACATTTTTCTCGGAACCCTCTTAGTTTAGAAGATATAAGCAAGAAACTGAAAAATCTCAAGGGTTTTTGCCTTCCCCAAGTTTCTACAGCTCCTTCGAGGTCGAAAACTCAGATTCCTCACCAACCCCGAACAATATCCTAAAATTTCATTAACTTCGGAATGTTGTCCAGGTTGAATGTACTTGCCCACTGGACTATACGGACGATCTGCGGCAATAACATCAGACTAACGTAAGGCAAACTAGGCAGGATAAGTGACAGAACTAACTGAGTGACGCGAAACGGCGCGAGGGGCTACGAGTGCCCTGAGGCAGGCATGCCCTGACAGATAGAACGTGAGTTGGTTTTAGTCGGTAGGTGACCCGGCAAGAATGCGGGATGAATCCGAAAATACCTCTGCCTCTTACAACTAGTGATGATAGGTAGGCATGGGTGTATAAAAAGTCGAGGGCAAAAGCAAGAGTGAATGAAGTATCGGGGAAATTTAGTGTGCATTTAAGAGTAAGATAGAGGTGTCCTCTAAGCCCTCTCCTGATCAATTTGTACACAAGTAAGATGGAGGAGGTGCTAAGGAGAGGACAAGCAGGAGGGGGAAGAATTAAAGTATGAATGTGCATATGCGTATGATGATTGTGACCAAAATAGTGGAAGAGGTACAGGAACGAATCGGATGAGAACGTAGTCGGAGTCAGTGGTAATGCTCGAGGAAATATTGTAGGAGTTGTAGGAAGAGCGTAGGAGTAGCATAAAGATAGGACGTAGAAAGTATAAGTAAGGATGTTTGAAAGACTATGTCTAAGATGTGTGCGAAAGAAAAGAAAATGAGGGATGTTTCGTGGCAAGAATGGCAGATGAGAATCTACATCATGAGCTTCTACAACCCTTGTTATGAGGAGTGGCAAGGGTGGCGCAGGGCGGAGAAAGTATACATGGCAAGAGCGAAATGCGGTTCGGAAAAGAGGGGATAATGAAAGTGAGGGAGTGGATTGAGGGTTGCAGAAAAGTAAGCGAATGGTCGAGAGAGGATGGGAAAGACGTGAAAATTTGAAAAAGGCTGGCGTGGTTGTGGTTGTGGTAGTGGGTGAGGGTAGAGACGGAATAGTGGGAGGAGATCTTAAGTGATGTGGCATATTCACACTTGTGATAACTCAATGAACAACAAAACACCCACTCTCTCAGCATAATTTATTCTTATATCTTAGATAAAGGAATAGTAAAGAACCTCCCTAATGTGACTTTCTGACTTTCTTAAATTCTTTTATTTTCTTTTTCCCCTCACTAGTTGGCAACACTTTCATAACATTATAGTTTAAAATTAAGTTCGCATTATATATATATATATATATATATATATATATATATATATATATATATATATCCTTGTTAACCGCGAATTTGTTATGATCTTGTCAACGAAGCGCTAAATCTGATTTGAAAATAGAAAATTTTGTAAATTGTTAATTGCCAGTTTCTATGTTCATTAACTCATAGTACATAGTAACGCATAGTAAGTTAACACCACATTTATCTATACTATTTTCAATTAATTATAAGCCCATTGTACTATTGTAGATTATCCTGATGATGCTGGAAATTAAACGAGCGAAATATTGATATATATTGATGTCTTAAGAATTCCTACAGAGTTTAAATAAAAATAGATTAGCTAACTAATAAAAATAAAAATTATAATATTCATTATTGCTTGAATCCTAATGAGCCGAGTCTTTCACTAATATGTAGGCCGGAAATATTATTTTCTTTTATAATCCGGAGTAAAATACCCTTAATCTTACTTTATGCAGTAAATATATTTTACTTAAAAAACTGATGTGGCCAGTGCACATTTCTTTATAAAACGTATCACAATAATTAAAATTTAATATATTTTTAAAGAAACATTATTTTCCTATATTATATACTCCTATCTTTGATTTATTTAATATATATATATATATATATATATATATATATATATATATATATATATATATATATATATATATATATATATATAATATATATAATTTAATGGAAAACATATGGTATTGCATGTAATAATTAGCACGACAATAAAATATAATTATCATTCATTTTCACACCTATTCTGTGTAAATTAATTACGATTAATATAAAAATAGATGTACACGACATTTAAACCGATCACCTAACATTAATTCAATTTCCGTAAACACATACATCCACCAAGGCAAATGAACACATAGTAATGTATTATTGAATCATATCAAATTATCATAAATAAGCACATATAGTAAATGTTAATCAATATGCAAGTAAATATAACAATAATAACAATAAGGAATGTACATAACTCATGTGGGATATGAAATAATATAAACTATATTATAAGCATGTGATAAACAAACTTGATTGCGTGAAATTTTCCAAATTCACGAATACAATAAATCCATTGATTGATATTAGTTCATGTGCTCTAAAAAGTGTTATCACATGCGCATGTCAGACTATAAAGCGATTAACGCAATCGTAAATGTATTACAAGGTAGAGGTTTAGTTTCTATAAGGCACTAGAATTGTATACATTCAGTAGTTTAATATAAACAAATGCTCGTGTGTGTTATATTTATACGATCACTGTCAAAGGGTTATCTTTCAATAGCACGAATTCCAGACAGTGTATCGGAAACATAGTAAAATTACTAATATGACTTCGATAAGTCACTCGGAATGTGTAGAGATCGCAAAGAAATATTTACAAGAATGCAACGTGGAGTTGGAACACTTTCACTTGGAGCCCATTACGGGCGAAAAAAGAGGACATTTAGGTGAATATTACAAATTGGTTTTGAAAATAAAAGGTGGCAAACATATTGTGCTGTTTGCAAAGAAAATATTAAGTGCTCCAAATCGTCTACAATTTGTCAATTTGGTTACTGGAAAAGAAGTAAAATTTTACAAACATATGGCATACGTAAAAAATAAACTACCTTCTTTGGATTATTCCTTCGCACCGGCGTGCTATCATACAACACCAGACATAATAATTCTTCAAGATTTATCCCTGGAGGACTACGAAAATCCTAAATACAGACATTTAGATGAAAGACATATGAAATTAGCGTTGCAATGTTTAGCTAAATTTCATGCAACTAGTTTAGTTCAAAACGATTTAATTAAAAACAGATTGAAAGAAAACGATTTCTTAGTTGAAGCAATGTTTTCAACTGACAAAAACTACATAGGATCAACTTACATGACATGTCTAACAAAAGGCATCTGCAAAGTAATTGAGTTTTGTTTCAACCATCGTCTTTCCATATATCATTTTAAGAAGAAATTTATAAAAAAAGTGAGTGAAACATTAGACAATCTAAATAAAACGAATAATTTTCAAAATGTTATATGTCATGGAGATCTTTGGGCCAACAACATATTATACAAGTATAATTACGATATTCCAGAGCAGTGTAAAATCATCGATTTCCAATTGATTCGACATGCACCTCCAGCCCATGATGTTACAACTTTAATCATTCACAATACAGATTATCGTGAAATAAATATAGACGAATTATTAGAATTTTATTATCATACTTTAGATCAAGAATTGCAACATTCAGGTTTGAATGTTAAAAACATAATAAGTAAAGAAGAATATCAAACGACATGCGGAATATACTTAAAAGTTGCAAAAATCACAAAATTACTATATAAAGCAATGGAAGCTGCTATTATAAAACGAAATATTCTACAAAATAGACAACCACTAGATGTGATAATGACTGAAAAAGATGCAAAATTCACTGTTGATATCATTATGTTGGATAATAAGTTTCTAAACGATTTTCAATTACATTTGATTAAAGTTGAAGATATGTTGCTGAATGAAATAATTACGGAAGAAGATTGTTTAAATATAATGCTACATAAACTGTGCTCCAATAATTTTAAAATAGTTGACTATAAATTGACACAATTTTCAAAACGACATGATATATTCGAAGAAAAATATAATTTGTGTATAAGCGTTTCTCAAGAAAATAAAAACAATGATTATAAGTTTTTAATGGAAAAACTATCACCAAATGCAACGATTGCGGAATGTAATAGATTTAAAAAAGCTAGATATTTATGTAGTGACAATGCAGATGTAATTAGATTGAATTATAATCAAAATAACTCAGATTTATTAGTATTTGATAATTTATATTTGGAAGGTTATGAATTAGTAGATGGCAGAAAGCCATTTTCGGTTGATGAGGTTAAAATTGTTGTTATAGAATTAGCTAAATTGCATGCACTCGGTTTTAAGAACGATTTTATTCTTCACGGTCATCAGGATGATCAAGTTGAAAACAATGACGATGCATTAAATGCTATACTTGAGCAAACCAAATTATTTTCAAATAGGACTCCAAATGTGCAATTTATTAATATTATATCCAATATTCTTAAAAACAATATGACATCAATGTATAAGCCATCAAAAAAATATATAAATACGTTAAATCACGGTAAATTGTCGCCGTCTCATATTATGATGAAGTATATTGATAATAAACCGGTATGTTGTAAGTTTGTGAATTTCAAATCGTGTAGATATAGACCGCCGATGGAAGATTTGATGAGTTTCCTACATATGACTACAACTAAATCATTTAGAGCATTTTATATGGAAGAAACTCAGGAAATGTACTTTAGTACATTAAAATCTAAATTAAAAGAGCTAGGCACTGATGTTTTATTCGATTATACGGATTTTATGAGAAGTGTCGAAGAAGTGCGATTAATAGCTGTGATTCAAGCGCTATTTCATCATCGAAACTATTTAGTTGATGAAAAACTGTTAGTGGATCTTCATTATAATGCGGACATAGAAAATTATGAGACGTGCCGATTGGAAGCGAGGCAGGATATGCAGCAAAATGATCCGATTTACATTGAACGACAAAGGGAAATAATTGCTGATTTATTAGAGATGTATGACAAACGATTGTTATAAATGTATTCTATTTTATGGAATTGTATTTTAGTTTTAAATTTTGACTATGGAAATTTGTATATGTGGATTGTTAAAATGGATATTAGCCGAAATTGATTTATTAGAGATGCATGACAAATGATTGTTGTAAATGTATTGTATTTTATGGAATTGTATTTTAGTTTTTAATTTTGACTATGGAAATTTTTATATGTGGATTGTTAAAATGAATATCTTTTATGTAATTTATATTTTTATAAAAAATTATATGTATACTATTTTCTGAATTATATAATTTCGGCTATTACGGTAGAGCCGAAATTATAACGAGATATTAATGCAGGTAATTATTTAATATTAGAAAATTGTCTTTAATATGTCCTCGAATACAATTTATTTCTATATAATAATAAAAATTAAATAAAAATTAAATATTAAAATTTTATTAAAATTATTGAAACATCGCGCTATATTAGGGCGGATACGATTACCATACATTTAAATTTACAACTCAGGGCAATTATTTGTAGTATGTTATTTTTATAGAATTTAAATAAAAATCAAAATATCTGCTTAATATATAAAATTGATATGAAAAAGTTGTTTTCTTTTTAATGTTTTGCTGCCAGAGAAAGTAACAGAGTTTTGGGACACGTCTTGAGCATGAACTGATCCTGAAGATGAACGTAAGGACTACTCGGTGTTTATGATGGTCAGGTTATCAGTGCAAAAAAAATCAAAAGATGGGTGGGCTAATATTCAGTCCATATGACGACTATTAGGAATAGAGAACGTCTTTTCGGCTACTCATTTCAAAAGACTACCCTGTAAATGCAAGACCTGCAGGTCTCCAACTCAAATATTGGTAGAGTTTCAAATTCTTCGCCTAAATTGGTAAGACAATCTACATACAGTAGATGAGCTAACATTAAATATCAGCATTCATAATTTGGCGGAGCATTTGCAACAAGCTTGCAGACACCGGTTAAGAATCACTACCTTAACCAAATAGTGAAAATGAGACAACTACGAGACCTATCAGAACTAGGATAACTTCAGCATAGCTAGAAAGAAGGTACAATTTCAGTGTGAGAAAAGTAGGCATAATAAAATATAAAAAAGCTAAGACCATTAGTACTATATGCTTCAGAATGCCTTTACGTTTTCGACCACTTTCACGCCACTCCTGGCGTATGGGTCTCTATAGTGCTGGCAACTGGCACTACAGGTTGACCTACAGTTTAGCGTGGATTCCGAACCACTGGAGAACCTTTTAGATGAGAATATCATCTACTCCGGACCAGAGAAAGATATTAGCGATGAAACCCCACGCTGACCAAGCGGGTTGGGGAGTGGGGGCGCGCTAAAGAATATTCGGGATTGGTACTGTCAGAGCACCAAATCGCTATTTGAAGATGCAGCGTCAAAAAATAAAATTTCCACAATGGTCGCCAACCTTCGATAATCAATCAATTCTATAAAATTTAAATTTTATATTCTCGGTAATATAAGCGCACTGCTATGATTTGTAAAAAAAAGAACCTTTATTGGCATTTCCCTCACTGCCTTCCACATCACAAACCACAACAAAAATATACAAAAATATAAATAAAAATACAAATATAAATAAAAATAATACAAATTACCCTCATCTATTACCGCTCCCTGTGCCCTCGCCATTTTCCTCCCCCACGTCAGGCTCCTGCAGATTTTCACGCCTTCCCCTCCTCGCTTTACCATTCATTCAGCTTTCTCCAGTCTCCCACCCACTCTGCTTTCACACCCTCTCATTCTTCGCTAAGGTGCCACCACGTGTCGCTTCCCTTACTACACAGCGCACACGCGGTGTACCCCAGACCCATCCTCACTTTCCTCCCTCTCTCGTCTGACCCACACCTCGCTCTTGCCATGAATACCTTGTCTTCCCTGCTCCACTCACCCTTGGCTAAGGGGAGTTTCCCACGCACTTGCCACTCTATGTAGCCAGGGTTGTAAGAGCTTTAATTCATTCTAGTCTGCCGTTCTTGCCACTCAATATCTCTCAATCTCTCTCTTACCTCAGTTCCTAGGCTTCCCATTTCTCTCAGCTTCTCCTCTACCTACACCTCAGACATCCTTCCTCTATCCTTTCTCCAACCACTCTCCGTCCTACTCTTACACCTCAATCATACCTCCTGGACCAGTCTTTCCTCGCCCAATTCCTGCAAACTTTCTTCAAACTTCACAACCCTTACACACGACTCCCACCACATACTCATACGATTCGTCTCCTGCAACACCACTGCTCTCGGTGTCGACCTTTCGAGACCTAGCAGACTCTTCAGGAGTAAACCTTGCTCTCTCTTTATCACATCCCACTCACGCAATCCCCACACTTCCACTCCATAAAACGGAATAGGTTTTACACACGCATCCTAGATCTTGCACGCCATTACGAGATTACCGCCCCACAACCTCTCCCATTTCCTTCTCGCCATCCCCAAAGCCATTCTCGCTTTCGCTTGCATACATTCCACATGCACCCTAAATCCTCCTCCACTGTCAAACCAAAAGTCCAAATATTTAAAGACATTCACTCTCTCAATCATCCTTCCCTTCCATTTCAGCTCTTCCACTCTAACCCTTCTACCCTTATTCCTAAACGTCATCCATTTAGTCTTCTCCACATTCACCACTAGCCCTCTCCTATCCAGGTACCGTCCCATTCTTTCCAACATCTCTTGCATCTCTTCCACTCTCTTGGCTACTAATACTATGCCATCCGCATATGCCAACATCCACACCTTGGTTCTCCCTACCACGACCCCTCCAGCCTGCCCTCTCCTCAGTACCGCCTCCAACTCGCTTGTGTATAGATTGAACAGGAGGGGGCTTAGCGGGCATCCTTGCCTTACACCCACATTCACCCTAAACTTCTCAGACACTTCTCCATTTACTCTCGCTTTTGCCCACGTCTCTTTATATATATACTTCTCACCCACTTCACACTTTCATCTTCCATGCCCAATCTATCCATACACTCCACGAGCTTTCCTCTAGGAACTGAATCATACGCCGCTTTCAAATCCACAAACACCGCATACACTCTCCCTTTACACTCCAACGCTTTCGCCACCATTCTCGCAAGCGTGAAAATCTGCTCCCTCGTCCCTCTTCCTTTTCTGAAACCCCCGTAACATTCCGGCAGCAGCCCTTTTCTATCACTTCCCTCTCTAGTCTATTTTTCACAATTGTCATCATAGCTTTATATTCCCCGCACTCATAACGGTAATACCTCTAAAATTTTTTACGAACGATGCCGCTCCCCCTTTATGTACCGGGACCACCACCCCCACACGCCACTCTTCCGGCAACTACTCCTGACCGCTCCAGACCCTATTCAAAACCTGCAGCAACTTATCTCTTCCTTCCTCTGGTAATCTTTTGAAAGCCTCTGCCTTCAGCCCATCTTCCCCCGCCGCCTTTCCCAGTTTCAGCTGCCCTATGACCACGTCGACCTCTTCTCATGAAAACGCCTCCCTTCCTACCACCGGTCTCGGACTCCCCAAATCCACCTCTGACCCCGCCATTTCTCTACAGTTCTTCTCCCACTCTGCCAGCTCTAATTTAACTTTGCCCTTTTTTACTTTCCTTCAGAATTTCCCACAACCCTTTCTCTGTCACACACTCCCTCAACCTCGTTTCTACCTTCTGCAACTCCTCTATCTTCTTCCTCTCGCAGATTCTCTCGCACTCCCTCTTCGCCTGATTGGCCCTTTCCACTTCACCTCTCCCATTCCTCCACTTCGTCATTGCTCTTCGCCAGCTCGCCTTCTTCACCCTACATTCCTCGTCAAATCAACTCTCCCTCTGCCCCCACTCTTCTTCTTCTCCAATGCAGCCACCATCACTCTCTCCAACAGGAGCATCGAATGCTCATCCTCCCACTTGACGCATTTTAGCTTTTTCTCATATGCATCCAAATCCAGCTCGCTCCATCCAAACCTCTGATGCCCCTTCCTCTGTTCTCCCTTCACAACGTTCCTCACCCTCACGACCACCTCCACCGGTACATGATCCGACCCCCCTACGTTTTCCCCCTTGAAACACTCCAACTCTTCCCGTTCGATCCATTTGACCACCACGTAGTCCAACACCGAGCCTCCTCTTTGTCCGCAGAACGTTTTTTTCCCTTCCCAGTCCCCTTCACAGCAACCGTTGAGCACATCCCATCCTGACTTTCTCACCCATTTGCATCCATTCTCTACCCTCCTGGTTGGTTACTTTATCCTGGGAGCACCTTTCTCTCCAGTCACCGTCCTCTCCGATCCCTCCTTCCTGCTCCCTTACCCTCACATTCCAGTCGCCCCCGATGATCCATATATCTGCTGCCGTATCCAGTTCGTCTAGTACTCCATTAATTCCAAACGGTTTTTGTTACAGTACACTGCTCCCACCCACACCGCACTTCTGTGCATTTCCACCTTCCGTATTACGAGTCCTGTAGCTTCTCTTAGCGTCTCTCTGTTCCATTTCCCCAATATCTTCCTCACTCCCAATAGTATTCCTCTTTTGGCTCTACCCATCTTAGCTTCCTTGTTCGCTCCCTGAGTCACCCAGTCCCATCCTTTCGGCATACAGCACTCTACCTGCCCCCAGTCCTCTTCTGTCAACCACGTCTCTACTAGCCCCCCTATGTCCTTTGAGTCCAACCAATCCTCTAGTTCTTTACCCACACTCCTCCCAGCACTTTTTTCTTTAGACCCGCAGGGTTCCAGAAGCCCATCCTGCAGTTGCCCTCGTCCCCTATTCCATCCACCCCATACTCCTGCCTCGTCGTCCTCACCCCCTTCAGCACTTTTTTTGCCAGACCATCGCCCTGCCAGATCCACCACTCGCCCGCAACATTCATTTTCCGGTAGCCTACTCTCACTTCTACACCTTTCGCTCTTTCCTCTTTGGCCCTCTCCCGTATTTTCTTCTGGACATCCCTCTCCGCTACGGTCAAATCATCATCGATATATATATATATATATATATATATATATATATATATATATATATATATGTTTGTCCCCTTCAATTTGTGTTTAGATCGCATTAGCTTCATTTTCTCCTCCCAACTGACCAGCTCTAGCAGCATTCTGTCTCCCTTTCTTCCCAGCTCAACCTCTCTCCGCACCTGCACAGTAACTTTCAGTTTCTGTATAACTCCCTCCATCCCTTCCTTTCCAATCCCCGACACCACTACGTTGTTTCTTCCCTCACTTTTTTGTCTCTCCTCCTCTTTTCTATCGTGACCAGTTTCCTCTACACCTCCTTTACCCACTCCGGCGCTGCTTTCCCCTCCGGTTCGTTCCTACTCTCCCCCATTTTTACCAGCTGGTCTATCTTCTCCATCATCTCCTTTCTCTCCCGTGTCCATTCCCTCTGCATTTCCCTCCATCCATCCATCATCCATTGCCACTCCTTTCTTTCCTTTTTCAAATCCTCTTTCTCTCTATTCGTGACTCTTCCCTCGCCTCTCTTAAAAGTGTCCTCCATTTGTGGCTCTCCTCTCGAGATTTCTTAAGTTCTTCTTCCATCTCCTCTACCACTTCCCACATTTTTTTTCTAAGCTACGACATTGCCGTCCTTCACCTGATCAGGAGTAAACTTTTCCCACTTTCTTTTCTTCATATCTGGGGTCGCCGCGAACTTTCCCGCCTGCGGCCTGATCGGGTTGCGTTCCTCCGTTTCGTCGCCGCTTTCCATACCCGCCTGAACAAACCAGCACGGGTATAAAAACCGACCACTACCGTGCGAATAAAAAACCTACAAATACCGAGACGAAATATAGTTCTGTTTATATTTGGGTATTGCCCGTTCCCAATAGCTTTTATACTCGTCAGCGTTTACGTAGCCAATAACTATTTATTTTGTTTCAACTAACTGACCGAGTTTCTCGCGTTTTTTCAATTCGCCGACACTTCCCACACTTGGTTACTCCCAGAGCGGGGATATATATCACCAACACCGATATTTTTCAGATCGCTACTGCTCACTAAAAACGTTTTCATCCTCGCTTGCACGTGTACACTCTCGAGACGACTCTGTACTGACTTTGACTTATGATTTGTATTTGTACCGTTTTCAGATTCAAAGCAACAATGTGATGTTAGCCCAAATGGAGCATTAAAACTGTTTAATTTTCAAATAGTTGTTATGTCTGAAGGGTGCTATGTGATTATACATACTATTAATCAATTTTAAACTTGATTTAGTACCTTTGATTTTGGCTTTAGAGAGAAATGTAATAATAATTGTGCTTTGCAATAAAAAAATTTAAATCCCAGCAACTTCTTTATAGCTATAGTCCAGTCGGCAAGTATTCTATCAAACAAAATTCCGTTAAGTTAATGAATTTTTAGGATATTGTTCGGGGTTGGTGTGAGATGTGGAAACCCCTAATTTCTTCAATTTTTTTTCAGTTTTTTGCTTATTACTTCTAAACCATGGGATTTTCGAGGAAAATGTTTATATAAAAAAGTTGTAGAGCATTAAAATTTCTTTAATTTTAATTCATCAACGTTATTATTATTTTTTAATCAAGACTACCGAGATACAGTAGTTCAAAGATGGGGCAATGAGAAATTTGTGAATAATACAGGAAAATGCATGTTTCCGCTTATTAACTTTTTGTTTTCACATATCTATGTATATTATGCATACTATGTACCCCCGACCTACGACCCCCTGCAGCCACGGGGATTTGTTCAACCCCAGAGACCTCGGATGGGAAGGGCTCTCACATTGAATCTTTTTGTCAAGGAAATGGAATTTTACCAGATTTATTAAAATGGAATGGACCGCGAGGGTAAAGACTGATTTCCTTGACCTGAGGCTAAAAGCGCCTATGCTCTACGACGTGTCGTTATTTTGTGCTGCCTTCCCTCAGAATATGTTTGCCTGAAGGGTGCTAGTGGAAGGTTCCGCCAAATTTATTTCCGCATCATCGAATGTTTCTTACAACTAATCAGAGAACCAAAACTGGTAAAACAGCATTTTTCTCGTATTTTTCAAAAGTTAAGAAATTGCCCCGCCTTTGACCTACTGTATCTTAGTAAGTATTGGATCAAAAATAACGTTGAATAATAAAAATTGAAGAAAAGTTAATTATCCACAACTTTGTATATAAATATTTTCCTCGAAAACTCAATGGTTTAGAAGATAAGAGCAAAAAACTAATCCGAAAATGTCTAGGTTTTTTATACCCTCCCAAGTTTCCACAAGTCCCTCGAGGTTAAAAACTCAGATTCCACACCCCGAACAATATCTCAAAGTTTCATTAATTTCGGAATATTGTCCAGGTATGCCCTCATTTGACTACTATGCAATGCTAACATTATAATACCAGGATACATATCTAATTTCAAATTTGTATGGTATTATGGTTTTTGTAAGAAGTAAAATTTGTTATAAAGAACAAGCTTTCTACAATCAAATATAAAACTAAGAACGTTTAAATATTGGATTGTTGTAAGGCGTCTAATATATGGCAGTTCATTTTAAAGGATACATAAAACAATATCTAATGTGTTATTTTGTTATGTTTGTGTTTTAGTCTTATTTTTCTGTTTTCTGTTTATATTTTTTATTTTAAGTGCGGCTTATATGTTATATCGTTGGTTTGGTACATTTTTTTACCCGATGATATTAAGGTCATGTATTTATTTTTCTCTTAACACGTACTCAGTACTTAGTCTCCGTTAAGTATAATTTCATGGTTGGGATTTTAGGATGTAATTGTATGTTATACGCGATCGTAGGAGCTCAAAAATCCCTAAAGCTTACCCGAAACTAAAGTGTGATACAAAAAAAAGTCGAAATAGTTTTATTTATTCATTAAAATAGTTTACTTGTATTAGTTGTAAGCGTGTTTTATTTTACTTATGCCAATCCAATGTCTTACTAGAATTTGTAGTAGTAATGTATTCATACACACTATATGTAAACTTACATTTGATGAATGTAGATGTAATGTATTTATGCATTAGACTTGGTTGGAAATACTAAACATACATTTGGCTTTGTAAGCCGTCGTAAATAAATTGATTAAAGTCTCAAGTTGAAACCCTTATAATTTCATGCTTTCTTATGATATATTATCTTTCATGAAATCACATTTACCAATAATGTATACTTTCCCTAACTAGCAATTTGTACCGACACAGGGTAAACAAGACAAAATTAAAAAACAAAACGACTTATTCAATTTATACATCTGGGCCTTTTAATCAAAACTCTCGTGTATATATTTTCAGGTAGATTATATGAATTTTTGCTGGATAACGAAATGTTTTATCGCAAATATTGTTATAATATTTGTGATAAAACATTTCGTTAACCCGCAAAAACTCATATAATCTAACTGAAAAATATACACGAGAGCTTTATCCAATTTAACCTTTTAGCTTTTAATTATAATATTTTTGTTTTGATTATAAATGTCTCCTTGCTATTTTTAACGGCATCTATAAAACTTTATGGGAAAAACGCTTTATTACCGTGCACGGTTAATGACACAAGATGACACATAGAAAAAGTGAAATGCACATTAATAAAACATTAACTAGCTAATTAATAAAAGATTGTTATGTACTCATCAAGATATTCGATAAAAAATACGCAGTAGCACATATAACTTTTATAAAATCAAGGACGATTATGCCGCCCATAAGGAAAACACCGAGCACATATTTTTCAGTTCAAACATGCGTAATGAAATGAATTACAATTAATTAGCCTAACGCAATAAATTAGCATATCAGAATATGTAAATATGTCATAAAATGTGTGCATTATTGCACACAACAATTTTATTATTGCATTTATTGAATAAATTATAGTGGAATATGGTTAATATAGCGTAAGTATTATTTTATATCAATTCTGGATTTTACCTCCATTAAATTAATTAATCCTGACTAGTTCTCTAGAGTTTATAATTATTGCATATCGCTGCTGTAGAAAAATAGAGCTTTTAACATACAGAATTACGACCATTGAATATTACAAAACAGATATATGTCGCATATAAATTAATTAAAATACATACAATCACTCAACTTGCCAATTTGAGTTTCCGAAACTACAAAGAAAGTGATTGTGGTTTTATTCATTTACGTACATAATTTATAATAATAATAATAATGTATTGCTGTTTATATACATGTGTGTATTTACAAAGGTCAAAAAACATATGTAGTGAAATATTTACGAGAAACATGGTACTTAGTATAATACAATTGTTACAGTTTCAGATATAGAAATTCATCAAGGCTGTATCTGTGTTCCAGTAATAGTAATAAGTAGAAGCCTCCAACAATATAATAAGTCTAGATTCAGGTGATTATAGTTTATAGAAACAATTTAATATGGACAGATCTCTCGAACGCTCATCTGCTTTGTCATAATATTTTAGGGGTAGCCAACGACCGGTCGATTTTGAAGCCAATTTTGGTCGATCACTCGCAATGTTTTAACTTGTAGAACACGATTAAACTATTTTTGACTGGATTAAACTCTTCGCGCCAGGACCCAGTCCAGGCTTCGGTAAAATGATAATAGTTGGGCCCAGATGGTACCCTGATCCCTATTAGCTGCAAACGGATGGCTTCGTAAGGCGTAGGGTGAGTTTCTACCTGAACATTATTGTTGTTGTTTGATTAAACTAATTAATAAATAGAGCAATAATGACAATAAGTCGATCGCGACACATTTTTAAGATAAAAGGTCGATCTTATGTACACAAAAGTTGGCCACCCCTGCAATATATCATATTTATTCTTTAAAATAAAAATATACATAAATCTTATGGCTGGATTGGATCAATAATAAAAAACGTATTATGGATAATATCCAGAACATCTCACATACATGTCGTTAGAAATTTACATCAATGTGTTTGAAAAGTTGCCTTAAATCTATATTTATTTCATTCTATAGCATCAAAAAATCATAATATCATAAATAACAGTAATGATAAAACAATTAAGCTTCAAAGCATCAGATATACTGACGATAGAGCACATTGTGATTCATTTACAAAATATGTGTATACGTATAATGTCAAGAAATACGTTAAATACTCAAATATATCACTTATTGATTTGAAATTAACTCATGTGATGATTTTATAATAAAAACTAGACAACTGCAAAACTAATAAATTATTAATATACTAGTTTAGAGGATTTGGAGGATGGACATTTTAGAGCAAACTTAAGCAAACTTAAACTGCAATGCGCGCTTATTTAGAATGCATGCAGTTATATAATAATAATAATAATATCTTTATTGTCATTGAGGTTGTTACACATAAAATAAACGATATATATATATATATATATATATATATATATATAAGAAATGTATATTATAGGCTAGTTACACCATAGCTAATATGGATTAAACGATTTGCCCACCGAACTAATAACACTCGGCAGAAGGACCCGCAGGTTACTTAGCCAGTTACAAATTGTAACAAATGCAGTTGCCTTGAAAATATTTAGTGCAATTATTAATTTATATTTGATGTAGTATAAGGTCATCATCAGTTTGGTAAAAAGTTAATTTATATTTTTGCACAAGGTCGCGTCCATAATTACATGTCTGGTTTTGATTGAACAATTATGTCTTTACATATTATTACAGTATTTGCATTACATATATTTTGCTAGACCGTGACATTTATCGAATTCTTTGAATATGTAAATTTACTTGCAAGCAGTTTGAATATTAATCAATACTCATCTGCAGGGCTATATTATAGATACTCTTTCGGACAAGTTTTTTTAGATCGTATCGTGTTGTATATAGCAATTTTTCCACATGAGATATTCTTTTCGCACGATCTACTTTAACCGCAAATATTCACAAACACGCAATGTAGGTTATCTGTATTTGTTTTAATGTAATTTATTATCAGTCGACTATATCAGAAGAAATAAGAAAATAAAATATGAGCCTGTGAGAATGAAAGTAGTGTAAGTCACATTACAATTATTTTGAATAGGAGATGTGTTTCCGTTTGGTACGTATTTTTTAAATTTTATTTCGACGTGTGTAGTTACATACTTGAAATCTATTTATTCATATATAAAAATGTAACTGTGTACGCCGATTTACATAAATATCAAACGCAAAATCATCTCCTTTTCAAAATAATTCAAATGTGACTTACTCCACTTTCATTCTCACAGGCTCATATGTTTTTTCTTATTTCTTCTGATATAGTCGGCTAATACAATTTCTATAATTATATATACAGGGTATTTAGTTACTGCATGTCAATATTTCTTGGCCCAGACTATGATGAGTATCTCTCTTTTTTCCCACAAAGTGCATTCCTGAGGAGGCAAAGGTGCTCAAAGTTGGAAACAAAAAACAATGATAGGCTATAACTTTTGAGTCCGGCATCTCAAAATAATATTCGTTACGTAATTAGAGTATAAAGCCAGTGTTTTCACACGTTAAATAAAACTTTAGAAACTACTTTTTAATTTTAGTTTGAAAGAAATAAATGAAAGTTATTGTTAGAAGTTTGTTCCATTAGTAAAGGTTCTATCCAAAACTTCCAATCATAACTTTCATTTATTTCTTTCAAACTAAAATAAAAAAGTAGTTTTATTTAACGCGTTAAAACACTGGCTTTATACTCTAATTACGTAACGAATATTATTTTGAGATGCCAGGACTCAAAAGTTATAATTAAATAGGAGAGAAAGAAGACATATCAGATGAATAATACAATATAGACACAGTAGAAATATGGGCACTCCAGCAAGCCCCTATAAACACAAAAATAGACTACAGATAAGCAAACTAGATCAATAACATTTACCGAAATGCCACACTACAAATTCAACTGCATCAAAAATCTGACAAAGTAAAAATAAACAGGGAAGTACGCCAAGGAGACATAATGCTAACTAAGCTATTCATCCTAGTCCTAGAAGATGCAATGAAAACAATCGACTGGCAGAACCGAGCTATCAATATCAAGGACGAGAGATTAAGCTACTTAATGTTTGCGGATGACACGGTATTAATAGCGGAAACCAAAGAAGAACTAGTCGTATAAATTGAAAATACCTACAAGCACACAGCGTATAGTCCTTGAAATAAACTTCGATAAAACTAAGTAAATGACAACAAATACCCCAGCTCAGTGGCCGAGTGGTTAGAGGCGTCGTCCGTCTCGTACTGAGCATTGGGGAGCCTGAGTTCGATCCCCAGTGGGGAGCGAATTTTCGCGAATCACCTTTCACAGTTGTTCAGAGGTTTTCTGTGAAGTTAAGGTAAATACCGGGTGATTAAACTCCTCTGAGCTTCTCCCTTGACCGGCGGAAAAGTCTCACGGCTGATAGCCCCATAAAGATAGAAGTTTTTTTTGACAACAAATGAAGACGAAGAGGAACAAAAAATAACGTTGGAAACCAATAATATCGAAAGGTAACCAGATACAAATACATTGAACAAACCAAAACCATGGGAAAAGGCAAGCAAGAATTGCAGGAAACGAACGAATAACATCCCCCTGAAATTAAAAACCAATCTGTACAACCAGTGTATCCTACCAGTCACCACCTATGAATCACATACTGGGACATTCAGAAAATCAATTCTAGAAAAGGTAAAACATAAATCATAGAGCTATAGATTATATAATACTAGGCATATCTCTAAAGGATCGTAAAATTCGATTTGTATAACCAGTGTATCCTACCAGTCACCACCTATGAATCACATACTGGGACATTCATAAAATAAATTCAAGAAAAACTAAAACATAAATCATAGAGCTATAGAAAGTACAATATTAGGCATATCTGTAAAGGATCGTAAAACAAATATCTGGACCAGGGAAAAGACGAAATTGAACTGGGCGGGTCATAGCAAGATATCAGAATAAAAGTGGTAAGATGATTAGGGGGATGTACGGGGTGACGCTGTAGAGGTATTCCTTTCACTAAAAACGGTCGCATCTGGAGACATCGTCAACAGGTGGTTGGTGGTGACTGGTCCTCACAGGACACTAAGTTCATGGATCTATGGATCCACGTGCCATACCTTGGAAATTGCATCGAGCTGCAGGCCAAGGGTCGTTTTAGACAAGATAATTTCTTAGCTCAAAAGTTTTTCAAGAAATTAATTCATATATCCTCCTCCCATACAATTTGTCCTTGACAAATAGAACGCGTTATATTTTACCATTCAATCTACCGTCCAATTCAATATTTCAAATAATTTGCTGTATGATACGAGATAATTTACATTGTCTTGCATCTTGACTAACTTTTGAGTCAAGAAATTGTCTTGTTTAAAACGATCTTAAGGATATCCAGATATGATGAACTCTGTAGCATCTGACTCATAATGGGCGGCCACAAACAGTCTGATCCATAGTGGGCGGCTTATCATAGTGTGCAGAACTGTATTTAAAATTTCCCCAGTAAACCATCATGAAAGTACAGACTAAAGAGAGTGATTGCATCCGGCGACTCAAGGTTTCCGGGATCAGAGGTGTGAAATGGACTAGCGGCTAAGAAGAAGTAGGATCCAGGCTTTCCTTGGAAAATATGCGACTGGTTAACAAACACTCGCACAAGCCCCTCATGGTGGAAATATGGAACGTTCCGACCCTGTTTCAAGGAGGTAATTAAAGAAATGCAGATAATAAGAATTGAAATCTTGGGTATCAGCAAAATACGATGAACAGGAAACCGGTCAAATTAACGATAATGATGTAACTATTCTGGAAACTCTGAAGATGATAGCAACCACAGGCACAGAGTAGCAGTTATAGTGTCACTGGTGTAAAATCTAAAATCTGACGAATCAAGATGTTAATATTATCATGGGTGATCGCAATACCAAAAAAAAAAAAAATAGGAGAAGTATATAAGCTCGTAGGTCTCTACGGAATCAGACAGAAAAAGAAGACATGTTGCTACAATTCTGCCAAAAAAAAGGAAATGGCAATCATGAACACATAGTTCCAGCTACCTCCCGTCGACTTTATACGTATTGATCCTCGTATGGAATAAAAAGGAACCAAATTGACTACTTTCTGATCAACAAACATTTTCGAAACAGTACAAAGACCGTGAAAACGTATACAGCAGCAGACATCAACTCCGACCATAACCCCCTCGTAGCAGAAATAGTTACACGCCTAAAAATAATTCGTGAAAAACAGTATGCAAATAAAATCAACGTAGTCTGAAAATCTCTGAAATCAGACAAAATTTTGCAAGAGTTCTTAATGATAAAATTCAAAAATTGTCTACAGGCCTAAACGTGAATAAACTATTCAAGGAAATTGTGAAACAAACTACAGTAGAATAGTTGGGCTTCCAAACAAATGGGAAGGAGGAGAGGATAACCGATGAAATGATCGATCTATTGGAACAACGCAGAAAGAGCAAGAGCGAGCAAGCTACATATAAAAACATTCAGAGAGCAATCAGAAAGAAGGTAAGATTAGCAAAGACAACGTGGATTACTGATATGTGCAAGGAAATAGAAGAACTTGAAGACAGACACGACTACTTCAACATGCACAAAATAATTAAAGTGGTACACATGAAGAACTATTGCAAAACTATTGGATAACGTAAATAAGATTATTGTGCAAACGAAAGGGCAAGCGGCAATATAAAGAGTTTATATTGAAGTTGTTCCACGACAAACGGACACAATGCGAAGAAACACAAGACACACTAGAGATACCAGAAATAACAATGGAGAAACTGTACAAAGCTCTAAGCCAATCAAAACCGGACAAGTATGCAGGACCGATTGAACTGAATACGGAAGTTTTAGAACTGATTGACATAGATAAGAAAGACTCTCCTTTAAGCTGTTTATTCACATTTACAACACTGTTAATATCCCTGCTAATTAGCTTAGATCCACTTTCATTAACCTCCCAAAAAAAATCGCAAAACGCTGCTGTGAGTATAGGCTGATCAACCTAGGATGTCTAATTAGAGAGACGGGAAGAAGATATATTTATTATACATACATACATACAAGATATACATACATGTACAAGAGGCCATCGACCGTGGTCTTTCAGCCTAGTGTTTAATTAGAATATCATGCTTTACATTATCGAAAGCTTTTCATATGCAATAAAGCTGTATACACATTTTTCTGTTGATCAATACACTTCTGTGTAAGAACTTGCATAGAGAACAAGGTGTTCTCGTCCCTAGCCCTTTCCTGAATTCTAACTGTGTTTCACCGATGTGTTCTTCTGCCATAAACAAGTGTGTAAGATTCTTAGAAATATTACACTTGATTATGGCGGAAAATAGAATAACATATCGGGGAAACACAGCCCACACTCATAAAATGGGCTACGCACGAGAGACGCCCTGTTCTCTATGTAAGTTCTCACGTAGAAGTGTCTTGATCAACAGAAATACATTTTTCTGTTGATCGAGACACTTACTTACACTTACTTTTACGATCGACTATGAAAAAGCTTTCGACAATGCAAAGCAACATATTCTAATTAAACAACTTAGGAGTATAGGTCTAGACAACAAAGACATACATGTCATCAAGAAGCTGTATTGGAATCAACAGGAGAAACTAAAGTCGGGGACCACGAAACGGAAGGAATTCGTATAATGAAGGGGGTGAGATAAGGATGCATCCTATCGCCAACACTTTTTAATTTAAACCCAGAAAGAATTTTAATTTATACTATATAAGAAATATTTCAAACTGCCCTAGACAAAGTGGAGAAAGGAATTAAGATTAACGGGACGTTCCTCATCAACATCCGTTATAGCTGATAATCTAGAAGAACTCCTTCTCCAATTCCTGATGGATCGAATAAACGAGGCAAGCACACAACATGGGCTCAAGGTGAACATACAAAAGACTAAAATTATAACAATCAGCAAACATACAATACTAAACGTCATGTTCGGTCTAGAGGAAAGACAATGTGAGAGAGTACACACGTTTAAATATCTTGGCTGCCGAGAAATGGGTTCCTAATATCGAAATAAAAATCAGAGTTGGCAAGAGGAGTTTTCTTGAGGATGAAAAATCTTATATGCAATCGCAGTCTTCACTTTCAAACACAATGGCGAATCAAAAAGTGGTACGTACTGTCAGTTCTGCTATACAGTAAGGCTGGACACTGAAGGTAACCTCTATGAACCATCTGAAAGCGCTCAAAATGTGGATGTTCCGACTAAAGCTTGCCCCAGACGCTCAGTTTTTTAGCCAGGCCAGGCTGTACAGGCCGATTTGCGAAAATCAGCCTGTGTTTTTCTGGCCCCCACACATACTCACGTCATCGTGCATTTTATACATTTTATACAGTTTAAAAGAGGAATGATAAATAAGAAAAGAGAGAAGTAAATATTCAAGACTAGCCACAATTCAATTAATTCCATTAGAAATTCATTAGACATGCTCATTTTGTCCATTTACTAAAATAAATAAAAATTAAACAAAATAGTAACTGAATGTTACTATGTTTACTGCAAAAGATAAAAATTGATAACAGTGATAACTGAACTGAGAAAATGGACTGAACTGACCACACACGTACAGGCTTGTAGGGTATGCGCAGGCCAATATCAAACAGTTCTGATATCACACAAGCCAGGCAAGAGGCCTGCACAGCCGGCCTCTTGTATCCATCCACGCACCGGCAAACCGGATTTGCGCAGGCAGATCGGAGTAAAAAACTAAGTGACTATGGGGGCTTTACTGAGGAGGTTCTGCGAAGAATCGGGAAAACACGCGAAATCCTGATAATTGTAAAGCGAAGAAAAACGGCGTACTTCGGCAATATTTACAGATACAGTAAATATAATGCCATGCTGCTTATCATAGAATAAAAAATGTGGGAAGAAAAATGTGAATAGAAGGGAAACGTGGCCTTCGGAAGGAAAAAGGTTTCATTGATGAGGAATCTTCATCAGTGGTTCGACATCAAAGAAATGGCGGCACTGGTCCGGCTTGCACTAGATAGTAGTCTATACAGCAAGTTGGTAGCTCTGATACTAGTCACGTGCAACCCATGTCCATATAGGACCAACAGGCGATGTTCTTGAGACAATATATGTCGATCTGAGCTCCGCAGTGCACCGTCTACACAGCAAGGGGGTAGCTCTGTCACCAGCCCGATGCAACACATGTCCATATAAGATAATTATTAATGGACGAATAAAAGAAGCGCCGGTCGGATCCAGATGAGATGGAGCGATGATAGAATGCGTGCCGCATCGCTAAATTAGTGTCAACTGGCCCAAAACCGAGATGGGTGGAAAGACTTAAGGGAGGCCTATATCCAGAGGGTAGAAAACGGCTAATAAAAAACCCACACTCATAAAAAAATATATTTATTATATTAAAACATCAATAGAGTTAGGCTCGGTTGTATAAAGCAGATAACTTCCGAATTAATTTTCAATCCGTGATTCTAACATCACTTTTGACATCTTTGACACATAATTCGACGTTGCCACATATAAACAGAGGTACATGATTGTATGAAAAGGAATGTTAACAACAATTTATGCAACATCTACCAATATAATCACGGGTTTAAGTTTACTCGCCTTTATACAACCGAACCTTAGTGTGTTAGTTGATAAGAATAATTGGGCAAATTAGGCATGTTGTTTTATTGTTTTTTTTACTTTTGATATTTCCTGTTTATTTATAATGTTTCGTTTTGAGTCTTGGTTATGTGTCCTATTAAGATGGGTAATTTGTTGATATACGCCAGAATAATTTTAAGGTTGCGATCGTTTAACAGTTCAAGTTTCAATCAAGTTTTACACAAGAATGCTGAACATAGCATATCGTATTATAACGCGAATGAAACTTGACCTTGTAAAAGTTTTTTTAACGAATCTAGTTAAATAGCCGTTTTCGTTTTTCACTCTGTGCTGGTACGGGCTTATTGTAAGCTTTACACAAGACTGCTGAACATAGCATATAGTATTGTAACGCGAATGAAACTTATAATTGAAACTAGGAACTTGTGAAAGTTTTTTTGATGAATCTGGTATAATAGCCGTTTTCGTGTATCACTTTTTGTCTCTTGTTTTTATTTGCCGCTTCCGATGCGCATTATTCTACCTCGGCCCTTACAACCGGCGACGCACGACCGCAAGACCTCAGCGATACTGCACGCCACGGGGGCGACTAGCAATGCTAAACCATGCTAAACGAAAGCGCCTAATGTAATTCATGACCCAGCTCAGTTGCGTAGTGGCTAGCGGCGCCGTCTCGTTCTACGAGTTGGGGAACGTGAGATCAAACGTCATCAGGACGAATTTAGTGTATAACTTCTCATAGTTTTTCAGGCGTTTTCTGTGAAATTAAGTTGAATACCGGGTGATTAAGCTCCTCTAACCTTCTAGATTTACCTGAGAAAAAGTCATTCGGCTGATAGCCCTCTAGAGAGTCATCGGAAAAACTGTGATGAAAAGTGTGATAAAAAAAGCAGCTTCAATTTATGGTGGAATTTGTGAAATAGTATTGAGGTTTCAGCAAAAACTATGCAACACAATTATTACTACTCAAATTAGTTTTTTTTGGCTCTGGAACTTATGTTGTAAGAATTCATGATCATACCTCGTAGTTATAGAATGTAGGAGATCATTAAAACAATTACGCAATTAAATAAATTTTAATAATTAATAAGAATAATTGTAAACATTCAGTTTCATAGCTTTTTCTAAAAGCCCAATAAAATTTCACAATTGATGATTTGTTTGTTGATGATGTAATAAAAAAAGGATATTTTGAGCAAAATGTTAGCATCCAAAACAATTAGTATTGTATACATTTGCCGCTAATTCCCCAACTAATCGTGTCGCGCTGCCAAATATACAAATCCGATCTGGCCCGATCGCAATGATATTTAAATTTACCGGCATATATAGCTGCTACATCACAGTTCGATGACGACAAAAGATTTCATTTCACCATGCAATGCGGTGTCTTCTTGTATACAGTCCTTGGTTCTTGACTACTTGGCGATATGTTACTGGTTACTCAAAACTTCCAATAGCTCGCAGCATAGCATAAACATCTTGCTGAATGATATTTATTTATATCTATCTATATATCTATCTATCTGTCTTATATTTTTAATTATTTAGAAATAGTCAAAAATAATTAAATAAAATAATAAAAATTCAATGTTATATTGTTTTATAAATTCACAAAACAAAATAATACAAATACCTAACAATATTTCGTCGTGTACATACATATATATATATATATATATATATATATATATATATATATATATATATATATATATATATATAATTTGATTAAAAGATGAAACCAATCAGTTTAATATATTTTTTAAAAGATAAACGAAAATTGAAGGGATAAGGTGGCTTATAATTAGTTCAGCAATTATTTACTTATTATTTATTTTAAAATTATTATATTCATAGATTCACAGACAAATTAATAAAAATCTACTTACTATTATATACACTGTACTAGAAGAACATTTCTACATTTATATATTATTTGTCTTATCTAAAGCAGTATTTTACTCACGAGGTATAGCTTAGAACAGCTTCTATTATTACATAAATCACCATAAGTTATTCCTTACTATTTTATGTACATTAGGACAATTTAGAAACATATAGTAAAAGATAAAATGTAAGATATGTACTCTTATGACATTTAAATTTACATAAAACAGTTTTTTCAAATGTGGGTTTATGCTGGTATAAAATAAGAAGCAGAACAACAGAAATCAATGTAAATAAGGATCTTTTTGGACTGTTTATGTTATGTAAAAAAAAATAAGAATAAGCACTTTCATTTTAAAGTTTATACTGACAAAAAATAATAAATAAAGTGAAAAATAATACAATCAAAGGAAATAAGGATTCTCTGTATCATGTATGCCAACATAATAAGAAAATAGTCATTTACCATTTGGTTCTTATTAATTATTTTGTCACAATAAAGAATATTATATCACATAGTATACACTATTGTGATAAAATAAGTAATAAGATCTAAATAGTAAGTGACTATTAATTCATTATTTCTTATTCTATGCCACCTTTATAACCTAATATTTATTTTTCCATTAATAAATAATATAAATGAAAATGCCATGTGAATTGTACTAATTTTTTGACATTTCTTTTCATTTCATAACTAACATAGTCGATATATTTTTTTAGAAATATAATATTAATATATTTATATATTGAAATATTTGTTAACTAAAATTCTAGAAAATGGATTAATATATCAAGATGAAATTGAAAAATTTTTATATTCATAGGATGAACTCGATTGTATTTGAACAAAATTTGCCACCGAAACTGACACTTTTCGGTAGTAAATTTTGCTCAATTTAATTTGAAACCATTCGCGTATAACTTTAAAATGCAGTATTTATAAAGAAAATATATACAGGTTACATTGATTATAATATAATTTGTTCGGAATTTATACGATAAATAAAAATAATAATAAAATTTACAATATTTTAGCAAATAATTTTGTATTCTGATCCATACGAAAATTACAACATAAATCATAGATTCGTAATAATTCTACAATTTTATTCTAGACAACTTGTATTTTTTCGAATAATCAAAATTTATTTTAAATTGTATTAAGTGAAATTTTATAAAAAGATTGAAAATTAATTACACACAGCTATAGCATTTATATAAATGATTTTTGAGAAATATTTTAAATTTTGATTTAATATTAATTTGTTCAAAAAATCATGTGGTTCTCACAAACAGATATTTTTATATTATATTTTATACACTACTATATTATATTTCAGCATAAATCCACATTTTAATTATATACAACTATATGTAGAAACCTCTACAAATAAAAATTCAACTCAAATAACAATCAAATTATATCACATCAACAACATTTCGCTTTGTACAACTCAACTAAATCAATAATGCTTTCAGTTTGCTTCATTTTATAAAACGCATCCTTCTCGCACATTTTAACGATAGTATCGCTTCGATCTTCAAACATGCAAATTCGATTACTCTCCGGCTCGGACAAAAACTCAGCCATACCCTCCGGTGACATCATAACAATTTGGAAATGCGTAACACTTTGAATCACAGCAAACAGTTTGGAATCTTCACAGCTAGCCATAAATTGTTTATAGCTTACAATTGTCTCAGCTTCAACATCGTGTTGCATTAAATCATTTTTTAATTGTTCATAATAATAATCCAACACCTCCTGCATATGTTTTTCTCTGAATGCACGATCGGTTGCAAGGTAGAGGAAAGTCATTAAATCTTGTGCGGGTGGACAATAGCGATATGATTGAAAATCTACTAGCATGCAATCAACTGGTTTATCTTTCATAAACTTAAACATAATATTCGCAGCCCATAAATCACCATGACATATAGCATTCCTATATTTTTGATCAGGTTTTACATACTGCGTTAAATCATTAATTGCCTTGCTTGCAAATTGTTTAAATTTATCCATATTAATTTTAGTATCCCAATTTACAATATAATCAATTTGTGTAGCTGTTCCTTTTTCACATGCTGCAATTAAAGCCAAACTAGGTTTACGACTGCAATATAACATTTCTTGAAACTCTTCAGGATAATTATCATAAAGCCTCCAACTAGATCCATTTCGAGCACTCATCATCTCCTCCAAAATCAATCCACTAGCATGCAACTTAACCATAGTATCAATTGTTAATTTAACCAGTTGTACATCGAATGATTCCCTTGGATTTAAACACTTATATCCTTTAGACGATAGATCTTCAAATATTATCATTTTATTTGTTTGCGAGAAATAACATTTCGGTGCGCATGCAGCCATTAAATTAATATTAGTATCGATAAATAATGGTACTAGTAATTTAAACATTTGTTCCTCTTTGAAAAAAGCCCCCATTTCCAACGTGAAGTTCCGCTGCGACTCCACCTGCGGCAGCGTTTTCAGAAAATATTTCAATTCATCCCGCTTACCGTTTGTTTGGATGTTCAGCTTAAGAATATAATGCTCCCCGAAAATACCGGACTTTTTCGACAACGGTTTCACTTCATAATCGATAAAATTGAACTCCCGCGTGTTGATTTTCTTGTTGATTATGTTAAAATAGTCCTCGTGTCGAATGCTCTCGCAGGCGAACATTTTAACACCGATGTTTAGTGAACTGGATTTGATTAAATAAACCCGCATTAATTTACAAGGCTGGTTTATATGTCGGTTAGGCCGACGGAGGTGGGGTGAACGATTTTGAATTTTTACCACCTCCGTGCCATGGCTGGTAATGTTTAGCGACAACCTGAAGGTTGAATACGGGTCGACGCTTTGTTTTCTTGTGGAAATTAAATTATTTATGGCGCTGCAAGGACTTTGTTGTTGCATTTTTACGCAAAGCGTAATTAGTAGGGAAATATTCATTTGGATATAGTTTCATATATAAAACATTCAATTAATTCGAAATACTACTCAGTTTTAATGAATATAATAATTATTATATTAGTTGGTTTTATTGTATTTAAAGTTTATAAGAATGTAATAGATTATCATATTTCTATATTAGTTCCTTTCGGGTTTAATATTTTTTACAGCAATTGTAACGTGATGTTGAACAGACAAAAATTGATTTAAGGACCCAAGGTAATTTTAAACTGAAACGAAATATACTAGAGAAACTGATTTTCTACAAAAAGAAAATGAAACTAAGAAGTCAAGCGTAATAAAATATAAACAGACAGCTATGGTACCATTCGTTAGTATAATATAGGTATGTTTCTAAATACAATTTTTGTCTCTATTCTATATATTATAATCAATTATATTTAATTATAGGTACCGCTGCATGAAAAAAAAAGTAAACTTTAGATATCCATTATTAATATTGTGATGAGACCTTGAGTTGTCTCAAATTAAACACGGAAGACATGTTTTTTTTTAAATATAAAAACTTGTATTAATTTTGAATACATACATTTGTTTCGTATAAATAACATAGTTCAAACAAGAGTTCTTGTTGTTCTTGTTTTTGTTGTTGTTGTTGTTATTGGTGTTGTTGTTGATGGTGGTGTTGTATTTTGTTTAGTTTTCTTGTTTTTCTTGATTCAGGATTAAGAGGATTTTTAATTTTTGTTTAAATGTTTTTAAGGTGGTATTGTTTTTTATGTCTTTAGGTAAATTATTGTGTGTTTGATTCCAATATTTATTGCATTCTGTATAGCTGATGTCCGGCTTTTTCCTGTTGCTATCACTTTTCCTTCTTGTGTAGTGGTGATGTAAGTCTCTTCTTTGATTTAGATGAATGCTAGTTTTCATTAATTTATTTTTGATTTGCATGACTAGTAAGATGATTGTTTAATTTTATTTACTATTGTTAATTCATTTGCTTCTTTGTGTATTTGTAGTGTACTGTAGCGTTTTGGTTTGTTAAGTTGTGTTAGTTGTAAAAAAAAAGACCTTTATTGGCATTTCCCTCACTGCCCCTCCACATCACAAACCTCAACAAAAATATACAAAAATAAAAATAAAAATACAATATAAATAAAAGTACTACTCCGCCAAAAATTACAAATTACCCCCATCTATCGCCGCTCCCTTTGCCCTTGCCACTTTCCTCTCCCACGTCAGCCTCCTGCAGATTTTCACGCGTTCCCCATCCTCGCATAACCATTCATTCAGCTTTCTGCAGTCTCCCACCCACTCTGCTTTCACACCCTCACATTCTTCGCTAAGGTGCCACCACGTGTCGCTCCCCTTACTACACAGCGCACACGCGGTGTACCCTAGACCCATCCACACATTCCTCCCTCTCTCGTCTGACCCACACCTCGCTCTTGCCATGCATACCTTGTCCTCCCTGCTCCACTCACCCCTGGCTAAGTAACTCGGGAGTCTCCCACTCACTTACCACTCTACGTAGCCAGGGTTGTAAAAGCTCTCATTCATTCTAGTCTGCCGTTCTTGCCACTCAATATCTCTCAATCTCTCTCTTACCTCAGCTCCTAGGCTTCCCATTTCTCTCAGCTTCTCCTCTACCCACACCTCAGACATACCCACTCTTTCATACATCCTTCCTCTATCCCTTCCCCAACCACTCTCCGTCCTACTCTTACACCTCATCCATACCTCCCGCACCAGTCTTTCTTCAAACTTCACAACCCTTACACACGACTCCCACCACATACTCATACGATTAGTCTCCTGCAGCAGCACTGCTCTCGGTGTCGACCTTTCGAGACCCAGCAGACTCTTCAGGAGCACACCTTGCTCTCTCTCTATCACATCTCACTCACACAATCCCCACACTTCCACTCCATACAACAGAATAGGTTTTACACACGCATCCCAGATCTTGCACAACCTCTCCCATTTCCTTCTCGCTATTCCCCAAGCCATTCTCGCTTTTGCTTGCATACTTTCCACATGCACCCTAAATCCTCCTCCACTGCCTAACCAGAAACCCAAATATTTAAAGACATTCACTCTCTCAATCATCCTTCCCTTCCATTTCAGCTCTTCCACTCTACCCCTTCTACCCCTATTCCTAAACATCATCCATTTAGTCTTCTCCACATTCACTACTAGCCCTCTCCTATCCATGTACCTTCCCATTCTTTCCAACATCTCTTGTGTCTATTCCACTCTCTTGGCTACTAATACTATGTCATCCGCATATGCCAGCATCCACACCTTGGTTCTCCCCACCACGACCCCTCCAGCCTGTCCTCTCCTCAGCACCGCCTCCAACTCGCTTGTGTATAGATTGAACAGAAGAGGGCTTAGCGGGCACCCTTGCCTTACACCCACATTCACCCTAAACTTCTCAGACACTTCTCCATTCACTCTCGATTTTGCCCACGTCTCTTTATATATACTTCTCACCCACTCCACACTTTCATCTTCCATCCCCAATCTATCCATACACTCCACGAGCTTTCCTCTAGGAACTGAATCATACGCCGCTTTCAAATCCACAAACACCGCATACAGTCTTCCTTTGCACTCCAACGCTTCCTCCACCATTCTCGCAAGCGTGAAAATCTGCTCCCTCGTCCCTCTTACCTTTCTGAAACCCCCCTGGCATTCCGACTGCAGCCCTTTTCTATCCACTTCCCTCGCTAGTCTATTTTTCACAATTGTCATCATCGCTTTGTACCCCGCATTCATAACGGTAATACCCCTATAATTATTTACGACCGATGCTGCTCCCCCTATGTGTACCGGGACCACCACCCCCACACGCCACTCTTCCGGCAGTTCTTCCTCACCGCTCCAGACTCTATTCAAAACCTGCAGTAACTTATCTTTTCCTTCCTCTGTTAATCTTTTGAAGACCTCTGCCTTCAGCCCATCTTCCCCCGCCGCCTTTCCCAGTTTCAGCTGCCCTATGGCCACGTCGACCTCTTCCCGCGAAAACGCTTCCCTTCCTACCACCGCTCTCGGACTCCCTAAACCCGCCATCTCTCTAGAGCTCTTCTCCCACTCTGCCAGCTCTATGCTAACTTTGCCCTTTTTTACGCTTCTCCTCAGAATGTCCCACAACCCTTTCTCTGTCACACACTCCCTCAACCTCGTTTCTGTGTTAGTTGTATTTGAAGTCTTTTTATGTTTCTTTTCGTTGTATTTCCCTATACGTTTATTAGGTAGTGGTTCCTTGTTGCATACAGTGCATTGTAAACCATTTTCTTATGTTCTGTTGGTAATAGGTGTTTTAGTCTAATTTAGCGCAGCCAATGTTTTGGATGTATATTCCTAGGTGTTTGATGTTGTTTACCGCTTTTGGTTTTTGTCTATATATATATATATATATATATATATATATATATATATATATATATATTTGTATCTCTGGTTCTGGGTTTACTTTCTTTGAGATCATCATGTAGTACGTTTTTTCTTCATTTATGGTTAGGGAGTTGTTGTAGCACCATTGTCTGATTTTGTTTATATCCATCTGTATCTCTGTTTGCATTTAATTTTTGTCTTTTCCACTATGAATCAGATATGTGTCGTCTGCATATATGAATATATTTCCATTAAGTTTGAGTTGAAATATATCATTTATATATAAAATATAAAGTAATAGTGCTAATACTCCTCCTTGAGGTACTCCATATTCTGCTTCTTTTTCGCCAATTTCCACTTCTTGTACCTTAGTAATTTGTTTTCTATTGTTTGCGTAGCTAGACAATACTTTGTGCGGTGTGGTGTTTATTCCAAGTTGTGACAGTTTTTTCAGCTGTTTTGCTTTGCATACAGTATCGAAAGCTTTTTTCATATCTATGAATATGATAGCTGTTTCGTTTTCCATGTCTGATTTCTCGTGTATATGTTTTATCATGCCTGTAATCGCTGCAGTTGTACATGACTTCTTTTGAAATGCGTATTGGCGTTTTATAATATTATGTTTTTTTGTGTGTGTTGTTAATCTATTATGTATTATTCTTTTGGTGATTTTTTCCAAAAGTTGATTTTATTCAGATTGGTCGATAGTTATTGATGTTAGTTTTATCGCCTTTTTTGAAAATCGGTTTAATTATTGTCATTTTTAGAGAGGCTGGGTATTTACCGTCTTCGAAGATTCTGTTGGTCAGTTCTCTTATTATTGGTGTCAGTTCTTCTTCTAATTTTTGTACTATCCTAGTCGTTTTTGGTCTTTACCAGGTGCTGAGTTTGGGTTTAGTGATTTTATTATTTCTGTTATTTCGTTGTTCTTTATTTTTCCAAAGTGTAAAGTTTCAGTCACTGTACTATGCAGTGTGTTTGCTCTGTTTCTTCTTCTTTGGTTGAATTGGGTTTCCGCTAACTGAGACCCTATCATTGCAATGTGAGGGTTAAATTCCTCTGCTATAGCATTGATGTTTGTTAGTTGTAAACCATCTTTGTTCTGAATCGTTTTTATCTTCTGCTGTGTTTTGCTGTTCTTATGTAGTATTCTGTTGATTTCGTTCCATGTCTTTTTTGGGTTATTTGACACTGCGTTTATTCTACTTTCGTAGTAATCTTGTTTACTTGTTATTTTTTTCTGAATTGTTTTTTTCTGTATATAATAGTCTCTTTTTTATATGTATTTGTAGGTTCCTTTTTGTATTCTTTATATAGCCGGTTTCTTTCTTTCATCATGTTTATTGTTTCGCTGTTAATCCATTCATTGTCTTCGCGATGTCTGAATTTTATTATTTTCGTGTTCTTTTTAATTATTTTTTGTAGGTTGTCTATGAAGATGGTCGAAATTTGTATAATGTGTGACCATTCTTTCTTCGGCGAACTGTATTTTAATATTTTCATAATTGACTTTTTTGTATTTGGTAATATATTTATTTTTAATTTTTTTAATTTCCATATCCCATGATGTTCTTATTGCTCTATGGTCCGAATAGGAGGCATCTATTAGTTTCATCTTGATATTGGTTTAATCTTGGTTTGTAATTATATGGTCTATGATGTTTGACTAGTTATTTTCTTGGTATCTTGTTTATCATTTCTTGTTTATTTTATAATAAATAATCTTTTATTTATAATCTGTTATTTTTGTTTAATTTTTTAGTAGATTTAGGTTCATATAGCTTACTATTATGTGTTTTTTGTTTTTTTTTTAGTACTTGGTTTTCTAATATGTTTATTAAGTCTTTAATGTGAACATCCGGTGGTTTATATATATATATATATATATATATATATATAATTGTTAAAAATGTTTTTTGCTTCTGTAAGTATATGGTCATCATTACTATATTTTTCGTTGTTTTATTGTTTATATGTTTGAATTTCAGATCTTTTCTGATATATAGTGCAGTGCAATTAACAAAATGTTAAAAACAGATTCAAAGGACTTAAACAAAACTAAAAGGGCCAATCTGCAAGGACCAATTTTCCGCTCCCTCTCAAATCTCATTTCACAATAGTTAAAAGTTAACTATTAGTATTAAGTCCTTTAAATCAGATTGACCCTTATTGCGCTACACAGTCGATATGCAAAACACAACCTTCGTTATAAAACACAAAACTACTTTGAATCTTTGACATATATATGTTTTAAAAATTCTCCACAGATACAATTGCTGGACTGGTGGTTTAAAATTCTGTAATGTGTTCTGTAAACATATTTTAAATGGTATTAATTGTCTGGTGAGAGCTATTTTACAAACTAATAACAAAATTACTTCAAACGTTTTTATTAAACGTCGTTCGTCTGTGACACATATTTTCTAGTGGAAAAAGTACATATGTATCTATTGTGATTTTCAGACTATATATATATATATATATATATAGAGTTATCTCAGTTAATTAGAATTTAGGAGCCTCACATAGGCAATAACCCACATCGAATTATATATATAGTAGTAGTAGAGACGAAAATAAAGGAAGACTACCAAGATAGCGATAAAAAAAGCCCAACTAGACTACCAACTACCAACTATAGCAATAAACGTCAACAAGATAAGAACATACACCTAATACAACTAAGGGAAAAAGAAATAGCAAAAATCTATAAAGAGAAAATAGAGGAGAAATTAGTAAAGGGCAACTATAGACAAGAAGTAGAGGAAATGTGGAATAAATTAAAGAAAAATATACTGGAGACAGAACAAGAGACATGTGGGACAAAGCAAAACACAAACAAGAAGCAGCAGACAGCATGGTGGTCGCAGGACATAAGTGAGAAAATAAAGGAAAAGAAAAAAGCATGGCAAAGATACCTAAATGACAAAAATAGTAAAAACTACGAAGAATACAGTTTAAAGAGGAAAATAGTAAAAGATAAGGTCAGAATAGCAAAGAGCAGGGAATGGGAAAAGTTCGGAGAGACAATGGAGAAAAATGCAAAGGAAAACCAAAAATTATTCTATAAAACACTAAAACTAAACAGAAAAGAAAAAGGACAAGAAGTAAATTATATAGAAGACAATCAAGAAATATTGCTGAAGGACAACGAAAAAATACTGGAAAGATGGAAAGAATATTTTGAAGACTTACTATCACAAAATGGTGGAAATGAACAGAAGACAAGAGAACAGAACGACTCGGAAGCAGATATAGAGATGATCAATGGAAAAGAAATACTAGAGATAATAAGGGAAATGAAAATAGGGAAATCACCAGGAAAAAACCAGATCACAACGGAAATGATTAAACATATGGGACCTGCAGGTAACGAAATACTACTAAAATTAATAAACGAAATATGGAGGACGAATAAAATACGATTGGCAAGTATCGTTAATCGTATCGATACACAAGAGAGGTGATAAGACAAAATGTTCAAACTATAGGGGTATAACACTCATAAGCATAGGTATGAAGATCTTAGAAAAAACAATTAACAAAAGAATACTAGCAAAAATAGAGCAGACGCTAGAAGAATCGCAATGTGGATTTAGGAAAGGAAGATCCACACAGGACAACATTTTAACGATAAAACAAATCACAGAAAAAAGAATTTCAAATAATAAAAACACATACCTAGGATTCATCGACCTGGAAAAAGCATTCGACATGATACCAAGAAATAAATTATGGAAAATCCTGGAAGAGAGAGGTGAGAAAGAAAGACAGTCGAATTAATACAAAACATATACAACAACAACACCAATGCAATAATAGACAAGGGACAAACATCAAGAACATTTCAGACAACCACTGGACTAAGACAAGGAGGCGGGCTTAGTCCTACATTATTTAACATATACATGGATGAAATAATGAAGAGCATGAAACCAGAAACCAAAAAAGCAAACATAGGGTACAAAAACATGCAAGTTGTAAAAATATCGGAAGGAGCATTCGCTGATGATGTCGTAGTGATAGCAGAAAATGAAGGTAATCTGCAGCACAACCTGTATGGAACAGACACCTAGAAAAGTATAACATGAAAATGAACTATAACAAAACAAACGTGATGGTAATAGGAAACCGGAAAGAACAAATAAATATAAAGATAGAACAACACACAATAGAACAAGTAGAAGAATTCAAATACCTGGGAGTAGCACTGACAGAAGACGGAAAAATGGAAGGCGAACTTAGTAACAGAATAAACAACACAGCTAAAACATACCACGCATTGAGCAATATACTGATTAACAAGAAAGAGATCAGCAGAAGGACAAAAGTAAATATATATAAAAGCATATATAGACCTATACTGACATATGGAAGCGAGACGTGGAAGCTAACGAAGAGGGACAAAAGTAGATGGAAATGAAATATCTCAGAGGAGTAAAACAAGTTACGAGAAGAGACAGAATAAGAAATGATGACATCAGAGAAGAACTGGGAATTGAAGCATTAGATAAGTATATAGAAAAGAAACAACTAAACTGGTGGGGTCATTTAATTAGGTTATCACGATGATCAGATTTTGTTTATAAATATTAATGTGTTAATTGGATAAACATTTTTATGATCATCTGAGTTTGTATTTTATGCGTAATGAACGTATGATTGTGTAACAATAAGTCAATGAAAAATATATATTATTATTGCTATTATGTTTTTTATTTTATAAAGCGTCTTCTATTTTAAAGCGAATATTTATGAGTTGTGTTGTAACTTATATCAAATTAAGTATTATATTTCGGAAGATATAGGTTTTTTTTTAAATTTTTTGACCTTACTCTAATGATTATCTCAGTCATGAACTGTGTATTATAATTTATATCATTTATGCACGTTACTGCATCTATACACTTACACACACACTCACTATGGACAGACACACCACCCATGATCAGTAGACCCAAATTCCGAGCGGAAAAGAGTATTATTACCGGACTCGAACCGGTGACGGCGTGAACGCAGTGGCTTCAGACCGTCGTCTAGACCACTGCGCCACGACCGCCCCAAAGATATAGGTTTCAAAATATAAATGAAATAAATTTCACTATCAAGGTCGCTATGTGGTTTTAAATACACGTGTCGTAATTACTAAATAATATCTCATTAAAATATATATTACGCATAATATTGGTAATCACAACAAGTACGTTTAAAACAAATTTTAATGTTATTGTAATCATTAAAATAATGATCATAGTTAACAGTATAAATGTTAGTAAGTACTTTTACCATAGGAGTAATTACGAAATTAAAGACACAAAATGACAACATGATATTGATATGTTTTGTTGTATTTGATACAATCTATCTTATTTAGATATATTAAATAGTTATTTCGAAGATGTTTTGCATACTATATGGGCATTTTACTTCCATCACAATTGTCCAGTGTCATATGTAAGTCATTATTCAGAAAAGTGAATCTTCTGACTGAGATTCAAATCCCAATTCATCGGTTATCTATGCAGCGCCGCGAGATTTAAATATTCTTTTACACATTGGGTCGGTTTTTGTATTGAATCGAATCCTTGCGCAACTATCCGTTTGTATGCAGCGCCGCAGCATATTTTTTTAAATAAAAAATATTTGTCATTTTATTCTAATTTCTATATAATATATAAAAGTAACACCAATACTAATGACTCACTACAATCAACACAGCGGTACGAGAAGAATAATAAGAATGTATTAGCAATCACGATATCGGATACACAGGACGCGACCACCATGTGAAGTTATCCAATTCCGATTATTCCGGCATTCCGGCCTCGCGACGCGGGTTATGTGGAGCAAAGTTAAGAAGAATCTATTCCATTTTGAATCTACATCATTTTAATCTACACTGTAGCCATTGTGCCACGATATAGTATTTAGAACTGACAGAAAGAATTGCATATTTGATATATTGATAATAGGCATATATTTAATGGAGTCGTGCCGAGCACTATTTGAAATAAAAGTTAAATACTGGCCTCTGTGATCAGAAATATGATATTCGCACATTTTTGCAATAAAATCATACACATTTGTGAGAATATTGTCAATGCATTATATTATATTTGCGGTCACCCTAGTACAGTCATAGTCATAGTCATAAACCTTTAAGGTTAACATATGCTTTCATTTGAAAGTCGTATTCTACCGGAATTTGTACGACCTTTTCCTTTATAACTGGGAGCATCAAAATTGTTTGTACAATTATTTACTAAAATCTTGACAACCATAATATAAGAATTAAAAAAATTAAGTTGATTTAGTGTGTTGTTATTGAATATTTCCAAAAAAAACAAAACAAAAACTTCTATCTATCTTTTCAGCCGTGAGGCTTTTCCGCCGGTCAGGGGAGAAGCTCAGAGGAGTTTCATCACCCGGTATTTACCTTAACTTCACGGAAAACTTCTACCTCTGAAAAACTGTGAAAGGTGATTCTCGAAAATTCGCCCCGACGGGGATCGAACTCAGACTCCCCAATGCTCAGTACGAGACGGACGATGCCTCTAACCACTCGGCCATTGAACTGGGTTGCAAAACAACATTTTTCAATATTTATCAAATTTTCCCCCAGATTATTTTACTAAATTTTCATATTTTGATTAGAATTTAATAGTAACCATCAAATATATTTTTCTATATTAACTGTAGCCTTAGTTTTTTACTTTTTTACTTTTACTTAAACTTGTTTACTATTTATTGCGAACAATATAGTGGTTACAAAAAGTATTTTCTGAGAATATCAGGGATTCGTTTTTTATATCGTTTTTTAAAAATATATATTTGTGATTTTTGCGTCAGTTTTACAGTTGTAAATAAAAATTAGCCCCTTCCGAGATAAACAATACCAGCGAATGGAAATGTATCATCAACTAGTTGTAAATGATATTTATATTAATTTAAAAGAATATTTTATTAATTATTTAATGTAAAAAACTAGGCCAATTGGCATCCATAAATTAATTATGTAGTGTAATATAAACCTATAATAAAAAAAGGCATGATTTGTATAACAAACATAATGCCGAGTGGCAAATAAAGATAACTGTGAGGATATTAAATGAAATAGTGATAGATTGTTTCATTATGTTAATATCTGGTATCCTTATATTATGGTTTTATCATTACAATGTAATGTAAAACACACAAGTTGCAAATATAAAGCTGTTATTTTAGATAGATACATTTTTTGGATTTTAAGTTTTTCTTGGAATATTTTACACTAGGCGCTTTCGTTTAGCATAGTGCCTTTCGTTTATCACTCTGGACTTGTACGGGCTTATTGTTTCTTGTTCAATTTCCGACATCAGCTATGTGATAAAGTTTTTCTTGTTGGTGTCATTAGCTAGAAATTTTGCTTGTGGAATTGTACCATAGGGCGTTGTCTTTGAAGACACACACTTTGTGGACGAGTGCATGAGTGACCCTCGATATCCTTCGGCTTCTTTGGTGCTCCGGTAATTGAGGCAAACAATACCCGCCCAAAAACTACTATAGCCTTGTTCCCAAAGTGTCGCTGCACATAATCAACGTAGGCGGTACACAGCAAATCAAATGTGGTTTCATTTGATTTGCTCCATTCAATCTTGTGCAGTAATCACCATCAATTACTGCACACTTGTTGTTGCCAAAGCCTACCTCTTCTTCTATAGGACTCTCGTACAAAATTGATTTCCTGTCTTTGTGCATACCTTCCTCTGTGAAGAGGGACATTGGAAGGGGGCAAACTCGTACTTGAATAGGCGAGCATCTGATTGTTTCACAAATCCGTTGAAACAGAAAACGGATGCTTGACTAACCACAATATACTTCCGCTTCAACTTGAGATCTTGAAAATTGCCTTGTTCCAAACAGGTCTTCATACTAGAGATGCCAATAGTTTACTAGCTATATAGCGGTTCACCCCATCAGAAGTAACAGCTCCTATGACAATTGACAGCAGATCTTGCATATCTAGGAATGGTGGGTGGTCAGCCAACCAATCACTTTATCTCTTGATGTCTCGATTATCCCTAACAACGCGGGAAGGCGTCATATCCACGTACCGCTCTGTGTTCTGTGCGCGAAGTCCACTTAACACTCCCATCTGCTCATTGATACTTTGGAGACACATCATTCCAACAAACAATCTAGAGAGCACACTGTCACTGACAGCAGGAGCTCAGCCCTCCGTAACTCTTCATTGCTCGCATGAGGACTTGCTCTAAGGTCAAGTCCGACCGGATCCCTTTTATCTGTTCGGCGAATAGTGAAGAACCACTTGGTGGTGAACTTTTCATATTTTTCAGGGTCCATCATGCCTTTCATTTTGACCATATCTTGCTAGTATAAGTGAGGACTTGGCGTAGTTGGCCGGCTGCATGAAAATATGGTATCATTTCTCTGACTGTGTGAAGGTGGAGGTTCCAGTACCGGCGCGTTCGGTTCGGATAAAGTTCTTCATAAGTGCACACATGTGAAAATATTGGATCAACAGTGCAGCTGTTGGCCCTCTATCCTCAATTTTCTTCGGCACTTATGCAAATTTAGCAGCCACGGGGAGTTCTTTCCACCCCAGGGTCCTCGGCCGGGAAGGGCTCTCATATTGAAGCTTTTTGTCAAAGAAATGCAATTTTAATTTGTTGAAAAACTATAAACGCCGGAATTTTACCAGATTTATTAAAATGGAATGGACCGCGAGAAAGAAACAATTGATTTCCTTGACCTGAGGATAGAAACGTCTATGCTCGACGGAGTGTCGTTATTTTGTGCTGCCTCCCTCATAATATGTTTATCTGAAGGGTGCTGTGTGGAAAGTTTCGCCAAATTTCAACATCGGTTGTTTCTTACAATAGATAGGTCTGATAACCTAAACTGGCAAAACAGCTAAATTCGACGTGGTTTGTGGGGGTGAACTGGAGGGTTTAAAGGTTGTATGTATGGTATACATAGATATATCGAAAAATAAAAGTTAAGAAGCAGATACATGCATTTTTCTCGTATTTTTCACAAGTTGAGAAATTTGAACTGCTATATCTCAGTAAGTCTTGGCTAAAAATAACGTGGACCAATGAAAATTGAAGTAAATTTAATGATCTACAACTTTGTATATATATATATATATATATATATATATATATATATATATATATATATATATAGTTATTATTTTTTCGAGAAAGTTATGAGATTTTCTATAAGACCTGCGCGGGTCAATTATTACCCGCACCAGGCCGTTTAAGTGCATTTTATAATTTATGGAACTGGTACCCAATCCAAACCCAAGCCGCAACACGACCATGGGAATTGGATGCGAGTTTCTGAAGTTTTAAACTATATATACATTGCATAGCGTTTCTGGTGCCGAAAATCGCGCAGGACTACCTACCTGTAGTTTTAGTGATAATATATGATATACCGCGATTATTGGGTCTTTAAGTTTAACTATAGGTTTACCTACGGTTTCGTCTCGCCAACTCGGAACCAATTTGTATATGCAAGGTGAATCGGATGATACAGAACTACCCCTTAAAATAGGAGTTACCCGAATATAGCAAAGTCATTATGTCGAATATATAATATAGGCTGAAACATTAACAAATATTTATATACTCAGGGTTCATTTGAGGTTGCGTCTACTCACCACCAAATGGCACGTGTGCCAGTGGCGGCACGTTTGAAAAATTTGCTGGCACGCGAAAATTTGCTGGTTTGTTTTTATCTGTAAAAAAAGACCTTTATTTGGCATATCAGCCCAACCCTTCCCTTTTACACACATTCCCAAAGAGTACTTTCACAGAAAAATATCAAAAAAAGACACAAAAAAAAGAATATAAATTAACATAAAATACATTTTTCTATGCATTAAAATAAACCCCCTATGCCCTCGCCAATTTCCTTTTCCACGTCAGCCTCCTGCAGATTTTCACGCCTTTCCCATCCTCTCCTAACCATTCGTTCAGCTTTCTGCACTCTCCAACCCACTCTTCTTTCACTCCCTCACATTCTTTGCTAAGGTGCCACCATGTGTCACTCCCCTTCCTACACAGCGCACACGCGGTGTTATCCAGCCCCATCCACATTTTTCTTCCTTCTTGCCATGCATACTTTGTCCTCTCCTCTCCACTCTCCCCTGGCTAAGTAGCTCGGGAGTTTCCCCTGCACTTGTCACTCTACGTAGCCAGGGTTGTATGAGCTCTCAATTATTCTCACTTGCCTTTCTTGCCACTCAATATCCCTCAATCTCTCCCTTATCTCAGTTCCTAGGCTACACCTTTCTCTCAGCTTCTCCTCTACCCACACCTCAGACGTACCCACTCTTTCATACATCCTTTCTCTATCCTTCCTCCATCTACTCTCTGTTCTACTCTTACACCTCATCCATACCTCCCATACCAGTCTTTCCTCGCCCAAATCCTGCAATCTTTCCTCAAACTTCACAACCCTCACACACGACTCCCACCACATACTCATACGATTTGTCTCCTGCAACAGCACTGCCCTCGGTGTCGACCTTTCGAGCCCTAGCAGATTCTTCAGAAACCAACCTTGCTCCCTTTCTATTACCTCCCATTCACGCAATCCCCACACTTCCACTCCATACAACATTAGGTTTTACACACGCATCCCATAACTTGCACGCCATTACGAGGTTACCATCCCACAAACTCCTCCATTTTCTGCACGCAATCCCCCAAGCCATTTTTGCTTTCGCCTGCATACACTCCACATGCATCCTAAGCCCTCCTCCACAGTCAAACCAAAAGCTCAAATATTTAAAGCCATTCACTCTCTCAATCAGCCTTTCCTTCCATTTCAGCCCTTCGTCCTTACCCCTCCTGTCCCTATTCCTAAACAACATCCATTTGGTCTTTTTCACATTCACCACTAGCCCCCTCTTATCCAGGTATCTACCCATTCTATCCAATATCTCTTGCATCTCTTCCTTTTATACACCCTTCTCATCCACTCCACTCCTTTCTCTTCCATACCCAATATATCCATACATTCCACCAGCTTCCCCTAGAGACTGAGTCATACGCAGCTTTTAAATCCACAAACACCGCATACACTCTCCCTTTGCATTCCAGCGCTTCCTCCGCCATTCTCGCCAGCGTGAAAATCTGCTCCCTCGTCCCTCTTCCCCTTCTGAACCCACCCTGGCATTCCGGCAGCAGCCCTTTTTGTTCCACTTCCCTATCCATTCTATTTTTCACCATAGTCATCATCAATTTATAACCGGCACTCATAATGGTGATCCCCCTATAGTTTTTTACGTCCGAGGCCTCTCCTCCTTTGTGCACCGGGACCACCACCCCCACACGCCACTTTTATGGCACTTCCTCCTCTTCACTCCTCACCTTGTTAATACTCTGCCGCACCTTCTCCCTTCCTTCCTCCGGTAACTTTTTGAAAGCCTCTGCCTTCAGCCCATCTTCCCCCGCTACCTTTCCTAGTTTTAACTGTGCCAGGGCCACCTCCACCTCTTTCCGCGATAACGCCTCCCTTCGTACCACCTGTCTCGCACTCGAACTACCCAGCTCCACCTCAGACCCTGCCATCTGTTTACAACTCCTCTCCCACTCTGCTAGTTCTATGTTCACTTTACCCTGATTCGCCCTTCCCTTTAAGATCTACCACATCCGTTTCTCCACCACACACTCCCTCAACCTCTTTTCCACTTTCTGCAACTCCTCTATTTGTTTCCTCTCGCACGTACTCTCGAACTCCCTTTTCCTCTGATTAACCCTTTCGACTGCACATCTGCCGTACCTCCAATTCGCAATTTCTCTCCGCCACCTCGTCTTCTTTATCTTACACTCCTCGTCGAACCAACATTCCTTCTGGCGTCCACTCTTCTTCCTCACCACCAACGCAGCCGCCATCACTCTCTCCAACTGTAACATCGACTGCACCTCCTGCCACTTCACGCCCGTTAGGTTTTTCTCATACAATTTCTACTTCGCTCCATCCAAACCCTTGCTGCCCCTTTTTCTCCTCCCTCTTCAAACCTTTTGTACTTCTCAAGACCACTTCCACCGGCACATGGTCCGACCCCCCCCACATTTTCTACCTTGAAGCACTCTAACTCCTCCGTTCCGATACCTTTGACCACCACATAGTCCAAAACCAAACCTTCTCAGTGTCCACATAACGGTTTCTTCCCTTCCCAATCCCCTTTGCAGTAGCTATTCAGTATATCCCACCCCGACTTTCTCACCCATTGGATCCATTCTGGACTTTTTATCTGTATTAATTGTGTTTTTTATATATTTCCAATGGCAACCTATTGGTGTCAGCAATTTTATAAATAAGGATTGTATTTTTTTGGCACCCATACTGAAAACGGTTCGCCAACCCTGGAGTAGACAAATACCTACAAAATGTTTATCCTTCGTATATTATTCCTATATAAATTGACGGACAACATTATAGACTCAACACCATTGTTGTCATAGTTGCAATTCTGAATACCCACAGCTCAGATCTGACTATAAGCCATGATGCTTTTTATTGTAGTTTTTTGTTAATCAAATATTTTATTAAAAGCGCCACTTACATATACAATCTGCTTAATTCCATAGCAGAAAAGTGGGACTTACATACGTCAACGCTGAAAAACATTATTGAATGTTTGTAATAATTTATTTTTATCATATTACCATTTTTAAGTATTACGTGTGTATTTATTATCTATCACTTATATTTACTTTAATAAGGGAGGGAATATTATTTGATAATTTATACGTTTAGATTTTTATTACATATATTATTCTGTCATATATTGTCTTGTACGGAGAGCAAATTATTATTATTATTATTATAATTATTATTGCTTGATATATGAGCTTGATTTGTGAGGCCTTAAATTCCATTCGTATTTCAAATAAATATAATTTTGATTATTGCTATTGAAAACTACTACTAGATTCTAGAAACTATAAGCGATCGAAAATAACTTATTTCGTTTGAAATAGTAGTTACAGTACTTGTTACATTAGTAACTGGCAATCAACCTTGGGGTCCTTCTGCAGTGTTTAGTATATGTAAACCGATGTGTTACGATTTGCTAATTCAGTACCCCAACGACAAATGGTACCGACTACCCGGGTAGAGATCAGAACCCAGGCAAAATATTATTATTAAATTTAATTTTTCAGTCCTTTCTATAAATATAATAATCCAAAGGGCATTACTTTATATTTAACATTTTAATTCATTCATTAATGATTTTAAAATGTGTCAATAATATCATATACAGTAAATTGAAATCACAATTATATGAGTAACAATTCATAAGCCTTATTTACGTGACAAGAATAAAGTAATATATATTTTTAATGATAACATTTATTTTTATATCAACAACAGTTCGCGATTTTAGGTTAACGGATATTATGAAAAAAATATATTTGTAAACAGTTTAAAAGGCATTTTTTAAGGAAACTACTTGTTTATATTAACCGGCCTTGACGCATACTATTCCACTATATTATGCTAATTAAGGTAATTAAAACGAGAGTAAGTATTTCCTGTTATGTAGGTAATCTTTTAATTTTGGCGAACATTTGTTTATAGCAGAATTCCAGTCTGCCTTGCCATGACCTTTGTTTACTGGGATAACAACATATTAATAACTACTTTTTATGTATGGAATGATTTCATATACTAAAATAAAATGTGTTATTTAGAATACAGAGATATTGATGGCCAATTGGGCAATTGTATACAGAAAAATACAATATTTACTTACAGCTTGCAAATGTTATGAATTCCCGTTTATAAATCTGGAAATCATAGATCAGACTGGATTAACTATGCTCTCATCTCATTATAATCCTAGTCTCTAATTGGTTTAAGTATAAATATAATAAACGTTGACGGAACGACGGAAAGCACATACATGAACTATATATGACTATAATTAGGACATCAGGGGTGCGATTCCGAATGTATTCGTTTAATTGTCAAAGTCACTTCGCAAAATGCGTACAATTCACGATTTGATTTTGTTCAATGATGAAATCTTAAGTCTACTAAACCAAAATTCTATCATTTTACGAACTCACATCGTTAATTGTCTCAATGTTGTCAAGGCACTTGAACAGTTGAACGAATACGTGGTTTCAGGAATAGCACGCCGGAAACTTGTTCTGAATTATATCCTTGAATAAGAAACTTTTAAATTTAAATCAATAAAATAAAATCGTAAGATACCATTTGTGAAATTTTATATATATAATAGAATATTTTGAAAAATTTCTTCCAATGAAACTTACTAACTACACTTATTTTTCGATTATTTACTTTTCATTCTTTTTATGATAAAGTAATAATGGTAAGTTGAAAAACTAAAAGTAAAAAGCTTATCATTGTGAAATTGATGTGTATTCGCCATTTATTTTAAAACCACCTTGCGATTTATGTGACATCATTCACTTTTACTATATGGCAGCTATCTTATGGAAGCTAAAAGTTTTAATTTAATTTTAGATATTTGCTATACAAAACGTAAGAAAGTTAGAACAAAACTGGAATATCAGCATGTTATATCTTTAGCCTAATTGGCCCATTTTTTCTTGACTTTAACACCAATACTATATAATTCCATATGTTTCTTTATCAAATTATTCAACATCGTATACATTTGCCGTCAGGCTAAATTATTCATGCCCTTTATTAATCTTCCCTTGGATACGATCCTATTGATGAGGGTGGAACCTAAATCAATCACTATTCATAACAACAGTATCTAAACTTAATAGAAATATGATTAAATTTGTTCCAGAAAATCCGGCGATGCTAAAACTGAACTGATAAAATAAACAGGGCATATAAACGTATACATCTTATCACCTTTAATAATATTTATGTTTTACAGTTTAATTGTTAATTTAAATATTACTATTATAATCAACATCAATTAACAGCTCATATATTTGAATAAGAGGAATAAAACTAAAAGGTACGATTTTTTTTATCAAACAATTTTAAATCCTCTGAACATACAATTTTTATGTAAACGAATTATAACTTATATGTTATCTAAATAATTTTTAAAGTAATATATGATGTAATATCTGACTTAATATAAGTAATTTATTACCACACAATCATTAAATAAACATTTACACTATGATTTATAATACTTCGCATATTGTTCACACAGCTCACGCAAATCCTGCAAGGCCTCTTCATTTCGTTTACTATAAACGTCGTCCACAGCTGCAGTCCTCCTAATATGTTCACTCCTATCAACAAACATAGACTTATGCGAGAAAGCATCATCCTTAAAGAATTCTTCCAATCTCTCAGGTGTCATAAGAATGTTATGGAAATGAGTAACCGTTTGTGCAATAGCAAACTGTTTCTCATGTTCGCAAGATTTTAGAAAATCTGTATATGTTAAAATCTTATCAATATCACATTCATGTTCCGTAATAATATTTTTAAATGAATCGTAGTAGAAATCTAGTACATTTCTCTGATGTTTAGCACGGAATTCTCTATCAGTTGTAAAATATAGGAACTGCATAAGATCGTGTGCGGGAGGGCTATAACGGTACGATTGAAAATCGATTATAATGGCATGTTTTTCTTGCAGGTTGAATAAAATATTATTCGTCCATAAATCTCCATGACAAATCGTGTTTCTATACTTAACAGATGGTTTAATTAGCTCTGTATATTTATCGACAAACATATTGGCTAAATTTGTTAATTCTTCAGGTGTAATCGTTGTTGTGTGATTAGAGAACATTCGGATTTGTTCAGCAATACCTTTTTGCCCGGAAATTAGTAAATCAACGGATATCTGTTTATCTGTATAAAAAGCCTCCATAAATTCCTGTTTATAAATATCAATCAATTCAACAGTTTTTCCCATACGTTCAAGCAGTTTTTCTTCGTATATTATACCACATGCGTGTAATTTCGCAAGACTAACCAACCCCAATTTGAATGTATCTAAATCCAATGATTTACGTATGTCTTTCATTACATAATTTTTCCGTTTAACATCATCTACTATTAAATAACCAAACTCTGCTAGATAACATTCAGGTAGTATTGATTTTATGTTGATATTATATTTTAACATATCCGGTACTATTTTATTATAAAACTGAAGTTCTTTGTAGCATATACCGGAATTAACAACAAAATTCTGTTGGGAGATAGTACTTGGCAAGAGCTTAACAAAACAATTAATTGTATATTGTTGGCCATTTTGTTCGATATTAATTTGTAAACCATAGTGCTCACCTAGGAATCCAATTTTTCCATCAAAACATTGCACTTTGTAATCAATAAATTTGTAGTTGTTTGATCCTATTTTTCTTTCAATTACTTTAAAACAGTCTTCTGCGGTTATATAGTCGTGCGTTAAAGCATGTTTGTAATCTTCGAGTATATTGGATACGTGTTCCCGATATACACTGTCGGTATTAAAATTATCTTCGACTACTTTAGCACGCCCTTCGCCTATTATAGTAGATTGAAATTGAGCTTTATCTTTTGCTATTTCAGCCATTACGGCTTCTTTTACTTGACTAGTTTGTCTATAACACAACCAAATGAATTTAGAGAGTTTCATATATATTTTACATGTTGCATTAAATTCATCTCGTGGTAAAATAGTTGATATATCCAGGTTTAAAAGAGATAACTGTGTATCTAGGTGGCGGTAATAGTGATTATAGTAATCGAATATATTGTTCTTAAACATTTCTCTAGTACTGGCCATATAAGTTAATAAAGTTAGGTCGTGTGCTGGTGGAGCGTAGCGAATTAATTGAAAATCTATTATTTTACAATCAATCGGTTTATTAAGGTTGTTGTATTTGAATAGCAAGTTGAATCCCCATAAATCTCCATGGGATAACACTTTTCTGTAGTTATTTTTGTTGTTTACTAATTTAGTGTGACTTATAACGGCTTTAGAGAATTTATCTTTAAAATCTTTGATGGCTGTTTGATCTTTGCTTACTAATTCGATTAATTTCAAACCACCGAACGCTGCTGATTTTATATAATTGTACCCACTTGCGTTTTCATCTCCAAAAAACGCGCAACGTAGTAACCTGTCGTGGTCAGTTGTTATATAATATGCTTCGCCTGTTTGACTTCTTTTATATTCTTCAAATGCTATGGTGACTGCGTGGAATTTAGCTAATGCTTCGATAGCTACAAACATGTGATGTTTATCCAGTTTCATGTCTTTAGTGCCAACATAACCACGTTCACATAAATTTTCCAGTACAAAGGTTTTATCATTGGTATGATAAAATAATTTCGGAATTACATCGATGTTAACTTTGGGCACACATTTTTTTACGTTTTCGAAAAACTTGTACACGAATATTTCTTTTTCATAAAATAAATCACCATCCAATGCCTCCAGTAAACCATCACATTTCAAAGTTTTTACAAAAAAGTTAATCTTTTGATCTTCATTTTTCTTATCGTTGGCTTTTATGTTTAATGTTAGCAGCAGGTGTTTCCCCAAATATCCCCGCAGTTCTTTACAAAAAGGTTCCAATGTAAATGATTTTAGGGTGGTATGTTGATGGGGTTCCACATTGCTGAGGATGTTTTTGCAATCGCCCGCACTTAAAAATTTTGTTGACATTATTCGAACTACTTACTTTTGTTGCATTGTGGTTACTTATATAATGTCAAATTCATAAAAATGTGCACACGTACGTTTATCACATATCATAAATTTGTTTAGTAAAGTAAATTTGTTATGTGTGTTTGTTTACCCGTAATTGTCTAAATTTAATTATTATTCCACATTTGGTTACATTTAATTGTTAAATAATAGTCGGAAATTCCGACGATTTATTTACATGCTCTTATGTTGTTTTTAGATATCACTTTATTGTATAATATTGTTATTAAATATATTATGTATATAACAACTGTACTGTAACTGTACGTGTAATTACTGCATAGTATTTATTAAAAAAATCATAGATTGTTAGGGGCAACGATCCAAGTCGACACACATGCAGAGAGAAAACAGATCGCAGAGAAGAAGACTAAATATCGGAGAACTAAGACAGATAGCGAGGTATCAATCAAAGTTACGAATAGCATCCCAACGGCGGTCAGAAAAATATACCCACAAAAACATGAAAACCCGCAACTCAGTCTAAATACAGAGCAAAACTGAGAAAATAAGAAAAACATGGCATTGACCAATATATACAAAACAAACAAGACTGTGTAAAACACTATCTAGAGAGACGCAGATTATATCTTTCTGCGATTGCATGAATATAGATAACTCTAAATCCATCTCAATATTCTATAAGTTACTAAAAAAGATCATAATCTACCGTCCTAACCAGAGGTTCGACATCTAGCAACCGATTGAACAAGCGGATTTTAGAAAAGGGTATAGCACAACCAATCACATTAATCGAAAAATGCACCGAGTACAACATCCTACTACATAGGTTACCAAAAAGCATTCGACTCCCTCTCATAGAAGCGATGGATAAAACACTTATTGACGCTAGATACTCTAACTTAGTTAAGAATATATGTGAGCACGCTACAGTAAATAAGCATTTCCAATTGTGGTGTATGTGGGCTGGCTAGATGTAGCACAGTTGCACCTAGAACAGTCGCACACTAGAATGCGGTTGTTTTAGGTAATATAATAGCAGAGATGCAGAGAATGAAAATAGATATATTGGGCGTACGTGAAGTACACTGGCCGTAATGTGGCCAATACGCCATCCAACATGGTACGCAGGTGGTAAGGAATAATATTAAATGGGGAAATAAAAGCTCCTCTTAAGTACTTTGAAACTGTCAAAACGACGTAATATAATAATCAACTACAAACTGTTGTAGGAAATATAAATATCATACAAGCTTACGCACCGACGGCTGATTCTAACACTTAACGAACCTAGAGACCTAAAATCATGGGTGATTTTAATGAATCCAGGGAATGAGTGGGTAAATACGGACTAGGTATAAGTCCTGGACGAGGAGACCCTGAGCAATCACCACTACATCGCATACCGTATACTACTTGGTAGGGTGGCCTGTCAGTCCCAATTCCAGGGCCATGTGCAACCCCTCGGACGACGAAATGAGAACTAGGAGCCGCGGACGTAGACCTTCTTAAAGGCATGATGAGGGATGCTGCAAGCCAGCATGAGACTACCGCAAACTAAATGGTGGAGAACTTGAACCTAAGACTACAACATGCATGCCTGATGGAGGTACCAACCAGGGAAGCCACCGGCCGGCGGATAAGGAGGGTCTGCTGGTGGTATCGGGAGGTAGCCGACAAACGAGCAGAGGCGAATAGAGCTAGGAGAAGAGAATAGCGAGCCAGAACTAGGAGAAGAGAGTAGCAAGCCAGAGCCAGCGGAACCCCGACCGAACAACTCCGGGGTGAGTACAAGGACAGACGCAAAGAATACCGGCGGGCGATAGAAAAAGACTCATGGGGCTTTCCCTAAAAAGTTGTTAGGAGGAAAATCGGAGCTCGGGACCGAAGACCTCGGTACCTGGGGGAGTGAGGTCGGTTGTAACGGCAATATTCCTGCCCAGAAGAGGAGCCAGGAAATGACCAACAAGCTAGCGAGAGGACAACAACACCAAACTGGTGCGAGAAATAGGTACTCCTGGCAGTAAACAGACTACAAAACAGGAAGGACCCGGGACCAGACAACTTCCCAAGTAAGATTATTAAGGCGGTAGCACCGGAGATAGCGCCGACCATCCGGGCAATTGCCAACAAGTTCCTGGAGGAAGGAACTTTCCCAGCCCGCTAGACTTATGCTGATCACTAAACCGGAGAAACCCGTATCTAACCGAAGCTCCTACTGCCCGCTATGTCTCCTCGATAGATCGACGTAGGTCGAGGAGCGCCTGATCGGGGACCTCATCACAGAGGCCCTAGACGAAACAGGGAGGGAGCAAAACACAAGGCAGTATGGCATTCGGAAAGGAAGGTCAACTAGCGATAGCCAGTATGGACTGGCAGTTCGCGAGATGGTGAAGGAGGTCAACTCCGAGACACTGCTTGATGGCCACCCTTGACATGGCGAATGTGTTTAACACGGTGCCATAGGAGGCCATCAAGGCAGCTCTACGGAGGAGAGGGATACCAGAGGCACCAACGGGAACCATAGCAGTTTACCTCAACAAACGACCTACACTAGCACTACAAAGGTCTCCATAGATGAGATGACGTAGGGCACGGTCCTCGGCCCCTCCTTTGGAACGTCACGTTTGATGACGCACTGCGGCTGGAGATGCCTGCGGAGGTGACAGCAGTGGCATTCCCCGATGGCATGGCCATCGTCTCCCATGACCGGGATTTCGAGGAGGCAAAGAACCAACTGAGATGGGCGGTAATGGTGGTGGTTTAATGTATGACGGGCATCGGCCTCACCATGGCCGCTACCAATCCGAGGTCGTCCTGCCAACCAAGATAGCAGGTGTCCATAAAGCCACCACCACCATAGACATGCTGTGGGAGGCCTTCCAAATTGGCCGCAAAGTCAAGTACCTCGGTACCATAATGGAGGCGAACGCGAATCATACGACACAGGTCCTGGAAGCCGCCAGGAAAGCCGCCAAAACAGAAGCTGCTCTTCCTAGACTCCTACCAAACTTGAGAGACCCGAGTTAGTCAAAGAGAAGGCGACAGTATCGCGCACCCAGCTAACGTGCGGCATTAGCCTGCTCCGAAGCATCGAGGACAATCAGAAACTCGGAAAGGCTGAGGAGGCCGCTGCGAAGCAGTACTAGGGCTCAGGAATATACGATGGCATCACACTATGGCAAAGGAAATTGTCAAACACAACGACACGATATATTCCTTTGAGAAGTAATGATAGACAAGCAGACGCGACCATCAGTAAAATCTTTCGCACCTCTGCCTGAACGTGTTATGCTCTTACAATTACGCACGCAAACTGGAAAGTTAAGTATAATCCAGGTATATGCCCCGCATGAAGGCCAAAGGCTGCCTAAGAGCGGCCATAAATAGCGCAAAGGAGAAATGCTGGGAGGAGCTCTTAGACGTAATTCAGGGGGATCTATGGGGAGAAGAATACAAGATCGCTCTCGACCTCGCGACCCCATCCATCTAGGCTCAGTAAGGACGAGCTCCCCACTATTGTACAGCAGTTTTCCCCAGGGACTATGGATGATGATGCGGGGAACAGGCAGGGAGCGACAGCTCCGACTCCAACTAGATGAAAGTGACCCTACTTATGAAGAAGGAATTGGTGGCGGCAACCAGAAGACTCTCCCGCAGAAAAGCACCAGGGCCGGAGGCGGTGAAACTGGTGATAGGGCGGTTTCCAGATGCGATCCTGAAGGCTACGAATAACGCACTGATTATGGAAGAATTTCCGAACATGTGGAAAAGAGCCAGGTTAGTGCCTATCCCTTAATTCAGGGAAACTCCAGCATAGCCCGGCGGCGTACCGACCGCTGTACATGCTCAACGCAGTGGGAAAAGCTGGCGGTTTTGGGGAGGCCATCGCCGAGGCAGCCATTTGGGGGACCTGCAGACCAACACTACGATTTCAGGCCTGTTAGGTTCACCATTCAGGCGATGGAGGTTGTAATGGATATGGCAAAGCAAGCAAGAGATAGGTCGTGGAAAGGGCGGACGTATGTTGCGTGCTGATAAGCTTTGGTGTGCGCAATGCCTTCAACAGGGCCCACCGGTGGAGGAAAGGTGCAGGGCTATGGGCCTCCCGGTAGATGCCATGAGACTCGTTAGAAGCTACCTTGAAAACTGTTCATTGTGTAGAGCAAGGACGGAGATAGGTGCATGAGATTAGGATTCGAAGTTCCGCAGTACTCAGCTTGTGGACGATGTGTACGAAGATATCTTACGGATACTCTTCCTTGAGAGTTCAAAACTTGAAGGGTACGCGGACGTTTTGGCCCTCGTGGCGATGGGACGGTCAAACGGAAACTTAGGGCAAAAGTCAATGATAGCATGGAGGCCATGCAACAGTGGCTAGCCGAAAACTCAGTAGAAGTAGCAGAGGAGACGGCGCTCTTAATAGTCCGGAAACAACATGCGGAAGTTCGGTTTAGCATCGGAGGAACGGAAGTGATCCCGAGAAAGGAGATCAGGTACTGGGAGTTGTCGTAGACCAGCGCTTGACGTTCAAGAAGGATGTGGAGGCGGCGGGCGCGAGGGCAACCAGGGTGTGCAACAGCGCTGTCTGTGGTTATACCGAACACGAAAGGTCCGAGCCAGTATTTAAGGAGGATTCTGGACCGGATCTCGGAAATAATAATGCTGTACATATCTCTCATCTGGGGACTCCGGTTGGATTACCAAAGCAACCGGCAAATCCTGGCGAGGATGCATAAATATAGTGCGCTAATTGCGGCAAAGGGGTACTAGACGGTTACCAGGGAAGCTATCCTGGTCATCCCCGGTAACCCCCCGATCGAGCTGCTGGCCCTGGAGCGCACTGAGAGATACAATGCGAGAGCCAGGACGTGCGGAGATGGAGGGACAGGCACGGGCCGTATTAACCGCGGACATGACTGAGATGATAATTAGTTCAGAGGCGTGGAGCCGGGTACACGCCTACGTGTCCACCATCATGAAGGAACCGGCCCGGGAGGAGCGGGAATGCAGAAGGACCCGCGAAGGCAAGTTGTCAGTAAAAATCTACCCTAGTGCTGGAATAACAACGAGGTAGTCGGAATATTTATATACAAACTAATACGAGTTATTCGGAAAGTAAACACGAAAAGGTGAAACATGAGGAGATTGAAACAACCTGACATAAAAAAAAACAGTAACAAGCTTAATAACTCAGCGCTATAAGAAGATAGAAACGTCGAACAACACTGAGGCTACTCTTGAAAAACTATCTAAAGTTCTCAAACTGATCGGAGACAAACATTTATCCGACAAAAAAAATAAGAGGTGCTGGAGCTGGATGACAGATAAAATATTAAAATTCAGAGAAGAAAGAAGAAAGGTAAGCAACACTAGAATACCTGGAACACATAATGAAGAACAATCAACGATACAGATTGTTGTAATTGATCCACTAGGACAGAGTGGAAGGAAAGAGAAGCTCAGGAAGATGCAGATCGTCTTGGTTGGAGAACCAACGGGGAGCCTCGTCAGAACCGCGGCCGATAAAGTCCCAATCGCAATGATGGTTTAGATTACTGAAAAGTTAGTTACGAAAAATGGTTTCGCATTTTTCTAGTATTTAAGTTGTTTAACAGTTATCTATAATTATTTTTTTCTTATGATTCCTATCCGTTTTGGATGTTAACGATATCCAAAACGGATACGCACCATATGAAAAAAAGAATTATAGATAACTGTTAAATAACTTAAATATTAGAAAAATGCAAAACCATTTTTCGTAACTAACTTTTCATTAATCTGAACCAATGACTCTCGAATTTCATGCGAGATAAGAAGCAACAGGCGATAGTTTATAACCATGACTATTTAATTGTATTATATCAGTATCCGACGTAATTTTCCTAGACGATTTTATCAAACAAATGAAACGTGCAATTATTTTAAAATTATTTTAAAAAAATTAGACTTTACATAATTCTACAAATATTATTCAACATAATATTTGCATTCAAATTTATAACTATTTGTATAGCGCAGTTACATGCATTATTTTTAATTATGCATGCAAGTATATAAAACGAAAATTGTGAAATAATTTCAGTGGCTACCAAAATGGCTCTTTTGTGCATCAACTTCGAAGATTGTAAGCATCTACTTGGCCATGTCGAAAAGAAACAAAATTATACCTTAAAAACATTTTCTGTTGAGCCATTTTGCAAAGACGTTCGTGGTTACTTAGGAACGTATTTACTTCTAACATTAAAAGTTGATGGAGATGATGGAGAACAAAAGTTTAATTTCTTTGTGAAAAGTTTAAACAGTGCTGGATTGGTTGACTGCTACAGCGATTCTAACTTTTTTGAGAAAGAAGTTTTTACATACAACTTCTTCAAAAATGTAAAAGAAGTACTGCCAAATGTTGATATTAGTATTATACCTAATATGTACTATCATACAAAGGACAAATCAATTGTGTTGGAAAATTTGGGTAATTCAAACTATAAAGGAGTCAGCTCAATACATTTGGATAAACCACACATGTTGCAGGCGTTGTCTGCATTAGAAAAATTTCATGCAGTCACAATAGCGTTTGAAGAACACAGAGGACAACAGTTAGGACGTAAATATCAAGTTGATGAGGATTATAGTGATTTATTGCATGAAAGTTATTTTAATTCTACAAAAGGTTCGTGTGGATATAACTACACGAAATCAAGTGAAATTGGGGCAAGAAAATTGATAGATTTGGTGATTGAGGATAAAAGTATAGCTGAAAAAGTTAAACAAAAATTATCAGCATCTATGGAGTTATTCTTCGCAATGGTAAATGCTAAATCTCAATATAGGAATGTATTATGCCATGGAGATACTTGGGCTTACAATGTTTTATTTAAATATAATAATAATACACCAATTGATTGCAAATATGTAGATTTACAATTAACTAGATATGCACCACCAGCTCACGATGTAACAATGCTAATTTATCAAGCAAGTAACAGAACATTATATAAAAACAATATTTTCGAATATTATGACTTTTACTACAAATGTTTAACCAAAGAATTAAACCGATTGAATTTGGACATAACAAAACTATTGCCAATAGAAGAATTTGAAGAAACATGCAAAATCTTTATGCCCATTACAAAAATGATATACCTATTTTGTCGGCAAATAACACATGCTAATGAAAATAAAAAAATAAACTTATCAAATGATAAGGAACTGTTCAAATCAATCATCCTTGGCCCAGAACGAGCATCATTTGTTGAGGATAACTTCCTAACTGATAATAACTACAAAGAATTTCTAAGTAATCTTATTATGGACTATAAACACATTGCAATAAATGCAAAACTCACCTTGGAAGATTGTTACAAAATTGTAAAAACAAAATTAAAAAGTAACGAATACGAAATTCTAGATTATGTAGTAACTCCATTGGATGAACGTGGAGGATTTTTAGGAGAACATTGCACCTTAAAAATCAAAATTAAAACAGAACACCAGGTGGACTACTTAAAATTCTTTGTAAAATTAGAACCAGCAGCTCCATCACAAAAGAAATTCGCTATTGACACTGGTGCATCTTTTAAAGAAATGCGGTTTTTCAATAAAATTGTACCTTCAATGCAAAAACATGGTATTGATATAATTATCGATGTTATTCCACGTTGTTATCTGGCTCAAATGACAATGATTGTAGTTGATGACTTAAAATTAGCTAATTATAATGTGATCAATTCCAGAATACCGTTAGATATTGAGTATATCAAACAAGGATTTAAAAGCATTTCAAAATTACATGCAAGTGGTATAATTTACGAAGAGAAACTAAAAGAAAAGTACAATAAACATATAAAATTAAATGAAATATATCCTAAAGAATTTGTAGAAACTTTTTATACGCAGCACGATATATCTGTCGGTCTACTAGAAGCCGGGAAGAAAGGTATAGCTGTATTAATAGAACAGTTTTCAAATCACTCAACAAATATTACACCTGAAGAGTTTTTAAAAATGTGTGAAATGTTGATTGATAAATTTCAAATATTAACCAAACCCAGCAAAACATATAGAAATACAATTTGTCATGGCGATTTATGGTCGCATAACATGATGTTTAAAAAATCGGATTGCGTCTTAATCGATTTTCAATCATACCGATACTGTCCACCAGCGCATGATGTGATGCAATTTATTTATTTGTGCTCTAATAGGAAAACGAGGTCAATTCATATGGACGAATTGTTGGATTATTACTACAACGAATTAAAATTAAATTTGGAACTATACTTGGATGATGTGGAAAGTATTTTAACACGTGCAGATTTTTTGAAATCATGTGAAATCGAAAAGGAATTGGCGGTTTTACAATCGCTCACACATTTTGAAAATATTCTTTTATCGAATGAAACTGTGGATGAACTTTTTGATAATCTAGATGATTTTCATAAAGCATTTTTTGTTGACAAAAGTGATCTTATTCGAAGAACTGTGTTGAAAGATGAAGTTTATGCCAGTAGAATTCAGGAAGCTCTTTTAGATGTAAGGGAATTATGTGAGGAATATGTGAGAAATGAGGGTTTAAATAAATAAACTGATTGTACCGCGGAAAAGTCCTTGCGTTAATAAATATTGAGTGTTTGTTTGAAACGGATTTTATTTATTTTCACAAGTATTATGTTTATTTGTTCCTTTTATATTAATAATTTAACTAATACTTTCCCTACAATTATGTTTAGGTCTTCCCCATGTTTTTAAAACAAGAGCGAATAATTATTAATAAAACTGATCCTATTTGACCGCGGTATATAAAATAGTATAAATCTGCTTGGAATTTAAATAATATTACTTTACTAAGTCACCCTGAACTAGTTAACTTTATTAAATTAATTAAAATGATGTTTTACCTTAGCACTAAATGGATACATTTTCTGTAAGCATAAAAGGGGGTGGTGCGTAAGTAAACGTAGTGGGAATCAACGAGAACGGTGGGCAACTCGCGGCCTCGATAATTTTACGCGTGAATGATCGCAAACATGGGTGTTTTATTATTGCAATTATATTCTTATTATTTATCTTACAAAATTGTAAAGAGTAATTCGAGTGTCGTGAGACACTACACTCGTAGGTCCGTTGAGGAGATGGGTTTCACCTAGCTAGTGTCCAAACTGTTCCTTAGCTTTATGAACGATACATCACAATTCTGAGATCGACACATATTGACTCAAAATAGACAAAAAGCCATATGGAACATCGCCAGTAGGTCTGTTGAGAAGATGGGTTGCACCTGGCTGGTGTCCAAATTACTCCTTTGCTATATGAACGCTGCATCGCATATCGAATAGACACACGGCAAGCATACGCCAAAGTAAAAAGAAAGAATATAAGACACCCAAAGGCCACAATTGAATTAATGGCAGAGCAAGACTCTTACCTATATATGCGTACGAGGAACCAAGAAGAGAACAAAATCAGTGCAAATATGATACTACCGCGGCGACGACTGCTCTTTTCCCTCGTCCCATCGCTCCTCAGTTCATATAAGGGTAATCAATGATTCAATTCTCTGGAAGTGATCATATCATATCATTCATCAAATACAAGCGCCAGCAATTATAGTATTGGTAAAATCTTTATATTTGCAGGACATCATAAGGCAAATAAAGACGTTCAACACACAGCTACACCCGTATCTATAACTCATGTGCCAGGTCAATAAAATAGATAACAGCTGCAATACGACCCTGCACAATACCAAAGATAGGAAACAGTCAAACAGGAGATATTCTATCAAAAATTGCAAAGATAGGGGGATCTAACTCCAATATACCTAAGAGACGCGATGACTGTATCTAAAGCTGGACAGCAGCATTCCAGGTCCTGGAGGTTATTCTGTAAATTCAAACGGACTGGTAAAAAAGCAGACTGGTCTTTTACCCATGGCAACCAAATAAACTATTGCAGAGTTTAAATACCCCAAGCTCAGCGAACGCTTTGTTGGAGACGAGTGTGTGCCGGGCCATTTTTCAATATCAGCGTTCCTAAAAGGAGGAACTGATGAAAGTTTTGTGGTAGTTAGGGGGTGGAGAGTTGATCCAAAAAATCAAATTCTCTTATAAGCAAAAGGTGGAAGTATTAAGAATGGGACTATGATAATATACAGGGAGAATGGTGGGTCCTTGTCATACACGAACGATTTTCTCTCTCTCTCTCTCCCTCTCTCTCTCTCTCTATATATATATATATATATATATATATATATATATATATATATATATATCTCTCTCTATATATATATATATATATATATATAGAGAGAGAGAGAGAGAGAGAGAGAGAGAGAGATGGAAGAGAGTTTGACATGGGGAGGAAAAAAGCTAGAGAAGGTATAGTGCTTTAAGTACTTGGGTTTCATGTTCGCTGAAAATTGGAAAGCACATCCGGTATGTCACGCATAAAACCCAGTGGCAGTGGAGCGAATGAAGGGGCGTAGGAGTAGGAGATAACTGATTGTTTTAGTGGTCAATTGGTTATATGGGATGCGCACGTAAGGTCCATATTGCTGTATGGTGCTGAGATAAAGAGGCTGAAAGCGTGCAACTGCAGTACCTATAGTGATCACTAGGCTTGGTAGGATCAACCCGAAGATATATAGTACAGCAGGAAATATGATGAGTATAGGAGGTATAGCTACGACAAGAGAGATAGCCTGTATGAGTGATGAAAGGCTGATCAAAATGGTGAGGAATATATACAAAAGTGGTGAATATATAACTTGGTTTAAATATTTGCTAGTTTGTCATTAGCTGGAGGGCACAAATGCCAGAGAAACGAGGTTAGGTTAGAATTTACGATAAAACAGACCCTACAGGACAGCAAATAGCAAGTACGTCGAGATAGGAAAAACTAGGTATAATAGCAGGTGTAAGGATGTAGAGGTACAACGCCGTTTGCCGTTGCACCTGATACAGCCTAGGAAGATAGACGACTGAAGGTTAATTACATGAAAAGGGGAAGTAAATACTGGATGAATGAGGATTCTAGGAAATCTAGATTGTGTAGAAAAGGTATGTACAAGTGGGAGCAATGGTTTGGTACGTGTATGCGTATAAATGTTGGTGAGGGGGTGAGGATGGCGGGATCTTTAGAAGTTTAGATGATTTTGTTATCTGGTGATTTGGGATAATTCTAGATTTTAAATATTGCTTAGTTAACAGAGAATATTTCAAACTGAAATCTTATTGTATGTTTTGTACCTTATTTTTCTATACCAATCATTAAAGTATTATTTTTCAGTTTTTATGTTCTCCCCTTGATAAAGAAAAGAGCAGCGAGTGCGGATGGAGGTGCAGGGGTCGTCCAGAAATATGATACTGGGAGTGATGCCAAGCAAGCTTGCTAGCTGAATATATGTGGAATAGCCAACACGCGACAGAATGCAAAATGGGGCGTGCAAAGAGGGTAAAAATTGAAATGAGTAATAAGGAAGGACCACATAGTAGCAATGAATAAAATAGCAAACGTGGTGGAAAAAAATAGCAAGCGTGGTAAAAAAGATTATTGAGGAACTTGATGGAGTGCTCAAAGAGGAAACATTGAATGTGATGATAGCTGGAATGCGAATATTGCAGAAGAAGGGTGGTGCATACATTTGGATACTGGTAAAGAAAAGACGATCGCATGATAAGATAATTAATGGAGAAGGCACGAAAATTATACAGTTGAGTATGAGAAATGTGAGTGTCCCAAATAGTGGGGTGTATGGGAACCGAGATGGTGAATGAACGGACATCGGCCATAGACTTAGTGGTGGCTAACGAAACTGCAAAGGAAAAATCAAAAAGGAAGAGAGTAGGAGTGATCTAAAATAACACAACTTAGTCCAAGAAGAATTTATATGGAATGATGCGGCGATCAATAGTTTTAAAAAAATAATATAGAAGATTGAATGGGCTAGGCAGAAAAGGAAAATGGCAGGAGCGAACGGACACCGGAGGAGTTAGTCCGAGAAGAATTTATTTAGAATCAATAGTTTTAGAGAAAAAATATTGAAAATTGAATGTGCTAGAGTGAAGAACATGCAGCAGTTGATGAAGGTATTGAAATCATAAATGTAAGTTAAGGTGGAGCTCTGGTGTTTGAAAATCCCCGAATTCGCGCAATTTGCGTAGTTCAGGAGTAGAAAGAATTTAGGGGAACAAAGAGTGGGGTGATTGCTAGAATCATATCAACTAAATAGGCGTTTCGGTTTCGCGAGGTTGTACACATGCCCATCCCATCTTATACCAGTGATTTATACGATTCAAACACGGTCATTGTGCGAATTGCATGGGCCGTAGCGAAGAGTGAATTATATGAACAGGACAAAATGAATATGCTTAAAATATGTTAGTAGAGCCTATAATTTAAAAATGTGGAATATTATTTAAATAAGGTGATTTATTTATGTTTATATTATATTATCTCCTGACACTAGCACACAAAGGGAATTAACACAATTATCATCGTTACTCCATTATTTAGTTTAATGTGGCATTTGTGATAGTTATCTATAATTAATATACTTACAGCCTAAAATTTGCACCTCTATTCTTTTTGCGTCTAGCTGACAAGAAAAGCTTTCCGGTTTTATTATGTCTCGGCATTATCAAAGGCAACAAGTAAAAAAGCGCAATTAAATATACTTATCAATGATGTAAAAGAACAAATCGCACAAGTAGTATCGATATAGTAAAAGGAATCCGCAACATCCCTGCCGCAACTATGAATTCGAATCATGCGACATGAAGACAAATGAACGAGCCGAAGCATAAAAGGGGGTGGTGCGTAAGTAAACATACTGGGAATCAACGAGAACGGTGGGCAACTCCCGGCCTCGATAATTTTACGCATGAATGATCGCAAACATGGGGGTTTTATTATTGCAATTATATTCTTATTATTTATCTTACAATGTTCAAATTTTAAATATAGGTAAAATAAACCTAATTGAAAGTTTTCTAGGTTTTAGATCAAAATATTGCAAGTGGGCGAAGATATTTCGAATCGTGAAGATGCATTAATTTGTGATACTTATGAATTAATTTAAAAAAAAAATTAATACAAAAATTGAATAAGTAATTCCTAATAACTTTTATAATTTACTTTAACTTTAAACACACAAAAATTTGATCAAATTCCTATAATTGAATGATCTCTAAATCGAAACTTAAATTGCATATTTGTGCATCTATTTTCAGCCGTAAGAACTCCGCCTTAAGCAAAAACGGCGATCAAGGATATTTCAACGCAAAGATTAAGATGGGGGGGGGGGGGGGTAACTAAAATAAAAACATATTTGAGAGCGTTGAGAGAGGGCGTGGGTAATGTAAAAAGTGGGATGCATTTGGGGACCAACCAATACAGTAGAGACCGAGAGTAGTGACAATGGAATTAGGTGCAGGATCTACGCATTGAACCAAATATATGGAGGTATATAAAAACGCATACCCGAATTAATAGGGATTGAATAATTGATTGAATTTCACTGAAGAAATGGAAAAATCACTTTCGGAAGATGAATGAAGTCTGGCAGAGGGAGGAAAAATGCAGCGGCGCATCGGGAGTCAGAAGGAACGAGATAGAGAGTGTCATAAGCGCCTTAAAAATAATAAGGCGAGGTATGGAGTGAGGGATAGAATTGGCTGCTGGAGCTGCTCACCAAAATGATAAATGAAGTATGGGTTAGAAGAACACAAATGCCGGAAAATAGTGGGAGAGATATATAATGCCAGTGTTGGAAAATGAGGATAGAGCTAAAGTCAGAAACTACAGAGGCCTTACGCTCATGGATACTAGTTACAAAATGTTTGCATCACTAATTCAGAAACACGTTGAATCAATAATAGAGAACAAGCAACTGTTATTAGAAATACAAGTAGGTTTTAGGAAGAGGAGATCCACAACGGAACATCTGTTTACACTTAAGTACGTGGTGGAGGTAGAGCTAAATAAAAAGGGCGGGAAGCTGTTTGCGGTATTGGTGGATCTCAGAGTCGCATATGACACAGTGTGTAGATCTAAGCTGGTGGAATACATGGCAAAGGCTGATATCCCTACGCAGTTGTACATGTGGTGTATATAAAGGGTGTGCCAAAATTAACGCAAGATTTGAATTAAATATAAAACACAATATTTAGTCTGTAGATTGTAATTTTTTTACTGAATCATAAAGTACATAAGATAGGGTTATTTATGGAATAACACATGGGGCAAATGGCCTCCTCGTTGAATGGATTATTGAATATCAACAAGTAGTGGATGCTGTTTTTTATGAGAGCGTGGGCAAGAGTTAATTAAACTGGGTGAATAGTAGTCTGAAAGGTTTGAAGTCGTCTAACTAACTAAGACTGAGGCAGGGACGTCCGCTGAGCCCGTGTTTGCTCAATTTGTTTACTGCCGATCTTGAGAGGGTTTTGCAAGGAGCATAGGCGGGAGGAGTTGGTAGAATAGGCAGAAAGAAGGTTTGATCATTGGCGTATGCAGATGATGAAGTTTTGTTAGCGAGAACGGAAGCAGAAGCGAAAGAAATCAGACAGTGCGAACGTTTTATGAAAGGAGAAAGTTAGAGGTAAAACCCAAATAGTTATATTTAGTAATATCGGCAAAAAGGCAAAGGAAACAGAATTCAATGAAGAATAAAAATAAAAGAGTACGGCTTAGAGTGAAATGTGATACATTTTACTTTAAAATTTTCTGTAGGGTATTAAGTTGGTTAGGATCTAGAGAGAAATGTGAGACATATTACTGTTTTCACTCTAGACAGTAATATGTCTCACATTTCTCACTAGATCCTAACCAACTTAATAGTGGTACATTTTACAACCATTGTTAAATTAGGCTATTTAATAGGTTAGGAACAAGGGAGAAATGTGTGACTACCTAGAGTGAAAAGTAATATATACATTTGACTCCCTCTGTTTATTATATGTTTATATATTTATTATTTTTGTGCTTATTAGGGAGGTATGAATAGGGTATTGTTGTAAATATAGTTTCAGGTTACATTTAGGGTGTGATGTATTACAATTGAGTATGCCAATGACGATAAATAAAACTATACAACAAATTAAAGTAGTTTTCGTTTATCACTCTAGGCTTGTATTGGCTAATTATCTCTTGTTCTATTTGCTGCATCCAATCGGTCCTTATAACCGGAGGCGCATGACCTCAAGACCTGAGCGATACTGTACGCCACGGGGGCTAGCAATGCTAAACCATGCGAAACGAAGGTGCATTAAAAACTATTAAATTGTGTTTTACAGAAAACTAACAAAGCACACATAATAAAAAGGACCATCATACCAGCAAAATGAAACTGTCCTTGGTCTCTGCAACCCAGAATAGTATAGGATATTTTACTTTATATGTTATTAACGGACTTTTTGGCCTTTAGACCATCACCTGACTGCATAACATATAAAAGTGCAAACACGACGTTCTTTATACATTAGTGATGCATTCGAAAAGTAAAATCCGCCATCGTCAGCCTACCGCCTTTTCCCAGACGAGTTTAATCACTCGACTATTTTCACTGAAACCCTTTGCAAAACTGTCAAAGGTGATTCTTCAAAAGCCCACAATAGAGTTCGAACTCTCGGTCCCAATCAATACAAGCTTATTTTGGCCTCTAGCAACGAGGTCACTGAGCTCGGTCTGTATTTTCATTTGATATGATTTTATGAGCCGATGTCATTTGATTTTTTATTCTTATTTTTTTTTTAAATCATAATGTGGTTTTCCTTATTTTATTATTGGCATAACAATTAAACTAGTTAATATAAATCAAAGGGCATAAAGACTCCGGTCGTTAGCCCATTGTGGTATGTAATGTAATGTAAATGTTATGTATCACAATAAATATTTTTATTATTATTATTATAAATCATACAAGATATAAATAAAATATACATAATTATATATATATATATATATATATATATATATATATATATATATATATATATATATTGTAATCATTTATCAGATATTTATTATAGTATAGTATATTTTGATAGTATGAAATATATTATAAGTAAACATAATATATTTCATACTATGTATTCCGACACTTTTATCAACTAATTAAATCCTTTACAATTCTTATCAAATTCCTCCAGACAGATGATTGTTTGCACAATTTTGCAAATTTGCATAATAGTATTTACATTGAAAATTTATGACTGCTTAATAATATACAAATAAAGCTTTTCGGTACAGCATATAAAACGAAAAAGAAAAGCTAAATACTTTCAGTTAGTTATTAATATGGCACTTATGTGTATCAATTTTGATGACTGCAAGAACCTTCTTGGGCATGTAAAGAAGAAACAAAACTATGAACTGAAAAGTTTCAAACTAGAATCATTCTGCAAAGAAGTTCGTGGTTACATGGGAACGCATTTACTTCTCACGCTTATAGTTAATGGTGATGATGGCCAAGGATACTTAAACTTCTTTGTGAAAAGTTTGGATAGTGGTTTGGCTGAATGTTATAGCGATGCAAACTTTTTCGAGAAAGAAGTTTTCACCTACAGCTTCTTTGAAAAGGTGAAACAGGTAGTGCCAGCCGTAGATATTACTGTAGTGCCGAAAATGTACTATTATACCACGGATAAATCAATTGTTTTGGAAAATTTGAGCAATTTAAATTACAAAGGCGTTAGCTCAATACATTTGGATAAACCACATATGCTGCAGGCAATAGCATCTTTAGCAAAATTTCATGCGGTATCTATTGCATATGAAGAATTTAAAAGTAAGGAGTTAGGAAGGAAATATCAAATTAATGAGGATTACAGCGAGTTACTAAAAGAAGCATTTTTTAATAGTAATGAAGGATCATCTGGACATAAATACACTAAGTCTGGTGAAATAGGTATTAAGACATTAATAGATTTAGTATTACCGGATAAAAATATTGCAGAAAAAGTTAAAAATAAATTACCAGGATCTATAGATATCTTCTTGGATATGATTAATGGAGTGCAAAATAAATACAGAAATGTTTTATGCCATGGAGATGCTTGGGGGTATAATGTGTTATTCAAATACAAAAATAATGTACCAATTGATTGTAAATATGTTGATTTGCAAACACCTAGATACATACCACCAGCACACGATATAACAATGCTAATTTATCAAGCTAGCAATAGGATATTATACCAACAACATATATTTGAATATTATGAATTTTACTATAAAAGTTTAACCAATGAATTAAATAGGTTAAATTTAGATATAAACTCCATTTTGCCCTATGATGAATTTGAGGAGACTTGTAAAGTATATATGCCTATTACAAAAATGATATATTTATTTCATCGTCAAATAACTCAGGCTAACGATGAAGGGAAAGCAAAATTATCCGATGATAATACATCAATAACACTTGGTGAAAAACGAGCATGGTTTGTTGAAACCAATTTTCTAAATGATTGTATCTACAAAGAATTTTTAACTAATCTGATTATGGATTACAAACACATAGCTCTGAACAATATTATAAATAAAGAAGACTGTTATAAAATTGTACAAGAAAAATTGAATATAAACGAATATGAACTTATGGATTACACTCTTAAAGAATTGGATGAACGTGGGGGATATTTAGGTGATCATTGTACGTTGAATATTAAAATTAATACGGAGGGTGTTGTACAGTTTTTGAATTTTTTTGTTAAAGTTGAACCTAAAGTGGCTTCTCTAAAGAAATTTGTATATGACACAGGTGCTATTTTTAAAGAAACGCAGTTTTATGGGAAAATTGTACCCAGCATGTTAAAACATGGTGTTCGTATTGTAAGTGAAGTTATTCCGCGTTGCTATCTTTCTGGAAAATCATTTTTTGTAGCTGATGATTTAAAATTGGACGATTATTTGGTTTATAAATCTATAATACCTTTGAATATAGAAACTCTAAAAATAGGGTTAGAAAGTATTGCTAAATTACATGCTAGTGGAATAATTTATGAAGAAAAACTTAAAGTAGTGTATAATAAAGATGTTAAGTTGAATGAAATATATTCAAAACAATTTGCAGAGTCGTTTTATACACAAAATGAAATTTCGCTTGGTTTACTACAGGCTGGTAAAAAAGGAATCGCTGTTTTAATAGAACTGTTTTCCAGTCATACAACAAATATTACACCTGAGAAATTTTATGAAATGGTTCAAATGCTTATCGATAAATATCCTGTGCTAACAAATCCATCAGATACCTTTAGAAATACTATATGTCATGGAGATCTATGGTCGCATAATATGATGTTCAAAAAATCCAAATGCGTTCTAGTTGACTTTCAATCCTATAGATACTGCCCACCAGCTCATGACGTTATGCAGTATATTTATTTATGCTCAGATAGAAAAATGAGGTCGCAACATATAAATCACTTACTGGATTATTATTACAGCGAATTTAAATCTAACATTCAGGAATACAATTGTGATATAGAAAGTATATTGACGCATAAAGATTTTTTCAAATCTTGTGAAGTTGAAAAACAATTGGCTGTTACACAGTCCCTTACACATTTCCAAACAATTCTTTTGCCGAAAGAAAGTATCGATGAGGTGTTTCGTGATCCTGAGTATTGCAATATGTCATTTTTTGTGGACAGAAGTGATCTGCTTAGAAAAACTGTTTTGAGAGATGAGATGTATGCGAATAGGCTCAAAGAAGCTCTTGTTGATGTAAGAGAGTTATGTGAAAGATATGCAGAAGATAAACGTCGTGATTATTATTAAATTATTATAATGTTTATAATTTTGTACAGCTAAAATAATACTTATTGGAATAATGAACTGTGTTTGAATAAATGGTCATTTAATGACAAAATCAGATTTAAGTTTATTTCTCTTACTTTTTACATAAATATAAATCTGATTCCACCTGGATAAATCTCAGTGTCTCGAAGTTCTGTTGAGGATCCAGTTTCGCGGGGTATAACGGTTTCCCATGCCCATGGATACGGGTGAAGAATGAAAAATGTAGTACCTCACTTGGATAGAATGCTGCTACTACAACTAAAGCCAACACTTGTGGACATTATCATCGTTCAAATTTAAGCCCCCACATCGAATACAGATGATTCAATCATTTAGAACTATCGACGTCAAGTCACTATCATTATGGGTACCTTTAACGGAAATGTTGGCCAGGGAAGAGAAGAAAACATAACAGAAGACTTTGGCGTCGGCACTCGCAACGAAAAGGGAGATAGACTGCTACAATTATGCAGGAAACAAGATCTAATACTGTCGAATAGATTCTTCAAGCTACCTTCTAGAAGACTCTACCAGTGAAGGACTCCAACAGATACTCACCAAAATATAACGCGAAACAAGATTGACTTCATAGCAATACCAAAAAGGTTCCGTAATTCCATAAAATCGGTTAAAACATACCCGGGTGCAGACGTTTCGTCGGACGACATCCCTTTAATTTGTAAGTAAACATTCAGCTCAAAAAGATGCAACAACAAAAAATACTCAAAGGCCAGACATCCGGAAACTCGAATGCCCCGTGGGTGGGGAAAAGATAAGTAAATCACTGATGGGTGGACTAGAAACAGTAAAACTACTGCCGGGTTCAGACCCCATAGAAAAGTGGAATGTGACAAAACTTGTAATCCAGAAAACATGCGATCTCAAACCAGGCAGAACCACCTGAAAGTAGTGGATGACAAATGATATTCTAGAATTGATGAAACCAAGGCGACAGGAAAAAGCTAGAGATCCAGCCAATCACCGCCAAATCACCTGGACCGGATAATGTTAACTCAATAATCATAAAACTGATCTGCGAAATAGATCAAGATTTCTTAAACACCCTCACAAGTCTTTTCAATAAGATCTACGACACAATATCGCCCAAGACCGGCATGTCTGAAAATTCGTTCCTATACCCAAGATATCTTCAAAAAAATCATGCGACATATACAGACTCATAAGTCTGATAAATCATATCTTCCTAAAGATTATACATGGAAGGATACATAAGAAGTGCGAGGAACATGTGGGGTAGACTCAGTTTCGGTTCAGGAGTGTACTAGGAACCAGAGAAGCCGCTTTTGTATTGGAGATGCTTACTCAAAGATGCCGGGATACAAGTGTTGACGTGCACATGTATTTTATAGGTCATGGTCATTAAACAGGTCCAGGGAAGATCAGAGAACCATTATCTGATTCCACCTAGATAAATCTGAGTAGGCGCATAACACGTGGGTGGGCAGTTTAGGGTTCAGGAGTGTACTAGGAACCGGAGAAGCCATTTCTCCATTGGAGGTGCTTACTCAAATGTTGACGTGCAGATGTATTTTATAGACTTTTCTAAGGCTTTCGATAAGGGTCAACGCGAAAACATGATTCATGTCCTGAGAGATACAGGAGCAGATAACACAGATCTATTATACGTACTGGAATCACAGTTGTAAAGATCGAGGGTAGCACCACGGACGAAATTAACATCAAAAAGGCTGTACGGTTGGTACGGTAGGACTGCGTTCTCTTCCCTACCTTGTTCAACATATACTCCGAGCGAACTTTAACTGACGTACTAGAATACCTATCGGTGGAAGTCAAAGGAAACGGAGAAAAAATAAACAATCAGATATGATAATGGTATTAAGGAAGTAAGCAGCAAATATGGTCTAATATTTAATACGAACAAGACGAAATACATAACTATTATTAAAAACCAGCCAGCATCGTGAGCACTTAGTAGAAAAATCGAACGTGTAAGGAAGTGCTCGTATTTGGGCACAGTCATAAATGAGGACTGGGATCAAGCAGTGGAGATCCGTTGCAGAATAGACAAAGCAGGAGCAGCCTTCAACATTATGAAAAGCTTTTTCTGTGGCGGACATATAGGCTTGGAACAAAAGAGTAGAATTGTTCGTTGTTACATATTCCCTATGTTGCTGTACAAGGCAGAGACATGGGCTCTGACAACAGGATCGAAGCTTTCGAAATGCGGATCTATCAACGTATTTTGCGAATCCCAATGGACGCAACACGTAACAAACTTGAAGGTTCTCACAGGAATGACAAAAGAAAAGGAAATACAAATCACCATCAAACAACGTAAACTACTTGGGCCATGTAATAACAAATACTGTATACCTCAACTTATAATACATGGCAAGCTAGATGGCAGAAGAGGCCCGGGACGGAGATGACATTCTTGGCCTAACGACTTGCAAAAATGGTTCATTCTCACATCTGTGCAACTATTCAGATAGTAAGTGGATAAGGTCCGAATAGCTATGTTGATAGCTAACGGATAATGCGCTTTAAGAAGAAGAATGATCGTGATCAAGTTATTATTGATATGGTTAAACATGATAACTCACCTATTAAAACAATAGGCTATTTTTATAACCTAATACCAGAGATAACTTCCGAAATAGACAACACCACATCATTAAGGCTGGATTTAGTCAATCAAAAAATAAAATCAATTCAATTCAATCATAAAGACCCCAAATGAAATTTTCATACATTTCTAGGCAAGAATAACACAAACAGCTTTAAAATTGCATTCTATTCAACCTATTCATTATTAGGTACTTTTACAGGAATATGTGATTAAAAAAATTTTAAACTTTCGCAAGCCATATCTTTGAAGATAATGAAGATATCTCATTGGAAAGTTTACGTTTGTTTAGAACTCCTTCGGTAGCTAGGCTGAATTTGGCCGCCCGCGTGCGGCGCACACCTTCCACGCCTGCTAGGACCGGCCCTGAATTGAAAGATATACAGAAGTCAACATTAGTCTGCGCTACCGTATCCTCGGTAGGTGCATACGCCGCTATGATCACCTGTTCTCGTCCCAGCGTCTTCAGGATTACTTTAAGGCATCTCGCAGTGACGCATTTTACTTATTGATGGAACTACTAAGTTTGCTCCTGATTAGTATTGTCATACCTGCTGGGATGTATGGATATGTTGCAGAGGTAGCACCTTTTAACTGGACGGTCACATCCATTGCCATACGCAGGAGTCCTCGCAGGGTACTTAACTCTCACTTATGGCTCCTAGTGCCACATCCCGATAAACTACACTGACCTGTAGGCTAAACTAAGTGAGGGTAGCCAGATATGGTGAAAAGTAGCGTCTGCTCCAGGGCGGCTACAAACAGAGTCTGACCCAAAATGGGCGGCTGAACCAAAAAATTGTCAACACGCTTAGCAAGCGTGGCGTTTAAATGCCAAAAACCTTCTAAATTATGAAATGTCTACTATAAACACTATATTACCCCAGGTGAGCAGGGCGAAGAAGCCAAATTCTCACACTGATTACTCAGGCCGTCTGAAGGATTCTGGGGAGACAATAAATTGACAAATTCAAAACTAAACCAATATAAAGACAATACTCACAAACTAAACATCGCTACATATAATGCAAGAACCCTATCGAGTGAAGACAAGATAATCGAGATTGAAGATCAGCTCAGTAAAATAAAATGGGACGTGGTACGCCTATGCGAAGTGCGAAGGCGAGGAGAAAAACTGACTGACTCTGAAATCAGGAAATATTTTTTTACTACCTTGGAGATACCAATACATCAAGAGGTGGAGTCGGTTTTCTTGTACACAAAAGACATGCACAAAATATAATTTCAATAATTTTTTTTTCATCTAGAGTTACCTGCCTGACATTAAAGCTAAATCCAAGATACAGTATCAAAATTGTCCAAGCCTATGCGCCAACGTCTAGCCACGAAGATGAAGTAGTAGAATATCTTTATGAAGACATAACACATGCTATAACACAGACACCCATCCATTATACCATTCTAACCGGTGATTTTAATGCAAAAGTCGTCAAAAACAAGACGACAATTGGAAACCATGGAACAGGGGAAAGAAACGAAAGGGGAAAAATGCTTCTAAACTTTTTGGCACAAAATAGCTTGTACTTGATGAATAGTTTTTACTATAAAAAAGAACATCGTAAGTGGCCGTGGGTCAGCCCAAATGGGAAAACAAAAAATGAAATAGATTTCATAATCACGGACAAAAAACACATAATCCGAGACGTAACCGTATTGAATAGCTTCTCAACTGGAAGCGACCACAGACTAGTCTGAGCGAAAATTCAGATAAATCTAAGAAAGGAAAGATACACAATGATACAGAAAGAAATAAATGCTGGTTGGGCGCCCCCAGAGAATGGTGATAAATGCAAGGAACTTATAACGGCTGATCTAGAACATTTGATCCGATTAATAAATGTGTTGAAGAAATAAACAATAAAATATAAGCAACCATGGAAAACATACTGCCCAACAAAGAACACCAAATTTGATAAACTTAGCAAAAACACAAAAAAACTAATAGCAACGAGACGAGAACTAAGAAACATAGAACAGGCAAACTCAGAAAAACTGAGAGACCTATACAGAGAAATTTCGAAAGAAATGAGAAAAGATATACGAAGATATAACATAGAAGCAACAAAAAGAACGATAGAAGAAAACGGCAGTATAAAGGTACTAGGGAAACATCTATAAAATGGTAAATCCGAAATATTCAAACTAAAAAATAGAACGGGTCAAATAAGCACAAATAGAGGCAAACTCAGAAAAACTGAGAGACCTAAACAGAGAAATTTCGAAAGAAATGAGGAAAGATATACAAAGATATAACATAGAAGCAACAAAAAGAACGATAGAAGAAAACGGCAGTATTAATTTACTAAGGAAACACCTATCAAATGGTAAATCCGTAATATTCAAACTAAAAAATAGAACGGGTCAAATAACCATAAATAGAGACGAACTTCTACAGATTACACATAAGTTTTACACACTTCTATATAAAACTCACAGACCAGAACGTGTAGATCAGAACATAGAAGAACAAAACAAAAACAAAAGAGTCATAAATCAAGGCTCCGAAGAACTGCCAGACATAACCTTAGATGAAATCCAACACGCACTAAAAGGAATGAAAAACAACAAATCCCCGGGGGAAGATAAGGTAGTCATAGAAGCAGTTAAGTTGGGGGGGGGGGCAGCTTTGTTAAGAACATTAAGATCACTATTCAATGCATGTCTACAAAATGGTACTATACCAGCGTTTGGAAGAACGCAATAACCATCATACTACACAAGAAGGGAGATATAACTGCTCTTGGAAAATATTAGCCTTTTACCACACCGGTATAAGCTTTTTACAAAAATAATAACTACACGGCTAACACACAAATTCGACTTTTATCAGCCCAAAGAGCAAGCTGGTTTCAGAACGGGGTATGGTGTACACACGACCATCTTCTAGCAATTAAAACGTGAATAGAAAAGTGCATTGAATACAATAAGCCTCTGGTCCTAACATTTATCGATTTCGAAAAAGCTTTCGATACCGTCGAGCTGCACGCGATTTTAGCAGCTTTGAAACAATGTAGAATTTACTATCGATACGAAAAAATAATCCAACATATTTACACAAATGCTACTGCAAGCGTTAAATTACATGAAGAGACAGATACATTTAGAATTGAGAGGGGCGTCAGACAGGGCGATACTATTTCCGCTAAACTGTTTACTGCCGTTCTCGAATGTGCCTTTAAACACTGTTTCTGGCGTAACTACGGAGTCATGGTGGATGGAGAAGAGCTGAGTCACTTGAGATTCGTAGATGACATAGTACTAGTATCTGACAATATTGATGAAACCAAGACCATGCTCAGCGAGATAAAACATGCATCTGAGGAAGTAGTCTCAAGATGAACATGACTAAAACAAAACTCATGACAAACCTCGTCCACAGTAGAAATATAAGAGTGCAGAATACAGAAATAGAACAAGTTGATGCATACAAATACCTAGGTCATGAAATAAGAATTGGACGAGACAACCAGACCTGCGAAATAACACGTATAGTAGGCCTAGGATGGGCAGCATTTGGTAAACTTAAACATATTCTGAAAGAAAAATTACCAATCTGCCTAAAACGCGCAAGTTTTCGACAAATGTATTCTGCCAGTATTGGCGTATGGCACAGAAACATTAACGCTAACTAAAGCCTCAACCGTAAAACTAAAGGTAACACAGAGAAATATGGAACGGGCAATGCTAGGAGTTACACTACGCGACAAGATCCCAAACCTCCACATTCGCCGACAAAGTGGAATTTGCGACATAATCGACAGAGTCGCCAGACTAAAGTGGAGATGGACAGGACACCTAGCTAGATTCCAAGATGGCCGCTGGACAAAAAGACTCCTAGAATGGCGACCACGAGCGGATAAACGTAGTAGAGGTAGACCACCAACTCGATGGACGGACGACTTGAAGCGTTTCGCGGGAAACTGGATGAACGTAGCCCATACCCGAAACAAATGAACAAATTTAGAAGAGACCTATGTCCTGCAGTGGACACAAATGGCTGCGTGATGATGATGATGATGACTTGCTTTAGCCCGTTGTGCTTTATCGAGTCCTGACCGCACATATAGGTAATCTTGTATAACTTTTACTAGTGCCTTTCGTTTTGGTTTTGGCAAGGCACACTATGTCTAGATTTTGTTTTTTGACTCTACTGACCTCTACAACTTCTTCGACCTTGTTCGTCAGCCACCGTATATTCCAGGTGCCCGTACTCCTAGTCCGTTTTCTTTGCTTACGTCTTATATATGTGATTCAGTCCGTGTTCCGAGACTTACCAGACGTACCAGACCTAGTAATAATTATATCCGAAGACACATTTGATATAGTTATTTTGTGTGTGTATAAGGTGGGGTATGTGTTTGCAACTGCTTCAAATCCAGATGAGATCTATTCACCATCTATTGTTAGTATAGACGGTACACTTGATAGCTTTTTAGGTATGAATTTGTCCGCCAATTCTTCAATATAAGGTATCTTCAGAGGCGGTCCGTGGCGCAATGATTTAAGGCGATGGTGATGGAAATTTTTCTACAAAGAATTTACCCGGCTAGCATATCATGGATGTTGTATGAGGCACAATAAGTCCGTGAAGGGCGGCAGTGCACACAGCCCAGGGGCCGGGGCTGTACTCACCGTAGAAAAGGTATCTCCTACTTGTCTATTTCCTATTAATTTTGTTTTTGAATCGGCAATATTTAGATGCGTCCGTAGCTGCTTGTTAATAATTTGCAGTTCTTAAATCATTAGAGATAGATATTCATCAATTTTTAAATGTTGTTACCTTGGAAAAGATTTCCAGCTTCTTTAAGTATGAGTTTAATTTATAAATAACTGATTAGTTATCACCTTTTCCTATTCGGTATATATTGTTTATATCTTGGATACCTACATTGATACCAGTTATGTCTAGTATTGGATTATTATATCGATTACTGAAGTATCTGGTTTCTCTAATCCAAATGATACAAGGTTAATTTTTCTCCTTTCTCCCTCCAAAGCTTCTATTTTGGTTCATTCCTAGCTTTTTCTATTTTATAGACTAAATCCAGTCTTAATGATGTAATCGTGTTGTCTATTTGTTTTCTCTTGTCTTATGTTATAGAAATTACCTATTGTTATAGTAGGTGAGTTATCATGTTTAGCCATATTAATAATAACTCTATCGCGACTATTCTTTTCTTAAAGTGCCTTATCCGTTAGCTATGAACATAGCTATTCGGACCTTATCCACTTACTATCTCAAAAAAGTATCTAATGATGAATAGGTTCTTTTTCTACGGTGAGTACAGCCCCGCCCCTAGTCTGTGTGCACTGCGGCCCTTCACGGACCTATTGTGCCTCATACAACATCCATGATAAGCTAGCCGGGTCAGCTCTTTGTAGAAATGTTTCCCGACTAGCGGTGGATTCGAACCACCAACGTTCCGCACGCAATGGCTTCAGACCGTCGCCTTAGACCACTGCGCCACGGACCGCCTCAAGAATATGAATAGGTTGAATAGGTTGCAATTTTAAGACTTTTTGTGTTATTCTTGTCTAAAAATGTATGAAAATCTCAATCATAAAAACTTCAATGAGGTATGTTCATTATCTTCAAAGATATGGCGTGTAAAAGTGGAAATTTGTATTTTCACACATTCCTGCAAAAATACCTATTCATCATTAATTAAGATTTTTGTGTTATTTATGTCTAAAACTGTATGAAAAACTCAATTATAAAGACTTCAATGAGGTATCTTCATTATCTTCAAAGAAATAGCTTGTAAAAGTTGAAATGTATATAATCACATATTCCTGTAAAAACATCTATTCATCATTATGCAATTTTAAATGTTTTTATGTTATTCTTATACAAAAATATATGAAAAACTCAATTATAAAGTCTCCACTAAGTTATCTTCATTATCTTCAAAGATATGGCTTGTAAAATTTGAAATTTCTATTATCACACATTTCTGAAATTTTAAGATTTTTTATGTTATTCTTGTCTAAAAATGTATAAAAAAAACTCAATGGTAAGACTCCAATGAGGTATCTTCATTATCTTCAAAGACGTGACTTGTGAAAGTTGAAATTTGTTTTTCGCACATTCCTGCTGAAATATCTATTCATTATGGTGCAATTATAAGATTTTAATGTGTTATTCTTGTCTACAAATGTATGAAAAACTAAATTATAAAGACTCTAATAAGATATCTTTATTATCTTCAAAGATATGGCTTCTATAAGTTGAAATTTGTATTATGACACATTCCTGCAAAAATACCTATTCATCATGATGCAATTTTAAATTTTTTTTATGCTAATCTTCTTTGAATATGGATGAAGAACTCAATTAAATAGACCCCAATGAGATATCTTTATTATCTTCAAAGATATGGCTTGTTTAATTTGAATTGGTATTATCAATGTTTTCTGCTAATGAAAACTATTCCTCATTATGTAATTCGCAGTTTTTATTTATTACACTAGTCAAGAAATGTAAAGTTTTTAAAATTCAGCTCTTAATTTTAAAAACTATAAAGACCTCAGTGGTATATCTTCATTGTCTTCAAAGATATAGCTTATTAAATTTCTAATTTATATTATCACTCTTTTCTGCTAAGGAAAACGGTTTCTCATTATGCATTACGTAAATTTAGGATATTTTTGGTACACTGGTCCAAAGATATATTACGAACTCAATTTATAAAACTCGAATGAGATATCTTCATTATCTTCAATGATATGGCTTGTAAAAGTTGAAGTTTGTATTATCACACATTCCTCCTAAAAATAGGATTCATCATGATGCAATTTTAGAATTTTTTGTGTTATACTTGTCCAGAAATGTATTAAGATCTAAATTACAAAGACCCTAATGATATATCTTCATTATCTTCAAAGAAATGGCTTATTAAATTTTAAATTTGTACTATAATTTTGTTTAAATTTGTATTATATATGTCTTTTCTGGCAAGGGAAACGGTTCCTCATTATATAATTTTAGAATTTTTTTTTGTTACAGTTGTTCAAAAATGAACTCAATTATAAAATCGCTAATGAGATATCTTCATTGCCTTCAAAGATATGGCTTTGTTGAAAGTTGAAATTTATATTGTCACATATTCCTGCATAAATACCTATTCATCATGATGCAGTTTGAATTTTTTTTATGTAATTCATGTCCAAAAATGTATAAAGAACTCAATTATAAGCCTCGGTTATAAAAGATCCTATCTTTTACATTTTTGGACATGAATTACATAAAAAATATTCAAACTGCATCATGATGAATAGGTATTTACGCAGGAATATGTGACAATATAAATTTCAACTTTCCACAAAGCCATATCTCAGTATATTCACAGATTAGCGTTTATAAATGATTTATTAATTACTCCACATATAGGGACATATGTGGAGCGGCCAAATTTTGTTCGCACGCGGGCGGCCGACTACCTAGGACCGGCCCTGCTTCAATTTAAAAAAAAGACTTTTATCTATATAGGGTTATCAGCCGTGAAGCTTTTCTGCCAGTCGATGGAGAACCTCACAAAAGTATTTACCTAACTTCACAGAAAACCTCTGAAAAACATCGAAAGGTGATTCACGTTATTCACCCCGTTTGGGTTCGAACTCAGTACGCGACAGACGACGTCTCGAACCACTCGGCCATAGAACTGGGTAAAGAATTCAATTTATAGAACAAAAGAAACATGCATTTTTCAAAAAAATTGTGTGTTGAATTTTTCCGCATACATACGTTATTAATTGATTAAAAGAAAAAAGTAATGCATAATGTTGAAGCTAAATTAGTGCCAAACATAATTATTTCATTATCATATCATTTAATTGTATTTTCAAGAATTATATTTATTGCGATACTTGAAGCATTTTCAATCGATACGTTATATGTCCGGCAATTGACACGTTATTAATTGACCAAAATAAACAAATAATCCAAGCCAAATAAGTTCCAAATGTATTTATATCATCATTTAGTTTTAATTACATGCATTGAATTTATTTAAAATGAAAAAATTATGCAAATATTTGTTATAAAAAAGTTTGGTATCTTGAAACGTGTACAATTGTTTTCAAATTATTTCAAAAAGTTTAGACTGTACATAATTAAGCAAATATTATTCAACCTAAAATTAGCATACAAATTTATAACTATTTGTTTAGCATCATGCCTTTGTATTCAAGATTTTTAATTATCATGCATGTATATAAAACGAAAATTGCGTAAAAATAATTTCAGTGACTACCAATATGGCTCTTTTGTGCATCAACTTTGAAGACTGCCAGCACCTTCTTGGACATGTCGAAAAGAAACAAAATTATACATTAAAAACGTTTTACGTTGAGCCATTTTGCAAAGACGTTCGTGGTTACTTGGGAACGTATTTACTTCTAACATTAAAAGTTGATGGAGATGATGGAGAACAAAAGTTTAATTTCTTTGTGAAAAGTTTGAACAGTGCTGGATTGGTTGACTGCTACAGCGATTCTAACTTTTTTGAGAAAGAAGTTTTTACATACAACTTCTTCAAAAATGTAAAAGAAGTACTACCAAATGTTGATATTAGTATTATACCTAATATGCACTATCATACAAAGGACAAATCAATTGTGTTGGAAAATTTGGCCAATTCAAACTATAAAGGAGTCAGCTCAATACATTTGAATAAACCACACATGTTGCAGGCGTTGTCTGCATTAGCAAAATTTCATGCAGTGACCATAGCGTTTGAAGAACACAAAGGACAACAGTTAGGACGTAAATATCAAGTTGATGAGAATTACAGTGATTTATTGCATGAAAGTTATTTTAATTCTACAAAAGGTTCTTGTGGATATAACTACACGAAATCAAGTGAAATTGGGGCAAGGAAATTAATAGATTTGGTGATTGAGGATAAAAATATAGCTGAGCAAGTTAAACAAAAATTATCAGCATCTATGGAGTTATTCTTCGCAATGGTAAATTCTAAATCTCAATATAGGAATGTATTATGCCATGGAGATACTTGGGCTTACAATGTTTTATTTAAATATAATAATAATACACCAATTGATTGCAAATATGTGGATTTACAATTAACTAGATATGCACCACCAGCTCACGATGTAACAATGCTAATTTATCAAGCAAGTAATAGAACATTATATAAAAACAATATTTTCGGATATTATGAATTTTACTACGAATGTTTAAACAAAGAATTAAGCCGATTGCATTTGGACATAACAAAACTTTTGCCAATAGAAGAATTTGAAGAAACTTGCAAAATCTTTATGCCCATTACAAAAATGATATACCTATTTTGTCGTCAAATAACACATGCTAGTGAAAATAAAAAAATAAACTTATCAAATGATAAAGAACTGTTCAAGTCAATCATACTTGGCGCTGAACGAGCATCATTTGTTGAGGATAACTTCCTAACTGATAATAACTACAAAGAATTTCTAAGTAATCTTATTATGGATTACAAACACATTGCAATGAATCCAAAACTCACCCTGGAAGATTGTTATAAAATTGTACAAACAAAATTAAAAAGTAACGAATACGAAATTCTAGATTATGAAGTAACTCCATTGGATGAACGTGGAGGATTTTTAGGAGAACATTGCACCTTAAAAATCAAAATTAAAACAAAACACAATGTGGACTACTTAAAATTCTTTGTAAAATTAGAACCAGCAGCTCCATCACAAAAGAAATTCGCAATAGACACTGGTGCATCTTTTAAAGAAATGCGGTTTTTTAATAAAATTGTACCTTCAATGCAAAAACATGGCATTGATATAATTATGGATGTTACTCCACGTTGTTATCTAGCTCAAATGACAATGATTGTAGTCGATGACTTAAAATTAGCTAATTATAAAGTGTTCAATTCAAGCATACCATTAGATATTGAGAATATCAAACAAGGATTAAAGAGTCTTTCAAAACTACATGCAAGTGGTATAATTTATGAAGAAAAACTAAAAGAAAAGTATAATAAGCATATAAAATTAAATGAAATATATCCTAAAGAATTTGAAGAAACTTTTTATACGCAGTACGATATATCTGTTGGTTTACTAAATGCCGGAAAGAAAGGTATTGCTGTATTAATAGAAAAGTTTTCAAATCACACAACAAACATTACACCTAAAGAGTTTTTAGAAATGTGTGAAATGTTCATTGATAAATTTCAAATATTAACCAAACCGAGCAAAACATATAGAAATACTATTTGTCATGGTGATATATGGTCACATAACATGATGTTTAAAAAATCGGATTGCGTCTTAATCGATTTTCAATCGTACCGATATTGTCCACCAGCGCATGATGTAATGCAATTTATTTATTTGTGCTCCAATAGAAAAATGAGGTCAACATATATGGACCAATTGCTGGATTATTACTACCACCAGTTAAAATTAAATTTGGAACTATATTTGGATAATATAGAAAGTATTTTAACACGGGCAGATTTTTTTAAATCATGTGAATTTGAAAAGGAAATGGCGGTTACGCAGTCCCTGACACATTTCCAAACAATTCTATTGCCGAAAGAAAGTATTGATGAGGTGTTTCGTGATCCTGAGTATTGCTATATGTCATTTTTTGTAGACAGAAGTGATCTGCTTAGAAAAACTGTTTTGAGAGACGAGAAGTATGCGAATAGGCTTAAAGAAGCGCTTGCTGATGTGAGGGAGTTATGCGAGAGATATGCAGAAGATAATAAATAGTGATTATTATTAGATTATTGAAATGTTTAGAATTTTATACAAGTAAAATACATATTTATTAGCAGGGCCATAAAAAGCTTTTGGGGATCCTGAGCAAGACTCATCACTGGGCCTCCCTATACTAAATTTGATGAATTAAATAAAGCTACTTATGTCCTCAAAATAATAGTTTTAACCAGTAGTACAACCAGAAAGCCAAATTTTGATTTCTTATTTAGGTATGTTTATTTATTTTTAAATTGACGTGTATTTTTTGCAACGGGGTAGGGCGTGCCCCACCAAAAAGTAATGCGAATTATTTGGCTTTTTCTGTGACCTTTCTGGGCTCCGTGTCTTCTGGGCCCTAGGCACATACCCCTGTTGCCCCTGCCTAGTTACGGCCCTACTTATTAGTATAATGAACTGTTCTTTAATAAATGGTTATTTAATAACAAAATAATGGTTTTGTTTATTTCTCTATGGTTAATTATCGATTGAGTTTTAATAAAAAACACGTGGACTTGGAGCAGTTTATTCAAAGAAGGAACAGCAGTTTGTATTGAGAGAGCTCCTCACCATCCCTAATCCCGTTTTGTCACAATTTAATTTCTAAACATATTTTTCATCAAAGAAATAGTAAATTATATATAACTTATTACATATATATATATATATATTATTCATGCATATTGCATACGAACAGTAACTTTAAAGCAGTTTATCATGTGTAACCGAAATTAGTTTAATTATTCACATATGTTCCAGAACTTTAATAGTTTAATAGCCCTTGAAGGGCCACTACAACTTATGGAGTAACACGAGGAGAGAAGTTTACAGACTTCAAATTGTTTAATATAAATAAACAAGGCGCTACCCTGCAGCATGTCTCTTAAAGACATATTACTTGGGATAATATATGATGATTTGATTCTTTCAGTTTTCGCCCCTACATCGCTGGTGGTATAGATCTTTAAAGTCGGAATAAATACTTCCTAATATCATTTAAATAGAAAATCGAAAATCAAATGATAAAATTATGTTAAGGCATATTTATTTTTGTATCAATAATTGAGTACATAAGGTAAAACTTACCTGTCCCTTATTGCTATAATCTTAGATTTAAACTCAAACGGAAATTATGATAGTATCAAAATGAGTAATTTTGAGATTTCACGCGACAATAGATAATTGTATCCTAAACATGTTTTTTTTTAATTTAACATTGAAACCTATCTAGTTATGGACTCACTCTAAACATGTGTATACATAAATACTATCAAAAACCCTAGCTAGACTATTAAAGACTAAACTTACCTGTGTCTTATGCCGAGTGTCCTTTATTGCTTTAATCATATGAAGTCCCATCTCAACACAGCAATGCGCGTGATCCGACCGCGGTGTTGGTAATCCAGATACACAGTAGTAACAATCCCCCAGCAGCTTAATCCGCAAACAATGATTTTCCTAAAAAAAAATGATACCTTCAGCAAAAAAAACTCCCCCGCAATAAATTCTACTTACAGCCGCCAATTTATCAAATCGCGCAAACAAATCATTCAATATCCGCACCAAATCTTGCGCACAACACTTGCTTGCCAAGGCTAAAATTTAAATAAATTTAAATATTTAACAGACTTTTAATCAATTACACCTAACCTGTAAATCCTTTAATATCCGCAAAAAGTATGCTGACGTTCTCGTATCGATGTATGTAAATTTTATGGAATTGATGTGGTTGAAACGAGCCGCCGCGCTCCTCTTCCCTCGCTATATCCCTAATCATTTCTTTAGCTACGAAATCCGGAAGCACTAAAAACGATAAGCTCGTGGGTAATAGCTGTTCGTATTAAATATACATTGCATTCTACCTGATAGTAGCAATTTCTCTTGTTTATCATTTTCATTTTGTGTGCTGCACCTGGTTTCCATTGAACGGTGTGTTTCAAGGAAAGCTTTCCTTTGACTACGGTCCGTTAAATATTTAGTGTACATGCCAGCGAAATTTACTGCAATGTAGAGGAATGTATTCGCCACAATTCGACGTATGAAACATTCAATTTCCTCATTTAAATGTTGATCCTAAAATATATTCATTGTGTAGTTATTTAAATTTTGATAATACAAATATTATTAGATATATTGCAATTAATAATAGTTATATATTAATAATATGGCAATAATAAGTATAGGGCAATACCTGATAATTATTTTAATATGACATTACGACTTCTATAAAATAATAAGATGTTTAAAAATTGCAATTGTTTAAAAAGATTTAAACAGGAATTATCAATTTATATGAAACAGGTGTATGATTAGTTTAAACTTATTTTGTATTTTTTCAAAACAAACTAAACTATGCCTGGGTTGCGATTTTTTAGTGATACACTATAAACGTTGACACATTTCATAGCGATTATCAGAAATGTTACATTGTATAACATCAAGAACCTCTGTTGTCATATAGCAGCGTCGATTTATGTGTTAAAGTTGTCATACGTGATTATTACGGATTAAAAATCGATACATAGTTATGAAGTTAATCTAAAAAGTTGAGGTTGATAATAAAATAATCCTAAACTAGGCTAAACTAAGAAACTTAATACTACGTAATTAGTCGGTCCAACACAGCCAAGACAAAGCCCTTCAGAAGTTCAGTATTATACCAAAATTAATCTTTAAATCAAAGTATTTTTGGTATTATTATTGAAAATTAAAAACGAATGAAACGCATTGTTTTAATATATCACTACTTCGTACTGTGTCGTGTTAGACCGACTACCAACGCCTATTTGTTCGAATAGTTTTAATTTTTGTATAGCAATAGTTGCTTATTATAGAAACAGTCAAACAATTTAATCCATAAACGAAAACTATTCTATTCTATTATAACTATTTAAAGCATTAAAAGCATTATTCTTCGGTAGTCATGCTCCTATGAGACACAATACACGTCTAAACTGTTTCAATAGTTTTACATAATGCCCTTCAATTGCTATACTTAAAAAAACAAGTGCAGCATACTTTATTTAAAGGTTTGACATATGTTATTTTGAAATAATAGTGAATAGTAGAGCGCTGGTAGAGCGTTGTATTCGTTATGTTATTTTAAATTGTTAAAACAACTATAAAAGTGTGTACTTTTGTGAAAGGGAAAACAAAAGTATGCAAACAACGGTGGAGTGGACGGACTAACTAAACCATCTGAAACGACTTGAAAATAATCCAAACACGCCTCATGATTAGTTGATTGATAGTCGTGTTTATTTATCTAAAAAAAATCTAGTTAAAAAAATAGTGTGGTATTGTGTTTTCTAAATGTTTATTTGTTAAAAAAAACAATGCCAATAAATATTATATACGCTAATAAACAATCGTAGTAGTAATTGCAAAAATGTGTGTAACTATATCTTTAATTAATAGAGACTAAAGTACAACAATAAGACGCATTTTGTGAATGTTTTGAGTGCGGTACTGTTCTTACACATCTTTGTCCGGTAATTAACAGTCATTCATCGCAGTCAGAACGAACAAAAATTATATACGTATGGAACTACTAATTAAGTTATTTATTGCGTTAATAATAAATAATACTTACATCATGTTGATTACTACGCTGAATTAATTCAATAACTGATATTGTGATATGGCTGAAGGATGAGACACAGCCAGCAATCATGCACCAACGCAACGGAAGTGGTAACATCGCATATGGTACAAATACGGTAAATAGTATGTACCATACTAAATTCTCTTTCATTGCGAACCCAAGTCCTTTACCAACAAATCCTAAAATATACATATATTTTTATAATACTAATTCAAAACGTTTTATATTGGATTTTGCTGTCTGCATGTCAATCTGGCACTGCATACTCTATGTGCTAAAATATGATGGTACTACACAATCTTTTGTTTAGAAAGTCTACTACAGAAAAAATACAAATCCTAAATATTTATAGTAAATTTAACGTCACAAACAAAATCATCCCGGAGTTTTCTGAAGTAGCAAGTCCTAATACTCACATACACATACACTAACGGTAGAAGGATCCGAAGGTCGATAACCAGTTAAAGAATTGTAACAAATACAGTAACTAATACTACTATTTTTAATTTAAAAACTTTCCACCATTTTTGCTAAATATTTGTATGTAATGTATTGTACCATTAACTTGATGGATTTTAAATATAATAATACATAATTATAGCTTTTATTACAATTATATAACCTTTTTTGTTTAGCCTAGGAATATTAGCAAATAAAATACTAGCTTATATTTTAAGCAGTATCTCCCTAAACTGTAACTTCTTTAAACAAGGCAATAATATGTAATAAGTGTGAATCCACCTCTTAGCAATCTACATATCTAGATTTCGATCTTATTAGATCTCATCAGTGTATCTCAGCTAGTGAGGAATAATTCACACAATATCTCGAGTAATTATATACAAAAATGATACTACTAACCCCCTAGCAGGAAAGTTAAACGCCATCTGGCGGCACCACATCAATTAGCAATGCACACCCATATAGTAATAACCGTCAACATGCTCATGCCATCAGAATCACCGGATAGTGCCCTCTAGGGAATAATATTCCAACAGAGTGCTTGTGATATCAGCACAAGGCCAATCTTATAAAACATATCTAAGTGTGATTCCGCATCTTAGCAATCTACATATCTAGATTTCGATCTTATTAGATCACATGAGTGTAGCTCAGCAGGTTGTATCATTTTTGTATATAACCACTCGAGATATTGTGTGAATTCATCCTCACTAGCTGAGCTATACTGATGAGATCTAATAAGATCGAAATCTAGATATATGGATTGCTAAGAGGTGGATACACACTTATATATGCCCTAGAGGGCACTACCCGGTGATCCTGATGGCATGAGCATGTTGACGGTTATTACCATATAGGTGTGCATTGCTAACTGATGTGGTGCCGCCAGATGGCGTTTAACTTTTCTCCTAGGGGGTTAGTTGTATCGGTTTCAAATTTGTTAAAATCAAATAAAAACCTCTATAAATATGAAAACCAGAAAAGGTATGCATAGGTACAGAACCAGACCTCCCGATCTATCTGTTGAACTGGGTGGAAAAAATGATAGAGAGGATGAAGCCGCCCATGACCTGTAGTTTAGCTTCAGAAAAGGGCGGTCCACAACTGACGCAATACTGGCAGTGAGCAGGCTAGTCGTTTAGGTGAAAAAGGGGTTCTCCAGAACTTCTAAACACCGCGTGATGGTCATCTTAGATACCTTCAACACCTTACCATGGCCGACCATCATGCAGGCGTTGAGGAGGAAGGGGGTATCAAGAGCCCTCATCGGGCTAATTGGTAGCCTCCAATCAGCGATAGGGAGGTGACCTATGCTGGGACCGACTGACATGTGAGGCATGTGATGGCTGGAGGGGTCCTACAGGGCTCCGTCCTAGAATCCTTCATATGGAATATCGCGTACGACTACCGGGAGCCGCAACAGCCAAAGCCTTTACGACGACCTGGCACTAGTCATCCGTGGAAGGACCTTCGCTAAGATCTTGGCCAAAACCACCGCAGCCACAGAAAGGATAGTCGTCTAGATGACAGACAATAGACTCGTCATCGCGCCATCCAAAACAGAAGTCGCCCTTCTCTCATCCAAGCAAGAGGAAAGGCATCCATGCCGTCACCGATGCTCGGGGAAGCTTCAAAATCAAGAGTCAACTACTTTAGCATAACTCTGGAGTCAAACCGAAACCATACGACCAAGAAGGCAGCAGAAATAGAGGCTGCCCTAGTCAGAATTCTCCACAATATTGATGGGCCGGGGTACAGGATGAAAAGTCTGCTGGCCACACCAACTACCTTGGCATAACGCTGAGTCAAACCGAAACCATACGACCACGAAGGCAGTGAAAACAGAGGCTACCCTAGCCAAAATACTCCCCAATATTGATGGGACGGGGTACAGGAAGAGAAGTCTGACTGGCCACAGTAACGAGGGCCAAGCTACTATGCGTGGCCCCGGCATAGGCAAAAGCCACGAAAACGAACCTAAACTCCAAGAGGCCAAGGAGGGCGCTAAGGACCAGTGCCCTGCGAATCATCTGCGCATACCGTACCGTCTCCTCAGACACGGCACAGGCACTGGCCCAAACAACACTGACAGTCCTCCTAGTAGAGGAACGAACACTCAGTTCGTTGACCGAAGTATCAAGCAGGAAGTAGCAATAACAACGGTGAAGGAGGAGGTCAGGACCCAGACATGGAGAAGGTGACAAGACAAATGGACCGCGACAACTAACGCGACAGTTTTTCCTCTAAGTGGAGCCACTGGTGGACAGGGCCACGGGCAGGTAGACTACTGGTTGAGACAGGTGCTCACGTCTTCTAATCCTACCGCATCTACAAAACGGCTACCCTCAAGTGCTGCCACTGCAACTGGACGAACGACCCAGTCCACACACTGCACCACTGTGCCAGATGGCACAGGGAACGAACCACATTGTGGCAGGAGCTGGGAGAGGAGGTCCCGATGACAGGACAAATTGGTAAACTGATGCTAGAGATGGAGGCAAACTGGGGCGCCGTCGCCAAATTCGCCAAACTAGTGATGAAACAGAAACAGAAGTTCGAGATCTGCCTGCAGGACGGACAATAACAGACACTCACGACAGTACAAGAGACAGGAATGACCAACCGACGTGAGACGGTACTAGAGGCTTAGAGTGCCTCCGAGGCGGGCAAGCCGGTAGGCGCCCCGGCCAGACAACTACCTGTGCCTCTAACACATAGTGGTGATAATGAGACACGGGTGTCTTTGGTAGATTCTATCTCAAAGAACAAAAAAGGTACAGAACCAGAAGAAGCAGTAACCTTAATATAAGGTAAACAAAAAAAACTGATTATCCGAAAAAGGAATAAAAGAATATAATAAACTACCTCCTGAAGAAAAGAAAGAAATAAATTCAAATGCAACATTAAAGCTAAATACTTCTCTAAATAGTAGTAGCAAAGGACCTAAATGATTGATATTGTATCCATCACACAAGGCTTTTAAGGTCCACAAGGAGATGGTGAAAGCGCTGAGAGCAGGAGCATGGGGTATATACCATAGGTGCATCTTTGGAGCTCAGTCAGTATAGAAATACTACATCGATTCGAGAACAAAGCACTCAAGAAACTACGAAATCCATGATTATCTGCAATCTCCCAGAATAAAAGAAGAAATTGTTAACCACGCAAATGCATATAGACTTCGACTGGAGCAACACGAAAATTTAGCTGCCAGGAACTTAACATACACCAGGATACATACAAAATGACTAAAACGTAACAGCATATTTAATTAGTAACTGGCTTCCCCGGAGAGATGTGGAAAACAGACCGGGCGCGCATTATAGGCCGATAGGGACAAAGCCAGAGCGAGAAAAAGCCTTGATTAGCAACGGCCGTAAGTGAACCCGCGTATCTAAACCCATGTCAGCGCGCACTGTGGGAGCATGGTCACGTACGTTACCTACGAGATACCTGGTGACCTCTCGTAGTTTGATCTAGCATTGCCTACACATCTCTTGTTCTGTAAGGGTCGACGATTAGTTTCCGTGTGCTCGTGGGACTTAAATATACAACCAACCACAACAAGTACAATCACAGATTAAAGCACGACAGAAGCTCTCGGAGTATGCCAGAAGGAAGCTAAAAGAGCAGGCAGCTGGGGCACAAAGCACCAGTTCTTCAGACGATGAAAATCGGGGGGCGCCTAATCGCAGAATGCCGATCATGGAACAAAAAAAAACTATCAGCAAGAAGCACACCGCCAAAGGAAAGAAGACCGGCGTAGAAAAGTAGAGGCTCCACAGAACATTCCTCTTCACAGGGAAAATCATATAGAAACGTAACGACAGATATCAAGATGACAATACTGCCTGAGAACTGTCTGAAGTAGTCCCTGAACGAAGAACAGATATCAAAAATAAAAGCATATCTACTCAAGAAAAGTTAAGCACTGAAATTCGGTGAATCCATTGGCTTCAGCAGAGTTTCAGCCAGGACCTCCAATCTACAACGTCAATCAAGGCACCAAACGTTGGCTGACAAATGTGATAAGAGAAGGACAAACTTTAAAAAAAGTAATTTGTGAAGGAGATTTTAATACCCAAGCAATTAAGGACCATGATGTGGATTCCGAGGCTAGCAATGGAAGCGGCGACAATCTTTCGCCAACTAATAGTACACATTGGTACCCATCGATAGGTCGGCATATCGATGGTCCACAAAAAGACAGATCATAAGGGTCGTCTCCCCAATGTAACCTTCAAGTTCCATACTCGGTGCAAATAACACCGGTGAAGAAGAATCAACCAAATTCTGTGAAGGGGGGAACTTTTCAGGATGCACGTCAAGGGGAGAGACCTGGACAAGAGCCTCTAAGGGGGGCACAGCCTATTGAGGGGCCAGCAATAGAACCTTCACAGCAAGGGCAGTCCCAAGAGGAGCCTAGAATGCTGTATAGAGGGTGCATCGCGGTGCTCAGATTGACACATATCGACTCAAGAGCATCGCCTATAGGTCCTATATGGACATGGACATCTGTCGCGACACAGAAGAATCTAGAGTGGGGATCGAGGAACCCTCAATGGATATGGAGGACAAAACAAATCAACTAATTTATGAAGATACTCCTGATAAATATATAATCATTGCAAGGGTTATAGTTATTGTGCTTATTCAGCAACCGTGGATGTGCATTGGAGAGCCAGGGACTCTGACTGGGAAAAGATTGGAGACTATATAGTGTCCATACCGACATCCCAAGAACCGGCATCCTTGCAAAAAAAAACACAAGGTCAGACTACTGCCTATGTGGAATATAAACTCTAGGGATCATTGAGTGGTCAGACAATCTGAAAGGCATTGACCATTCTGCATTATGCACTTGTGGCGATTTGAAGTAAGTTATTTTGGAAATGATGTCGTGGAATTGAAAAATAAAAGCATAACAGGTGTTGCAAATGTTCCTTAAGACGAGATCATGTAATTTGAATTGCTACTTAATTTTTTTATTTATATATATATATATATATATATATATATATATATATATATATATATATATATATATATAGGGCATTACCCGGTGATTCTGATGGCATGACCATGTTGACGGTTATTACCATATGGGTGTGCATTGATAATTGATGTGGTGCCGCCAGATGGCGTTTAACTTTCCTCCTAGGGGGTTAGTAGTATCATTTTTGTATATAATCACTCGAGATATTGTGTGAATTCATCCTCACTAGCTGAGCTACACTGATGAGATCTAATAACATCGAAATCTAGATATGTAGATTGGTTGGATAAGAGGTGGATTCACACTTATTAAATATTATTGTCTTGTTTAAAGAAGTTATATATATATATATATATATATATATATATATATATATATATATATATATATATATATATATATATATATATATTATATTATCAATCTTTAGTTGGCTATCGACATGGGGCTTTCCGCCTCTATATTTCTTATTTTAGTGATATTTAATACTAACAAATATTATTTAAAATATGAAGATGGTATCCAGAACTTTTATTAATTAGTTGATTGCAAATAAATTTTTATTATTGCCTTTTTCTCTAAAATTAATATGTATTTTCCTCTTCAGTTATTTTGATAATTTCGTCATTTCATTAATTCTATAGATCACTTAAATAAAATTCTAAATTTATTGATATTAGTGTGATTTTTATAAGAAGCAACAATTTGTATAAAGAATTAGTTTTTTACGAACAATTCAAACATAATATTTTCGGCCACTAATTCATACTATGCAACTACGCAGCTTGTTGATCAGTAACGATTAATTCGTTCTTCATAATCCTCAGTAATGTAACATTCAAATTAAAAAATATATTTATTAACGGTCCGGTTAAGTAGCAAAGTCTCTTAAAGCACATATTTTCAATTCGATTTAAATTTGTAGAACTAAAACACATCATTTTTATATATTTTATTTTTATGTTTTAAAGATATTTTTTGGTTTAAATGATACAATTAAAGAGTACAATAAAGGAATAACACTAAAATTTTAATGGACACATATTTCAAAATAATATGATATGATATGATATATGAGCAATAAAACATTTTTAAGCACATTTTATGAAGTAATGACTGGTACCAAAAAGGTAAAAAGTGCCAATATTTTTCTTCGGTAATAAATTTTGTCTGCTTCATGGTAAGTTCGATAAACTGGTTGAGATTGCATGCTATAAATTATAAATACTCTAACATTTTATAAAAAAGATTACCTTCGACATTTAGTAAGAGCCATGTACAAATGGCAGCCCAGTGCAAGTAATTGTTTGCGAAACATCTCCACCAGCCCAAAACACAGACGCCAATATTTGCAGACATGCAGCATACGGACCAGATAATTGAATCTGTATAGTCAATCCCCGGCATGCCTTTAGGTTGTTGCGTGAGCCACACGGAAATTAGTGCTACCTGAAATGTTCTTTACTATATACAAAAGAGTAAATATATACCATATGTTTATACCTTCAAAAATAAGTCCACTATGTTTACAATAATTAGTGATTTCTGCCGTTGTCGGTGAGAATATCGTAAGTAGGCCAATTCCAGATGCTTACTTTGGAAACTGTTTGTAAAACTGGGCCAGTAAATGCCTTTATACATAAGGCCTTTCTTAAATACTGTTGCTAAGTCAGCTAAAAAATAATAAGTATGTATTAGAAAAAAAAGTGATGGGTGTTTTGTATTATTATTACATAAAGTTCACGACTACAAAAGCGTTATGCTTATTATTTTTATATAATAAATAAATTTCAAAAATCAGTTAATTGGTAGTTATGTTAGTTATGTTTTATAAAAATCATAGTAATCATGTATTCCTAACAAAGAAAGTCTTATAAAGAAAATACATCAGCATAATAGTTCACTTTATCTATACCGCAGCATCCAAATTGAGCGGCTGCAAACAGCACCCAACTCAGAATGAGCAGCTGATCAAACACTCGCCAACACGTTCGGCATGCGAGGTGACAAAACCTTCCTAAACTACCATGAATAGCCTCTAAGAAAATACCCCAGACGAGTAGAGAGTATCTCTAAATCTGACACCGACTCGTTGGTCGGATTCTGGGGGAGGCAATATCTTGATTTTACCAAACACTGTACCGGAAAGGAAACAAACCCCCAAAAAGACTGGAAACACCTTCTTTATTGCAACCTATAACATATACACGATGATATTGGACAACACCTCGAGAACCTACATAGCCTGGGCCTCAGTAAAAGCAGAGTAAAGGGCGAATCTAACAAAATACATAAATCCGGTAACATGTTGCACCAAAGTAACTCACAAATAAATCACGACATATCTGGAGTAGCAATGCTAGTGCACAGCAAGATTAAACCTCTCATCTTCAGAACAGTAGCTATATCGAATCGAGTCTTATACATCGTAAACACTCTGAATAACAGTACATACAAGCATATGCACCTGAGATTGTATCGACAGGCGAAGACATAGAACAATTCTACGAAGACTTTACCACAGGAAAACAGCGGACAAAAAATGATCGAACGAACAACGACAAAATTTTCTGTATGAATAAGTCCCCTCAATTGAATTGGACATGGAAGAGTTCCGATAACAAAGCAAAACCGATATTGATTATGTACTAGCTTCAGAGAAATATATCTATGATGAGGCTAAACCGTTTTGAAATAAGTAGCTAGGATTAGCATTAACATCCAAATCGAGCGGAACGCCACCAACGATAGCAGTCCTTAAGCCGTGTCCACACTATGCTATAATTGGCAAAGCCAGTGGCTGAACGTTCATTAGCAAACCGTCCACACCTGTGTTGGGCCCTGCGGGTAGTCGCACAATGTACACCAAGAAAGATTTCTTCTCAAATGTTCTTAATTTTCCTTTCTAATTTTTCCTTTTCCACTCCAAAACTGACGGAAATTTCTAGAAGAGCGTCAAATTTTTTTATTGCTGTCCCGACAGTCCCACAAAACATTTTATTCCGGTATAGGTTTATCAACTCTAAAAATGTATCGTTGCTCTATGGCGCCTTGACTTGCAATTAAAGGGCGAAGCCGCGTTATTGGCCTGTTGGCACGTCCACACTCTCCATTGACTTTTGGCATTCTTTGAAGAGGATGCTCGTTGGCTTGCTGACACGTTGACTAGAGTCAACCTGAATGTCCATATTACTATTGGCTCTTCGCGGCATAATGTCATTACGACCCAAAAGGTTAGGGAAGAGGGAAACTCCTAATATACAAGCGGTAAACAAACACGAAGAATCCGTAACAGAAAAGATGGTATCAGGAACATCGTACAAAACTTCTATCAGGAACAATATCGCCAATCGGTCCCAACGCCAGTAAATCAACGAGATGGCAAAATCATGAACGTAGGCTCAGGAAACATGCCAAAAATATATAGGCCGGATGAAGATTGGTTTTAACTCAAATGATGAAGTGTAAAGCCCTAGGAGAAGCCACAATAACGTGTGTTATGCTAAAGACGGGAGGAGCAGTGCCCGACAAAGCTATACCTACTACACCAATGTCTTCAAAATACCTGATGGTTGAGAAAACGCAGAGGTAATCCTACTATACAAAAAAGAAGATTATACAGACTAACCATTATAGGCCTATAAGTCTATTGTTCATATTCCATAAAGTCCTTATGAAGATTATTACTAAACGCCTGAGTAATAGATTAGCTAGAATTGTATCAACCAATTGAACAGGCAGGCATTAGAAAAGGATTCAGTACAACTCACCACATCCAAACGATCCGCACGATCATCGAAAAATGTCCATCAAAAATTAAAAATTGATGACACCTGAATGTAATTGCGCGGTTAGATGATATCGAAGGTATGAAATGCAGGGGCCCCGAATATGAATGAATTTTTGAGAAAAAAATTCATTTAATATTAATTACTTCGGTAACTCGTGTGGTGATCCACATTGTTTATAGCCGATAAACACTAATCTTATTTTTATAAGTCCCGAGGGCTTTTAAACATTTTCAAGCCTATTATTTACATGTTTATTGTTAAATATAAAGTCATTTAGTATCGCGATGACACACATCTATTATTAACTTGTTTTTAACAAAATCCGCTGCAGTTATTGGTGGATGATGGTGGCGTCATTTTTGCGTCATGTCGACCGCATGAATCACGCGACTGGTCGCGGCCAGTTGAGTGAAGTGTGTCGGGCGGAGAGCCGTGCGCTGGCTCGCGGAACAATGAAAACAGAAATATATAGTTAATACTGTTAATTTAAGATGAACTATAGTGATAGTGAGTAGTGTCCTGTGATTACAAGATATATAGAATGTGTATGGCATGTGCGGCAGATGTAATAATGTAAGTACCTTATATAGTTCTTAGTCGTAAATGAATGCGTTGGGAAATACACCTGCGGCTTTATCACTCATTTTAGTATCGTAATTATATTTTGAAACACCACTCAGCATTCTAATGGCACAGGGCCCCTATTGCTATTACTCTTGTAACTACCGTGATATATAAATTATCTATAATTATTTATACACAATTTATTTGTATCATAGACAACTAGTAGAATGATTATAAACCCTAGATATCAAAACTCGGTGGGACTGATATATATTACAAATACATCCAAATCGTTTTGGATAATTTGATACATACATTTTTAGAATTGGGGGATTAAAAGTTATGGACAGTTCAGTCATGAATGAAAAAAAACTTCAAAAATAGCACCTAGTCCTTAAATGGACAAGGTGTTCAGAATTTCGGTCATCGGCGAACTAAATAGATCTATTACAAAATGTGTGGCCAACTCCGATCGCATTTTTTTCTTTCAAGTACAATTATAGCCGTTCCCAGTGAATATTATAGAACCTTATGCTCCGACACAGACTATATAATAGTGGATATTACAAACGCCAACAAACTCACCAAACCTTCGAAGATAAATAATAATTATGGGAGATTTTAATGCAAAGGTAGGCAAGGGCCGAACAGAAGATATGGTGATCATGTATGACAATTCTGCTTTCTTATTTAAAGAAATATTACCAAAGACAAATCGCATTCATTGAAATAAAACTGTCAATATATCTGCACTTTTATGCCACTTAAAAACAAAATAATATATACATAATCAACGATAGAAAAACGTCATACAAAAAGAATTTAGTAAACTGGCCAAGGAATGCAAAGAAAAGGGTGTGCAGCTAAAAATAGGATATCAGAAAATAACTGTTGATGTAAATATATTCACATGGAACAAAATAAAGAGTATTACTCCAACAAACTAACAGGACTTCCCGTTATTTTCCTCATGTACATATTCGTTTCCGTTCGTCTTCTGTATCGCCAATCCTTAATACAAGACGAACGGAAACGAATATGGACATGAGGAAAATAACGCAAATTGATGAAAGAAATGAAATTGATGAAAGAGACCACACGTTTATAAGATACTAGAATGTTCGCATACTTCTGGATAAAGAAAAATGTAACCAGATCGCTAAGTAAATGGAGAGATTATAAATTGGATATACTGGGGCTGAGCGAGACAAGGTGGAAAGGCAGGTGACGAAAACTGTAAATGGAACGAGCGGGATATATGTAGGTAAACTAGAAGAAGGAAACAAGCACGAATACGGAGTAGTATTTCTGATTAGCAAAAGATGAAAAAAAGACTTATAAAATGGAGCGCAGTGTCGGAAAGGATCATCCCTGGATTCAAAGCTAAATATTTTAATGTCTGCATATTTAATTTAGATGTTGCAACTAATAATTAAGAAATAGATGAAAAAGATAGGTTTTACGACTTACTCCAAAAAAACACAGCATTTATTTAAAAATGGATATAGAAAAAGCGTCCAAATACCAAAAGCAGATATGATCGCAAAAATAGGGTCAAACATCAAAATGCAAACATATAGTTAAATAAGCTGCCATGGAAGTAGTAGGTCGGAAAACAAAATAAATGGATGATTCCGAAGTCATGTAGGACAATAAAACGAAAAAAAAGAAATAAAACAAATAAAACAAGATATAGCAAGGACAGCCCTAGAATACAGAGACGGAGACAGAGACCGAGACCCATAAATACATGGCAAAACCAATGAGCATACAAAAATATGGTAAAATATGCAATGACATAAAAAATTGAGGCATTAGACAAAATGAAATGGAAGGAAACAGTACAAGAAATAAGTAATAACAAACAAGAAGATAACATAATGTTCGCAACCTTAGGAAAAAGTTCCCAGAAAGGCCCTGTGCCACATGCTAAATAAGAATGCCAATTTATACGATGCCTGTCTGCGGTAAATAATGATGGTATGTTAATAACATCATTCAACTTGGCCTTATACATTCCATTCCTTCACCTAAACACATATGAATTAGACAAAAATAATGAAGTAATAAGCTAAACTTTAAGCTAAACATAAAATTGTACTAAACAAAAATATTCTAAAAACAAAAATGGTCGGTTATAATATGCAAAACATATTTGCATGTTTTGTGATAAGAGAGCACATTTCGTTTTTTACTGCTAACACTTCTATGAGGGGCGTGGAAGGGATCACACATTAAATTTATTTGATTTATATAATTTTTATGACTGTTAGCAATAATAGAGGCAAAAAACTAGCAACTTGTAGAATTTATTTGATTTATATAATTTGGTAGGACCATCAATTGCGAGGCCCCAAGAAAAATATAATTTCTAGGCACTACCTACAATTGTATACTTCTGAAAGGAAGAAAGAGAAATAAAAAGTATATTTACCGAGCATTCTTTCATAATCTTTTTGGTATATAATTAAACATTGATTTAGTGTTCAACAATATTAGTTAAATAAATCATGGTGTGTTTAACCCTTCGTCAGGGGCAACTGATCTGAGACACCTTGCACTATTTTGAATTTATTTGAGAAATGCATGAATCGTCATATTTGCTCCTCCAGGTATTCTACCCCATCTATGTACGCAATAGATCAGAGAATAGTCTGACTCCGTTGCGTAAATATTGTAGTTGTAAATTAAAAAAAACGATCTGTGAGATCATTGCGCCCTAGCTAAATATTCAAATATGTGCATATAATAATGTTGTTCGAAATAGAAAGAGGTCGTATTATTTTCAATGATGAACATCGCCTGCATCAATTCTCAAGTTATTGTTGCCAGAAATGTAGAGGTAATAAAAACAATATGTTTGTTTCTGATAGAGCTGGCCACAGAATTAGCGTCAGAGAAATCAACTTCCTAGTACGAGGCATATCCAGAAAGTAAGAGTACTGAATTTTTGTAGGTGTTAAAATTTTTTATTTAAACAAAAAAATTACGTGAAACTTTAGTACATAATAAAAGTTATTTTTCGACATAGTCACCATTCCTCTCTATGCAGGTGGTGTAGCGAGGTATCAATTTTTTGATGCCTTCCTCGAAGTAGTTTCCCGCCAACTCCTTCGTCCACTTCTCCAACTCCTCCTTTACCTCCTCGTCGGTTAAAAACCTTTTTCCACCCATGTGCAGCTTCAGGAAGGTAAAGAGATAGTAATTTAAAGGGCTAGATCAGGGGAATGCGCGGGATGGTTCAGGACATCCCATTTAAACGAGGCGAGCAGTTCCTTCGTGGCGTTGGCCGTGTGTGGTCTGGCATTGGCGTGCAGCAGGCAGACTCCTTTTGTCAGCATGCCTCTCCTCTTGTTCTGAATCGCCCTCCGCAATGTTTTTAAGGTCTCACAGTATCTTGCAGAGTTGATGGTCTCCCCTTGAGGCAGATATTCGATTAAAATTATGCCTTGACAGTCCCAAAACACGGATGCCATGACTTTCTTGGCTGAAATTGTGATTTTGAACTTTTTGGCGGAGGCTGAAGAGGTGTAACGCCACTGTTGAGACTGTCTTTTGGTTTCGGGCGTGTGGTGTGCTACCCAACTTTCATCTCCAGTTACGAAGGAGCGGAGAAATTCATCTCCATGGAGTTTCCAGCGCCTCAAAAACTCTTGCCCGGCCTCCACTCGATTGGTCTGTCAGTTGTTTTGGGACCCACCTAGCGGACAGTTTCCGATATCCGAGGGTTTCTGTGATTGTTTCGTGTAGTAGAGATCTGAAGATTTGCGGAAACATCGCAGAAAGTTCATCCACAGTCAATCTGCGATCGTCACGGAGCGCATTTTCAATTTTTTCCACAATTTCGTCAGTCACAATTGAAAGTCTTCCGCTCCTCTGATCATCATGCACAGACGTACGACCGTTTTTAATCTCGCGACACCACTTGTACACATTCGTACGATTCATAGCTTTATCACCATATGCAGTTTTCACCTCATTATAAATCTCAAATGGAGGTTTTCCCTTCCAAACGAGATAACGGATGAAGCCGCGTATTTCGCACTTGGCGGGAGATTGGATTGACATTATACACGAAACTTGTTGTCGTGTCAACAGTTCTCAACGTACTGACCTCGAACCGGTCTCGGTGCAAAGGGGAGGAGTCAGGCTACACTGCCGTGTGGCCAACATGATGAAAATAAAATCCCTCCGACCGTGAGAGCCTCAGTACTATCTGGATATGCCTCGTACATTGGAAAATAAATTGCAATCTCTAAATCCAGAAAATATCCAGAATCAAGATTTAGATAGCATGATTGTCATAGAAAACCTGCCACGCAAAAAGGGTTGTGCCCCCTGTGAGGCAGGAAAAAAGACTGACTAACTAGTATTGTAAAACATGTGAAGCAAGACAGTGTCTTCATCATCTTGGGCCTGTCCGGTTGGTTACTACTAATAACTAGTAGTCACATATGCTGACGTTACGTTCATACTAACAGTACAGGGTGACGTCAGCATGTGTCACTACTAGTCACTAGTAGTAGCCAAACGGACAGGGCACTTGTTATAATGTGTCAAGAATTACGCGTCCGATCATGTCCAAAAGTGATTGCGCCTGACGAAGGATTAAGACAGCAAGCAAGATAATTCTACACTTGTCTTACATTTGGGTATCCTAAAAGCCCTTCGAGTATTTGAGACGCATGGTGGTCACCCAACCAGCTGTAAATGCTAGCAATAGAAGACTATACTAGCAAATATACAATAACTAACTAGTCTGCTAGCCTTGTATCACATGTTGAAGAATACATACATAAAGAAATATTAAAAAATACGGTGATTTCTATGTATTTGAATGTATGTTATTTGAAATTGATAAATGTGTAATATATTTGAGAATGTATATAAGTGTGAATCCACCTCTTAGCAATCTACATATTTAGATTTCGATCTTATTAGATTTAGTTAGTGTAGCTCAGCTAGTGAGGATGAATTCACACAATATCTCGAGTGGTTATATATCTACATTTTCAGTTCAGGCGCTATTAACCTGCGTCTAACCATGCCTCCGACGTGCCCCTAGGTTTCTATGCGTGCTCCACGCAGGAAACAAGGTTAAAACATAACATATTTTTTATAGCACAGTTACATAATTTGGTATCCTTAAAATATTCAAACGACATAGCTGCTGTTTCTCTGTGCAAAACTATGCCCATTTCCGGAATTGTAAACGTTGCTAAATCGGTAGGCGCGAAATTTCAATATACTTGTTTGTTCCGTGCATTTTTTCGGGGAAGCCAGTTTTTAAATTAATGAATAAATATTCATAAAAATAGTATTCACGTATACAGGATGGACACCCACACATCCATCTAGTATTGTTAACCGCGAATTTGTTATGATCTTGTCAACGACGAAGCACCAAATCTAAATTGAAAAAATGTTGTAAATTATGTTAATTGCCAGTTTCTATGTTCATTAACTCTGCTATACATTTGTAAATTCTTTCCACTCTTTTCTGTTCTTTGCCAGTTCTCTTGCTTGTATAACTGCCTTTCCTTTCTTGATTATTATTTCATCCATTCTGTTGTCCCACTCTTTTCTTGGTCTACCTCTTCTTTTATTTCCAGTTCTTGCCTCCCATACCTATTTTGTTTGATTCTTATGATCCCTCCTAATTAAATGTCCCCACCAGTTTAGTTGTTTCTTTTCTATATACTTTTCTATAGCTTCAATTCTCAATTCTGTTCTGATGTTATCATTTCTTATTATGTCTCTTCTCGTAACTTTATTTTATTCCTCTGAGATATTTCATTTCCATTGCCTGTATTCCACTTTTGTCCATCTTCATTAGTTTCCACGTCTCGCTCCCATATGTCAGTATAGGTCTATATATACTTTTGTATATATTTATTTTTGTCCTTCTGCTGATGTCTGTTTGTCTGTTTTGTTAATCAGTATATTGTTCAATGCGTGGTATGTTTTAACTGTGTTGTTTATTCTGTTACTAAGTTCATCTTCCATTTTTCCGTCTTCTGTCTGTGCTACTCCTAGTTAATTGAATTGTTTTACTTGCTCTATTTTGTGTTGTTCTATCTTTATATTTATTTGTTCTTTCCGGTTTCCTATTATCATCACTTTGGTTTTGTTATAATTCATTTTTTATATTATACTACTCTAGATGCCTATTCCATACACTCAGGTTGTGCTGCAGATTAGTTTAATTTTCTGCTATCACGACATCATTAGCGAATGCTCCTTCCAATATTTTTACCACTTGCATGTTTTTGTAACCTATAATTGCTTTTTTGATTTCTGGTTCCATGCTCTTCAATATTTCATCCATGTATATGTTAAATAACGTAGGACTGAGCCCGCTTCCTTGTCTTAGTCCAGTGATTAACTTAAATGTTCTTGATGTGTGTCCCTTGTGTATTATTACATGGGTGTTATTATATATGTTTTGTATAAATTCGACTGTCTTTCTTTCTACACCTCTCTCTTCCAGGATTTTCCATAATTTATTTCTTGGGATTATCTCGAACGCTTTTTCTAGGTCTATGAATCCTAAGTATGTGTTTTTATTATTTGTAGTTCTTTTTTCTGTGATTTGTTTTATTGTGAAGATGTCCTGTGTGGATCTTCGTTTCGTAAAACCGCATTGCGATTCTTCTAGTTCTTGCTATTATTCTCTTGTTTATTGTCTTTTTTAATATGTTCATCCCTATATTTATTAGTGTTATGCCTGTATAATTTGAGCATTTCGTCTTATCCCCTTTCTTGTATATCGGTACGATTAGTTCTGTTTGCCAGTCTTTTGGTATGATATTTGTGCTTCAGTAGTTTCCGTAGTTTTTCTTTACCTACCGGGTCCAGGTGCTTGATCATTTTCACTGTAATCTGGTCTTGTCCTTGTGTTTTCCTATTTTTAATTCCCTTATTATTTCTAGTAGTTCTTGTTCCTTGATACTCTCTGTATCTGCTTCTGTGTTGTTCTTGTCACTAATTCTTGTCTTTTGTTCTTTGTCGTTATTTGAGGTTAGTAATTCTTCAAAATATTCTTTCCATCTTTCTAATATTTGTTATTTGTAAGCATTCTTCCTTGTTTGTCTTGTATGTATCTCATTTGTTGTCCTTTTTCTTTCCTGCAATCTTTTGGGCTTTTATAAAGTAGCTTTTGGTTTTCCCTTGCTTTTTTTTCATTGACTCTCCGATCTTTTCCCATGCCCTGGTTTTTGCTATTATAACCTCGTCTTTTACTATTTATCTCTTGTCTCTGTATTTTTTGTAGTTTTCGCTATTTTTGTCGTTTAGGTATCTTTGCCATGCTTTTTTCTGTTTCTCCAACCACCAGGCTGTCTGTTGTTTCTTGTTTGTGCTTTTCTTCGTACCACATGTCTCTTTTGCTGTCTCACGCATATTTTTCTTTAGGTTATCACATATCCACTACTTCTTCTCTATCTTTGGTCACTTTTATCTTTGTCTCCACTTTCTCCATATATTGTATTGCTGTAGCTTTATCTCCAAGTTTGTATGATCTTGTCTTGTTGTAGTTTATTGCTATATTTGGTCGCTGTATCTTTCTGCCACTGTCTTGGCAGTCTTAATTGTCGTCACAACTAGATAGTGGCCACTTCCAATTTCGTAACTTCTCTTTACCCTTGTATCTATTATTTTGCTCCTTTTTCCTTGTTCTATTAAAACGTAATCTATTATAGATTTTTCGTTCCTGCTTACCACTTCTCTTGTGTATTTGCTTATGTCTTGTGTTTGAATAGTGTTTGAATAGTGTGTTCGTTATTACTAGGTTGTTCATTCTACAATAATCTAGCATTTTCTTCCCGTTTTCGTTTAGTACGTCTTCGCCATATCTTCCTCTCGTCAAGTCGTTATCTTTTACTTCCTTACCAATTCTGCTGTTGAAGTCACCCGCAACGAAAACTTTTCCTTTGGCTGTTTCGATTGTTTCGCTGAGTTGCTCCCAAAATGCTTAATAAACATGTGTAATCTAAAATATTTACATTTCTGTACAAGTAAAAAAATAAATATAAAAAATTTCAAGATTTTAAAAGAATTTGTTTTTGATATTTATATCCTATTTAATATGCTTTTTTTTTAATTATCTTTAGTCGTTTAGAAACTAATTTCCCCGAAAGATTAGCATGTGAATAAATATCGATTCAATCTGTAATCAATCAATGCCTGATAACTTCTGGGGCGCCCCAATGTTGATGCAATGAAGGGTAGTTTGGGAATTTTTATCGTTTTTTACCACTTTTATAATTTAACATCTGATGGGTTTGTCTTTTGTTTTAGGGGATAACTGTACTAAGATTTTTAATTTGGTTCAACACTGTCTATTTAGTTTTAGTGCCAGACCATTTCTAGGACGGCCCCAATTTTGAGGGGACGGAAGGTAGCTTAGGAATATTTACCGATTTTTATCACTTCTATAATGTATCATGTCACGGGTTTGTCTTTTGTTTTCGGGAAAAATTGTACTAAGATTTTTCATTTGGTTCAAAATTGTCTATCCAACTGGCTGGAGGTGATATTAACTGGACAAATTTTATTTTATATTTCTTCGGCTTTACCGCTAGAACGGTAAATTTTGCATAACAATATTTTTGTGTTTTTCTTTCTTTGGAATTAAAGAACCTACAAAACACGATTTTCTATCATGAAATAAAATATTCCAAGATTGAAAAAGACCTGTAGTTTTTGCGGTTCAATTTGAAACAATCTCGAAATTTTCCCACCATCTAGACTATATTTCCAATCAAATGGCAAAGCTTCAATGCCAGGCCACTTCTAGCACGGCTCCAATTTTGTGTGTTTGTTTCAGGGATTGCTCTAAGATATTTCATTTCAACTGGCTAAAGTTCACTTCTAGGCCGACCCCTGCTTTGACGCAACGGAGGATCGTTTTTTGCACTATAATTGATCCTGTGACAAGTATGTCTTTTGTTTTAGGGAAATATTGTACTACGATTTTTCATTTGGTTCAAAATTGTCTATCCAACTAGCTGAAGTTGATTTTAGTTGACCAATTTTTATTTTATTTTTTGCACTTCTTTGGCTTAACGCTACAACGGTACATTTTGTATAAAGATTTTTTTATGTTTGTTTCTTTGGAATTGAAAGACCTACAAAATGATAGCAAACACCACATTCTACCAAATATAAAGTTTACCAAGTTTCAAAAATTTGCAAAGCCCTATAGCTTTACCAGTTCAATTTTAAACAATCTCGACATTTTCCGGCCATCTAGAGCATATTTCCAATCAAACCACATTAGTTTGAGTGGCAGGCCCTAATTTTCACGCAACTGATGATAGTTTTGTGACATTGACGGAAATTTGTTGACAATGTGCATGTGTGCTTTTTACAGCTTTATCGGTAAATTTAAAGCAATTATAATTGAAGTTAGAAGTTTAAGAAGAGAATGGAAAAAAAATATGAAACAATAGAGGAACATTTGTTTTGCTGCGCGATTGCAATACTTCATCTATCCATAGTAATATAAAATTATATGCATGGGTAAATTTACTTCACTTGAATATAATTAGTGTATTCTTCATTATTGATCAACCACCATTAAGGTAATAATATCAAAAAGAACTATTAATAAGTGCATGGTATATAACATTAACCATTAAATCATATGAATATTACATTCCCTATTTGTATGCATAAATTAAATTATTCATGTGGAATAATTATTCAAGTAGAAACAACTGAGTGAGTTAAATGAAAAGTAATTTCCGTACAATGATGTTGATGTCATTTACAAGTATTCTGCTAGAACTAAACACAAGCAGTAGAAATGTGATAATTCCAACAATTTTCAACTACGCTTTTTCAAATAAATACTGCGTGAACTATATTGGCGATGATGACCGGTTTGCTTGGAGTCTTTGGGTAGCCAGTATAGTAGTAATTTCACATAGAAACCACACTATGTGCAGATCAACTGGTTATATTATATCTTATGAAACCCCCAGCGACACCAGTAATTTATTTCGGAATCTATTCGAATTCGAACCTAATAACCGAGTTCTAGTTTTCTGCAATAGCTTTTGCAAATCGTTGGAAAATGTTTTGAAAGTAGGTATATATCATGCCTTGGATATAATTACTATAGATGGTAAAGAGAACGTATTTTCTATGAACCGGAATAGTATATTAGAACTGCGTTCTGAAAGTTTCGAATTACATCCGTGGACGCCTGTATTTAAAAGTATTATTAAAATCTTAGTGGTTCCCTTTACTCCCTATACTTTCTATAATCCAATATTGGGTATAGGTGGAATCGAAAAGAATTTAACAGATTTTATAACAAAAGGATGGCCGGTGGAGTACGTTCTTTATCCGGAAATGGGTTGGTTGGATTGTATGAATAATTTAGATAAAGGGTTAAGCGGTAATATTTCAATTGGTGGATATTGGCAATGGTATTTCAAAGAAAATTTTAGTTTTGACTTATCAGCACCATATATATTTATTGCAACCGAATTTTTAGTTCCAAAACCGAAACCGCTACCATTTGTTACATTTCCTTTTCAACCAATACAAATAAAAGCATGGTTTTGCATGTTGGGATTAGTATTTTTTATGTATATTACTTTCCGACTTATATTTAAGCGAGATGTGGCTTTAACTGTTATAGGAATTTTGCTCTTAAACAGTGCCCAACTAAACCCAATCAAGTATAGATTTAAACTAATTATACTTTTTTGGTCAGCCATTGCATTGCTTTTAGCTACAGCTTACTCCGCAGGCGTCAGTTCAATTCTTACAATTCCACGACTCAGTAAAGCTATTACAACCTTTCAAGATATCATTGATGAGAATATTCCATGTTATACTGACTTCGTAATAAGAAACTCTATGCGTAAAGCAAAAAATCCACAGTTGAATGAATTGGCAGAGAAGCTTGTTATCGGAAAACAGGAAGAATTTCCTGATGAATTTTGTACGGTGGCCGATGTGCTTTATGGTGACAATGTCATACCTCTATACAACTTTAGCGATCATCAAAATGAAAATTTAATGCTTCTAAAAGAGAAATTATATGCCAATTTTGCGGTGATTCTTCTCAACAGGAACTCTCCTTTGACTGATATATTTAATAAACGCATCATGTCGATCAATGAAGTTGGGATTATACAGGCATGGTTTGAACTTGAAAAATACAAAGTTATTAAGAACTACAAATTTATGACGAGCTATTACAACTCATATGCTTATCGAAGTAATGCCGTTGTTAGACTTAATGTTAAAAAAATGCAGGGAGTGTTTTATTTGTGGGCGGTTGGATGTATTATGGCAGTTTTATGTTTTTTGTATGAAATGTTAAGCAGTAAAACTATTTCACATGTTGATAATTGAAAAACTTTTAATATTTATTTTAATATGGCTCTTAATACATAAAACATTATGTTTTAACTGCAACCAATAATACAAAATTAAGGAATGTAAAAATAAAATAAATACAACAATTTGACACACGTTAATACTGAAACATACTATAATAAACCTACTGGAATAAATAAATAGTCAGTAGTATTGTTTAATATTGTCGATACTTTGACATTCACTCGTACCTTCGGGTGAATGTGTTACCCGCGTAATTTCGCGTGTACAGAAATAATTTTGAAATATAAACATATATTTTGAAATATAAACATATATTTTGATATATAAACATATATTTCAAAATATATTCATGTTCAATCGTATCTCTCTTAATACTGGCTACTTGCTCACAAATATCTATACAATTTACCTATTATGGTACATTTTATGACCGCATTAGGACATCCAAATGTACCTGTGACCGACGGGTGCCAACGATTGATATTGTACAGCCATACATAAAATTAAAATAAGTGCAAATATTAAACAGTATACTATTTATATTAATATTGTAAATGATTAAATAAGGAAGTACCTGTATTTTGAAGAAAATATGTTATTTGTAATTAAAAATTAATAAAACTAAAAAATATCCGTTCAGATTCATACAGCCGTTTTTTTTGCAATTTTGTTCATATGTGTACATGTGTATGTGTATGTACATACACATGTGGGTATAACAACGCCAATTGACCTGATTCTACGAGAAAAACGGGAAATCTACGATTTCAGTGAAAATGAAGATAAAAATTTCAAGAAACGCTGCAGCGACTTATGGAAAGTTGACAGTAGAAATGGACTTCGGATACGCCAGATCGATGGACACACCGACTGATTTCCAATATAAAAGAATAGGTCGATCGATAACATGACCAGATGAGTTATTACCTAAGGAACAGAGACGGAGAGGTATCGCTTACAGGGTCATTTAGGAGATATATGTATAACAACTTGTTCCAGCCGTCTTGAGATTAATAGATCAGTAATTGTTATGAGAAGGGCATTTAAACGGACTGAGAAAACACATGTTGCCCCTGTACCGCTAATCTCGCAAGAGGATAGAGGACAAAAAGAAAAGGCATGCAAGAAGTACAGCTAAATCCTAGAATGAACACCACCCTGAAGTAATGTGTGTGAGCGGTCCTGGGGTGGTACGTTCGGTGTTGGGCCGTACTTATGAGTTGCCAGCAAACCCTACACCCTATAAAAAATATACACATACACTTTTAACCTACAACCTTCAGGGATTCACAGCAGGCGTTATTTTCTCTTACTTTACGCTCTAGCCCTACTCTATTTCTTTCTATAAGTTTCGAGAGCTCGGGGTCTTCAATTTTCATTTCTCTACTATTTCTTCACATTAGCAGAAAAACTATGATTAACAAAAATGACATGGATATTATGACTACGGAACAAGGTGTCGGGAACATAGACCCAGTTGGGCAAAGTGGAAAGCGAGTGGATTCCATCCAACGATTAACGAGCAATCTCTCAGAGCCTGTGATGATGATCCATGCCAGGTGCCGTTAAAAGAGACTCGAACTGAAGATAAGGATAACTCATAGAAGATTGAAAAGAAACTCGTCAGGACTCCTGCACCCGAAGAAAGCTTATTAACGAGAACGGGAGTAGGTAGTAGCGAAGATGTTAAGCATGGAAAACCAGAGATAAAAAAAGTAGATAGCTCATGAAGCTCAGAGCCCTTGATGATGATCCATGCCAGGTGCCGTTAAAAGAGACTCGAACTGAAGATAAGGATAACTCCTAGAAGAGGGAAAAGAAACTCGTTAGGACTCCTGCACCCGGAGGAAGCTTATTAACGTGAACGGGAGTAGGTAGTGGCAAAGATGTTAAGCATGGAAAACCGGAGATAAAAAAAGTAGATAGCTCATGAAGCTATAACAGAAAAACATCGCATAGAACTCTAAGAAAAAGATGACTTTGATATGCTTCGAATAATTATCTATACGATAAATGAAATAATAAGTAAAAATAATATAACACCAATAACAGTTGTAACCAACGTGCCCAAAGACAAGAGAAGCTCTTGCCCTAAAAGATCGTAATGAATACGGTAAGACAATAATTCGCCCACTCTACCGTCGACTGAAAAACAAGATCAATACATGTAGTCTAGTCCTCAAAGTAATGATTTTGACAAAATGAGGGAAGGATTACGTCATCGCCTTCAGAAGCGAATAAACGGGAAGAAAAATGCACTCAGATGACGGAAACGAATCTATCATACGCTGATACCCTTTAAAATATTAAAAGTAAGGTAAACTCAGACTAGTTTGGTTTGGAAATATCTGGAATAAGGAAAACACGTGCTGGAGATCACTTCATTAAAAATAAGGACGACGGCAAAGGAGTTGAATAGTTAAAGCGCTTGGAAAAGATGACACAGTACGTGCGATGGGATGGACCATAACTTTAGAAATAAAAGATATGGATGAACTCATTAAAGAGGAAGTTGTAATACCTGCGATTGAGATGGCGATGGGAGATGCTGACATACATAGAATAAACATCAGGGCTATTAAGAAAAAAATGGGAGGATCGCATGTATCTGCTATTACGGCTCCTAAACTATAGCGGCAGCGATTATACTTAAAACTACATGGCTCAAAATTGACACGTTGGTTCTTTCTGTTTTGTGTAGGTGTCCAGTTTTTAATTAGTTTTGGTAGCCGCTCCTCACTCATCCTTTCCACATGACCGTACCACTCCAGCTGCTTCCTTTCTATTTCGTGAATTATATCAGTTTCTAGTTCCATTATATCTTTTATAGTCTTATATAGAACTTTGTCCTGTCTTGATTTTCCAGCCGATCTGCGCCAGAAATCCATTTCAATTACACGCAGTTTGTGTTTTATTTTCCTGCTCATTTGCCACGTTTCATTGCCATATAGCACAATGCTCTGTTGAATAGAATTGAAGAAGAGCCTTTTATTTTTCTTCGAGATGTTGTTGGTCCATAGATTGAGTTTAGGTTGCCGATGACTTACTTCCCTTGGAGTATCCATTGTTTCATTTATAATTTCATCTTGTTAGTTGTGTACCCAAAGAATACACAAATTTCTTGGCGCCGTGCGATTTCGGCGTCTTGGTTGTCGATGACTTACTTCCCTTGGAGTATCCGTTCTATTTCTGATTCCGTCTTGTTATGTGTGTACCCAAAGAATACACAAATTTCTTGGCACGATGCGATTTCGGCGTCTTGGTCCACTTAGAGGGCTGATAGTCCTTTCCCACACATACCTGCTTCGTCTTGTCCTTGTTGACTATCAGGCCCCTGCATTGTATTCTTTTAAGAGTTTCCTTGTCATGAATTGTAGATCTTCTCTATGTTGTGCTAGGATCACCTGATCGTCTGCGAAGTGTAATGTGTCAAGCGTGATGACATCGTTCAACTCGACACCCATTTTGTGGCATGCTCTCTTCCATGCTCTTAACGCTTTGTCTATATAGACGTTAAGTAGTGTGGGGGACACGCAGCATTCTTACCATAGCCCTTTCGTGCTTTCGAAGCTTTCTGATAGCTGGCATACCGTTTTTATTCTTGCGGTTTGTCCTGTGTATAGTTGTTCTCCGTTTATGAATCTTGTAAATAGCTCTGTTAAGGATTTAATTAGCTTAGGTAGTGACTGGAGTGCGAAGATTGCAGAAGGAGGAAGGTACATAAATGTAGATACTAGTGAAGAAGAAAAAAGACGATCACATGTTAAGAGAATTAAAAGAGAGGGCAAGAAAATGATACAGTGCTTCAGTATGGGTAATGAGAGTGTTCTTAATAACGGGCTGGATAGGGATCAAGATGGTGAATGCACGTATGCCTGCGGCAGGGGGTCATGGACTTAGTGGTGGCTTACGATACTGCAAGGGAAAAATCAAAAGGGTAGAGATTAGGAGTGCTATAGAACTGACTGCTTGCCAGCGGAACTTGTGGAAAGACAGGTAAAGACACCGGGGGATTTAGGCTGGGAAGAATTTATATGTAATGTGGTGGCAATCAATAGTTAGTAATCAAAGAAATGTAAAAAATAGAATGGGCTAGGGTGGAGAACATGCAGCAGTTGGTAGAGGTAGTGAAATCATCAATGACAGATAAGCAAAAGCGGCTAGGCAAGAAGGGTGATCAAAGATGGTTCCACGCAAAGATTAAGAGGGGAAGGTTGGGATGAAATTAGAACATGTCTGAGAGAGTACGGGTAGGAAATGTCCGTCAAAGTCAAAGGATGCATTTGGGGATCAATGTAGAAGAGACCGAGAGCAGAGAGAATGGGATGAGGTGCAGGATCTACGCAATAAAGCAGATATATGGAGGCATAATCCAATTAATAGGAACGGAATAATTAATTAAAATTCACTGAAACAATGGGAATGTCACTTCCGGCTTCCAATAGAAGTAGAGTAGTGAGTGGAAATGTAGCGGCTCATCGGGAGTCAGAAGCGAACCGTTGAATTCCATAGGGATGAGATAGGGAGTGTCATAAGCGCCATAAAAAAATAATAAGGCTCCAGGTATATCTGAATATACGGATGTTATACGTGGCGAGGTTTGGAAGGAGTAGCCACTCCTGCTACTCCTTCCAAACCTCGCCACGCGCTATGGTGGAGCTGCTTACTAAAATGATAAATAAATTAAGTATGGGTTGGAAGAAGACGGACGTCGAAAAGCTGGAGATGAACATATAGTGGCAGTGTTTAAAAAGGGGTATAGAGCTGGGGTCAGCAACTACAGAGATATAACACTCATGGACACTAGTTACAAAAATGTGCATCACCAATTCAGAAGCTCCTTGAATCTATAATAGAGGACAAGCAGCTGATATCAGAAATGCAAGTATAGTTTAGGAAGGGGAGATCCACAACTGAGCATTTGTTTACGCTTAAATACGTGGTGGAAGTAGAAATGTTTGCGGTGTTTGTGGATCTCAGAATCGCGTATGACACGGTGGAATACATGGTAAAGGCAAATATCCCTAAGCAACTCGCGTAAACGTGGTGCATATATACGAGAGAACGAGGGCAAGAGTAAAATTGGGTGAATGGAACTCTGAGAGACTTTAAGTGGGATAAAGACTAAGGCAGGGATGTCCACTGAGTCCGTGTTTTTTCTATTTATTTGCTGTTTATCTAGAGAGGGTTTTGCAAAGACTGCATGCGGGAGGAATCGTTCTAGGAAAAAAGGTTTGGTCGTATACATGATATGATATTGTTAGTGATAACGGAAACAGAAGCGAAAGAAATGATAGAGACAGTGCGAAGGATAAAAATGAAAGGAGAATATTCAATGTGAATGATACAACTAACCCCCTAGGAAGAAAGTTAAACTCCATCTGGCGGCACCACATCAATGAGATCTAATAAGATCGAAATCTAGATATGTAGATTGCTAAGAGTTGGATTCACACTTGTATATGTTTCAATGTGAATGTTCGTAAAAACCAGATTATATTCAGTAACAGGGGCAGATGTTATATGTTATATTTTCTCTGTTCTACTCTAGGGAATAGAAGCAACCACAGTCAGAAGAGACCACATACGTGAATTATACTCTCTTGAGGTATGGTACCGTATGGTACCTTATAGTATTTCTTAGAAGAACAAGATTACAAATAATGAGGTTTTAAGAAGAATGCACAAGAGAAATCGCCCACCCGGAAAATGCAAGAATGCTGGAATAGCATAGTTCAACTGTACATCCGTTGAATTATATAGAGCCACCGTAAATAACTCAAACTGTGCACGATAATCACCAACCAACTTAAGGAGAAAGAACAATAATAACAAGAAAAAGAAGAGTACGTGAATACTCGATTCTTATTTCGAAAACAGATGAACTACAATATATACTCGCCGGTATAAATAAATGCACACCAGTAAACTCTGATGTATTTCGATGAACTTTTCAGGAAACCTGAAAACAGAAAACATTTAAAAATTACAACTAACCCCCTAAGAGGAAAGTTAAACGCCATCTGGCTGGGCTACACTGATGAGATCTAATAAGATCGAAATCTAGATATGTATATTGCTAAGAGGTGGATTCACACTTATATATGTTTTACAAAATTGACTTTGTGCCGATATCTCAAGCACTCTGTTGGAATATTATTCCCTAGAGGGTACCACCCGGTAATCCTGATGGCATGAACATGTTGACGGTTATTACCATATGGATGTGCATTGCTAATTGATGTGGTGCCGCCAGATGGCGTTTAACTTTCCTCTTGGGGGGTTAGTGTAACTTTTTTGTATATAACCACTCGAGATATTGTGTGAATTCATCCTCACTAGCTGAGCTACACTGACGAGATCTAATAAGATCGAAATCTAGATATGTAGATTGCTAAGAGGTGGATCCACACTTATATATGTTTTAGAAAACATTTATTTATGGCGGTGAGTACATTATGTTTAACATTGATTGGCATACAAGTCTATATATAGTCGCCTAATCAGCAATACTTCACATCTATATATATTTTTTTAGTTTGACAGGAGAGAGATTATAAAATGCCTATTGGAGTTAATTTACTCTGATAACAAATTATAATATTTTTTATTTTATTGCTTATATTTTATTTATTTGAACTAGAAGTAATTTAATTACTCCAATAAACATTTTATCGTCAGTTTTTCTCACTCATGTTAACCAACTAAAATTTTAGATGTATGTTGTTGCTGCTTAGACGACGATATTATAATTATTCAATTGTAAATTTCAATTATACATCCTCAAACACACATGTGGAGTATGTATATTTTTATATTTCAATGTATTAATATATTCATTACGGCAACGTTAAATGATGAATTGTATACATAGTTTTACATAGGTAACTATGTATACAATTCATCATTTAACTCACAATGTGATGAAAATTAAAATAAGTTTACGAAATAAGTTTAATCCAAGTTCGGCGACTTTTATTTATAACATATTTTAATATGGTTACCGCTATTATTATGCTAACTGATGTTCTGTCTCCTTTCCCTTTAATTTAAAAAAAATGATAAAGTATTAGCAAAAACTATTCAAGAATATGCGAAATGTAGTAGACCTAGTAGTAGAAAATAATATACATAGCTAAAGTAATTGACAAAATATAAGTAATATAAATAATTGATCAACCACCGTCAAAGTAATATTATCTAACTACATTATTAATATGTGCATGCTATATAAAAGATAATATGAAATGATATGAATATTACATTCCTTATTTCCAATATGAATGCATAAATCATGCATGAAGTTGAAACAAAAGAGTGCATTAAATACAAATCATTTCCGAACAATGTCGTTGATGGCATTTTTAAGCATACTAGAAACAAATACAAGCAGTAGAAATAAGATTGTTCCAGCAATCTTGAACTACGCTTTTACAAATAAATACTGCGTAAATTATCTTGGCGATTATGACTGGTTTGCTTGGAGTCTTTGGATAGCCAATATAGCAGTAATTTCACATAGTAACCATACGATTTGTAGATCAACTGGTTATATTGTGTCCTATGAAAACCCACGCGACACAAGTACTTTATTCCGGAATCTATATGATTTTGAACCTGATAATCGAGTGCTAGTTTTCTGTAACAGCCATTGCAAATCTTTGGAAAATATCTTGAAAATGGGGATATATCATGCATTGGATATAATTACTATTGATGTGATCGGAAATGTTTATTCAGTAAACCGTAATAGTAACTTAGAATTGGTTTCCGAAAGTTTCGAATTACGGGAGTGGACACCTGTATTTGAAAATGTTATTAAAATCTTGGTGGTTCCATTCAAGCCCTATAGTTTCTATGATCCAATATTGGGTATAGGTGGAATCGAAAAGAATTTGACAGATTTCTTAACAGAAGGTTGGCCGGTGGAGTATGTTGTATATCCGGAATTTAGCTGGTTGAATTGTATAGAAGATATAAGTAAAGGTTTAATTGGAAATATTTCAATTGGTGGATATTGGCAATGGTTTTTTCATTACAAAAAAAAATTTAATTTTGAAATATCATTACCTTATATATTTATAGAAACAGAGTTTTTAGTTCCAAAACCGAAACCACTACCATTTCTTACATTTCCGTTTCAACCAGTACAATCAAAAACATGGTTTTGCATACTGGTAGCAGTTGCTTTTATGTATTTTACTTTCCGACTAATATTTAAGCGAGATGTTGCTTTAACTGTTATAGGAATTTTTCTTGGTAATAGTTCCCAAATAAACCCTACCAAGTATATATTTAAAATAATTATACTGTTTTGGTCAGCCATTTCATTGCTTTTAGCTACAGTTTATTCTGCAGGCATGGGTTCAATTGTTACAGTTCCACGGTTCAGTAAAGCTATTACAACCTTTCAAGATATCATTGATGAGAATGTACAGTGTTATACCGACTTCATACTAAGGCACACTATGCGTCATGCACCAAATCCACAGTTGGTAGATATAGCGGGAAAAATTATCATCGATCAACAAGAAGAATTTCCGGAAGAATTCTGTACGGTAGCCGATGTACTTTATGGTAAAAATGTCATACCTCTATACAACTTTAGCGATCATCAAAATGGAAACTTAATGATACTAAAACAGAAGCTTCAAGCTAATTTTGGGGTGATTCTTCTAAGCAGAAACTCTCCATTTACTAACATTTTTAATAAACGCATCATGTCGATCAATGAAGCTGGGATTATACAGGCATGGTTTGAACTTGAAAAATACAAAGTTATAAAGAACTATAAATTTATGTCGAGCTATTTCAGCCCGTATGATCGTAATGATGACGTTGTTAGTCTTAATTTTGAAAAGTTGCAGGGAGTATTTTATTTATGGGCGGTTGGCTGTATAATTGCAGTTTTGTGGTTTTTGTATGAAATTGTACGGGGTAAACGTGTATAAATACAGATATTATTTAGTTATTTAACTTTAACAGTGGAGCGGACTTGCACGCGCAGATCCGAGTTCTGATTTCGGTGTCTCGGTTGCATGCATCCTAAGCTGCTTTTGTTTATCGTTCGGATGTTTTTCTGGGCTGGTCATAGCTTGCTTAGAACAGCCAGGAAAAGCTCCCGAACGATAAACGAAAGCGGCTCTAGTTAGAACTGCTCCACGGTCGTCGGTCTCCATTAAAAACAATGCTGTTTCCTACATTTTGTAAAATTCTGCAATTTGAATACGATATTACAAACAAATCAAAAAATCCAAATGTTTCCAAAAGTTGGAGTGAGGGAAGGAGTTAAACAGATAAATAGTTAATATTGCAACCAAATAGACCCCCCACACAAGTGAGAAAATGACCTCCGAATGAGGGAGAAACCATATTGTGGCTATTACACCGTGTTATTCGAACTACAAAAACATTTTTAAAATATGCACATCAGTCACTGCGCAGGAGAGAAATAAGGTGTTGAAAACGGTGATCCAGTTGTTGAAGTAGTGAAAAGTAGAGGAAGGAGCTGAAAAAGTAAGGAAGAGCTTCCTCTTCCACTTGAATCATAACAAAGAGCCACATGTACAATAGAGTTTTGGAACACCCGTGCCGAGCTAGCAAGGAAGGATATGGGAGGCGTGTGGGAAAATCAACTTCTTTTCCCACACGCCTCCGATATCCTTGGTGATAACGTGATAGGACCGTGCAGGGTAAGGTAGGGACTTGACAACCAAAGAGGAACGAGTGTGGAAGCTATTATAAGGCGTGGGGCCTGTGAAAGCGAGCAAACGGTTGAATCGTAATGGGGTGGAAAAGAGAGGCAGCAACTCTGAAAGCGAATTGATTAGTGGCGACGCAGGTGATAATGACAGGAAGCTGTTAGATGGAGGGAACTGTATACTGCAAAAATTAGAATAAATGTTAGTTTAAGTTAGTTTTTTAATATTAAGTTGTGTTTAGGTAGAAAACATTTGTGTGAAAAATACCAATAAAGTATTATATCATGGTTGGCCAACTATTCATACATACGATCTACATTTTATTTTAAAAATGCGATCGACTTGTCATAGATGTAGTCAAGTGGAGAGGGGGAGATGTGAAATACATTATACACTAAGTTCCAGTAAGATTTCTGGTGTCGAGAATATTTAAGCGTATTTTTGAAGCTATTGTATTTTCTGTAGAAATTCCTTCCAGTCCTTCCTATTGCTATATATATATATATATATATATATATATATATATATATATATATATAAAAACACGTATCTACCTTAACTAGTTAAGACAACACGAGCGATAGACACCGGTCGATCACGATCAACTTGCTGGTCACCCCTGATCTATATTTGTTGTAAGTTGTATACAGACTAAAATCTAAAATCCTAAAATATAAAAATGTACAAGACGTTCAATATAAACTATGAATATTGTTGATGTTATTTCCGGCGAATAGTTTTCTTTATAAATCCGCTATAATAAATTTATCGGTAAACGGACTACCACAGAGGAGTTCAATTAAGGTAAATACCGGGTGATTAAACTCCTCTGAGCTTCTACCTTTAAAAGTCCTTAGACCGAGAGGCCTGCTTAGTAGTTTTATATTTAAATTGATCTATCGATACTAATTTACACATACCTTGAATATCCGAAAATGCCTCTTCATCAGTAGGAAATATAGACGGATGGTGTTTCTTAAAATTTAGACTAGGGTACACGTCACTTTCATTTGGGGATGGAATAGGTGCTTTTCGAAGCTGCACTTCATTGTCTTCTGGACTGGGCAGAGCACTACTGTCGTCCTGTAAAAATAAATTACTACTAATAGATAATGTAAAACTTTATAACTTAACTTAATTACAACGTATTTTTGGTCACGTCTATATATTTCTTATGGCGTCAATTATATAATTTTGTTGAAATTTTACTACTTGTTGAATATATATTAAATTAATCAATAAATTTGATTCTAGTTTTATGTTATTATCATAATTATTATTTGTAATAACATAAAAATAGTTTTTTGATTTTTATATTTGAGGGTTAGCCTACTTTTACCCTCAATCCCTCATATATGCTTTTATATTGCGCGAATTGTACAATAGTATTGAAAATTCAGTAAAAACTAAATAAATAAAATGGCAACACAGCGCAGTGAACTTTCTTTCATCTTTACCACAAGCCCGAACCAAGTTATTGATCTCAACATGAATTCCATTTAAAGCGTTTGTCCATATTTTTTGTTTCCTTGATATACCTAGTAAGTGTTTTATCGCAATATAATCCATATTGCGATACCTAAGAGTCGTACTGGGTATATCGAGGAAACAAAAAATATGGACAAATTCTTTAAATGGAATCCATGTTGAACACAATTAAGAGATAACTAAAATTAATCTGAATCCGAATCTGAATCTCTTTCGGCGTTTTCTTGGTTAAACTGCTTCCCTGCTGTATGTTGGGCCGTCCTGACCTTCCATGTATGCAGTTATCCTCCCAAGCCTCAGATACTCTAGGAGCTTTCCCAGGCTGTCAAGCATGCAGAGCGGCCTGAAGGACGACGGGTTGTCTGTAGACTTGCCAGGTTTGGAAATGAAGGCTATTTTAGCCCATTTCCACCTAGCAGGCGAAACCTCTGTATCTAGTGCCCCATACATGGCCTGGAGTGTAGCTACAGAGAAATTCTCCGCAGACATTCTAACTATTTCAGGGGGCTCTGTTAGCCATAACAGATGATTGGGAGCAGTGACCTCTTCCTTGGGACGTCGTCGTTGAGCTCCGGATGCAACTCTTCCCAATCTCCTCCTATTTAAGTCTTTTAGAGGCCCGGATCTCATCCCGTAGGGCTTTTTTGGCCTGCATGTAGGATTAAATGGCCTGTTCCTCGCCGGGTTCACCCCTTAGTCGGGTCAGCCTTCTTTTACGCACGACTGTTTCCCGAGGTCCGCTATGGTCTTGGTCCACCAGGAAACCCCGTGCCTTTTAGGAACATACTGGCTAGAGACGTGTAGTTCGTGAACGAACTAGTCCATTCGAGTAGTTCCCTATATTTAAAAGGGTGCAGGTCCATCCCATCCCCTATATGTTTTTTTATATAACTCGCTAGAACTCAAAAGGTCGTGTGCATCTGCGGCAACGGTTGCGCACAGCAGGTCGTGTGCTGCACGGCATCTATTCAGGTTGATTTGAATACCTTTAGTGATCTATTTGGGGCACCCTGCATGCGGTGTTGGCCATCGTGGTCATCCCGGGAGAAACCTTGTTTCTCGTCGGACACCCCTTCATGCCCTCTAGCATTAACGAGTTATACACCCGTCCGAAGTGAAGTCCGGTCTTGGCCCGTTTCGTCGTGTCGTCTCATTCGGAAAACCACCCTACAGTAAACTAGACCGATTCTGAAGCGGCCCTCTTCAGTGATTTTGGTCGTCATTTCGCCCCTCATGATCATGATCACCGTAATAGTAATGGCTTGAGTACTTCCCTTCTGCATTAGTTGACCTACTCAGAGCAGATATGATCTCTTCCTTGGCCGTCGTAGCGTCCAGATCTTTGCTGTGCAACACCCGTTCTGGCCTTCTGACTGTGGCGGTTTCCGTCGCTACTCTTTCAGCGATCAGTTGCCCTTAACCTTCAGCATCTCGTCCCCACCTTGAGTCTTCAGTACCTGAGGGACTTGCAGGTCTAGCTTCTCAGGATGAAATAGTTGTTTATTTGGCGGACATCGGTAACAGACCGTTCTAATCTTTTGCCAAATTGGTCTCAACTTAACATAATAATCCCCAGGTCTGCCCTTCACCGATACCCTTGTTTTTCCACGTTTATTTGAAGATTTCTTGATATTTTTGCTTTTTTTGTCCACGAATGCCACCTACATGGTGTCTTTACTATTCTTTTCCATCATCTGTATTGTGGCCTACTCTTCCTGACTGTAATGTGCTAATATTTTGGTGAGGATCCTTCCGTATACTTATTCTGCTATGCTATACTACACCAGCTACAGTTTGTAGTTATCCCTTTTTCCTAATCCATCAATACTTGTCCATCTGCTCACACGTCTTTCACTTTCTTTTCCTCTCAGCTTCGTTTCTTATCACTCTTTATGTTTTATTTATTATATTTATTTTGTGTGCATTTCCTATCAGTCTCTCTCCATCGTCTTCCCAGATTCATTCCACTAGTTTTGTTTTGCTACCATTTTGACCTTATACCGTTGATTTTTAAATCATATTTATCCCCTGCTTTGTTGCCTAAGTATTCTTTCCTTCACAAACGTGTTTTTTGAGTCATTGTTTAGTCTATACAGTCTTATCTTTTCTTTGACTGTGTTGACATTTTTGTGTCTTTGTATACAGGGTCTGTATAAATTGGCAAAAGAACATCCAGTAGCGATGATGGTTATCAAATTCTGAGTCGTAAATCTTGTTCACTCTTAGCTTTTGATGACTTTGACCATATTTCCTCTACTTGTCTTTTGCAATGTTTTTTATTTCCTCTATTTTTATCAAATTTGTTGGTAAATCATTATCTATATATGACTTACTTCCTTTTAGGTTGTAATTTGTTTGCACTATCGTCTTCTTATTCCCCTTCTCGATTTCCATGATAATCAATTCATTAGCTTTCCCTTTGTTGATTTTGTAAATGTGTATTAGCGATTTTTACCTTGAATTTCTTGTTTATAAATTCTTCCGTCGTAACCGTCATGTTATTATCATCTACTCATACCCCTATTACTATGATGAAATATGGTCATAATTCGTACAAAATAAGTTTCAAAGCCAACAACAATGTCTTTGTATTGTATGCCATTTTATTGCCTAGTTTTTACTAAAAGCTCAATACAATTTCACAATTCCCGCCATAAAATTGTATATATTATTGTACACACTTTTAATTCAAATTTAGTGACCCTCAGATTAAAGTAATAAGCCATGTTATTCGTAATTTTTACTAAAAACTAAATACAACTTCACAATTCGCGTCATAAGAAAAGTGCAGATCCAATTAATATTAATGAATTAATTTAGATTAACTCTATAAAGAAATCATTATAATCTCACCTTTTGTTTAAATATATCCTGCGTGCCCTCCATTATTTTATAATTTTGTACAGTATCGGGTAATCCATTTCGCTTCATCTCCAGTGCATTAATTGCTATATTAGCGAAATGATGTCGCCTCCTGCGATTATTAGACAATTTATGGACGGCATTTTTCCATAGAAGTTTCGAAGTTTTAACCTTGACATTACTGAAAAGAAGACACTGTTAATTATAGTTTTCGAATGTTTGATTTTAATTGATCCGTGAAAATTGGTGTGGTGCTTACATACTATTGGGCACGTCTTTCACGCGACAATTGTATAACATGATGTTATCACGATAAAGGGCTTGTAATGGGGGAATACTAAAAATATCTCTGGATTATCTATATGCTTATCAAAACCATATGGTGACTCTATTGTTTTATGCATTAATATCATGTTTAGAATATCCGAATAATTCCATTGTGCCGTATTATTCTTATTTTATGTTATATTAATCTATATAATAGCAAAATTTATAATAATACGATATATAACGTTTCACAATATATATATATATATATATATATATATATATATAAATATATATAAATATATATATATATATATATATATATATATATATATATATATATATATATATATATATATATATATAACTTGTGGAGGAGAAAAAAGGCATGCTTGAAGACCTTTATTTCTTTATTTGGTTACAAAAATGCTATCAATAAACAGTACTCTCGCAGGAAAAAAAAATATAAAATACAAATTAACCTAAAATATAATACATATTCTTCATAATTTTCATATATATATACATATATATATATATATATATATATATATATATATATATATATATATATATATATATGAAAATTATGAAGAATATTGTAGGTTAATTTGTATTTTATATTTTTTTTTTCTGCGAGAGTACTGTTTATTGATAGCATTTTTGTAACCAAATAAAGGTCTTCAAGCGTGCCTTTTTTCTCCTCCACACGTTCTTAAAAATCCACTGAACACCAAATGTCCTCTTTTCTACTTCTGTTCGTTCTTATTTTAACCAATTCTTCGATTGCGACGTCCTGAATAGATCTTGTGAAATTTGTATATGTATTTTCTGTAGTTTCTATCATGGTAGACCGTTGATTCATTCTTTAGACTTTCAATGTTATCCTTAGTACTTTGATGCACAGAATTCCCCTCTAGTTTAATGTCCTGGCGTTTAAACTTAATAAACAGTATTCCCTTTAAGAGAATGTGATCTTATCCACATATTGCTCCTCTTTTCGTTGTCACCTCATTCTATTTTATAGTGTACGTTTGGTGTACTATTATATAGTCAATTGTTGATTTTAATCCCTTTGTAGGTTGAATCCCTGTATACTTATGAATATTTTTTATGCTGATAGAATCTATTTAATATTTTTAATTTATATTGATCACATACTTCTATTAATCTGACACCTTTGTCATTTTGTACTGCTTCTCCGTAACTTCCAGTGATGTTCCAGAGTTGGTTTCCTACACGTCTATTAAAATCTCCCATAAGAATTACTTTTTTTTACTTCCTACTGTGTCTAATCTACCGTTCTTGCATCGTCCATTGGTGCATAGACACCAATAATTACAATGTTTTGGGACGCAATTTCCATTTCTATATTAACCAATCTTTCATTTGCGGTTCCCATTTTTTTTTAAATTGTCACTTCATATTTATTGCTCGTTTATCTTTACTAACCACTACAGAAAAAAAGGTGATTTTCCCTCTTTTCATTTCAACCTTTCTTCTTCGTTTCACTGAGGGCTGCGATATTCATTTCATATGATTCCACTACTTTAAACGTTTCATTATATTTTTCTTGTACGTTCCAACATCCAAAATTAATTATCCTTTTCCGTCCCTTTGTTTGCTTTCATTGGCATCGGTCCTGTTTCCGATGCATTTTATTGGGATTTTTAACACATTGGGGTTTTCCGATTGTTAGCCCTTTGCCCAGCCCTTCTAGTTTACCCGGCCTTAGGACCTGCAGTGATAGCCGCTGAGCTACTCAATCCACTAGCCCAGGTCTAGAATAACTATTGTTAATTGTTAGAGCTTTGTTATTGCGAATTCCCCTTGAAAATTACGGAACCAACTGAGTAAGGCAAGGTAAGGGACGCTGCAGCACCGGCACACATCAGAAAATATAGAGAAAGGACGTATGAAAAGTGGTACTAGTATGAGATGTGGGTGGAGAAAAAGCTGAGAGGAATAGGAAGTCTAGGAACTGACTCCAGGAAGAGAATGTAGGTTGTTAAGTAGCAAGTAAAGAATGTTAGTATGATTGAGAGCTTGTACAACCCTAGTTATGTAGAGTTGGGGAAACCACCGAGTGTGTCAAGAGCAAGATGCGGTTCAGAAGCGAATGGAATGAATATGTGGATGGGACAAGGATACACCACGTGTGTGTACTATGTAATAAGGAGAGTGACAGGTGGTGGCATTTAAGCAACGAATTTGAGGGTGTGAAAGTAAAGTTGATGGGGGATTGCAGACCCCTGGATCTTAATAAAACGAGGGCTAGGGCAGGCGCCAGACGCTATAATTGTAAAATCCGCCACCTTATTTAAATCTAGTATTGTTAACAGGCTCAAGAAGTAATTGAAGTTTCGTATTATGAATCAATAAAATTATTAGATGTAATAGTACAATAAATTAACATTTTAATATAATTAACCTGTGGAGCAACCAATAATGTACTTGACTATTCGGCACTACTATGTAATAGACGTTAACACGTGGCTTAATTGAGTAATTCATTTACGGTGAAAGCGCGCGTCATTACGTTACTAAAACTGGCAGTAAATATCGCGCGACGAGTAAAGAGTATTAAAAACTTACCCTAACTACCACAGTGAAATCAAGGAGCGGTTAGAAGTTATTTATAATCATTTTTTATTCACTACTAAATATAATCAACTGAATATATATATAATTATAAGTATTAAATAGTAAATAAATAGAGTATTATTTATTTTAAAAATATTTCCAGCCTTTTTCAAGATACGTAAATGAAATTCGTAATTTTAATAGCAAAGATTAATTCAAATTGCAAGCATCTCAACGTTCAATCATATTTATGAATCTAAATAGATAGATGAAATTTGAATGAACATATTTATTTCAATAGAAACTTATTTTCATTAGATCCATTACTATCAACTATTTCGCAAAAAATCTCGTACATTTTAATGCCGATGCCTATTATTGGAGTCTTTTCTAGATGAAATATATTAGTGTTAAGTCCATATGACATTATCTAGTTTCTTATATCGTTTTCGATGCACACAAACTACATAGTGTCATACATACTTGTAGAAAATGATATAGCGGCGGAATAATAATAAATTCACTTAAAAATAACAGCACCGTAATACACAATGTTAATTTTCTATTTAGAAATAGTTATACAGTTTAATATATTAATTCTTACTTAACACATATATTGACATTGATATTTTTAATATGCCGAACGCCTCTGTGGTAGGTGATATTAAAAATATATAATTTGAATGTTCATTATATATCTTTGTGTTATATTTTTTCTTTCTTTTATTTGTTATGTTGTTATTATATCATCTGTAATTGGTTTCTGTTAAACTGTAGATGTCTATATTAAATAAATAAATAAATAAATAAATAAATAAAACGATATAGGAAACTAGATAATGTCATACGGACTTTAGAAGAAAATAAGAATGGCAATGAATAATTATGTGTTATAATATTGTTAAAAATATTAATAAATACTATATTTTAGTTTAAAACTCAACTACTGTTTCATTCCGACTTTTGTGTCGCTAGATCTGACCACTATGCGATGGTCTGAACCCATTACGTACGGAACGTCAGTAGTTAAAATCCACCGTTGCCCCGTAAGGACGACAATAGGTTATTGAGGGGCCGCGTTGCACACAGCCTAGAGTCGGGGGCTGTACTCATGTTTAAAAATAATAATAAATAATTGTCCTGTCTGGACAATTGCCATTGACATCGACCTTTGAACCCGGTCCGGGGAATCGGTTTAATCGAGCAAACGTAATTCATGTTATAAGTTAACGTGAAAGCGCAGCAGACATGAATCCATTCTTTCTAGTTGGATACAAAAACTATATTCTAACTATATGTACAGTCACAGCAGATTAACTCCCATACATCAACTTTTAAGTGCTAAGGATTAATTGTTTTCCGTCGACGTTTATTCATTAATTTGTTTGAGATCATTATTCAGGTCAATTTATCCGATGTCAAATTTAATCAGTTAAATCATGTTTAATTAATTACATTCCTTCGTGTAAGTTACATAATCAATATTAACGCAAAACTTGATACAGTACTTGTGCACTCTCATCGTGGTAGGAGTAATTCAATCATGCCAACGCAAATTAAATTTGTTGGAACATTATAGTAAGTTTATAATTAAAAGAAGATAGAAAACAAAAGAAAAGTAAAAAAGCATGGCATAGATACCTAAACGACAAAAAAAGTGAAAACTACAAAAAATACAGAGACAAGAGAAAAATAGTAAAAGACGAGGTAAGAATAGCAAAAATCAGGGAATGGGAAAAGTTCGGGGAGACAATGGAAAAAACGCAAGGGAAAACCAAAAGCTACTTTATAAAACTCTAAAAGATTGCAGGAAAGAAAAAGGACTAAAAATGAGATACATACTACAAAGACAGACAGACAAACTAGGAAGAATGCTGAAGGAAAACGAAGAAATATTAGAAAGATGGAAAGAATATTTTGAAGAATTACTAACCTCAAATATCGACAAAGAAAAAAATACAATAATTAGATACAAGAACAACACAGAAGTAGATACAGAGAGTATCAAGGAACTACTAGAAATAATAAGGGAATTAAAAATAGGAAAAGCACCAGGACAAGACCAGATTACATTGGAAATTAACAAGCACCTGGGCCCGGTAGGTAAAGAAAAACTACGGAAACTACTGAACAACATATGGAGCACAAATATTATACCAAAAGAGTGGCAAACAGCAATAATCGTACCGATATACAAGAAAGGGGATCAGACGAAATGCTTAAATTATAAAGGCATAACACTAGGGATGAAAATATTAAAAAAGACAATAAACAAGAGAATAATAGCAAGAACAGAACAGACACTAGAGGAATCGCAATGCGGTTTTAGGAAAGCAAGATCCACACAGAACAACAAAACAAACCACAAAAAAAATACAAATAATAAAAACACATATTCAGGATTTATAGACCTAGAAAAAGCGTTCGACATGATCCCAAGAAATAAATTATGGAAAATCCTGGAAGAGAGAGGTGTAGAAAGAAAGACAGTCGAATTAATACAAAACATATAACAACAACGCCCATGCAATAATACACAAGGGACAAACATCAAGAACATTTAAGACAACCACTGGACTAAGACAATGATGCGGGCTCAGTCCTACGTTATTTATCATATATATATGGATGAAATAATGAAGAGCATGAAACCAGAAATCAAAAAAAAAACAAATATAGGTTACAAAAACATGCAAATGGTAAAAATATCGGAAGGAGATGATGTCGTAGTGATAGCAGAAAATTGAGCTAATCTGCAGTACAACCTGAGTATGGAATAGGCATAAAAAAATATTTTCAGTATTACATTTAATTATTTGCTACAAAAAATTAAAAGAAGTCTACAAAGTAACTTGAACATACTTACAATATTTTAAAGTAATAATGTCGTCTCATATAATAGTATACTAGTCGTACGAGTAATTCAATTCAACCGACCCGGCGCATTCACCCAAAGCCATAAAAGGTAACAACAGTCGAGGAGCCGAATATAACAGAATAACTAACATAACAACTGCCCGAAGAAGCAAAAATATTGCGTGCAATTTTATTTAAAAACGAACGATACAAATTAAATTTTAGGTAATATCGAATATATAACAATGTTGACACCATGGAAAGTTCATATAACCTTAATACAGATCAAATTTTATTTGAAACTATTTTTAATGAAAATATGATCAACAGCGACAGATACGCTATGTATATATATATATATATATATATATATATATATATATATATATATATATATATATATATCTCAGATTCTATAAAATTAATGTCCTAAAGTGAAATAGTTTATATTGTGATTGAATGCGAGTTTTCGCGTAGACGAAGGCTATTAAAAAGTTCTTAATGCCCTAGCACACAAAAATTGAACGTTTATGCCATATACATAGAAATTATTATTACCTGGAAACTTCCGAACAAACAGCAATATTAGTTTCTGTGTTTTCGTAGAGCGCAATGACCTACAATTGCGTCTTTGAAATATTACAGAAAAAAAAGTAAACAACATACAATCGTATAAGAGATGTAGGAAAATTACGAGACAGGACAAACACAATCGCTTGTATTCCTCCACCGCATTATTATTTCCAGCGACGTGCTTAATGATACTAAATATAGATCATTTATACAAACACTGCAATATTTGATTGATTTTATTAAACAGTGCAAACACCTTATATGAATTGTTTTCGGCCGAAATTATAAAGTTTATTTATTTATTTATTTAGTAACAACCCAACGGATACTTTCAGTTACAAAGTTCAATTACAGGGATGAATACATTAAAAATCCAAACTAAGAAATAAGACAAATAAAAACTCACTTAAATATGATAATACATATGAAAACAAAAACTATGCTAGTTTGAAAATACTAATGTTTTAATAAAATATATCAGCATTTTTTGATCAACCTAACTATCCCTGTAAACTTTTTCATTTCGTAATTTTTCGATCCGGGGGCATATTATATGCGAGATATACTATATAATTTATTTATTTTAATGCAGCTCAGTGGCCTAGTGGTAACTGAGCTACTCAATGCTCAGTTACCACTAGGCCTAGGCGAGAGTTCAAATTCCGATGTGGGCGAAATTCCACAAATATTTCACAGTTGTTCATAGGTTTTCTGTGAAGTTAAGGTGATTATACACCTCAGTTTCTCCTCCTTTTATCCGCCGAAAAGCCCTCGGGCTGATAGAAAAAGTTTTTTATATTTATTTTATTTATTTCGCAGATGCTAATAAAAAGTACATAATACTTTCATATACGCCTACGGCACAAAGGTACATTCTGACATAACGTTCATGTTTACCAATTTCAATTTATCGATTTTGATAAAAAAAAACTCGATGTTTACGATGTTTTGTATAAAATTCTTATTCGTTATATAGATGTTGTTTGGTTCCTCTGTAATTTCTTACACCTAGTCCTTGGTTTCCACTTTCCCCACCAGAATCTTATACCCGTCATCCATATACATATACATATACATATACATATACATATACATATACATATACATATACATATACATATACATATACATATACATATACATATACATATACATATACATACATACATATACGATTTGGATAACGGGTAAGGTGGTCCTGGTAGGGAAGACTGGAAACCAAGGTACGAAATTAAAGCCAATATACACAGGAAACAAACAACATCATGGCTACAATTTCTTACACCTAGCCCTTATATATGTAGTGTATTTTATTATCATTTTATTATCACAGAACAAAATTGTATCCCTTTCATAATAGTAATTTACACTATTAGTGCAGGAAGGCAAGTTTCCCGAATGAGCGAATGAGTTTACTGTATTAAGAGCGAATTCGGGAAACTGCCTTATCGCACGAATAATGTATTTTATTTTTTGTACGAATAAATACTACATTTTTATTTAAAGTTATTTAAAGTTGTTGTGACAAATAGGTTATGTCACACTACCAATTATATATAATTTAGTGTCTATATTTTCTTCAAAATTATTTCTTCAGTACTAAAGCGTTAATATTTAATGTTATTTGAAATATAAGAGGTGTACGCTGTCCTTGTATGTACTCTTATATTTATAAATACTCATTTACATTGGTACCGAATTTTTGTTGGCAAACTGGCTACTTCCCGCACCCAAATCGATGCGGGAAATGATTTGTCTTAGGACATGAGTACAAAAATTAGTTTATTCTTATTTTAATTTTTCCCAGTTTGATTTACATATATTATTGTTGAGCCAGCAGTGAGCTTCTTGGGATTTGAATAATAATCACGCGAAAATTATAAACATAATGAAAAAGCTAAAATACAATTTGTTAATATAATATTCGGTACGTCCTTCAGGTGAATATTATTACAAACCCACATAGTAAATTTTTGGCTTACATAACTTATACTGTGAAATTTAATCATATTCTTGAGTATCGAGCCCTTAAAAGATTTAATTTATAACTAGAATTACAGTTAAAAACTAATTAAATGTACTCGTTCGTATTCATTTTGATCTGCAAGCGACCTTGATCAGAGCAGCTTGAGTGGTTTGTAATTAAATTAAACTAGATCATTATGGAACGGATGGCTTTGAGCAAATGGATTTCCCGGTTTCCTGTCTAAAAATAGTAGAGCGTACAGCATGTGCGAACTTAATAAAGGCGACTACACCACAACGGCGAAAGTGTCAACTTGAAAAAGGGCTATAAATTTGGGTCCAGCGGAGCGCGGTGATATGTACGCTCAAGGGGAATACGGTCTCATCACGCCTTATTAGCCAAACAAGAGATCAATATTCTCTGGCGAGAAACACGCACGTGTCGCAATTGTAACACAATAATTTTTAATCGCATAATTGAGTATGTATTTGGCCCCGTTTGTAATTAATATTGTCATACAAAGGGTGATGTCAAAAATTAAATGATAAATTAATTTATTAGAAGTTATTTAAAACTGAATACATTTTTTTAAATTTACTACGCCGCGAAATTAATTTCCGCTTACCCATTCTATCCAGGGTTATTTATAAGTCGCCTACATAATTACATAGAACGTAGAAGATACATTTTTAAAACTTATTCTTCATATAACGACACATATTACTCATATTAATTAATCGATAATTTTATTTTTGTATGATAATACATTCGGTCGACATTCGCTATCCGGCATTAATAGATATAAATGAGTCCATTTACAATGACCAATACTAGTCGAGTCAACATAACTTTCTCCCTGCGATTTGCACGAAAAGAAGATTCCCATGAATCAACAACGATAGTCTTCCACGACCCTGTTTGTTGGACAGGATATCCGTCCATGGATTGCTACTGGATTGAACATTACATCGAGCATCTTTGACGGTACCACACTCGAGACTGTAGTTAGGATTGAGAACAGTCTCCTTGGCGTAATCTGCTATCTCATTCCCCGATATTCCTACATGACTTGGTACCCAAATAAAATAAACGTGGGTTCCATATATTTCAATTACAAGCAAAGAGGCATGTATTTTCTTCCTAAGTTTGTAAGTAAGTAAATATTAGGATATTTGTGTTCTAGTGCCCATAGAACACCTAGGGAATCTGAACAGATTAAATATGTATTCATCGAGGTTTGTGAAATATACTGAAGAGCTGGATATATTGCGAAAAGTTCAGCCATGAACACACATGATATTTGATGAAGACGATAATGCAATTCAATTATGATCGAGCATCCAAGTCCTTCGCACCTTTTTGAGCCATCTGTAAATATATGCACCCCTTCAGAGTGTTCTGATAAGAACTGAATAGACTCAGGTTGATAAACAAAGGGTAATGTTGACTATTTGAAAATATAATTAATGTCCGTCCATTAACTATCAGTAATTAATATAAATACGGTATGATTCAAGAACAAAACACTACACTACAACACATTAAGGTGTTTGAAAATCCCCGAATTCGCGCCCTTTGCGTAGTTGGGTCAGGAGTAGAAAGAATTAAGGGGAACAAAGAGTGGGGTGATTGCTAGAATCATATCAACTAAATAGGCGTTTCGGTTTCGCGAGGTTGTACACATGCCCATCCCATCTTATACCAGGGATTTATACGATCCAAACACGGTCATTGTGCGAATTGCATGAGCCGTAGCGAAAAGTGAATTATATGAACAGGACAAAATGAATATGCTTTAAATATATTAGTAGAGCCTATAATTTAAAAATGTGCAATATTATTTAAATAAGGTGATTTATTTATGTTTATATTATATTATCTCCTGACAGTAGCACACAAAGGGAATTAACACAATTATCATCGTTACTCCATTATTTAGTTTAGTGCGGCATTTGTGATAATTCCTATAATTACCTCTATTCTTTTTGCGTCTAGCTGACAAAAAAAGCTTTCCGTTTTTATTATGTCTCGGCATTATCAAAGGCAACAAGTAAAAAAGCGCAATTAAATATACTTATCAATGATGTAAAAGAACAAATCGCACAAGTAGTATCGAAATAGTAAAAGGAATCCGCAACATCCCTGCCGCAACTATGAATTCGAATCATGCGACATGAAGACAAATGAACGAGCCGAAGCATAAAAGGGGGTGGTGCGTAAGTAAACGTAGTGGGAATCAACGAGAACGGTGGGCAACTCGCGGCCTCTATAATTTTACGCATGAATGATTGCCAACATGGGGATTTATTATTGCAATTATATTCTTATTATTTATCTTACAATGTTCAAATTTTAAATATAGGTAAAATAAACCTAATAGAAAGTTTTTTAGGTTTTAGATTCTCAAAATATTGCACGTGGGCGAAGATATTTCGAATCGTGAAGATGCATTAATTTGTGATACTTATGAATTAATTTAAAAAAAAAATTAATACAAAAATTGAAAAAGTAATTCCTAATAACTTTTATAATTTACTTTAACTTTACACACACAAAAAATTGATCAAATTCCTACAATTGAATGATCTCTAAATCGAAACTTAAATTGCATATTTGTGCATCCATTTTCAGCCGTCAGAACTCGCCTTAACGCCTTAAGAACATTCAAGAATATTAATGAACACTAAACTTAAAGTTGAAATCTTGGAAGATGTCATGATTTGTCAGGGTTTTAGAGAGCGCCCGTATATGCATCTGATGACACTGTCTAATTCGCAGATAGTGCCCTAGTAGCTACTGTGGGATATTTGACATAATGTTTACGTTTGTGTGTAAGTAGCGGGCAAGTGGTACGTTGCCGTCCCAATAATGAATTTTGGTGTACACAATAAAACGTAGTACGTGTTGTCAAGTTTTTTAACTTTATGTAGTATCTTGCTGGCAAAAGTCGCCGTTAAAAAAAAACAAAAAAAAGGACGGTCTGACGATTCGCATAAAAATACTAGAATTTGGGATAATGCGGAATGCTCTAATTGGCAAGCCAATCAAATAAAAATAGAAAACGTAAATTTGATATTGAATATGAAGCGTATACAACGCAACCATAATCTAGCTTAGAACGGACAAATGATCTGTACAGAACATTGTGCGGCGATATGCTCCGCATATTTTCCCATTTGAAGCCGACAGGACTGGTGAAGTGCATCTTGCTCCTATAACATTAAAATGCACTCTCCATTTTATTTTTCATAAGCTGGTATAACCACTCCCAAACGTAATGATGGATCATTGTGGGCAGTAGGGTTTCTACAAAATTGCATAAACCGTTTTTTTTTGTGAATAGTTAATAACCATTAACTCTGGACCATTCTAATATGCGATCAATCGTAATCTGCAGGTGCCTTTTAATAATGAAAAGATTATTGCAAAATAATCAACAGGCTGCCTTTTTACAAGGATACGGATACATTTAGATATGTCATTGATAGCAATTAAGAATAGCGTTACACTAAGAGTAATCCCTTCACAACCGCCGTACCCTTGTACAAAAACATACGTCGCCAGCACGTACATTAAAACGACAATTAGAAGAAAAAAAAACTGTTAATGAAAGACAGTCCCCACGAATATAGATTTCATAAAATACAACACCATGTCAAATCATAAGCTTTAGAAATTTCAAAGATAATAGTTACCAGGTATTTTCCTTCTACGATGGCTACTGCAGTTTCCAGATGGACAAGGTGGTCGTATATCGGCCGATAGCCACACTGTTAGAAATCAGATTATGCTTCTCTCGATAACAACCAGATGCCTATTAATAATTCTGTCAAGCAACTTACATAAACAACTCATGAGAGACCATAGCGTTTCAGTAGTTTTCTATATTTTCCGATTTGAGAATTGGCACTATGATCGCTTCCTTCTATGTCACTCGGCAATAGTGAATTTTCCCTGTCTCTAAGAGAAATGTCTAAGATCAGCCTCTAATAAAGGTGTGTGTTTCAGCTCCATACGTAAGCAAAGGCAACACGCACTAGCAAACAGTTTTATTTTTAGGCATAATGGGATGTCTGATTTAAAGATGTTGCGCAACTTTCCAAAGGCGGCCCAAATTGGGTCAATTCTTCTATAAATCTCACGGGTTTAGTTGTGTTTACTCATAGAGTTTTCGTGGCCAAGGTATCGTATGATATCGTAGGAATTGTTCGTCGTTGTTTACACATTAATATCAAAATTTGTGATTGAAGTACTGCTCAATTGCCTTTCACTCTGCACTTTATTATTAACCTCAATTAATAGACTGCCATCCCGCATTTTTTTGCAAAACAGAACATCGCCACAAAACCCACAACAGCTGAAAGCCTTGAAAAGAAATCCGTTTCTCTTAACAACTAAAAATTTCGAGTAGCTGATAGCTGGCTCGAACATTTCCAGAGGACTAGTACATACTCTAGGTCTTCTGTTTTGTTTTATATTTGTTTTCCATATAATAACCATCCACGGAGCCTCAAATTGAATGTCGATCGTACATCAGAGCTAGACAGGAGGCATAGCGGACCTTTCGTGATATCTCACAAATCACAGCTCATCCATTAGCTACTAGCAAAAACTTGACAGTGAGTTTCTTGGATTGGGCAATATCTAACTCCCTTGTTTGGCTGAATCTGAGAGTGAAAGGAGTCGGAGTGGTATCTACTCCCGCAAGTAGTAGGCCAATTCAGACTCCAGAGTATCCCCCTCCCGAGACACAGCATACCGCACACGACAGGTGGGTTTACTGTCCAAACATTGACTATACATTATGACGCAAGGACATAACCCGTAGAGGAAAGACAATCTATACGCGCATTCAAAGACATGTATCAAGTTTCTATGTTCTGATCGTTGGTGCGGTTTAAATAGACGGTTATTGAGGTGTTTAATTAAGTAGCTGTTTCCAACTTTTAAATAATTCATAGCCGGTTTCTAACAGTTCCAACATAAAATATTACCATATTCCATTATAGGACAAAAAAAAGTGTAAATTGTATCAATTCCTTTGTTGCAATAACGAAATAAATCATATTTGCTCGGTTGTATAACGGCGAGTTAACTATAGCCCGTGATTATATTGTTACATTCGTCATGTACCTCTCTTTATATATGACAACATTGTATTATGTGTTGAAGTTGTCAAAATTGGCGTTGGAATCACGGATGCGGTATTAAGTTATGCAATCGAGCCATTTTCAGATATCGTATATTCGCCACCAGGTTGCGGAAAATAGCCTTAATCCCAAATTAACAAAAACATTAGTAATACTAATAAAAACAAAAATGATCCTTTATCTTTAATTAGATATCAATTATAATGTATAATACCTCTATTAATATTTGTAACAGTAACAACAAACTAAATATAACAAACTGTATCTCACCCATCAACACTGTCGGAGGCATTGACGTCTTCGGCATTGTTTAATTCCTCCTTATGCTCCATGGGACGAATTATACATCATTTTTCATACCTGTAAAGATACACATAACATAAATGACTAATACCATGAACGCAGTTCATCACTACTAATTACAATATCATTATCACGCAGATAGTGAATGACCTAAAACAGCGACTATTTACACACACCATAAGCAATAAAGATGATATCAAAGTTTAATAATAATATGCCATATTAATCATATCAAATGCACGTCTATGCTGACAATGATAATGATGCAATAAACAATATTGACGTATTGAATATTACGTTTCTACATAGATAAAGGATACTGAATATAAATGCTCTAAATGTTATGTATAATAAACAAGTTTGTATTGCAATTTTTATACACAAAATAACGGAGTTTTTATGCGGATTATTGCATTGTCTAGGCAACAAACCTATCAAGTACATGGTGTTTAATAAATTCGTTTTTATTTTGTGGCTGCACGAATGTTTAATATGGATTTTCTATTCTGAATAAACTGACTTGGAGCATATAAATTGTTTGTTTATGTATGCTCTTGTGAAATATACCCGTCAACTGTATTCCCGGCAAACTAATATTTTATAAATTATGTACACTCTTTCATATAGGATATTACCAATTTAATTTCATCATGGAAACATGTCTCTGTAAGAGATTTGTATGGGTACGGCTACCGAAAAACTATTGGTGGGCTACCGAAAAACTATTGGTGGCATTTTAATCGAACAATTAGATGTCAGTATTATCTAATGAAATTACATTAGTACAAACCTGCTGAGCAAATATCTATAAGAAAGAGTTTTAGTACAACTACAGAAGAACTATTGCTGACATTTTATACGAAAATTATATGTAGCTATTAGCTGATGTAATTTATTTCAGAATTTCAGATATTGGTAAAAACCTGCTCAAGAGAGAAAATATATGATTAGGTATTATGCTTGTTTCTGATGTCTCTAAAAAAATCTAATATGGCCTGTGTACATTACTATAAAATACGTATAGTAATCACTAAATTATACAGATTTGTATTATAATCGTGGTAAAAATTATTAAAATAATGAACAATTAAAAAATACCTAAAAGAAGATTTTATTTCTTAATAAAATCTTCTTTTTGAAGAAATTATGTATTTTAGATTTTCAATTGTCTATTATTTTAATAATTTTTAGCACAATTGTTATGCAAATCTGTATACTTTCCATTTTTGGTATTACTTATTGTTATAACTATTCTTAATATTTTTAACAAAAGAGAAACTTTACCTGAATAAAATGTATATTTTTGAGAAATTGACACAGGTAAAACGTCATTTATGTTACGCGACAATTTTTACATTTCTAGTGAAATACTCGAAATATTTAAAACCAATTTTACTCAAAATTTCGTAACGTCTGGTCCTAATAACGTAACTACGAAGTATGTATAAAGTATTATAATCGTGAGGAAATATATTTCTCTACGGAAAATTTATTTAATTATATGCCCTATACCGTAAGATGTCGGCGCAACACCTACCGTATATGTACAACCAAAAATATGTATGACTCTCTTATCTCACGTAACTCCGTTTTTTCATAAATTTTGGATGGAAATCGGCCTGGGTAAAATTTTTCAATTTTATATAGAAATTTTCGACAGATAATCTGAAAATGATCAGGCGACCTAAAAAAGAGGATTTACGCAAATTTGGTATTTTTTCCTCAGGATTACAATACATTATCCATATAATTATCTAAAATAGTTAATTTCTTAAAAAAAAAATTTATTAAGAAATAATATTAGATATATATATATATATATATATATATATATATATATATATATATATATAATAAGAGAACTGAAAAATATTATTTCTTGTCATCTATTACAACAATAATATCAAATTATTAATAATATATATTATATATTATAATTATAATAATTAATCTTAAATCAGAATTAAAATTTTATTAAAATGTGTGGCTTTTTTGTGTCTTATTTCTATCTTTCCATGTATTTTAGCTAAATTAATATTACTTATGGAACTAAGAAGACGGTTAATTATCAAACTTACAATATATTCTTCTATTTTATAGACAGAAGCAGCTAATAACAGTAGTAGCAATGAACGTATGTGTAACTGGCTATCGACCTTCATGTCTTCTGCTGTGTATTAGTTATGTGTGTGTAAGTCTTGGAACTTGCTAGTTGCGACAATATTATTATTTCAGGTTTATTACATACATTTTAAAGTGTAATTATTTCACCCTCAGAATCAGAGAATATCCGACTAATATAAAAGTAATCCTCTTTAATATACGACATTCTATATATTTAATAATATAATATATAGTAACAACGACAAATGAGAATTTAATAATTACCTTGTATTTAAAGTCATGAAATTTTCGGAATGCCTGAAAATTAATGCTAATATAATATAAGCGTTAAAATCAATACTGATTGTGTATTTCTATAATTTATTCAATTTGAATTTAATCAACCCTTCATTTAGCACAGATATTTCCCGAGAATTTACGGTTGTATGTATAAATAACATATGTGCACGAACCAACAGACGGTGATTAATTAAGTTCAATTTACTGGACGCAAACAACGATTTTATATTTTACATTCAAATTGGCTGCATTAATAACGAAACAGGGCACACGGTTTAATTAAATAAGGAAATATAATTTAATATACAAAACAGGAAATAGCGGAAGAGGAAAAAGAGGCCCTATTAATGAAAATATAATTGTTTAAATTACGCAGTAAAACGAGGTTTTATATTAAATCTTTGACCCGTATGTTATTAGGAAGGGTGTATTTTTATATCAAGGAATACATATTTAAATTCGGAACATAATTAGAGGTTTCAAACGGGATATAAATATAACAGTGTGAAATTATACTGGAACTTTGCGTAGAATTTATTTACGAAATAAATTTGATATGGTTAGTGCAAATTATTTAAATCATTCATATTAGTTAAAAGAAAACGATCTTTATAAATAATCTTTTTCGCTGGTAATGGCAGAAGCTCAGGAGTTTATTTATGTATTTATCCTCACAGAAAACCTCGGGTAACTTCACAGAAAACCTCTAAAAGCCTGTGCAAGGTGATTCGCGAAAATTCGCGCCGATGGGGTTTAAACTCGTTCCCAAATGCTCAGTACGAGACGGAGGGCGCCTCTAGCCACTGCGCTAGGTTCATTTTAAAAAAAATAATATTACTAGTTGAAATATCTGGCATCTGACGTGGGATAATTCGTAATTGCATTATACTTAAAAATTAATTTTCGCTACAACTACAACTTACAATGTTTAAATATTATTTGTAACTCGAGTTATAATACAGCGAATGTGATACAAATGGCCAAATTTGTTCAAATCACATACATTTATGCCTTGACTAAATTTGCAAAAAACAACTTTCGTTGATTTTCAAATTACAGCTTACACTTTTCAAATATTATTTGTGTAATGTCCTCAAAACACGACTTATAACAAAGCGAATGCGATGAAAATAGCTAAACTAGTTCAATATATACATATATATATATATATATATATATATATATATATATATATATATATATATATATATATATATATATATATATATATATATATATATATATATATATATATATATATATATATATATATATACAAGTGGTTTAGTTTTTCTGTCATAGTCATACCTATACAAATCATGCACAGACACAATTTCTGATATGTAACTACAAATAATTTTAGTTTAAAAAATTGTCCCTAAATATATATTTTTTAGCCGTCATATATTGCGAATGTTATGAAAATTTCAAAAAATCAGTGTAGTGCAGGGTTCAAATAGCTTGAAATTGTGAATGAGCATAGTCTGGTTATTTATGAAACGCCCACCCTCCCCACTTTTGTCCACATAGGTTTGTTAGTGTATATACAGTTTGTAGTTAATAGTTTTGTAAAAATAAATTCTCACTTTAAATAGAATTAAATTAAATTCAATGAATATTTTGTAATGAAATAATATTTTAGGTTTTCAATTAACCAATTAACTATTCTCGATATGTTAAACAAAAAGAAGGCACAATGATTCATTTAATGTATGTTTTTGAAAAACTAACACAATAAAGCGTGTTTTCAGAGATTTTTCATTATAATAAAATCCTTATTATAATTATTAATAAGAATTTCATGAAAAATGTAGTAAACATCGCCAAATCATCATCACCAAATTGTATCATACATAACGAACAAAAGGCAGATATTTTCCACAGATGGTCTTGTAATTATGAGATCTTTTAAAGAGAATTTGTGCACAATATTTTACAAGTTTATCCATACATCGTATGTTAAAGTAAAAAATGAAGATTGAATACTCTTCATAATTTTTACGATTTTAATTTATGAGATAAATTAAAATCGTAAAAATACAGTAATAGTCAATTTGCCTAATAACAAGATTATTTATTGTAAAGAATAATGATTATTAAGTAATATACATAATAAATACATACAATTATAATAATAATAATAATGCTTTATTGACGGAAAATTCCATTTCAAAATCAATTACAAACAAATTTTAAAACTATCACTAAAAATGTGATTTTATAAATAAACACAAACGTAAAGTAACGTTCCGTAATAACACACTTCGTTGGTTTTTCTTGTAAAATATTGAAAATTTAGATGAAAAAGTAATAGGTGTACGAAGTATAGAGATCAGGGATCATTATTTGAGAGCTGGAAACTGCTCTTGGTCTACTGAGGGAGGAAGGTGGGGATAGTCTAAAGGCAGATGCATGAAAAATTCTACCTGTAGACGGAATGAAGCAGATTCCCCATAGTAAAATAGAATTTGGGGTGGAGAAGAAAAAAAAATAAACATCCTTTATATGGCATATTCAGCTCATCACAAAAAAAATCTCTGCCATACGACTCAGTCAATTTTTCAGCCCCAGCTTCTTCATAAACTCTACTCCCTTTCTACTAGATCTCACCCTCTCGAATCTTATCTGGATAGTTCTGGATAGTTGGCTGGAGAGTAGCATGGCTACAGACACTTAGGCCTCAAAGCCCATTGTGAAACCTCCATTTAAAGCTACTCACTCGTCCCACCAGTCAATTCTGTGTGCAAGCTGCAGAACCCTGGCGGGTGAGGAGTTGTCAATTCTGGCCTTAGTAGGCCAGCACTCCCGTAATACTAGCTGCCTAGTGTTTACTAGAGCTGGGCAGAGACATATTACATGATCTGCTGTTTCGGTTCTTCATTGCACCCTCTACATAATGGGCTGTCTACCAGACCCATCGTGTACAGGCGTTGCTTCCTTTGATTGCTTGCATCCCGGCTTTTCTCGCCATCCTACCTTGTGAAGAGCAAGTGTCCTATACTCTATTATTTTTGAGCGTACCTGCAGAAAGTATTTCATCCTCTTGGATTGTTAGAGGATGCGAGTATCCCTTCCTGGCAAGTATCCCTTCCTGGCAAGTTCATTTGCTATTTCGTTCCCCTTGATGCCGCTATGTCCTTTGATCCAGCAGAGGTTCTAGTTTGTTATAATTAGCTAGCTCCTCCAGACTGTGTAGACATGCATATAGCTCTTTCGACACAAATATGTTCGGTTTAGTGCATTTAGAGCTGCTTTGCTATCGGTGAGTATTTGGATATGTTTATCCTTAATATTCCGTTCAGTTAAAATTGTAACACTGTTAATTCAGCTTGGAAGACTGACGTGAGTCTTCCAAGTGGTGCACTTATCTTGAGATCGAGTTCTGGTGAGAATATTCCATAGCCAGCTCTCGTCTTAGTTTTGGATCCATTAGTATACTTGGATATGTTGGCGCCTTGTGGGTGTCCAACCAGTGTGATGATGGTTTGAAAATGTTTAACCAAACTGTATTTGGGTCTCGCACCCCATATTTCCACTCCTTATAGCAGTATGGGGTTCACGCTCGCATCCCAAATCTTACATGGAATTCCTATATGCCCACCATTTTCTCATTATCTCCTCGCTATCTCTCCAGGCCAATCTTATCTTTGCTTGCACCCACTCCAAGTGTTTGCTATGCCCACCTCTGCAGTGTAAGGTGCCTTTTAGAATGAATAAATATCCATGTAGCTAGACTAGCAAACTGAAGCAGTAAGCCATTTTACCTTCTAATCTTCTGCACTGGTCGCCAACTTAAGATAATTTGTCGCGACCTAAACAATAGCTGCACTGTACTGGATTGTGATATAGTAAAGTATGGAATAAATTCAATAAAACCTTTATTTGTGATTCTTGCAAAAATTGTTTGGTCACGTCGTTTTTAAATATTAAATTGCCAATTTATAATGAAAGTGTCGATTTTTTTCGATCATTTTTGAATAAGCAATGACGTCGCCCTCGTCTTCTCCAACTTACCCTCCTTCACCTGCTCCGGAATCATCCTATCGCATTTTTTTCATATCGTATGAAGACGTAATTAAAAAATTATCGAGGCATTGCGCTGATGAGTGCGGCGTATAAACTTGATATGACTCTGGTGTAGAATAATTTGCAATAGGAGGTGGAAAGCAAAAATATAATACCAGAAATTAAAGAAAAATTTAGGAACTGCAGATAGACGAGGGAGAACTAGAGAATATGTATGTGGTATTTTGAGAACGGCATATCATTCAACTCCTAGCAAAAGCAAAAGCAAAAAGCTGTAGTGCATGAGAGGAAGAAGTTTGGCTGACCGCGATATTGACTATTCTCGCCTATTCTATCAGATTCAACAAAAGCAAGAGTTAATGGGGAGGTGCTGAGCCCTCTATTATTAAATATATACACAGTGAGGAGAAAGTGTTGAGGACGGGCAGGCAAGGGTATCGTAGTGGAAAAAAAAGGCAGAAATGATACACGAAATGATTGTGAGAATGAATAAGTACTTTAACACGCAAGGACTGGTTGTAGATGCGGAGAAAAACAACTGGTTGCTGCTGATGAAGTTGTAAGGTGCAGGAATTACAGTGGAGGTGCACAACAATTGGGAAAGTTTTAAGGCGGAGTTCTGACGGCTGAAAATAGATGCACAAATATGCAATTTAAGTTTCGATTTAGAGATCATTCAATTGTAGGAATTTGATGAAATTTTTGTGTGTGTAAACTTAAAGTAAATTATACTTTTATAATTTACTTTAAGTTTACACACAAAAATTTGATCAAATTCCTACTTATTAGGAATTACTTTTTCAATTTTTTTATTAATTTTTGTTTTAATTAATTCATAAGTATCACAAATTAATGCATCTTCGCGATTCGAAATATCTTCGCCCACGTGCAATATTTTGAGAATCTAAAACCTAAAAACTTTCGAAAACTTTCTTATTCAATGACCGTGTTTGGATCGTATAAATCCCTGGTATAAGATGGGATGGGCTTGTGTACAACCTCGCGAAACCGAAACGCCTATTTAGATGATATGATTCTAGCAATCATCCCACTCTTTGTTCCCCTACATTCGTTCTACTCCTGACCCAACTACTCAAAGGGCGCGAATTCGGGGATTTTCAAACACCAGAGCTCCACCTTAAGGCGAATCTCGGAAAATGAAATACTGTTCAATGTTGACCTAATCGCGCCGTCTTTTCTAGTCAACATTTTATAATTTTCTGAAAATATGTTTGGATATTTCTCCAAACGAAGGATGATTTGATACTTTGTTAGGACGAAAAAGTTAATTTTTTGTCTCGAAATAGTTAAGAAAAATATGAAAAAGTAGTCAATATTTGTATCAGAAAAGTATATATTTACTCCGATTTGTAACCAAAATTCAACAGAAATTCCTATAAGAGATTGCAGTTTCATATTTCAAGTTTTGATAAATACAATCTGATAATGCTTAAGTATAGTTTATAGACATCCGCGCAAATATCACAAAATGCTTCATTATTTCGAAATACCCCTCCAGTTTTTCCTGGGGCCACGGTTTATACACTCCGCAAAAGAAGTAGCAGCAGTTCCGTTAGTCTCACAACGCGTTTTTCGAATAGATTTTCAGCTCGAATCCTCGAACGAGATTTTCGAAGATTCGCCTTAAGTACCACGGTTTTATGTTTAATTGTAGCGGAGATATGTAGACTGGGTACAAGCGAAGGCGAGGATGGCATGGATTTTGGTGTTGAATAAATTAATTGATTTTCTAATACAGAATTAATTCTAGAGTCGTAATAGATGAAGTTTGGTTGCACCATTGTGCGTATTAAAAAATATCACTTCAAAGTTAACAAAATGTACAATTGTTAGAAAAACGGTGATAGTTACAATGGTATGGTCTAAGAAAATGTCTCAATTAATTTCAAATACAGAATAAGTTGCATAATTGTGGTGTGCATGTATTTTGGTCCAGCTTTTAACACACAAAGGCAGGACTAAAAAACATTGTAAATATATCACGCCAATAAAATGTATAATTGTTATAAAAACGATGTTAGTTAAAGGTGATATATGGCTATATTTATGATTTAACAAAATTTATCAGTTGGTTTTCTAATACAGAATTAGTTTTAGAATTGTAGTATAGATCATGTTGTGTATGCCGTTTTTTCTACTCATATTTCTCTTTTATTAGCCAATTATTCTGTAGGCAACCATATGCAAAGTTAGTATACAGGTTTATATTAAGAACACCATCAATGTCAAATGTTCGCTACAGAGAGCAGTAAATATGTATGTCCTAATATTTAATACAAATTTATTACTTTAAATATATTATTATTATATGGTATAAAACAGTGTTACGTGTTCAGTGCCGATACTTTTATTATCTGTTTTAATCAACAGTTATGATAGGTAACTGTTTTTATATTCATCTCATATATAAAGTTTTATTTTAAGATGTTATTTATATTTCCAAACGTATCAAATTTTTATACTAACATTGACATACATGTTCCTAGTTTACAGTTATATAGTTAGATTATTCACATTTTGCAATTACTATTATTGTATATATAATCAATCTTTATTCGGCTATCGACCCATACATATGTCCTTCCGCCTTTCAGTATTGTATTTTTTTAATTCCAATAATTCTTAGTGATTTGTTTATTGTAATGTGATATGATGTTTTTAAATAGGCGTCTGTTTTGTATGCATAAGTCAATGTATAATCTCAGTGTGTTTTTGGTTTCAGCTCCGAGGAAGGTCCAAATACAAAACCACAAGTTACCTACTATCAAATAATATAAGATACTATTTAGCCCGCCGCCATTAATTAATACATCAAGAATAATTACATAATACCTGCAATATATAATTTTTGGTATCCGCATATGATTGAAAAGGAGGAAATTATACTGTCAATTGGCAGAAGCCAGTACGGTTTTAAATTATGGTGTACAAGTTCATCCTACCACAAATTAATTTCGTATACACGAGCTACTACGGAAAAATATATTTGGAATTCTAGAAAGGGTTGTTCTAAATTTATTGGACTCGCTTGAAATCTCAGATAATATCAAATATGATTTGATAATTGTATTGCCTATGTCTAAAACAAGAGCGATGAGACAAAAATGAACGCCATGTAGTTCTTACGTTCACGGTTAAAAATGATGTGTTCAGTGGCAATATACACTTAAGACAATGTTGTGGTCAAAGCATGGAAATGTATTTGATAGGAAACCGAAGACATTTATGTTATAACTTATGTAAAACAGTAGGTAGAGAATTAAGAGATTTGGAATATTAACGATTTCAAAAAATTGAAGATCTGGTTATCTTTGAATATCTAGATGAAAGATGGACTATTAAATAATATGTTGGATGGTCTATTAACAGTCCCCTATATAACAAAGCTATATTTTAGCCAGTTTTAGGCTACCCACATTAATTGTGTCGATGATTATAAAAGTGGTGTAAGTCTTATATTTGACGTTATGAGATATTAAATGATTTGACTTGAACAAATTAAAAAAATGTGTGTACCCTATATGTATAATAAAATATTTAGATATTTACCTTTGTAAAGTATATATATATATATATATATATATATATATATATATATATATATATATATATATATATATTAGTACAGGAAGCATGGGGGAGGATTTTCAACCGAGATTTCATATTATTATTATATTGTAGTTTAAAATCGTAATATGAGCGTGTAAATAGTACAGATTTACTGATGTTATTAATCACCCATTGGAATAATACATTCCATTTAAAGACATATCCAGATTACACCAACTATTGACTGTGCAGATTACCGAAAGAATGCCGTAAATCGAGAAAAGGGATCTATAGCTGAATCTCAATTCAAATCAATTGTGATTCTAAAATTTATAATTTTGTAAATAGTTGGGATTAACTTTTATGTGTCGAATAATGCATTCGACTTAATGGTCTACCATTGTATGGCTATATACCTTTATTACTTAAGTACCTGTCGGAATCATACCTGTTCCTTAAAGGACTCGCTACATCGCCTATTTACAAATTTTAACGAATTGTAGAGCTGTATGTATTACCATCGGCATGATACCTGCTCCTTAAATGGACCACTAACCGCATAACTACATCACTTCGAAATTTAAGAATTTCAAAGAATTCTTAATAAAGTAGTGGGAGTGAAATTATAAATAGTAGTACAAGCAAAACAACCACACTCATTCGAGAACTCTCAACCGACAAGTTACCTATCAAACAACACATTTTATTTTATTATATAAAATGACAGCCATTCGCGACTTCTTCCTAAAAGAGTTGGTGTGCCCTAATTGCAACGAACTAATGACAGCGACCATCCGGAAATGCCTCACCGGACATAGCCTCTGCCCAACCTGTGTCGAAAGAATGCACTTTTGCAAAATATATGGATGCCGAATGAAGAAGTCACCAACCGGCAGAAACTACCCTCTAGAGCGGGTATTCAAGCAAATAGAGATCCCATGTCGAAATACGTCAACAGGCTGCACCGTGACCGCAATCGGGGATCTCATCATCGCCCACGAAAGGATTTGCTGTAATCAACCATGTCCGCTAACGGACGAAGGGTGCAATTGGTTAGGAAACCAAAGTCAAATGCTGGAGCATCTAGAGGAGTCCCACGCAAATTCTTTGGTCAAAACGAATTCAGCAACATTCGCCCTTGAAGATTTCAAACTGCCCAACAGTCACTTGTATACCCAAAAAGTGAAGTCAACTGTTTTTGAAACGGACGGACACTTGCTGCAACTGGGAATACATTGTAATACGGAGAGTAAACTTATGGCATTCAATGTGGTCCATCTACAAGGACACAACGACGAGGAATTTGATTTTGAAATCTTTCCGTTTGCAAGGCGACACAAGTTCAACGTACTTCTTAGAAGCTACTGTGTGCGCACCCGACATGTGATGTCAACGGATAATTTTTATGATAAAGCGCAACAGGTTATTCATTTGATAAATTCATTTAATCAGGATAAGGTACTTTTTTTCACAGTTAATATTGTAAAGAGAGATGTTAGAAAAGATTTAAGAATTGATTTTGTGCTTGGCGAAAGTGATGAGGAAATCAGTGATTTGTCAGGGGAGGAGGATAATAGTGGATAATTTTATCTGTCTTTGATTTTGATTTTTATTACTAGTTTATTTATGTATGTTTATTATTAGATAACTGATGATGTACTTTTATTTTAATAAATATTTTAATTGGAATGGTGTGATATATCTGTACTTAAATGAACCCCTTTCCTATTTTAATTCATATTAAAAAACAGCATCATCTAAATTTGCCGGTAAGTTGAAATATGTTAAGGGGTTATATACCTTTTTGTGCGGAAAAATTGAGGAAAGTTTGAATTTTTGTAAAGGTATGTAGCAATAATTTTTTTACATCAAAATTATAATTTATTAATAGTAAGTTTCTTAGTGAATACAAAAGGTATTAGTTTATAAAAAAAATATATAATTGGCGGAGTTATGGCCCTTTCCCCGAAACCCTCTTTTTTTGATGAGGCTTGCGGTGATCATCATAAAAGTCAAGCAGGTCAATTGAAATCATAAAACCCAAAAAAATTATTTCACTAGTATAGGGACCTTCCTAGTACTTGAACGATTATTTAAATAAATATTTTATTTTTTCAGCATACGGGAACGTTTTTCCCAAAAACTCAATGTTTTGATCTCTAAAAATTTTATTAAAAAATTCGTATTTGCAAAATAAAAAGGAATCGTTCAAGTACTGACAACATTAATTACAAACAATTCAAGAAAAAAATGAAGAAGATCGGTCAAATAGTTTTTCAGCAATCGTGATCACGGCAAACGCACTTTTGGAAAACACCATTTCGAGATAATCGAGTTTAGCTTGTAATTTTGTTTCGGGAATCCATACTGATTTTGTGAAAAGACGGCAAAACAAACAGCAGAGAAAAAAATTCGATAATCGATGCTAACGCTTCGGAAGCTCGTATACAACTGATTATAAGGGATTTGTCACAAAACATACACGATTTGAATGGTCGAGAATGGAGTAGATGTTCCAGGAAACATGGCACCCCGCTTCGAAACGCTGTAACTTTCGATCTATTGCTTGGATCTCCATGAAAATTTCGTAAAATAAAGGTATATAACCCCTTAATAATAATAAACTTTATACTTTGTAGTGCATGCAATTTTTTTCATGTTATTAATACAATTATAATGCATATGCAAATACTTAAAATAATATGCAATTAAAATAATTATATAAAAATTCTGGTGTAGCCTATGCACATTAATTTTTCATACGTTTCTTAACATCTTACTTTTACTGTAAATCTTTATTTATTTAAAAAAATAGTTTTGCAATTGAATTTCGATTAATTTTATAATTTTTACGCGATTGTTATGAAAATTTGTGCACGTTTTTAATTTTTAATTCGTAATTATGTTTTTTACGCCTACCTTACGGTAGAATGCATATGATTAAATAAATAAATAATTATGTTTATGAATATATATATATATATATATATATATATATATATTATTTAATCTGGATATTTTTAACAAATAAATCATACACTTTACCCGAATCGAATGTATGAGGTATCATCTTTGCCACAAATACAATTTATTACTTTATTATCCGAAGTATTAGAATCGTCCTGAAAAAAATCTTATTTTAACAAATCTTCTTTATTAGAACCCCTGATGGTTTCTCTGGAAAATGTATGTCCGTTGCCTGATATTTTTTTCCTCAAATTTTTCATATAAAATTATGAACACGGTAATGGTCCATGGCGATGGTCTGAAGCCATTGCGTACGGAACGTTGGTGGTTCGAATCCACCGCTAGCCGGGAAATTTTTCCACAAAAAATTTACCCGGCTAGCATATCATGGATGTTGTATAAGGCACAATAGGTCCGTGAAGGGTCGCAGTGCACACAGCCCAGAGGCGCGGGCTGTACTCACCGTAAAAAAATGTACACGTATATATAAAATAAATGAGAGATTGGGAAAAACATTGTTTATTATGATGAAATAAGGAAAAAATAGGTATAACAAAAAATAAATTAAAACGTAAATAGAGAAAAAGTGAGTACATCAAAAATAATGCGCGAAGTGTTAATGTTTCTACAATTGATTGTTGAAACATATAATCATATTTGGTTTGATTTTAATTGCTTGTGTGGGCTGGCAATATCAATCAATAGAAAAAATAGTCTCATGGAACACAATGGAAAGGCACGAAACGTAAATGATAAATGTAATGTAAATGAGATTTTGCTATAATTTACATAGATTTATGTATTCCCGTATCGATTTTCAATCACACCATGAGCATAATCAAATTATACATACTACTTATTAACATCCAAAACGAAGTTACAAATTAATTTCCGTTTTACCAGTAGGGGTTAAGGAGTTGTGTATTTTAATGTGAATATTATTGCCTCCAATTTGCCTGTATGGAATTTCTAAAAGGGCTACATTTATTATTTACGCATATTGAATAAACACAGAAACAATTAAAATATTAATCTAATATTAATTATCGTATCCATGACTACTAAATGGTGTATAAATTAATTTACATATAACTGGAGCAATTTAAATGTATTGACTAATATCACCAGTACATTTATGAAATTTAGAGAAATACGATTTCAACTCTATAAAGGATGTGACAGTTATGATATTTGAGTAAACATGTTCATTTATAAAACATATACAAGTATGAATCCACCTCTTAGCAATCTACCTATCTAAATTTCGATCTTATTAGATCTCATCAGTATAGCTCAGCTAGTGAGGATGATTTCACACACTATCTCGAGTGGTTATATACAAAAATGATACAACTAACCCCCTAGGAGGAAAGTTAAACGCCATCTGGCGGTACCACATCTATTAGCAATGCACACCCATATGGTAATAACCGTCAACATGCTCATGCCATCAGGATCACCGGGTAGTGCCCTCTATAGAATAATATTCCAACAAAGTTCTTGAGAGATCAGCACAAGGCCAATCTTATGTAAAAAATGAAAGTGGCGTAAGTCACATTTAAGTTTTGAATAGGAGATGAGTTTGTTTTTGGAAATTTATGTAAATCGATGTGCGCATTTATAAACTTAAAATTAACTTATTAATAAATAAAAATATAACTATGCACGTATATTTACAGAAATACCAAATGCAAACCCTTCTCCCTATCAAAACAAATTAAATGTGACTTAAGCCACTTTTATTCTTACAGGCTCAATTCTAATTTAATTCTAACATTAGAAATCGAGCAGATTGTTTGCTCAAAAAATGTTTGTTTGCTTTGAAGCAATTTTAATAGGCAAATATTTAACATAACGACTCCGGTTTCTGATTATTTGCAAACGCATAACTTAGATTGTCTCCAGACATGGCGGAAAATAACATATGATACAAAAAAATACAGGGATATACAAAGAAATTTTTATTCTGTCTTGAAATCAGCAAAACGAGTTATCAATATTGTAAACACACGACTGGTAAATCTAAATGCAGGCATCATTTTAGAAGGTACTCTACAAAAAAGAGAAGCAGAATCAGCAATGCCAGTGGAACTGGATGGTCGTATTAAACTTTTTATTTTTAAAGTTGACCGGAAAAAGAGGTCTATCATATAAAGCAAAAACATATTTCCAAATGGCTTTTATTGCAGATTTTCCTTTTGTTTATACTCTGCTTATCTGATTGCTAGTACAATTGTAATAATAACCGACTTCGTTTTAATAATTTAGAAATGTTCTTTTTTCCTATATTTCATTAGGCATTAGTACAACCTACATCCGCGAGATTAACTTTTTAATAAACTAACGATTTAGAAATTAAACCAGGTTTGGCAAAAAAAGGTAACGAATTAACAAATACACCATGCAAAAAGTATTAGAACAATTAATATGAAATTTTGAAGATATATTTGGCATTGGATTACCCTGCTGTTTCATGTATTTTGATTACGATTGAACTATTCTATCAATAACACTGCCCAACAAAATACAATTTTTGGTTTGGTAAAAGTAAGAACTAATTTTGGATGTGCTGATTCCAAAAATACCTCGCTTTTTTTCGTAGCAGCTCTAGTTTTTGAAATACAGGCTAAGTAATTTATTTCTGATAAAGGGCAAATATAATAATAAAATCATGATATCATAGGCCATAATTAAAATTGTGTACCTAAAATTAGAATCTAATTAACCAGTTTTATCTGGTATTACTCATGATCCTGAAACCCGATATTCCTGTACCTACGTAACCACCACCACGAAATAAGTAATATCCTGCCCATATTGACTCTGCAGTACCCGATTGAATATTGAGCTTACGTAGGTGTTAAGTTGTGTTATCATTTCCCCAGTTTTTAGTTAGTAATAAAACATTTTTTTTTAATCAACCACAAACAGACGTAGCTGTGTGAATCATCCTGACGTTTTTTGTTATGTATGTGGCGAATACACTTGAAAAGAAAATAGAAAACCTATATCTGACTTTGTGAAGCGGATTTATATGGCATATTTTGGCGTTCGCTCGGGAGACGAGAATAAATGTTGGGCTCCACATTTCGTATGTAAGACATGCATTAAACATTTACGACAGCGGACAATTAGAAAGAGGAAATGCTTAAAGTTTGGAGTACAAATGGTTTGGAGGGAACCAAGAAACCATCACGATGACTGCTATGTTTGTATCGTAAATATCAAAGACAAATACAAATGCTCATATCTTGATCTAGATTCAGCAAGGAGACCTGCACTGCATTCTAAAGAAATACCCGTTCCATAATTCATCAGTCTTAAGAATCTCTCGGAAGATGATACAGAATCACCAACGTCTGATGAAGTTCAATGTACGCAAACAGAAAACAACAGTAATTTTGAAGGAGACTTATCAAGTCCCCAATGTTTCAATCAACAAGAACTGAATGATCTCATTAGAAACTTCAGCCTTTCAAAATATTCTTCAGAATTACTTGCTTGCAGATTAAATAAAAATAATCTACTTTATACAGGTTCTAATACTACATTATATCATAAAACAGGCAGTTAACAAATAGTAATAACGTAAAATACACGTAAGTTAAAAAATAAGATGATTTTATTAAAAAATTGGCCAATATAGCGTATCTCAAAAACTAGAGGTGATAGACCAAATCTGCCGGCTATTTTGGATTCTGCACCCTAAAATTACCAAGAAACAGTTAAAAAACGCAGGCACCAAAACATCAAGTCTTTTTATTATTCAATTGCTTGGCACGCGAGGTTTAGTGACAACTCGCTGCTTCGAGCGTCTTATTTAGTCTCGAATATTTAAATGATAAAGAAAACTTACTAAGGCAAGGATTTAGTAAATCCTTGTATCCTAGAAGCCGTTCAAGAAATGTTAGGTTCTCAAGCTGCTTTGGGACACCATTATGAAAAGAATTATTGAGATGGCCACCGATATTGAAAATCAAGTCATAACGGGTATAGAGAAGCCAAGATGTTTAGAGATTCAACTTGATGAATCGACTGACGTGAGTAATCATGCTATCCTACTATAAGACTTATTGGATAAACGTTTTTGTAGTCTCGACGAATCTAGACGGACCCTAGTGTTCAGAAATATTTACTGCTCTATATCAAGTATTTTTGAGCGCACTGAAGCAAATGCGTCTGAGTATGTAATGACGGTACTGCGAGCATGACTGAACGTCACTCAGAGTAGTTGCATAATTAAAAGAAGATGCACACCATGAGGTTTTATTCACTCACTTTATGATCTACCGGGAGCACCTAGTGCAGTGAAGTTTTCTACTGAACTTTCAATGTGATGAATGACGCGGTGAAGATTATTAATCAAATTTGTAGTCGAGCTATGAACCCAAAGGACTACCATGTGAGAGCATGAGCTCACTCCACCAACATAATTCTTCTACTTGCAGACGTGAGCTGGTTATCGAGAGGAAGGGTTCTATGTCGAGTTTTTGAACTAAGGGAAGAAGTAAAGCAGTGTTAGCGAGCGCGAAAATGTGAACTGAAGCCTTTGTTGAATGAAGAATGGCTGGCAATTATTGCGTACATATTCAGTCTGCTCAATGAAGTTAATGTTTCTCTGCACGGTTCATAAACATATATATATATATATATATATATATATATATATATATATATATATATTTACTTTAAGTAAAATAGACGCGATCAAAAAGAAGCTCTTAGAATGGTCACTTACAAGAGGAAGATATAGAAATATATCCTTTCTTGGATGAATTTGTGATTGTTGCTGTTGTCAATAATAGAGTCATATTCAAAATAATAAGGCATTTAAGAGCATTAGCTGAAAGTTTTATAAATTATATCCCTGAAAATGAAGACACCTAAAGGTAACCTCATTAATAATCCATTGTTAAAAGATATAAAGTCGTGTGCACTTGATCTTCCTTGAAAAACTGATCGAGTTGTCTTCTGATGTGACTCTGGTGTCACAAAATGCATTCATTACCTCAACGTAGGATATCGCTAGGAAAAGAATATCCAACTTTGAGTATCTATCAATAATTTGATATTATATTATTATTGATTTATATTCACTTCCTCAAAGAAAGGAAACATTCACCTATCCCTTAGTTCTTTTTGGGATTAGGCTCGGTCGACACAGACAGATCCGGCTTTCTACCTGAAAGCTTAGGATGTCTGTCCAATGACTTTTCGTAGTATATGTGCGGTGCCTAGCAGGGCAATTTTTTGTATTTGCTCCGGTCGGGGGTTTCCAGGTATGATGTCTAGATACCTATCTGCTCCTTTTTTCCTGGAGCCTAAGGCCCCGACCACTATTGGCACTACCTTTGATTTTACGTGCCACATTCTGCTGATTTCAATTTCCAAGTCTTTGTACTTGCAGAGTTTTTCGGCTTCTTTTTTTGCAATATTGGCATCATCTGGTATTGCGATGTCTATTAGAAGGCAGGACTTTTCTTTTCTATCATGGATGGTGATATCTGGTCGATTGGCTGGTATCGTTCGGTCTGTTTGAATGGATACATCCCAGGTGATCGTTACGTTGCTGGTGTCCACAACTCTTTCTGGTTCGTGTTGGTACCAGTTGTCAGCAACTGGTATTTCCAGGCATTTACACAGTTTCCAATGTATGTAGCTCGCCACTTTATTATGCCTATGCGTATATTCGGTCGGTGCCAGACAGGTGCATCCCGAGATAATTATATTATATTATTATTATTATATTATATTATTATTATTATATTATTATTATTATATTATATTATATTATTATTATTATATTATATTATTATTATTATATTATTATTATTATATTATTATTATTATATTATTATTATTATATTATTATTATTATATTATTATATTTTTTCGACTTCTTATTGGTGTGAAAAGACCTTTTCAGCAACAGAGAATCTGAATAGATGTTAATAGCTCTTCGTCTCTCAGAAGCAACTCTGCAGTCTCCTATATAAACTATTCGATCAAGAAAGCCGCATCAGATATCGCACTAAAAATTTTTAATTGCATAACATATTCCTATATAATAAATAAAATACTATGTATATTGATTTGTATTTGTCTCAGGTTTCAGCCAGTCTGCGAAATATTTATCCGCAGGTGCAAAAAAGTTGAAGAACACTGATATAATACAAGCATATTATGGCTCTCGAATATAACTTTGTCAGGGATGCATTTGTCTCTACCTAGGACTGCTTTTGTCGGATATTTTATATTTAAAACTATTTTCCAACAGTAAACGAAAAGATAAATGAATCAATCAATGAGAATGCGTTATTTATATGCCGCATAAAATTGTTTTTATTGTCTTTGTATGTAGCTTGTTGTCATATTAATTCCATGAAATACTCTGTTCCGGCGTCATTTTTCATTATCTTGTTTCGAGAAAAATGATTAATATCACAATAAAAGCTTGATTGAAATACAAATTATAAGTAAGGCGGGGCTATTCGACATGTAAGGATAACGCGCCAAGACCAAACAAAGTGTACATAGAGATCCTAAAGCTGATTCACGAAGATAGTATTGATATATATATATATATATATATATATATATATATATATATATATATATATATATATTATCTATTGCCTTTTACCTTTCGGTGTAGGCTATTACATTTACATTATTAACATTATAATTTACAATTGCTGTTGTTTATACATTTGTAAATTCTTTCCACTCCTTTCTGTTCTTCGCCAGGTCTCTTGCTTGCTTGACTGTCTTTCCTTTCTTGATTATTATTTCCTCTATTATGTAGTCTACCTCTTGGTCTACCTTTTCTTCTTTTATTTCCAGTTCTGCTTCCCATACCTGTTTTTTTCTTCTTTTATTTCCAGTTCTGCTTCCCATACCTGTTTGGTTTGATTCTTTTTGACCATCCTGATTAAATGTCCCCACCAGTTTAGTTGTTTCTTTTCTATATACTTATCTACAGCTTCAATACCCAGTTCTTCTCTGATGTCATCATTTCTTATTCTGTCCCTTCTCGTAACTTGTTTTACTGTATTCTACTTGTATCCCTCTTCGTTAGTTTCCACGTTTCGCTTCCATATGTCAGTATAGGTCTATATATGCTTTTATATATATTTATTGTTGTCCTTCTGCTGATCTCTTTTTTGTTAATCAGTATATTGTTCAATGCGTGGTAAGTTTTAACTGTGTTGTTTATTCTGTTGCTAAGTTCGCCTTCCATTTTTCCGTCTTCTGTTAGTGCTACTCCTAGGTATTTGAATTGTTCTACTTGTTCTATTTTGTGTTGTTCTATCTTTATATTTATTTGTTCTTTACCGTTTCCTATTACCATCACGTTTGTTTTGTTATAATTCATTTTCATGTTATACTTTTCTAGACGTCTGTTCCATACACTAAGGTTATGCTGCAGATTACCTTCATTTTCTGTTATCACTACGACATCATCAGCGAATGCTCCTTCCGATATTTTTACAACTTGCATGTTTTTGTACCCTATATTTGCTTTTTTGGTTTCTGGTTTCATGCTCTTCATTATTTCATCCATGTATATGTTAAATAACGTAGGACTGAGCCCGCCTCCTTGTCTTAGTCCAGTGGTTGTCTTAAATGTTCCTGATGTTTGTCCCTTGTGTATTATTGCATTGGTGTTGTTGTTATATATGTTTTGTATTAATTCGACTGTCTTTCTTTCTACACCTCTCTCTTCCAGGATTGTCCATAATTTATTTCTTGGTATCGTGTCGAATGCTTTTTCCAGGTCGATGAATCCTAGGTATGTGTTTTTATTATTTGCAATTCTTTTTTCTGTGATTTGTTTTATCGTGAAAATGTTGTCCTGTGTAGATCTTCCTTTCCTAAATCCACATTGTGATTCTTCTAGCGTCTCTTCTATTTTTGCTAATATCCTTTTGTTAATTGTTTTTTCTAAGGTCTTCATACCTATGCTTATGAGTGGTATACCCCTATAGTTTGAACATTTTGTCTTATCGCCTTTCTTGTGTATCGGTACGATTAACGATATTTGCCAATCTTTAGCTATTTTATTCGTCCTCCATATTTTGTTTATTAATTTCAGTAGGATTTCATTACCTACAGGTCCCATGTGCTTGATCATTTCTGCTGTAATCTGGTCTTGTCATGTATTGATATACGATGACGAATATTTTTAATCAAATATATGCTACGGTAGTGATACCAAAGTCTTAATCAATTTTTATATATTATTTATCTTATTTAAACCTAACCATTTTATGAGCATTTTTTTATAATATATATAATACAAGTGTAATGTTATTCGATGCTAAATGTACCTCACCGTACGTCTAATGGAGCATTAGTAAATTTATAGTAGGGTTTAACAATCAAGATGGAACAGAGGGATGCAATGGGTGAGAAATGCAGGATGGGATATTCTGAATTGATGTACAGACGAAGCATGGGAAGAGTAAAAGACGTTATGTGGCCAGGGAGGTGTTTCTGTGATAGACTACGTATAAATCAAAGCGATCGGAAGGGACGAGCTAGTACATTTCAGAGTAGAAAACAAGGGGGGGTGTTGTCGGATCATGCGCCGCCGGTGGAAGTGGCGATGACAGGTAAGAAGAGGAGAAATTGTGAGGAAAGAATGGGCAGCAGGGGTTCCATCTAAACTGAACTGGAAAATTTCGTATATAAGAAAAAGACTTTAGAAAGGGGAGAAGGACTAGGGACGATTTTCACGCTAGCGAGAATGGCGGAGGAAGTACTGTAGTGCAAAAGGAGAATGTATACCATATTTGTGGATCTGCAGGCAGCATACGACTCAGTTTGTAGAGGTAAGCTAGTGTAATGTATGAAAAGATTTTAGATGATGGAAGAGGAAGCGGTAGAATGAGCGAGAAGGATGTACAAAGCAAAAGCTAGATTGAATGGAGAAGTTTCGTAGAAATTTAGAATTACTCTTTAATCTGTACACAAGTGAGTTGGAAGAGGTGTTAAGAGCAAAGGGGAAGAGTTGTGGTAGGTAGAACCAAGGTATGGGCATTAATATAAGCGGATATAGTGCATATGGCCAAGATAGTAGAAGAGATACAAAAATGTTGCAAAGATTTTGAAGGTTCCTTGATAAGAAGGAGTTAGTAATGAATAAATTTTAGAAGGTCTAGAAATAAGGGTAGGATTGGTAATGCGGAAAAGTAGAAATGGAAGGGAAGAACGATTGCATTAAGTATTTAGACTTTTGGATTGACTGCAGAGGTGACTTTAGGCAGCATTTGGAGTGAGTGCATACAAAGGCAAGACTGACGGAATCCAATAGAAAATTAAAGAGGTGGTATCATAATAATCTAGTAATAGCGTGTAAGATCTGGCATGCATGTGTGAAGCAATATTGTTGTATGGAGTGGAAGTGTGGGGATTGAGAGAGTGGGATATATTTTAAATGGAGCAAGGCTGGTTTCTGGAAAATCTGCTAGGACTCAAAAGATTCGTCGCATATACATCAGCTAAACCCAAAGCAAGTTGCATATTAGCATATTTTTCATAGCTATTGCAAGGGATCGGAGGCACATAACTTTTTGCAAACTTTTTTGATTATTTGAAAAATTTTGAAATGTATGAGGTAAAACAGAAAAACTTTGAGAGATAACCTGTATATTACTTTGAAGCATTTTTTTTGTTATAAATAAATTATAATACTATACTTGTGACAATCAATATAAATATAAGTGTAAACATACGTCTCGCGCAAATAATTGACGTTTATTAATTAGAATAAGAATATTGCCTAAAAACATGTTGTTGTTTATTAATTTACTACTAATGCTAGACATCCTTATAAAACATTTATAAAGGTATACAGCCGGAAAAGTTAATTAATAAAGTCAATTAATGCTGCACGAAAAGCGGACACGAAATTTATGGAACATCAAATCGCCTGGCTTGGCTGTATAATTGAATTCAGTTCCTAAAATAATTTAAATTTAAATCACGTTTTTCTTGCAAGCGATGTAAATAACTCAACCTTATCATACGCGATAAATAGCATGTTATCCGAAAATAACATTTTGCTGATTATCATATATTGATTAATAGAGGGGGACTAATTGTGTGCTATCGACCAATTCAACAGGATGGCAGAATTATTATATTCTAATTATTATCAATAACCCTGCCGGGTTGGGATGCTACATTTTCTTATAACCTGAGGACTAATATAAAACGACCATAATGCAAGGAAAAAGGGCTTTGCGTAAAAGCGTAAAATGTCGGGTCAAGTTGTATTAACAAGGGTGGGGTGGTGATTTACCGAACGTTTTGAACATCGACGTGGAGGAGGGTGACATATTTGCGTTCCCATAATACTTGCAGCTAACGAAGGCAAGCAAGCGGACATTACCACTTTATTTCGTTCGTAAAATGTAATTTCGTACGGTTCAGAATTAATTTGTATCACACAGATATTTTTATGGCTATAGTAAAACAAACCCGCAGTTTTACTATTTTAATCAAGACGAATATTATTTTTGTCTTTTACTTTTTCTTATAACATAAAATGGAATTTTATTGTGATGGGGTTAAAATTACTATACTTGAGTTTCTTAGAGTGTATAATTTATTTAGACTGTACACATTTCAAGATACAAATTACAGTTTCATAATATCTATATGTTTGTAGGCATCAAAATACCGGAAGAGCTTGTAATACCGACATTCCATTATTTAAAACTCATAATACCGGGATCCTAATATTTAATTAGGTGAATATTTGTTTATGGTGTTTGTAATCTTATATAAACGTGCGCGTTCATGTGTCTTTAGACATCGAAAAAACTTGAAAATGCTTTGAGCTTAGGTTGTTACAACAATAAAATAAGTGATAAAAAACATAATAGTTTTATTCATCTCCTACATTAGGCCAATATATTCTTAAAAGTTGGACTGCTCGTACGTATGTTTGAAATAAGTAGGTTGTAATATGACAAACATCACATCAGTGCATAATACTATATCATAATCGTATCAGAATAATAGGTTTTATATTATTTTTATTCTTTTCACGCGATTGTATGAACATTTGTATACGTTCTCCTATTAATATTTTTTTCATACTGAATAATATATTTCTATTCTCGATATTTTGAGCAAAGAACCTAAATCGAATGTAATTTTTGTAAAATTTGCAGGTAAAGTTCTTGAAATAATTAAAAAGGATTTTGTAGAAAAAACGTCGTGAATTGGTAAACATGGTCTTTCCTCCAGTCAATTACTACTACAAACTAATCAAAAGAAAACTACGTGGTCTGGGATACCGGATTAGCAATCCCTATAGTGTGGTCAATTTATACCCGGAACGAATGAAGTGAACTGGGAACATAGCGGATAAACTATTAATAAATAATCTTGAGTAATATCGTTATTCAATAAAACAAACAAAACGTCTTATATTATTTTGGAAAAAAGGCAACAATAATTACATAATATTAAAGGGTGCATACACAATTTATATATAAATGTATAAGGAATCGAATGGAATTGGTTACTTTCCAATCCCTATAATATTAAAACGAAGACAATGGTTTGAAGCCGACCTGTCATATATGTTTATTGGTGTTGTCAGTTCAAAACTGGGGGGTCGCGGGTTCTAATTCCCACCGAGATATGTCTTTTTATATTTGTTATTCATTATTTAATTAAAGTATTAAGTGTTCTGAAGTAATAGCAGTAAAGTTCTGCTTTTTTGCAATTAAATATGTATTTAATAATTGTATTTAAAGTAAGGATTTGTCTATTATTTTAATTAAAAATCAACCCCGAACAGTGGGCATTTCACGTAGTTTAATCATATTTAGTAAATGTTAAAAGTTTCTTATTCATTTGTAAAGCTACTCTCCCTAAAATAAAATTGCTACCTCTGGATAGAGGCAGGACGGCAGTGCATACAGGCATAAATGTTATTTAATTAGAGTTTGAATTTTGTTTCGTTTACTTTTTTTGAGAATTACTAGTTACTGTTTCTAATATTTTATTAGACCAGCGATTGAAAGTTTCCTATACATGATTTTCAATTTATCTACACTTGTAACAAAATAGTATATGCAGACTCAAACAAACCGTACACTGACCATGTTCCCGAATTCCTTCAGTGTTGCCCTTAAATAACTATTATCTCATCAAACATCAATTTTGTAATACATATTCTAGTTCTACCCTAAATATTATTCTCTCAAATTGGGGAACGCCTTGCATATGTTAATTATATGGGTCATATACAATGAAGATTTCCGAATTTACGATCAAGCACTAAAATCCCTCGGGAGGGAATAACATGTACGGATATTTTGTAAATATGTATGAGTAGCCATCGGGCATACCACAGACTACTGTGTTAATAAAATGCGGGATAACGAACATTAATCAAGACTATACTGCGAATTCAAGTAGAAAATTATTTAAAATAAATCTGATTGAATGCTACAAAGAGTGTGTAACTAAATAAATTATTAAAAATAATAATAATAATTTGTTATCTCATAAATTACAGTCTGACGATGTCAACGGTAACGCATACGCATAGGCACAGATTTATTGAAACTACCGCTTTTGTGCGCATTGAAACTTGTTATTGTAGAGAATTTAATAATCTATTTACTCTGTCGTCAAGACCAATAAATATACGCTCTGCCGCCGCGACTGGTAAACATATCAGTTATATATACACAGATAAGTGCAGATTTACGTGTTTGCACTATTGATTATTTTTTCAGCAAAAAAATATATTATTATAAACTACAATTAAAAATTATTAAAAAATGTATGGTAGGTTCGTCAAAATTACGTCCCCAGAATCTGGAAATATACGGATGTAATAATAATACCAAAAACAGGGAAAGACTTCAATGGCGCACAGAACAATTTTCCTATTAACAAATATATAAAAAATATTCGAAAAACTCGTTCTAAAGAGATTAATGATAACTATCGAAGATAAGGGAAGATAAGCACGCAATGGTAGACCAAGTGCACAGCATCGCCAACATAAAGGTTTGTGCTACAATATTCCTGGATGTAGAACATACATTTGACAAAGTGGCGACACACTTGTCAATTAGGAATAGACCAAGTCCCCCTGATGTCTAATGACATTCTAGCTACAGGAAAGATATTTTCAAGTCAAATACGATGACACTTATTCAGATGTAAAATTAATCTACGCGGGGGTACCACAAGGCAGCGTATTGGGGCCGATACTCGGTATATATTGGTATACTATTACTTCGTCGGCAGGAAGGTTCCTGGTATACATTCTATATACCAGGGACCTTCCTGCCGACGAAGCAATAGTATACCAATAGTCAACCTTGGCAGACGATACTGCAGGCATGGCAATTGAGTAAAAGGTAGAGACTGCAACTCCAAAATGTAAAGCAAATGGGCAAGAAACATAGCAAATAAAATTAAACGAAAGCAAATCATGCCATATAAACTTCACGAAAAGACAAATACCCCAATTAAAGGTAACAATACCAGACCAACCTAGAACCACAGGCTACAACTTCTAAATACTAGGTATGACCCTAGACGCAAAGCTCAACTGGAAGGAGCCCGTAAAGAAAAGCAAACAGAACTTAGATTAAAACACAGCACGATCTACCTACCAATTGGGTGTAACTCCAATCTTCTGGTGCACAATAAAATGTAGGCTGTATAACCAGATACTCAAACCGGTGTGGCCCTACTGAATCCAGCTATGGGAATGCACCAAGAAATCTAACATCTACATTATACAAAACTATCAAAACAAAGTTTTACGAAATATTGTCAGCGCTCCATGATACATTAGAAACACCGATCTACACAGAGATCTACAAATAGAACCCGAAATCAACTTAATCAAGAAATTTGCAGCAAAACACGTGGAGAGACTCAATTTTCAAACTCGAACTACTGTAGCAACATTGTGCGTAGGCTAACGCGCCAACGTCGTCAGACGTCAGTGGGAGTACGCGAGATAAAGTCATTGCATGGCAAACCAAAACGTAATTCTTAGATCCAATGGGTGAAATGAACAATAACTATCTATCCTGAGTTAGAAAAAAGGAGCTAATTAGTTTACTAGGTGCTACATTACTAAGGCTAGCCTTCATAAAGAAAATAAGAAAGTATATGGTTCAAACTACTTACATTCCGAGTCATAATTGAATAATGATGATACTCCTGAATTAACTGAATAGCTCTTGATATTAATCTTTTCTTAATAATTTTCCTTAATTTGCAAAATTATAATTGTCTTAAATCTTTAGCAATAACAGCTGTTTTGTTTATCACTGTGTGCTGCTCCGTCTCTTTGTCTTTGTTTCTTGTTCGATTTGTCGTGCAAGCCTTTACCTCGTCTCTTACAACCGGCGCACGACAGCAAAACGAAAGCACTTTTAATTGTAGATTTTTCTTGACGTGAAGTAATCAACTGAATACATAGCTCCTGATATTAGCTTTTCCTCAATAATTTACTTTAATTTGAATAATTATACTTGTCTTAAATTTTGAAAGATATATATATATATATATATATATATATATATATATATATATATATATATATATATATATATATATATATATATATATATATTATCAATGTAGGCTATTACATTAACATTATAGTTTACAATTACTGTTGTTTATACATTTGTAAATTCTTTCACTCCTTTCTGTTCTTCGCCAGTTCTCTTGCTTGCTTGACTGTTTTTCTTTTCTTGATTATTATATCCTCTATTATGTTGTCCCACTCTTTTCTTGGTCTACCTCTTCTTCTTTTATTTTCAGTTCTTGCTTCCCATACCTGTTTTGTTTGATTCTTTTTGACCATCTAAATTAAATGACCCCACCAGTTTAGTTGTTTCTTTTCTATATACTTATCTACAGCTTCAATTCCCAGTTCTTCTCTGATGTCATAATTTCCTATTCTGTCTCTTCTCGTAACTTGTTATACTCCTCTGAGATATTTCATTTCCATTGCCTGTATTCTACTTTTGTCCCTCTTCGTTAGCTTCCACGTCTCGCTTCCATATGTCAGTATAGGTCTATATATGTTTTTATATATATTTATTTTTGTCCTTCTGCTGATCTCTTTCTTGTTAATCAGTATATTGCTCAATGCGTGGTATGTTTTAGCTGTGTTGTTTATTCTGTTACTAAGTTCGCCTTCCATTTTTCCGTCTTCTGTCAGTGCTACTCCCAGGTATTTGAATTCTTCTACTTTTTCTATTGTGTGTTGTTCTATCTTTATATTTATTTGTTCTTTCCGGTTTCCGATTACCATCACTTTTGTTTTGTTATAGTTCATTTTCATGTTATACTTTTCTAGGTGTCTGTTCCATACACTAAGGTTGTGCTGCAGATTACCTTCATTTTCTGCTATCACTACGACATCATCAGCGAATGCTCCTTCCGATATTTTTACAACTTGCATGTTTTTGTACCCTATGTTTGCTTTTTTGGTTTCTGGTTTCATGCTCTTCATTATTTCATCCATGTATATGTTAAATAATGTAGGACTGAGCCCGCCTCCTTGTCTTAGTCCAGTGGTAGTCTGAAATGTTCTTGATGTTTGTCCCTTGTATATTATTGCATTGGTGTTGTTGTTGTATATGTTTTGTATTAATTCGACTGTCTTTCTTTCTACACCTCTCTCTTCCAGGATTTTCCATAATTTATTTCTTCGTATCATGTCGAATGCTTTTTCCAGGTCGATGAATCCTAGGTATGTGTTTTTATTATTTGCAATTCTTTTTTCTGTGATTTGTTTTCTCGTGAAAATGTTGTCCTGGAACTTCCTTTTGCTAGTATTCTTTTGTTAATTGTTTTTTCTAAGATCTTCATACCTATGCTTATGAGTGTTATACCCCTATAGTTTGAACATTTTGTCTTATTGCCTTTCTTGTGTATCGGTACGATTAACGATACTTGCCAATCTTTAGGTATTTTATTCGTCCTCCATATTTCGTTTATTAATTTTAGTAGTATTTCGTTACCTGCAGGTCCCATATGTTTAATCATTTCCGCTGTGATCTGGTCTTGTCCTGGTGCTTTCCCTATTTTCATTTCCCTTATTATCTCTAGTATTTCTTTTCCATTGATCATCTCTATATCTGCTTCCGAGTCGTTCTGGTCTCTTGTCTTCTGTTCCTTTCCACCATTTTGTGATAGTAAGTCTTCAAAATATTCTTTCCATCTTTCCAGTATTTTTTCGTTGTCCTTCAGCAATATTCTTTGATTGTCTTGTATATAAGTTACTTCTTGTCCTTTTTCTTTTCTTGAAAGATAATTATGTTTTTTCCTCCTTCTGAGAAACATTATTTATTGAGTAAAACTCTCTTGTACTTCTCAGGATGTAATTATATGTTATGACTTTTTAATTAGTATTTATAGTATTTATCTTAAACGAAAGCACCTAGAATTGTAGATTTTTCTTAACGTAAAGTAATCAACTGAATACATAGCTCCTGATTTTAGTTTTTCCTTAATAATTTACTTTAATTTGAATAATGATACTTATAATTTTTCTTCCTCTCGAGAAACATTATTTATTGAGTAAAGCTCTCTTGTACTTCTCAGGATGTAATTATATGTTAAACGAAAGCATCTAGAATTGTAGATTTTTCTTAACGGGAAGTAATCAACTGAATACATAGCTCCTGATATTAGTTTTTCCTTAATAACTTACTTTATTTTGAATAATGATACTTGTCTTAAATTTTGAAAGAGAATTATATTTTTTCTTCCTTCTAAGAAACATTATTTATGGAGTAAAGCTCTCTTGTACTTCTCAGGATGTAATTATATGTTATGACTTTTTAATTATTATTTATAGTACTTATTTTAAACGAAAGCACCTAGAATTGTAGACTTTTCTTGACGTCAAGTAATCAACTGAATACATAGCTCCTAGTATTAGCTTTTCCTTAATAATTTACTTTAATTTGAATAATGATACTTGTCTTAAATCTTGAAAGATAATTAAATTTTTTCTTCCTTCTGAGAAACAATATTTATTGAGTTAAGCTCTCTTGTACTTCTCAGGATGTAATTATATGTTACGACTTTTTAATTATTATTTATAGTATTTATGTTAAACGAGCACATAGATTTGTAGACTTTTCTTGACGTCAAGTAATCAACTGAATACATAGCTCCTAGTATTAGCTTTTCCTTAATAATTTACTATAATTTGAATAATGACACTTGTCTTAAATATTGAAAGATAATTATATTTTTTCTTCCTTCTGAGAAACAATATTTATTGAGTTAAGCTCTCATGTACTTCTCAGGATGTAATTATATTTTATAAATTTTAAATTTATAGTATTTATATGTTAAGTTCGTTTATACAGTTGTCCGTAGAGTATCTGTCCTATAGAGTACATATGGCACTAACAAAAAACATGATTTCTAAAATTAAAAATTATCATGCTAAAATAACATGTTTCACTTAAAATGAACGTGTTTGGTTTTGTTAACATCAATTTAATTTTATAATTAAAAAACTTTATCCACAATGTATGCAATAATTTTTTACAAAGAAAGTTTCCAAGCTTAATTATAAAACGGAAAATTGTATTCTATTAAAATCGTGAACTGACAATCAAAATCGCATTTTTCAATAACTACTTTATAAATTAAGTTGTTGGAAATGTATTATTTTATACTTTAGGCAAAACTTTTGTTACATATCTTACTTGGTATGCTAAACTAATACCATATTTTATTACTCAATTTCACATTCGCATGTAAATATTAAGTTATTTAAATAATTTATAAAAACGCATAGTAAGATTATATCTACAGCCAGCACCGTGGTATGATTATATGGAGCACTAGGCACAATTTCTGGTATATGTAATCAGTACAAGTACTTTTCAGAACACGAACTCATAATGACGGAAAGGGATATCAAAGATATTTTAGTTTCTTTTTAAATCAAATCCTGAAAGTAATTATTATAAAATTTGTGTAAAAATTCGTAAACATCATGTTAATTTCGTCTTGCTTTATCCAAAACTGTGTCTTGCGTGAAGCGACTATGGATGATTAGAGCACTTATGCCCCAGTTTGAAATGGGGCCCCTTTGTGAGAGGAGCCCTGGGCACCGTTCAGGTACCACTGTCTGAGCCTAAGATAAAGACAAGAGGAATATGATTGCCATGAGCGTGTGCTGTGGATATTATTTCAAATAACAAGCTACGAAAATATATTAAAGACATCAACGACATCAAAAATTTAAAAGTGAGTGAAAGGACGCAACAATTGACTATCTAACCAACCATCCACTACAACGAAATCAGCTTTCTAAACCAAGCAGACCTTCACCGAGGAACGTATGGTCAATCTGCTTGCAGGAAACATGATTTTTTTAACAATCTGTATTACATTTGTATATGTATTACATTAGTCTTATTAAAAAGAGAAAACGAATATATCCAGAGTTGCTAGTCTCCCATAGGACGCCTCCCTAGATGGCGATAGGGAAACGCTAATCAGATATGATTATCCGGTGTCCGGGGAAATAAAATATCTGGAGCGGACCAAAACTTGCAACCAAGGCAGCAGTAGTTTAGCATTAAACTAAGACAGCTGCCTTACACAGAATGCTTGTCGGTACAAACAAACTCCCTAAAATAGCCTGCTTGGCGCTAACATGATGGGGCACTCTTTTGTTTCTGAAAGGATAAATCGTTCCTCTAAGCGGAAGAACCAAACTTTGGTCAGCGGTATAAGATGTGGGAGGCAACAGAAAACAACCACATTAAAGATCCTAAAGGATATTCTAGGTACAATCATCATGGACTTATCATGCACCTCAATTCAAAATATTCAAGTGTAATAATTCCCCCAATCGCATCTCCGAGGGGGAATGCACTGAAGAAAGGTATAAGAAAGAAGAAATGGGAACAAGAACCATTTATAAAAGTGGAAACGTGAAATATAAGAACATTGGCACAATAAGGAAAGATATATAATGTCATAAAGGAAATGGAAAGGCTGAATATAAAGATAATGGACATAAGCAATATAGAATGGCCAGGACCCTACGATGCATCCATTAGCTTACCGCTTACTATTCGGGTACATCCGATGGAACGCATAAACGCGGAGTTGGAATAATTGTTAATAATATCAAAGCAAGAAACAACCAATTTTGTACCTGTGTAGAACAATAAATTCTGCTACAAATATGTATGAACCGAGTCCCAGTCAACACATACAGGTGTATGTTCCTACAAGTGATGGTACAACGGAAGAAGTGAACAACATATCGTACCATAAAATTGAACACAGCACGAATGAGCTCCCGAATCAACAACTGACTATACGAATGGGAGAATTTAATTCAAAAATAGGCACAAGGATAAACTGGAGAGCACATCGATCCATATGGCCTGAGACAGAGAAACGAAAGAGGAGAACAATTAAGCAACTTCACAGCAGAACACAAGTGAATAGTAACAAACACATTTTATAAACTCCTTGTGAGAACCAGCAATTTCGCTGGAGGTTTGTTAGAATTCAAATAGACTATATGAGCCTGTGAGAATGAAAGTGGCGCAAGTCACATTTAAATTATTTTGGAAAGGAGAAAGTTTGTGAACGTGTAAATACCAAAGCCAAATCCTTTTGTTTTTCAAAATAACCTAAATATGACTTAAGCCACTTTCATTCTCACAGGCTATATAATATATTTGTAGACAAACAAATTGCTTCACATCGGTAAAAACACACCCTGTTAGTCTGATCCAATGTTGGCTTGGATCAGACTACAACCCACTGGTAGGAGCACATAAGAATAAGAATGAAGAAAGTACACAAGCAAGTTAAAACCACTAACAATGCCACCAAACTGCAAGAAGACAAAATAAAAAGGGAATACAAGATGAAAAGAACAAATTCAAACAAGCAATGGAAAAACGATATTTTAAAAACTGATAAACGCGGCAAAAAGAAAATCCAACTTTTCTTGACAGAAGAAGACTTGGAAAGGAGAAGATTAATGAAAAACACATGAAAGAATATAAAACAATTCATTTTTATGAATTTTTTTATATTCTTTCTATCATTAAGAAAATTAGACTAGACAACTAAAGAGGAAAAAAACTAACAAAAAATATATAGAAATAGAAACACTATAGGTTAAGTATCCAGTTTTAATATATACACCAGTACTTACTAACAAACACAAGACAAGACAAACACATAAACTCATAGCGGGAAATGATGAAATAATAGTGACTAAAAACAAACTGAAGACTCATGGAAAAGCTATGTACAACAATTATTTCATGACACAAGACCAGATATCCCTAAATTAGGAGGCGAAAAAGGACCAAATATCTTAACAGATTAAATAAGTGCAGCGATAGAACAAATGCAAGATGGCAATCTGGATTTCCCCAAGGGGTCTTACTACTTACGGAATAAGTTCAGTAAAAAAATAGACTAGTCTTTTTATAAAACCGGTCTGAACTGAACAGAATAGACCCCCAAATGCAAGCAGAAATTCGCAAGCTAATGGATAACAATGGGGTAAAATGGATAACTTTTTTTTAATTATTCAACAAAATATACAAACGCCATAGTATCCCGCATGTATCTACTTGAGCTTGCAACTGTAGATTATAATGCTGCGCTGCTATGTCTTCTGAACACTAATGTACGGTTTCGACTCCTGGAGATTATCAAAAGAAACAGAGAAAAAACTGGAGGCCTTTGAATTATGGGCAACTCACTTAGGTTACATGGATTGCAACTAAATAATCGTTCTAAAGTACATCAAAGCATTCAAAGCATATATCTACAAATTAATATATTAAACTAATGTAGAGTTCGATGATAGCTCTATTTTAGTTTAATATACTAATTTGTAGATATACGCTTTGAATTATATCCAGGAATTATTTTTTCTGTAAGAGACAATATATTTCAAATATATGACTTTTTAATAATTTAGTATTAACATCAACAAAATAAAGTAAGGCATTGATAACAGTGTATGTTGATAGAGTATGCTTAAATATAATCCTAGCAGATGTTTTAAACGTCGATCTCTTAAAAAACACAATACAGAAGAGGATCGTAATGCAATTTGTAGACTATTGTTCTATTATAGCTAAGAAAACTGTAGAAAATCTGGATAAATCTATCGATTGTACCATACCCTCTGTTCGTATGCAGGAATCACTATATGTATGCTATTGAGAATATAAATTATAAATAAATATAAATTAAAAATAATAATAAATATGAGAACGAGTTATGTAACACTATGATGAAACTCTAGAAAGAAAATTCCAGCAGTACTGATGAGTTCTTAAAAGCGTTACATTTGGGATATAATAAAGGATGCCTTGTTTAACAAATTTATATCACGCGGTGATTTTATTGAAGACAGCTATTATATACCCCATTTTCAAAAAATAAGTAAAAACCCTGTTAAGCTAATAATATATATTGAAGGAAGACGGGGGAACAACCTTAGCGCAAAAAAATGCACCCCACACCTCTGAAATTTATTCTACCGGCGCCTTTGACTACGTGTGTTGTATACGAACATAAAATAAGGTCGTAGTTAGTATTACATGATAGATATAATAATTATTTCAATGATTACAATTTTATCGGTTTTAATAACATAAACCATATTAGTAAACAAGTAATTACGAAACATTTTAATTCTATTCCCATGTACTTAACATGACTGTTTTACTGTTATAAATATAATACACAAATACAGAAGTATTACATCGCGACAACACAAGAAAATAATTGTTAGTCCTTATTTTATATAATAGATGTATTAATAATTTCAACGATTACAGTTTTTATCGGTTTTAACATAAAAGTAGTACACACGCGAGTATATAAATAATATTAATTCTTCCCGTTTTATTAACTTCATTGTTTTACTGTTACAAATACGATACTACAAATCATTTATAAAAAGTGTAACAACTGATTGTCTGGCCACAGTTGTTGGTATCAGATATGACTTCCGCAAAATAGTTTTAAATGAGTTTATTACCGCAAACAAATTCAGACAGATATTGTTCATAGAAAACTTTTACAGTATATGGGCGTATGAAAATTAATTTATTAAATTTTTATTATTATTAGTATTTTATCCACATTTTTGTATTAATTATTTAAACAAAAAGATGAAGAAATCATACTGAAAGCAAGATATATATGAGTTTATATATTGCGATTCACACGAGGAGACATCACTGACTGAATAAATCTACTACAGTTTTTATAATAACAGATTTAATCAAATTAATAATATATAGACAAATATGTTTTTAATGTGGTACTTAAAATAAGTATGTACAGACAAGTTACAAGTTACAACATAGATAGATTAGACAAATGAAAAGGCAAACAGATATCAGATTTAGATTGTTTAATCCATAAATTTTCGAAAATAATTATATAAATTTCACTTTGTATCAATAGCTATTAACTATTATTATTAAAGTTTTGAACCTGATGTAAGTTTTGCTATTTTTCAAAGAGAGAAGTTAGAGAAAATTATTGATCCATTTCTATAAAAAAATAAATTTCTTATGTTAAATGATTCACTAAATATAAATATATATATATATATATATATATATATATATATATATATATATATATATATTTATATTATATATTATATTAAATGAATACAATCAATTCTTAACGAAAAATGAGGAGTAATTTCAATATTTATTGCAGATTGTTATTATTTTTGCAATTAAAAATGTTTTTCAGATTTAAAGTTTAAAAAAAAACTTTTAATTGTTTAAAATATTCTTAATTCAAATATTTAATAATATATATTATAACTATCATCAGTAGACCACAATTCAATGTCAATGTCAAGAAAATCATACGGTAAATATTATTTTAAATTTTGTAAGAGACAAATATTTTAGATACATTATAAACACGCCAGTCTAAAAATAAATAATAATAAAAATAATTTAAATCATATTAGAAATGAAATTTTGAGAATTGAAAATATAAATTAAAAAAAAAAACTTGAAAAATAGTTAACAAAAACTCAAATTTATACAATTATTTTAAATTATGTAACGTATTTTGTTTAACTTTTTTACTGATCTTAGTGCAGAACATATTATATATTATTGTATTGAGTGTTTAATAAAAACTAGACAATGGAATGGCATAGAATGTATGCAGGTTGATAATAATGCTTTGCTGTTAACTCTAAAATTTATTTAGTACGAATTGCAGATCATCTACATCCTATTTCTATGAATTATGGTCTAATTCAAGTCTTACAAAATAAATGTCAGAGCCAAAATCAAATTATATTTATTACGTTGTGTAAATTCTACGATGATTTATATTTGACACTTGTTTGGCTACGAAATGAGACATTGTTTGTTTATTTTCCTGTAATATATCAATGGTTTAAACTATAACCGACGCATACTTTTCAAACAACAAATGTAATCAAAGTAATAATATTCACTTTTTATTTAATTTATTAATTAAGTATATTTTTCGTAGTTTTTGAGATACGAGCTAATTGATAACACATTTGTATCTTAATTGTACTGATTTGTCTATACAGGGTGTCCTTAAAGTGTGAAATAAATTCGATTAAACCTGTGTTTATGATTATTGCAAAAATTGCTCGGACACTTCGATTATTAATTTTAAATTGCCAATTTTTAATGAAAGTCTCAATTTTTGTCGACCATTTTTGAATAAGTAATGACATCATCTTAATTTTTTTCAAATGACAACCCATTTTTTTTTATTGCGAATTCTGAAAGGGATTGTTTATCTGCGATCAGCGATGTATAATATACATCGCTGATCGCAGAAAAACAATCCCTTTCAGAATATATGTGACATAAAGAAATTTCTGAGAACAATCTTATCAAATGTCAGAGTGAAACAACATGAAACGCGAATTAATATTTAATTGTAAAAATCAGAGTGAACAATTTTTGGAAAAAATCATAAATAAAGGTTTTACCGAATTTATTTTATACTTTAGGGACACCCTATATAGACAAATACAGCACAATTAAGATACAAATATGTTATCAATTAGCTCGTATCTCAAAAACTACGAAAAAAATACTTAATAATAATTTAAATAAAAAGTGTATATTATTACTTTGATTAAATTTGTTAATAATAATTTAAATAAAAAATGTATTAAAAACAAAATAAAAATCGTTTTATTTATTCATTATAACATGAAATTTGTGGATTTCAAATGATTTCAACTACAACGATCTAATCTATTTCTAATTAATTATTTTAACTACCTCATTAAAAACAGTGTATTTGTTAATGTACTATTAATTTAATTAAATCTGTTTTATTAAAAGTTCTGTACTGAGCATTCGGGAGCATGAGTTCAAACCCCACCGGAGCGAATTATCGAGAGTTTTTCAGGTTTTCTCTGAAGTTAAAGTAAACACGGAGTGATTAAACTCCTCTGAGCATCTCCCTTTACCGGCGGACAAGCCTTCCGGCTGATATCTCTATATAGATAGAAGATTTATTAAAAGTTCTGTATAAACAAGGTGAATATGTGTCATTGTTTGTGGTAATAAACTCATATAAAACTATTTTGCGGAAGTCTTATCTACAAGAATTTAACTATGTCTAAATGTATCATTTTAATCACGACTTTAAATAACGTATTTGTTGATGTTTTGTTAATTTTATTAAATTTATTATTTGAAAAATGTTTTTTGTAAACAAACTAAACATCCATGCAAAACTTGTTATATTTTAGTTTATTATCCGAAATAAATGAACTTGCCGCATTTTCAGACATGTAATTACACAGATTTAATTAATTTTACATGTCTGCTACCCACGTAATTCCTCTAACAATAATTAAACTTACCTTTAATTAAATTAAATATGCCCATTCAAACTTTATATTCACACCGGCGCCACTAGCATTTAAACCGATTGTAATTTAATAGTTTATAACGTATGTTTATAAGTCCTGTTTGTTTTGTGTTGTTAAAGATTCCGCATTTAAAATAGTTTAGTGGTGCACCGAGACGCGTGTCGCTGCTGAGGTCACGTTTATCAATGGATAAAAGTAAGCAAACATGCACGAATCGCGTCGCGGCGTCAGCGTCGAAGACAATACGCGCGTGCGATTGCCGCACTGATACACTTTTCATTAGCGATATCGCCGATCTGTAGAGAGTTCTTGTTCTACAAAGTATTTTTTTAATAAAACCATGACAAAAATATTATAACAATGAAAAAATTCAATATTATTACAGTAATGATATATGTTATATGTAACTTGTTTCGCATAATTATTGATACAGTTGCACTTAGACAGATTCACTTGAATAATCTAAAATTAAACTAAAACAACAATATACCAATATACATGAGAATACAGAATATGCGCTGTAATATTGTAATATTTACTTTCAACTTTAAATATATTTTATAAATTAATATCAAATAATAAGCATATTTCATTAAATATTACTACGAATATATAAAATAAAGTCGATAACCAAATAAAGATTAATTATATATATATATATATATATATATATATATATATATATATATATATATATATATGTATATATATTATCTATTTGTCATTTACCTATCGGTGTAGGCTATTACATTTACATTACTTAACAATTATTTTTATTGTTTATACATTTGTAAATTCTTTCCACTCTTTTCTGTTCTTCGCCAGTTCTCTTGCTTGTATAACTGTCTTTCTTTTCTTGATTATTATTTTCTCTATTCTGTTGTCCAACTCTTTTCTTGGTCTACCTCTTCTTCTTTTATTTCCAAGTTCTTGCTTCCCATACCTGTTTTGTTTGATTCTTTTTGTGCATCCTAATTAAATGTCCCCACCAATTTAGTTGTTTCTTTTCTATATACTTTTCTATAGCTTCAATTCCCAATTCTACTCTGATATCATCATTTCTTCATACTTTGATCCCTATGTTCAACCGAAACATATTTTACTGAAACCGAAATCAAATTTTATAAGCGCTAACCTTTAAACGGACCATTTTGACAAATCAAATTTACAGTATATTTTGATAAATTTTATTATAATCGTTTATTAAAGCATTCTATATGGTTTCAGTACAACATTATTATATAGGCTATACCTGTAAGATAACCCAAATCCAATTCAAATACTTTATACAATATTAATAATAACGAAGAAAGAATAATACAACTAAGTATTGAGAACAATATAATAATAGAGACTACAAAGTCTACAAATACAAAGGGCCAAAAAAGAAAAATCAATAATCGACTACTTCTTAATAAACAGAAATCAATGGAATGTAAAAACATGAAAGTATCCAGACAAGCAGAGATCGAAAGTAATCACTAGTCAAAATGGACTTGAGTAGCAAAAGAAAAGAGGAAACAGTAAAAAGCACGAAGAAAGAAAAAGTAACCATAAAAAGCTATAAACTAAAAGAAACAAAAACACAAGGGAAATACCAGGAGATAATAGAAAGAAGATTCAAAGAAAAAAGGAAAGAAAGGCAATTCGGTAATTGACTACGTATTTCATAGTAGAAAACGAGGGGAAAGGGATCAGACCATGTGTCGGTAGAAGTGTCACCACACCGAGGGGTAGAAGTTGGAAAAGGGAAGAGGTGGTGGGGTAGCGTGTGTAGTAATAGCCTGTAAGATCTGGGCTTATATTGCTTTATGGACTGTAAGAACGGAGATTGCGAGTGTGGAATATAATCAAAAAGGAGCAAGGCTGTTTCCTGAGAGTCGGTGGGGGATTGCAGAAATATGAAGAGAGGATGGGAAACGCATGTAAAAGTCTGGATTGAGCGAGGAAGTGGGCGAGGGGGACTAGTGCTAGGGAGGAAGGTTAGTTTCCAACTAAACTATGCCTTATAGCAGAAGTGTTCTACTCTCTAGATTTCTCATATTTTGTTTTAGTCAGTTCTCATTATTTCACATTAACGTTAAATTATTATTTATTATATTTTAATTTTAATATATGAATCTCGTACGTCTTATTATATGTATGCTCATGCATTTTATCTAAAATTTTGTATCTGGACTTATCATTCATATAAATTGTTTTATTATTAATATTTACTTTCCCTATTATAAATTAGCCTAGACGAATATATTACGAATTCAAGATGTATATGTATATGTATATGTATATGTATATGTATATGTATATGTATATGTATATGTATATGTATATGTATATGTATATGTATATGTATATGTATATGTATATATATATATATATATATATATATATATATATATATATATATATACAAACCTATAGAGAATTTGTGATTCATCCGCGCTAGCTGAACTACCCTGCTGAGATTTAACAAGATAAAAATCTATATATAAAATATATATATAAATCTGTATATGTGTAAAATGTATTGATAATAAATATTTTTACTTTCTAAATCATTTGTGCTTTTATTTTTTCGTGATATTGCTTTATATTGTAGTAATCCATAATACATATTATAAATAAAATCGTAATTTATCTAATGCGTTTGTACTGAAATCCATAGGGAATAAAGGGTCTTTTATAGATTCGTAAATTAATGTACTTTTTATTTGTTTCAGTCGGTCTGTTTCGCTACATCAATCATCGATTAATAGTATAGCAGGATATTTCTCACCAAGAGAAACGCAGCAGCAGGCAATTCTGCGATAATAATGCCTGGCATTATATGAAATAAAAAAAGCAGTACGCTATATCGACGGCAAAAAGGCCACCACATGTCGTGTTATATTCAATGCAATAATAAAAATAATGGTCATGAAATTGCAGCTGAAGTTTTGTGTGGCATTGGCAAAATACCAGTAGAACATGAAGCTGAAAAAAAAAGAATTTCTATAGATTAACCTGACGATGCTCCAAGCATTATTTCAGTTTGATCACACTTCAAAATAACAAAATAAATGATGAATGCCATAAATTTATAACTTTATTCTGAAGAGTGGAACAACGAAAATAATAGAAATATATAGGTTCTATTAGCAAATATAAGTTGATAATAAAAAAACCCTTTATTTGGTATACCCGCACAGATAATCCATTTTTTGTAGAATGGATTTTCTGTGCAATACTCACATAAATACCCGAAAAAAAAAGAACAACAAAAAAAGGTTTTTTAGCAAATATAAGTTGATTATAAAAAAAACATTATTTGGTATACCTGCACAGAAATCCATTCTACAAAATACAATACTCACATAAATAACCGAAAAAAAGAACAATGAAACAATACAAATTAACATAAAATACATATTCAATATAAGCCCTCTTCCTACACACTATTTGTCTCTCTCACGTCAGCCTTCCGCAGATTTTCACGCCTTTCCCATCCTCTCCTAACTTTTTTTGCACCTCAATATCCCTTACCTCTGTTCCTAGGCTTCCCCTTTCTCTCATCTTCTCCTCAGACAACCCACTCTTTCATTGATCCTTCATCCACCCTACCAAGTTCTAGTAAACACTAGGCACCTAGTGTTAGGGGAGTGCTGGCAGCTCCTCGCCAGGGTTCTGCAGTTTGCACGCAGAATTGACTGGTGGGACGAGTGAGTAGCCTAAAAGAAGGTTTCACAATGGGCCCATTTTGAGGCCTAAGTAACTGTGGCTATGCTACCTTCCAGCCAACTATCCAGAACTATCCTCCATCTACTCTCCGTCCTACTGTTACACCTCATCCATTTTTTTTTACGGTGAGTACAGCCCTCGCCCCTGGGCTGTGTGCACTGCGGCCCTTTACGGACATATTGTGCCTCATACAACGTCCATGATATGCTAGCCGGGTTAATTCTTTGTGGAAAAATTTCCCGGCTAGCGGTGGATTCGAACCACCAACGTTCCGTGCGCAATGGCTTCAGACCATCGCCTTAGACCACTGCGCCAGGATCGCCTCTACACCTCATCCATACGGCCCACACCAGTCTTTCCTCATCCAAATCCTGCAGCCTTTCTTCGTAATTCACAACCCTAACACAAACGACTCCCACCACATACTCATATGGTTAGTCTCCTGCAACAGCACTGCCCTCAGTGTCGACCTTTCGAGACCTAGCAGACTCTTCAGGAACCAACCTTACTCCCTGTCTATCACATCCCACTCACGCAATCCCCCCACTTCCACTCCAAGTTGATAATCATATAAAGGCTTGTAAAATAAAGGCTTGTAAAATAAAGGATTTTAAATGATATATAAAGTTGGCTTAAAAACGATGCACTCCAAACTAACAACAATTATATACAGATAACGATAAAAAAATATACGCTTACGGTTCTCTGTATTGGTGGAATGATAATATATGGGCAGATATAGAAGAAAGGAGCAGGAAATGCAAAAAAAATGCGTATGCACAAAATCTGTAGAAGATAAACTGGACTACAACGAATCACAAGCAAAATTTAGACAAAATATCTGCCAAGCAAAAAACGAAACCTAGGAGAGACGCTGCAACAGGATCGCACCTAGATGGACAAAAAACACAGAAGCGTGGAAGGTTCAGAGAACCGTATTGGTGGAATGATAATATATCAGAAGATATAAAAGAAAAGACGAGGAAATGCAAGAAATGCGTCTGCACAAAATCTGTAGAGGGTAAACTGGACTACAAAGAATCACACGCAAAAGTATAAAAAACGAAACCGAGGAGAAACGCTGCAACAGATCGCACCTAGATGGACAAAAAAACAGAATCGTGGAAGGTTCTAAAACTCCTAAGGAGCAATAAACATGAAAACATGCATTCTCATCAATACCAGTAACTAAATGGGAAAGGTACTATAAAACTAACTGAAATCCCATAGAAAAGACCAGAATACCAAGAAGCACAGCAAGACCAACCTATAGTTACAGTGACACGATCCAGAATCGAGATAGAAGCTAGAATTCAGATAGAAACAGTAAAAACCAGTGAAAACCTAGAGAACCAGAGTGAGATTGTTGGGCCCGGAAGAATAGTGAACGAGTTAATTAAATACGGGAACAACACGTATACAAACAGTTCACTAGAATATTTCAGCGATGCCTTAACGGCCAAGTAATCCCGAATGACTGGAAGGGCGTATATATCACAAGCAAGCATAAAAAAGGAAATAAAGCGGATTGTAACAACTGCCGAGGAATAGCTGTAACAAATGTATGCATCAAAAGGAACGGGCAACTACTGCGAGATAAGATAGAATAGCTGGTGTGGGCACCCCCATTTCGCTCTTCAACCTTGGGGTTTTCGTAGCAGCGCATAGGTGGTGAACGTCATATTGCTTCAACCTTGCAAAATCTAGAGGGTTTTTCGTACCAGGATGAAGGTCATTTTGATTCAGCCTTTCAAAATCGAATGCGTTTGTCCTACACGGGCATAATAATCGTTCCCGATAAGCAAAAACTCATTAGATTTTTATCACAGGAAACGATTATATTATCCACTGGAAAACTGGCATGGGAAAGCAGTGCTCGAAACAGAAGAGATAAAACATGGGTGGGAAAAGTATATAGGTGAACTATTCACGGAAAATCGAGATGAAACCACCGGATATTTGCCAACAAAGACCGGCCCAACTAATTGAAATCGGAAGTAGAAAAGGCTATGGCATGGGAAAGCAATGCTCGAAACAGAAGAGATAAAACATGAGTGAGAAAAGTATATAAGTGAACTATGCACGGAAAATCGAGATGAAACCACCGGATATTTGCCAACGAAGACCGGACTAACTAATTGAAATCCGAAGTAGAAAAGGCTATCGAAAAACTGAGAAATGCGCTAGACTCGGAGCGAATACAGGCGAAATGGCTTAAACATCTAGACGATAATAACATCAGAAATATTCAACTAAATCTATGACAGGACAGATCCCAAAAGACTGGTTGAAATCTACCTTTATACCTATTCCTAACATAACAAACACTACGGTAGTAAGTGTCGGTTCATCAGTCTTATGAGCCATACAATAAAACTATCAGTCCACATTGTACAAAATCACATCAACAGGAGGTGTGAAGAAATAGTGAGCGAAGAGCAAATTGGCTTTAGAATTGGCGATCTAGGCACTATTTTATATGCAGACTCTCCTACAGCGTTATTGGGAAGTGAAAACCCCGATATATAGATGCTTCATAGATTATGAAGAGGATTTGTATCGAGCCCAGATGACAAAGATGTGAGACTGTTGGCCAACGTATATTGCAACCAATCTGCAACCGTTATTTTCAACATCGAAGATCGCCATCCAAAGAGGAGTTAGACAAGGATTTGTGTTATCCCCTATGATCTTCAACATCTGTCCTAAAAATATGTTTAGAGTGGCTATGGGAGAATATGTAGTAGCCATTATTAGTGGAGAATATGTCAGTACATCAGGTAGGCAATTAAATGGGGCCTCACGATAAACGACAAGAACCCCAAGTTAATGATAGTAAGATAGACGTCGAACCGGTTGATGGCAAAATAACAGTACAACAACTTGTATTTAAACTGTTGTACTCTTTCTTTTATTTTGCCATCAAGGGTTGGAGGCAGTTGGATAAATCAATGCTACCCGGAAGAAGAACTTAAGTGCAAGATAGAAGTAGCTAGAACAGCGTTTAAATAAGCGTTTAAGGGAAAGGCTCACCAAATGCTATGTATGGTCGATTCTTCTATAGCATTGCGAGGCCTGGACAATCAAGCAGACAACAATCAATTAGTATTAGAAATGTGGCTATACAGCAGGATATAGCATGGACAAAAATAATATAGCATAGGACACATGCTCTTCACAAGGTAAGATAGCGAGAAACGCCGGGCTGCATGCAATCAAAGGTAGCAATTAGGAAACCTTGTAAAATTGCAGCCACGGCCCGCCTTAAGTTATCTAGAACTAATCTGAAATTATTGACCAACTGGCCACTGCCGGCCAAACAAACACCTACAGACGATGGGTCTGGTGGACAGCCCGTTATATAGAGGGTGCAATGAAGAACTAGAAACACCAGAGCATGTAATATGCCTCTGCACTGCTCTAGTAAACACTGGGCATGTAATACTAGGGGAGTACTGGCCTAATATGGCCTGCATTGGCAGCTCCTCGGTCGCCAGAATTTTGTAGCTAGCACGCAGAATTGACGAGTGAGTAGCCTTAAAGGGAGGTATCACAATAGGTCCACTTTGAGGCCCAAGTGTCTCTAGCTATGCTATCCTCCAGCCAACTATCCAGAACTATCCAGACTGCCCAGGATTGAGAGATTCAAACAAATTGTGAACGCGGGTGTTGTTAACGCTTGGGCAATTAGGCACGGCAATTAAAGAAGTATGGGGAAGGTGCAAAAGTAAATGTGAAGATCATATTGATGTTATTCGACAGTTACATTGAGGAGTATATATCCATCCAGGGCAGAGATATGAGGATTGGATGAGAAAGTATAGACAATTTATAATACAAATATCTAAAATGAAGCTAGAATTAGATAGACAAATACAAACGAACATAATAATAGAACATATATAGTTAGAAGCTTAGGATAAAAACAGGAAAGTTAGGAAGTACAGTAGAGTAGAACCACAGAAAACAGGATCATGACATAATGTTAGAAATACTATACCATGCAGGGTAATAGACAATGAAAAGGATGAAATATTACTAACCAAATGGACATTGGAAAATATTAAACATAAATTTGTATGTATTATATAGTTAAATAATATTAAGGCTCATTTGTACAAGGCAGATAACTTTCCAATTTTTGTTTTAAAAAGCATTTTTTACAACAATGAGATAAAGCAATGTTGATTTTTTATAAAAACAGAGAATCATGACGCCATGAAATGCAAAGTTAACAGCAGTGAATTACCTATAATCATGGGCTATAGCTAACTTGCCTGCATACTACAATGCCTAAAAGTTTTTAAAAATAATTACTAAGTTTAGTATTTGTGGCAGCACACAGGACATGTGCTATGTATACAGGGTAAAGTATAGAATAAATTCGATAAAACTTTTATTTATAATTTTTCAAAAATTGTTTGGACAAGTCGATTTTTAATTTTTAAATGCCAATTTTTAATAAGTGTCAATTTTTTCGACCATTTTTGAATATACAATCACCTCAACCATTTAGTAAGACAATAAGCTAATCGAAAAACAAATTCGATTTATACAAATTAATTAATTTAATTAAATGTTATTTCGCACCCAGCTCAGTCGCCGAGTAGTTAGAGGCGTCGTCCGCCTATTGGGGAGCCTGAGTTCGATCTCCAGTGTAGAGAAAATTTTCGCGAATCACCTTTCACAGTTTTTCAGAGGTTTTCTGTGAAATTAAGGTAAATACCGGGAGATTAAACTCCTCTGAGCTTCTCCCTTGACCGGCAGAAAAGTCTCACGGCTGATAGCCCTATAAAAGATAGACGTTTTTTTTTTATTATTTCGCGATTAATGTTTTTTCACTCTGACGTTTGAAATGATTTTTCACGGTAATTTTCCTATACCACCTATATCATAATATACATCTCTGATCGCAGAAAAATAATCCCTTTCAGAATCCGTAATAAAGAAATTGGGTTGTCATTTGAAAAACTTTTCAATGATGTCATTCTACGTCGAAAAATGGTCGAAAAAAATTGTCAGTTTCATTAAAAATCGACGTGTCTGAGGATTTTTTGCGAAAATCATAAATAAATGTTCTATTGAATTTATTCCATACTTTAGGGACCCTGTATATAGAAACATAAGGTGAAGGAGAATAGAAAATCAGAAAAATCCCCTCATATTCATTCTAAATTTTCAGCAAAATACTACAAATAAAACAAATATATGCACTTTTAAAAATATCTTATTCAAAAATAAATAACTGTATATAGCAACAAATACATTCCATTAAGTTGCTGTATCTTCCACGTTGCCATAAATAATTTCTCGATAATCTGCCAATACTGCAGCCATTGTTTGGCCAATACCTGTGTCTTCCTGTATATCAATATGTTTCATAGGTTTAAGAGCAAACATATAGACAGGAAATAATTCTTTAGGAAAATGTGATTGCTTTTCTTTCTTATAACAGGAAAAACCAGCCCTGTCATATAATTCTATTAGCATGCTGTATGGTCTAGTAACCGAGGAGTCTTCTTTATCAACTTCAACATCCTCCTTGGCTGTGATATTTTCCTTTATGATTATAATTCCATTTTCACTCAATGCATTTCTAAAATAAATAAAATTTAATTAGTACAGGTAATGTTTGCATGTACAGGGAGTTTTTGTTGAGTTGTAGTATTGTATAATGTTCTAGTTCTTCATTGTATGTTCTATATAATGAGCTGCCAGTTCCATCTCATGGGGGGTTTATTTTACCAACAGTAGCCTGTTAGCATTTTCATCAATAATTTTATATTAAATCCCATTGCCTTGCTGTAATGAAGGTCACAACAAGCCCAACCTATCACTTTCGCATGAGTCTAGTTTATACACACTATAAACTATATACCAGTGATTCTTAAAGTGGGGGTCATGACCCCCAGGGGTTGTGGAGAATATTGGGGCAGGGTTGCAGGAAAACTTGATTACAGATCATTTGGGATGTTTTTCTACACATACCTATTCTCCTTTGCAATTTTTAAGTCTAAAAGGGGTTGCAGACCAAACATTTTGAGAAACACTGCTATATACTATACTATATCATATCATATTATAATGCTCTGTGATCATATCATATATTCACTATATACTGACACTAGCCACATAGATTTTTTTCATAAAAAAACAAAAAACAATAACAAAAATATATATATAAGTGAAAAAATATAAATTAAATCATTATCAGATAGAAAATCACAATTACATAATATTTTTAAAATTCTGTTTTTATTATGATAAAAATGTAGGGGGCCACCAACTATTTAGTGCCCAGGGCCCTATAAAACCATGGCTCTCTTTATAGATTAATAAAGTGGTGAACCATAAGGGAGAATATTATAAATATAAACAAATTATAATGATAATAATTTAATTATAGATTGCAAACGAGCCCAGATTTTGAAGTTTGAAATTCAGGATGCTATATATACAGGATGTTATGTGATTCGAGGGCAATCCCTTTAAAATAATGAATTTTGATGAAATTGATAAAGTAGCTTTCTCTGAAGCATGAATATTTCTTAGAACTTTTTCTTTTTTAATCTTCTTATAAGTGCCTGCAAGTTTCATCAATATTTATTTTGTGATTAAGATACCTCTCAAATTGTCCCCTTTCAGCTGTCTAATCCCTAGTCCAAAAAAACTGTTCATAATGCTGAATACTTGCTCAGTTGCAGCATTAGTGCCCGGAAGACAAAGATAAACTCTACAGTACTTAAATATATATGCAATTAAACTTTTACATCCTTACACTACCATATTTCAGGACAATTTGGGACAAGTACTATTTATTCAGAACCAAACAACAAGTTGTGAAAAATCAAGGACAGGGACAGAAAATTCAGGATTGTCCTGGGAAATTTGGGATGTATTGCCTATGTAATGTACTTAAAATAAAATACACTTACTTGCATTTTCTGAAAAATTTGAGGAAATCTGCATCAGTCAAATGTCCAAGCACCCATTGTATCCATATAACATCATACTTCTCCCTTGGTTCAAAATCTTGCAAACCAACTGCATAAAACTCCCCAACTTTATCACTTTTATCATGTAAATTTTTCTTTGCTTCATCCAAGAAAGTCGCATTCTGCTCCACCAAGTCAACAGTTTCAAATATACACGTCAATAAATTTTTACTAATACGACCAATACCAGCGCCACAGTCCAAGACCCTGCCCTTCTTAGGTGCATCAGGTCGTTGAAAGATTTGCTTTAAAAAGTGTCGAGAACCTTGCAGATCTATTTGGGAAATGTGTCCATAACCGCCCAACATACCATTCACGGTCGCTGGAATTTCCGCCCAATAGTCCTTAGCATCGCTATAAAATGCGCTGTTTATTGCTACGGTTGTATTCGTCATGTTTATAAATATTATGATGAAATATAAGGTTATGTTTGGGAAATGTTTACATTTACATCATAGACAACCACTATTTTCATTTACATCATAGACAACCACTATTTTCATTTATACCAACTCAAAAGTTTAACATTAAAATAATTACATTCAGTTATGCCAATGTAAATGTGTAATAAACCCTGTTGAAATACTACAACTTCAGTTTGTAAGGGGCAGCTGCACCAGTGGATAATATTTAATTTGTATCCTTTTCCATTATAAAACAGTATTAAAATGAGAGCCGTCGTGCGGTTCAACACTTCTAGAGGGCGTTTTATGCAAAGTAGGTTTAATTTGTTGGCAATTCTGTAGCGTACATAAATGCAACACTGTAATCTGTTATATATCATATCATCAACAAAAATACAAGCAGTGTCTATTTTATACATATTTGTCTACTTTGAATGCCCTTTTGACGATTTATTTTTATATTCACTATCTTCACTATCTTACTTATTTCTTATTCGTAAACAAAAAATAATCGGACATTAAAATATTAAAACAATACACTTTTTACATTAATAAGATTAGATCAACAATATTATTTAATATACTAGGTGAAATTCTCGTCGTCCGAGGACGTATGATGACTCCTGTAAGTCCGTGTGACTATTCAACTATGGCATTGTTTTTGTCCCCATTTGAGGGAATAAACTGTCAGTAATAAAAAAAATTGTCAGGACCTACACTGTCAGCACAAGTCATAAATGACAGGTCGGTCGGCTTCAAAACATTGTCTTCATTTTTATATTATAGAGAAGATTAAGATGTGTTAATATGCTCAGACACGTTTTTGGAGTTTATGCAGAAAATTATTATTTAGGCTTCATTATCAAATTCTTATATTAATATATGCTCACTATAATTTAATTTCATTCTCATAATATTCGTGTATTAAAAATATATCTAAATTCTTCTGATGTTAAAAAATTAAAAGAGATTACTATAAGCAATACTATTTTATCTTCAATATATTTTCTTCTACTAATATATTGGTTAGGAGTTAATAATATAGTTATTATATGAAAAATCTATATCATTACGTGGCATCATTGGTATAATCATCACAGAAAACAGAAACAATCATGACAACGTTCAAAACGAATTATTCCGCAATTAAAAATTCTGAATCGGATTTCCGGGGGGAACAGTGGCGAATAAAATTATGAAAGCAACAACAAACAATTTGAAGTTAGGGACACGGAATGCAAGAAGTCTTTCGCAACAGGAAAAGTAGACAACATTGTAAAGCAAATGACAAGACTAAACATAAATGTATTAGAAGTAAGTGATGTTAGATGGCCAGGAAGTGGCAGCTGCAAAACTAGTAATGGTACATTTTTCTATTCTGATAACAACGACCCGAAATACCTATATGGAGTTGGTGTAATATTGGATAGAAAAATTACAGGATCATTCACACCATATTCAGAAAGTCATGATGCTTCAATTGAAAAGCTCAGTATAAAAATGAAAAAGTGTGAAAACAACTACATAGACACGAAACTCCTCAAAGATCCTAAAACTCAACAAACAATAAAACAAGAAATAAACGAATGTATGAGAACCATAAGTTTAACAAACGAAAACAGTGTGGATGAAAAATGGGAATATATACCAACAAGGTTAAAAACAATAGTCAAATTCATTTAACGAACAAAAATACCAAGAAAAAACCTTGGATAACAACATAATTTATTAATCTTATGAAAGAAAGGAGGAAGAACAAACACAACGCGAAAGAATAGAAGAAACTACATAAAACAGTACAAAATAGAATTATAGCAGCTAAAGAGAAATACCTAACTGATCAATATGTGGAGATAGTACTACTAGAAAAATGTGATTGTTTCAATATGCACAAAAAGATAAAAGAAATGGTTGGATGTAATAAAAATAAAAACAAAGGTATTGGTAATATAAACAAGGACAGAGGTGGGAAAATAATAATTGACGTGGAAAATAAACTAAAACGGTGGAAATAATACCTCCTGGAACTTTTTGACGATAAAAGATCTAAACCAATCTTAGAAACTAACAACGTAAAATTAAAAATATTAAGAACAGAAGTGGAATATGCCCTGAAATCTATGAAACCTGCAAAGGCAGTTGGACCTGACCAAATACCTATAGAGCTAATTAAATCGTTTTAACGACGACATAATTGATATTCTACTAGATTTATTCTACATTATCTACGAGAACAGGAAACTCCCTAAAAAATGGCTACTGTCTACCTTTGTGCTCATTCCCAAGACTGCTATCCCAAAAGAATGCTCAGATTATGGAACCATTGCACACATGAGTCATAGCCTAAAAATGTTTTTGAAAATCATCCATAAGAGAATATACAGAAAACTCGAAGATATTAAAACCACGCAGTTTGGCTTCCGTGAGGGACAAGAGAGGCGCTCTATGGGACTAATAATATCTTCCAACGATTTCTGGATATGAATCAGGACGTCTTTGCATGTTATATAGATTTCGAAAAAGCTTTTGGTAGGGTAAAACATAATAAATTTCATCAACTACTGCTCAGAAAAAAACATGGACTCGGATGAGGTGAAGATAATTTGCAACTTATACTGGGGTCAAACAGCAAATGCAAAAGTAGGAAATCAGCTAACAGAAGAAATGGAGATCCGGTGTAAGGCAAGGCTGTATTCTTTCGCCACTTCTATTTAACCTCTATAGCGAAGCTATATTTAACGAAACAGAAGAAGAAATAGTAGTGGCTATAAATCGAGATGTTTTGAACATCAGATATGCGGATGCCACGGTTTTGTTCGCAAGTAGCCTTACAGTAGACGTACAACAGTTTCTAGAAAAACTAAACGATCAATGTCGTAAGTACGGACTAAAAATTAATTTTAATAAAAATAATGTTATTTACAAAATCCTCGCCGAATCAAAATCAAATAAACCTGAGAGTAGCGAACACTGCCATAGAAAATGTGCAGACGTATCTGGATAGATCAATCAGGTAACCAAACAAAAGAAATTAAAACAAGGATTGAAATAGCGAGATAAATATTTGTGAAAATAAAAAAGCGTTTCACTAGAAGGGATATAAGCGTAGAACAAGAATGCGGCGGTGCTATGTCATTTCTACATTAATGAATGGGGTTGAAGTATAGACTGTCAAGAAGAATCGCTAAGACAAACTGAACGCCTTCAAAATGTGGTTTTTGCAACAGTTTGGCGTATTCCATGGATAGATAAGGTAACTAACATTGAAGTCTTAAATAAAATGCAAAAAGAACTGGAAATAATTCACACCATAAACAAGAGAAAGTTACAATACCTAGGCCACATAATGAGAGGATCCAAATATGCTACAATTGATAGTACAAGGAAAGATCAGAGGAAAAAGTTACATCGGAAGACACCGAATGTCCTGGCTTAAAAACCTAAGGGACTGGTTTAGCTGTAGTAACACTCAATTATTCCGAGCGGCAGCTAATAATGTTCGGATAGCTGTGCTGGAGATGCACTGCAAGAAGTGATGGTTCTGGTTCCTTGACCAATCCTGTTTCGTATTTCCGCCGTCATCTCATTGCTCTGATTGATGTTGGACCCTATGTATTTGAAAGTGTTTACTTGTTCAATAGTTCTCCCCCTGAATGGTTATGTTTTGTTCCTTTCTTGTTCTCTTCTTGATGTTAGCATTACTGTTGATTTGGCCTTACTAACCTTTAGCTTGAGTTTGTCTGCTTCCTCTTTGAATAACATCTTTTGCACCTCTGGCATGTTTCTTCCCAGTATAACCACATCATCCACATATAGCATCATTTGCTCTGATATTCATATCAGGTTGACTTTTCTCTATTCCACTCATTCATTCATAGTCGCGAGGGCCAGGTTGAAGAGGACTGGTGGTCCATCTTCGTGTCGCAATCTTGTTGCTATGTTGATTTTGTTGTGACATCGACCCTTCTATTTTTACTATTCTCTCTCTCTATATTCTTTAGTTTTTACTTTTTCGATGGTGTTTTGTATTATTTTTCGGAGTTTTGGCGGTATGCCGAGATATTGTAATGCGCACCAGAAACTGTCTCGCTCCATAGAATCATATGCTTGATTCAAATATATAGTGCCTTTCGTTTATCACTCTGGGCTGGTACGGGCTTATTGTTTCTTGTTCTATTTGCCACTTCCGATGCGCATAATTCTTCCTCGGCCCTTACAACCGACGGCCCACGACCGCAAGACCTGAGCGATACTGCACATAACGGAGGCGACTAGCAATGATATACCATGCTAAACGAAAGCGCCTCACATACATCTGTTACACCGACACGTCAAATTCCCAGCATTGTTCAAAAATTTGCCTTATAACAAATACCTAGTCTATTGTCGGTCTATTAGGCCTGTACCCACATTGATTGTTTCACAATATCTCTTCGACGTATGGGATCTGTTCAATACGACGTAGCACATGATTTTGTATGCTGTATTTAGTAGCGAGATTCCCCTGTAGTTTTTGCATATCGTCCGAACTCCCTTTTCATAGATGGGTATAATGATGGCTCCATATTTGTGAAATTAGATTGAATATTTCTGTTGGTTTTTCAGAGTCTTCTTTGTATAATTAATTTCCAAGGTTATCTTCCCTGTTGCCTTGTTTTTGAGAAGATCAAAACTTTTAATCGGACGGAGCCCTATTGCAGTGCAATCACAAAGACCTCCGTGGAGAAATGTATGGAAATAAACTCTCAGGACCGGTGGATAAAACAGCCTAAAAACATAAAATCTCTACAGAGGGCCCAGTGGTGTAGGTCCTGGATGGCCAGCCGTTCATAATTCTTAATGACTAGGAACTTCCAAATACTGCACTTTCCAAATAAACTACTAACTATCATTTGTTATTTTTGCAGCCGTATAGTGGAAACTATATTTTATAATTAACATTGTTCAATAATTATCTATCTAATGAGTCTAAGCTTAATTTAATTCGATAATTTTTTTTCATTCTTGCATTTTATCAGAAGTGCACCATACTTTTCTTTTCAATTTTAGCGCTCTTAAAATTACACTAGAATAGTTTCCCTGCGTTTTCCCGGTTTCACATCATTTCCCATTCTGAGCTGTAGTAGTCATCCTCTGTAAGGAGAAATCTTTCAAATAACAAAAGAAAAGGGACCTTTATTTGGCATAACCTCTCCAAAAATATAAAAATCCCCCAATACAGAATGCTCATAACAGCAAGAACAAGAACAAATATATACATAAAAGGAGATGAATAAAACTACTATGTTTTTTACCACTTATTTAAACATAGTAGTTTTATTCATCTCCTTTATTGAAAATGAATTACCACGTAGTAGATGCCAAAACCATTCAATTTCATATACATAAAAATAAAAATAAAAACTAACAATCAGCAACAATACAAATTAAGAGAATAACACATTTCCCAACTTTCCAACACCCCCATAGTGACCGCAAATCGAAAGCTTTTATCTGCTTTACATAAATAAAAGTTTCAAACGGAATAAAAGAAACTTGTTATTCTCGATCGAGAAACCCACAATACATTTCTTGATAGTGCTGGCTCTTGGGTAACTGGTACCCCCACTGTCAGTGTTGCTTATAGAAACTTCTATAATAACACCCTTAAAAACAGCAATAAACAATTTAAATTTAAAACAAAATGGGCATTCGCTAAACGTGAAATAGAACTATAGTTCAATGGCAATTTAAAATTTATAATTTTTATAATGTTTCCAAATCAAAGCAAACCGAATAACCGCCTTGGCGGCCCCAGTTAAGGCATCCCGATGAGTTGATAATTTTGCTTACTGTGTTGGACCTTTATCAACATTTCCTTACTCCTTTTTCTATTAATCGATTTCAGGTTATTCAATTATATACATTATTTATTTTTATTTTTTCGAAATCTGCTATAAACAGTATAGCATATTTCGAACAAATCAATATAAATAATGTTACATTTTAAAATCATAAGAACACATTGAAAGGCCTCGAACTGTGCTTTTAGCTAATCAATTGAATAGTATTTGCATTCCAAACGTAATTCACGTTTTAATCACAGTTGCTGTTTAATGTCCGCTATAAATGCACAAATATTTATGCTAACAACGCTCACGCATCAGATTAGTAATCAATTACAGAAAGAATGTGGTGTATGTGAATCACACAGCAAAATGATTTTGCCAACATAACAAATTAGAACAAAAAAAAGCGGCATGCGAGAGTAATAGTTAATACAAAGCACAACTACACCCAACTCATATATAGAGATATAATATGTGCTTTATTAGTTACGAATAAGCGTTTACTCATTTCGATGTATTTTAGGGTTTCTGTTTACAGCCCTGAAATCCATCTCTTTTTATGGTGTGTCCTTATTTTCACACAAATCCAACACAAAACACACACACAGCGCTTGTTTGTGCGCATACAAAATACGACGGACTTTTTGAAAATCAGTTTGCAAGGTATGTACTGTTAATATTTATTACAATGTGCTTTGTATATAGCTTCCTTGCACGGTCATCAGGGTCATACTATAACGGATGCTAATATAAACACCTTCAAAAATAGGGTGTGACTGTTCAGCTCACTCGTTATCGTCCACATTTTCTCTTAGGGCCCGGGGATGCAATTACAAGGTTATATTAAGAGTTCAACTTTTACTACATATTATTATATACAAAGCCGGAATAACGCATGTATAGGTCGATAGCCGAATAAAGATTGATACCTGTCCGATCATAATGGGCGCGTGCAATACGTCTACGGGAAGCAGACGGTTAAAGGAAATGGCGGCTTTTTAGTAGTAGTAATTTTTATCTGCCACTTGTCAGTTTTTTATTCCTAATTGGGTTAGATCCTTTTATCTTAATACGTTTCCATCTTATTCTAGGCCTTCCTCTTCTTTCCTCCTACGGTGCAGTTTAGTTGTTGTTTTGGGTCTATAGTGTCTAGAATCCTTTGTATGTGTTCTAACCACCAAGCTTCTTTCAAGCACGGAAAATCTAGCCGTTTTTTCCTTGGCCACTTTTGCTCACCTCGTAGAAGCCAGCGAGCTGAAGCGAATGCACCATCAATTAGGGTTAGGGCATATCTTCATTTTCCTTCGAACGTCAAAAAACAGCGAAATTAAACACAGCCTTTGAAACTTGAAAAACATCAAATAAAAACACGCCTGACTTAAATATATTCCAAAAACAAAATTGATGTTTTACATACCACAACCTGTGATTTTCATATGTTGATTGATGTTAAAACATGTCTAAAACGCTGTATTCCAACAAAAAAAGTAGGATTATTTATAAAGAGAGCTCTGAAATTACGTTTCTACTTTTTGGCTAACAATTAAAGCGTGAAAACACCTAAAAACATTGTTTGAAACATCGAAAACACCGCTGAAACATGAAAAACATAAACTCCAAGAAACGAAAATTGATATATTTCATATCCCAAACTGTGTTTCTCATGATTTGATTTATGTGTTCGTGTTTCAACCGATGTTTTTCGTTATTTATGGCAGTTGAAATATGAGAAACATCGTTTGAAATATGAAAAAATTGTTTAAAGCATAGAAAATATCAGTTCATACCTGAAAAACATCAAAAATCATCCATTGAAATTTATATAAAGAAACACCTCTGACTACATGAAAAAATCGATTGCAACATGTAAACGTCACTTCAAACTTGAAAAACATCAAAAACACCGGTTTAAACATGAAAACATTAATTAAAATATAAAATACTAAAACTAAAAATTATGTTGTCATATCACAAACTGTATTTTTCGATGTTTTTCATATTAGAATTGATGTTTTTCACGTTTTAAAACATCGAAAATCATCAATTTTTGTTTTGTAGATGTTTTCATGTTTCAAGCGCAATTTTCAAGCTTTAATTGATGTTTCATGTTTCAAACATGTGTTTTTCGAAGTAATTCATGTTTTGAAACTTCGAAAACACCGTTTGAAATATAGCAAACATCAATTAAAACATGACAAATTTCGAAATAATTTTTTCAGTTTGTGCTATTAAAAACATAAATTTACGTTTTCCGATATTTTTCATGTTTTAATTGATGTATCTCATGTTTCAATCGATTTTTTAATGTTTCAAACGGTGTTTATCATGTATAACTGCCATAATTTACTATTCGAAACATTTTTAATTAACTTTATTCATTATGCCTCGACCTAAAAAAATGCCTAGCGCAAATTCCCATTTGGATTATTTACAAAGGGAGGTCTGAAATCACATTTGTACTTTTTGGCCAAAAATTTAAATCTAAAAACATCGAAAAACGTCGTATGAAACATGAAAACGTCAATTAAAACCAGAAAACATCGAAAAACAGCGTTAAATTTAATAACATGAACCTAAAAACTTGAAAAATATCATCGTTTAAAATATAAAAAACACTGTTTGAAATATGAAATGAAAAACATTAATTAAAACAAAAAAACCTATTGAAATATAAAATTAGTTTTCCTATGTTTATATTTTATTCTTTGGTGAAAAAGTACAAATAAAATTTTAGATCTCAAAAAAAATTAAGAATTTGCCATAGGAATTTTACTTTTACTTTTACCGGATTTGAATTGTTTTATTTAGTATTGATGAAAATGAGACCAAATTGAACAGAATCGAACAGAATGGATCCGAATCTAATCAAATCAAATTTTAGATTGTGAGAGTATCTCAAATTTTGATTAAATATTAATTAATTTGGAAAGTTGTATGGTGGCCACACAATATAATTCGGAGCGGCCTCGTGCCACATGCACAACAGCAAATAGTTTTATCAAGTTTTTTTTTAATTTGTGAACCGATTTTGATCAAATTTTCAGTTTTCAGTTCAGTTGATTTTCTAAATTGGTCGGATCTGTTCAGCCGTTTTACTAGAATTTTGTTCGCGTAATTATGATCACATGACTTCTTATTTTTTCTTTTTGCAAAAATTATTTTAATTAAAGTTGTTCTGAATAAAACTTGTTTCTGTAATATATTCTTACAATCAACCATTACAAAGTTATACGCAAAACAAAAACTACTCCCCATATTTTGCTTATTTTAAATTTTTCCTAAAAATTATTATAATAAACTTGTTCAGAATGGCTTCAAAATAAGCATGTCGCCTACCAATTTCTTAATTATCCTACTGCCTATAGCAAAAATACCATAATTCTGTTTTGTAATTCTGTATTAAAGAGCATTTAAAAGATAACACTAACCAAACATTATATGTTTCAGATGATTGATAAAACAGCTCCTGCAATGTCTGAACCAAAGCCCATAATAATGCACACCAGTATTTTCCAGTACCTACGAAAATACACTCGAACGCTGCACCCTCTGCGCAGATACGTTGTACTTGCATTTGATTTTGAGTTGTCTGTGAATCTACGAAATAACCTTAAACCTAAGGGCGACGATAAAACGTTTCCGGAAAGGTGTATTTTGTTTAACTTGCGTTTTATCAACAAAAACAAACACATCTTCATAGGGAGTGTACATTATTTCGAAGAAGCGAGTCTGCGAACAGTATCGCATACCATAAAAGCCTTTATAGATGACTTATTCACCTGTGATCTGAAGGTTCTAGCTACGGTGTCTTCAGGAAAAATTGACATGCTGTCCATTATAAAGGAGTTAGATCCTGTAAGTTATATTCACTTAAAATATCTATTGGTCTGAAATATGTCATGATTTAATTACAGGTAAAAACTAGAGACGGGTTTCTTGTATATAGGGTTGGACAATGTGGTGAGATTATTCACTTGTTCGACCCTCCATATCTGCTCCGACAAGTGCACCACATATTTCAATATAACAATATTTTGTTTGATTATAATGATGAGTGCAAAATTGCTTCATACGATGACTGCAACAAATTAATTAAAAGCAGTGTTGTTGGTCCCAGTTTTTATGAAAGTATTTCCAACGTGAGCAAAGTGACTTCAGCGGCTAAGACACTCAGTTACACTGTTGGATCAATGTTGCTGGAGCTTACTACTACAACTGATGAAAGGAGTAAGTTTAACATTATGATTTATTATTAATAGGGAATATGTCTTGATTTTACACACAATTACATTTCATATAGTATATGAAATGATAAAATATATATGTATATATATATATATATATATATATATATATATATATATATATAATAAATAACTTAATAATGAATTAGGAATCGTAATAACATCGAACATATTAATGTCCGTATCCATAATCGTCAGTTAAAGAATAACACTTGTTTAAATGCGCGAGAGCAGTCGTTGTATAGAGAATTGAAAATTGTGTCTTTCTCCAGGACGTCTCTCTAAAAATGTTTTAATGCCTTTCAAAGTTGAGATTTTGTTTCCCTTTTATAAATTTCGGCGGGGCAATGCAACGTCGCCCTTCCTGTACCAACGGCCACTACACTCTTCAATTGATTGAAAGCTAATCGTACTTTTCCGATTTTTATTTTTACCTGTTATGACTATGGTGCCATTTGTCATTCAAGTTTGTTTCTAAATATATTATTGATGGTACTGTCTGTAGGGGAGCCCGTTCACATAAAATTGTGCGTTCTCGTTGTTTTTGCTGATATTAATTTTTATGTTTTTAATATATTCAGTCGGATATTGAGTTATTGGCGGGCGATGACTACTCCGTCTATTATCTATGGTTTTCCATTGGCGCTGTCGGGGATTAGTACAGAGTCGTCTGCGTATCGTAGATTGTTGATGACCTACAAATTTATTATTATCCCCTCCTACACTTCTTCTAGCGCGTCTCTGGATATCTGTTAAACAGTCGCGTAAATACGCATCCTTGCTTTACCTCTTGCTGTACTGAGAATTGTTTTTTTTTCTCTATGCGAATGCGTGGTATTTGTTGGCTATACAGATTTGATATGATACGTGCATCGCTGTCGTCTATACCCGATTGGCGTATATTTTGTATTAACTTGTCGTTGTTGACTCTGTCGAATGCCTTTTCAAAGTCGACAAATCATGCAGATATTGCAGTTTCTTGCCCTTTGGATAAGTACATTTAGGCCGAAGAGTGCATCTCTGGTATCAAGGCCGTTCCAGAATTCGAATTGTTTGTCTCCTATGTCTTCTTCTAGCCTTTATATATATATGGTCGTAGATAATCTAGAGAAAAACCTTCATGAAATAACTTGTGAGGCATACTGTTCTACTGTTCTTGCAACTTTTAGCAGTGGTTTTTTGGCTATTAGTATAAATATTGATACTAGCAATTTCTCTGGGATGTTTCCAGCTACATAGATGTGGTTGAGCAGTTCTATGATGATGTCTAGGTGTTCTTCCTCTATTAGTTTCAGCATGCCTCCTTGAATCTTTCCATTGCCTTGGTTACTTCACTGCGCGTTATGAGAGATCCTGTTGATGATAGGATCTTTTTTGGTATTACTGATATTTAGGCTTCGATTGTTATCAGAATGGTATGTATTCTTGCCATCATCCATATTTAGCAATATTTGCCATGTTTATCAGCAATGATGTTTTATCGATAATTACGTGATCTTGTAGTTTCTCTTATCGTTCTCAGCACATCTCTCTCTCCACTAGCTTTCCTTGGCTTCTTTCATTTTTCTTTTGATGTCGTAGTGTATCTGTACATACTCCACTTAGTTCTTGTCTTTGGCTTTTCTACGGCTTGTGTATAAACCTATATCACGCCAGTGCAGTCGTATTTGTCTTTTCTCTGTGTATTGTGCTGGCAACTAACACTGCAGGTGGGCCTATAGTTTAACGTGGATTCCGAACCACTAGCGTAAGTTTTAGATGAAAAAACCCACGCTAGCCATTGCATGTTGGGGAGGGGGAACGCGTACAAGCTGAAACGTTTTTCGCTTTGTGAGATTTATACTCACGATCTTTAGCGCAGCGATTAGATCTAGGATCTCCTCCGTGATCCATTTCCTCCTTCTTGATTGAGATTGAGTGAGTAGATTGTCATTCACTACTGTTGCTATGATGTTAGTGACTGATTCAGTTATTTCTATTAGATTAGATTCGATTAAATTAAGAAGGGGTGGCCTTCCAGGACTTATTGTCGGTTCAGTGTAAATGGCAATTCGTGTATTAGTTATTTTGCGTCTTAGCGCTTCCCTTGCACAGTGTATAGCCACTATTTCTACTTGAAACACTGTGGAGAGCTTGTCCAGACTTTTTGAATTATTTATGTTTCGGTTGACGCTGAAGATTCCAGCTCCTGTTCCTTCCGCTGTTTTTGTTCTATCTGCAAACCAGGAACAAGCTGCTTAAACAAGTGGGCCATTTGACCAAGTCTTTCTCTCTGGTATTACGACCTCGTATTCCTTACTTACGTTGTATTTAGTTCATGCTGTCTAGGGGCATGCCCATTATAGGGCCTGGTCTCATTATGTAGCTATATGTAGTTCGCCCCATCCTGTTTGTTAATGGGGATTGAACCTTGAACTAATCTGTAGCTTACGGATCTTGCCTCTTTTTCAATGAGGATGTGTAGTGGTGGTCGAACCAGCAGGGCGTTTCGTGGTTCCTGCTGTTCTCAGGCAGGCGAGCCTTTAGGTGCTACTCAGGAACCAGGCCCCTTTAACTTGCTTAGTCGTGGGCCATCATACTACTGACCCATGATATCATTAATGCCATAGGGTAATTTTGAGTTCAGGCCCCAATTTTCCCGCATATTCTACTCCACCTACCTAGGGTTAATGTAGCTTTCTGTGTGGTTTACCTTATGTGTGAGTTCCATGTCAGATTTAGGTCAAAGATAACTCCTAGGTATTTGCCCTCTGATGCAAATTGAAGGTCTACAAAGCAGTGGTTTTTAACCGGTGCTCCGCGGAACATCACGAGCTTGTTGCAAGTGCTCTGCGAACTTATATGTAATCCGAAATTTAATATTGATTCATCTACTGTATGTGATTAATTTACCAATTTAGACGAATAATTGAAAATAGCTATATCAAATATTAGACCTAATTTCGCTGAAATCTGCAAATTCCTGAGCTTGAACATGTTTGTTTACCTCAAATAAATTTGTTACAATATTAGTTTAATTTTTAATAGTTATGTCTGTATGTTTTTTGACTCTTTGATTTTGGAGCTCCGCGAATTTTTCTTATGAAGGTTCAGAGTCATCACTGCCTTAAAGCATCGGGCGTTTTTGACCTGTTAGTACTCATCTTCTTGTATAGTTGACTATCGTGGTTTTCAGAGGATTTATGAACAATCCTTCATCCTCACACCATTTGTCCACTATATTCAGGGCTTTTTGTGTGCGCTCTGTGATTATTCCCGAGAATTCCTTTCACGACGTTCGCATATCCTGTGCATTGAATACCTTCTGAGGATAACTTCTCCAGGAGATCGTTTAGAAGGACTGCTCAAAGTAGTGATAGTACGCCGCCCTGCGATCACCCCCTCTAGTTTGCGCCTTTATGGTGGTCTCGCCGAGTGTGGATATGATGATCCTGTTCTCTAGGCTGGTTTGTACGCAATGGCATAGAACTTGTGGTGTGCCTTTCTTCCGTAGTCCCTTGACCATTGACTGTGTTGCGACATTGTTGAATCTCTCTTCAATGTTAAAGTACGTGACCGTGGCTAATTCCATCATCCATTGTCTGCTAATAGCCTGTTTAGGTCTTACAGCACCCAGTCGGTTGACTTTCCATGCTGGTACGCGTATGGTCGATTGCTTAAGGGGTTAGTTCTCGGTATACTATCTATAATGTATCTGTCCATCAGGCTTCCTATTGTCTTGAGGAGGAAACACGGAAGGCTGATAAGTCTATTGGACTGGTGTGTGATCGTTCGTTCTTCCCACCTTTGGTAGGAAGATGACTTCGGCCTTCCGCAACCTCTGCGCTATGTACTTCCACTCTATGCTAACTATGAAGATTTTGCACAGTGAGGGACGAGAATGTCCTTTCTGTAGTAGGACTGGGTATATCCCAGCCACTCCCGGCGATCTAAACGGCCGGAATGTATTTATAGCCCAGTTTTTTTATGAGGTGATAATTGTTGCGGTTGGAAAGTGCGCCTTCGTGAGTATTTGCAGATTTCCCTCCACTGTGTCCATATAGATTCCATTTTTTGTGGAAGCTTAGTTGGGCTTCACTACCTTCTTTCGCAAATACTTTTTAGATTGTAGCGCATTCCGAACAGTTTTCTTGGTTGGCAGTTCTATGGATACCACCTATTTCACCACGTCCTCCTCACCTACCCTCAAAGCGACACTGAGAGATTTATAGTATTCTCCCAGATAGTCCCCTCGGGGGTTCCTAAATTTAGACATGATGATTGGATGTGCTCTTACATTGAACCTGATCGGAACACGAGGGTTCGTCCGTCACGGTAGTTCTGTATGTTGTTACTAATAAGTCCTTTGCTTAGAGTCATATCTAGGTAGGTTTATTATCCGTGTTGGGTGTATTTAGCCAGACGCTAGATATAAATTCAAGGAGGCTCACCTCTAGGGTTGATGTTAGTACTTCCTAGGTACTACCATGTGATATGATGACCAATGGGGTCGCAGCCGATGATGAGTTGGAGGTTCGTTCAATTTTATTCAGTTTCTGCGGAGGACACTATCTTCAGCTGGGAAGTGGGCGGAGCATACTACCAGTCCCTTAGATCTCGCTTAGAGGTGCATAGCCTCCCTTAGTGTGCAACATATCCTATTATACAGGCCTGTGGTTTCCCATTTGTTCTACTGTATAGTACTATACTTTGTTGCGGGGCGTTACGACGTTGCCTTCGGGGGTATTGCCCTCTCCGGCATGTGCAGTGGAGGTTTGGGTGGGTTGCATCGGGGCCGGCTGCTCATAGCTTGTGAATGCATTTTGCGAACCTTACTTATGGTCAGCCTTCAAATAGGTCCTCCTGCACCGTGCGGACGACTCTCTGGACGGCGACTAGCCTTTCTTTGTTCATTGGCGCAGAGAAAGAACAATCTTGCACCACCGCTATTTTCACTGAATTTAGGGACTCTTTGAAGGAGGTGCTTGGCCCCGTTCGGGCATGCTGTTGAGGGGTGGTGGTTTCGGAACGTGGCATTTTCTGAGTTTTGGCGATCCGGCCTCTTTGGCATCCTGCGTCCTTCTTCCTTTGCTGCACTTGGAAATTTTCCTTGAGCGTCGTTTTTTTGGCGCCAAGGTAATCCTTCCCGCTTTCTTAGCCATTGCTACATCTTTACCCCTGCTTATTGGTGCAAGGGGCTTGTACACCGTGGTCGTCTTGGGCGATGAGGTCGATGTAGCCTTTACAGGACCCTGACCTTCGGTATCAGATCTTCTTTATTTGTTGTTGTTTTGTTTTGTTCACGTTGTTCCCACGACACGGTAGGGAAGGGATGGTCCACCCGAGCAGAGCCCCACGCACCCGAGTAAGGCTGACTACAAGGGGCTGTCGCCTGGTGCCCCCAGGGCTACGTTAAGGACCGCATTACTCATCCTGCGGCCATTCAGTCCTTGGTACGTTACCTTACACCCTAACTTAGGTGAGGCCACTTATGTGGCCAATGTTAACCAGCGGGCGGCTGAGGTTACCCCGTGCCGTCACCTCGCCGCTTTACTCTCGTTAGCCACCACGAGAGCTGACTGGCTGTCACCCTACCCATATCGGGAGTCTACAACATGAGAGATGAGAGTAGCGTTGGAATCCCCTTGATTCCTTCGAACCATCTTCTTCATTTGCATCCTTAGTGGGCGTATAGACCTGAATGATGTTAATTTTACACTGGCTTGAATTCAGCTTCATTAATGCTACCCTGTCTATTATTGGTAGAAAACCTAGGATTGATTTCCTACTTCTTTGGCTATGATTGCAATGCCTTTTTTTCTGCGGCTGTGTATGCAGTCAAGGATGTTGATTTTCACCCGTCGTATTTCTTTTGTCATATTGGCTTTTATCCTGCCAGAAACATGCTTGTGACATTTCATCTTCCGATTCGCTGTCTTTATTTTCTATGTTGTTGCTTTGGTTGGGTTTAGTAATATCGTGTTCGTTTTCGTGGCATTGTTCAAAACTCTCTACCCCACACCTTCCCTGAGATCCGATTGATGAACTTTTATCTCCGGTATTGTAATTTGTTCTGAATCCAGCCATACTGATTCATTATACTAGGGAATTGTAATCAGGTGGTTCCTGTGTCCTTCCTGATAGTCCAGCCGTTGACCGTATAATCTAGTGGTTCTTAACCGGTGCTCCGTTAGCTTGTTGTAAGTGCTCCGCGATATTATGAAAGCCGAAATTTAATGTTAGTCCATCTACTGTATATGACTTACCAATTTAGACTTGAAAGTAGCTATATCAAATATTAGAACTAATATCGCTGAAATCAGCAAAAGCCGACAAGCTCAGTTATCACATTAAATGATTTTCACCTTAAATAAATATACATAATTATATTTTTAATTAATGTTATTTTTAACTGTTTTGTAATAATCAGTTTTTCAGTAATAATCACGTCTGTAAGTTTTATGGCTCGATTTTGGTGCTCCGTGAATTTTTCTTATTTTCGAAAGTGCTCCCTGTATTCAAAAAGTATCACTGGTCTAAGCGGTTTCCCCGTTTTTGAGACGATTTCTCTCCCTCAGTCATCCTTAATCGTAATTAAGGGCTATTGCTTATATCGACACTCATTCGTTCACCTTTGTACTTGGCCATATATATCTTGCCCATTATCTACCATGTGGAGGTGTACGATAGGGTATATCACTTCATCGAATTTCTCACTATTCATTTCAAACTCTCGTATTATTAAAAAAACGCAACTAATGAGTCGTACCATCTGAAAGAACCATAAATATACAAAGTATTTACAAAATCTAACAATTTCTAGAACGAATCAAGACGAATTTCAACGGCACATCAACCTTTTGCCACTTCTTCGACCAACTATTCGATACGTTCAATACAACCCCGTCAGAGATGAAAAAGATGTATCGTAAACCCTGCACTAACTATTCTTATCACTCGACATTTTGGAATAATGCAGCAGTAATTCTGGAATCGATGCATCCTGAATTTGAATACATAACAATTGAACCCAACAAACTTGACTCCCAATTGTCTTTACGGGAGAAAATAGATAAATTCATAAATAACATTCAACGCAATGTTACTAATGAAGCAAACGATAATATGGAAATTTGTACTGATCTTAAAGATAATAAGATTATGGAAACAAAACCCGCTGCAAATGCTAATCTAGAAAAAGTAATACCAAACTCGAGTTCATCCGAGAACATAGCAAGGGATGAATCAATGCAATGTCCAAATATTAAAAACGTAAAATCGGAAAATAATTCAATGATAAAGGAATTAATTGACGATAACAAGAAAATACCTAAAAAACAATCAAATAGTAAAGGAGATGAAAAAAATCCCAAACAATCCCAAATGGAACTCAACATAAAGGCAGAAAACGTTGATGATTTGCTAAATTTCGCACTACTCAACAATATGAGTACAAAATGTAAACTAACTCTAGCAACAACTCCTGATGATACAACCCAGATTGAAGCAGAAGTCAGCTATGAACTTAAGCCTAATCCAGACGCGAAACAGAAATCCAAAGAACCTACCCTTACTATAATAAAAGATTCATCGTATGAATCAACTCCATTAGAATGTTTTATTAAAATATTTATGTCAATTGAGCACTGCTTAGATAAGTTTTTACACGTATGTCACGCCGAAATGGATCGTCTGAAAAAACTAGTAAGTCTAGTCCTGCAAGATGCCATGAAAGTATTGAAAGGTAACAAACCTGGACACTATATGAAACATATTACAAGTGACGTTCAAATACTCGCTTTAATTCAATCCAAATTTGTACCGATTACACATATATTAGATGCATGTACTCTGGATCGAGCGTTTGCCAAAGAAACAGCCATTGAGGTCGAAAAAATGATCAAATCCGCTCTTAATATTAACAATCGTCCCAAATGCGCTATGGTGAAAACCAGAATTCCCTATATTCTAAAAGAAAAGAGTAATGGAACATCAGCTGTGCATCCGCAAATGGAGTTGTTTGAGATGTGGAAACTGACAGTATGTGGAATGAACGCACTTCTTAAAAAGTTGAACGAGCTTCGTATTCATGAACTCCATACGAAATATATTAATTGTGATGTTATTACGGATCAGATATATCGTTTGCAGAAGGAATTTACAAGCAATGCTGAACAAATCGTAGCAGCTCCAAAGTCAGAAGTATTGAATGTGGCTATTTCAGCTCTAGCTCTTAGCGCTTACGGTAACTTTACTGTAAGATAAGTTTATGTAGAATATATTTAAGTTTTTTTTATATTACTTAATTAAGATCAAGACACATGCATGTACGAATGACGATTGTGAGTATAAATATCAAAGTATTAATTTCAAAAAGATCTCATGTATCATATTATTATCAAAAATGTTTATATTATTGTTATATACCAATGTAAAAAATGTTATAAAAAGATAAATGGTAATGTACTCGCAGAACTCCCAAAATAATAGTCTCAAGCAGAACCAATAAATGTGCACGTTGTTTCAAATAAAGGTTGTAGTCGTTTAATTGTTTATAATTTATATATTACTACAGCGATATGAGTACGGATTGCAAATATTGAAAGAATGTTTAGGTAAGTTATTAGTTAACATAAGCCGCCCAAAATATTATTACTTTATACGAGTTTAGGTTATTGCGTTTCTTAATTATTTAAATATTTTTTGAGTTTTGAGACATTTGTTATAGTGGATTCATAAAAACACGGGTTTTATTCAGTTCAAACCTATCTATGGTATGACACTAACACTACACACATCTATTCGGAGTTTTGAGAACTTAATTTTATTTATGTTATGCAATGTTTTGAGGAAAAAAACGCTAAACGGCGACATGCATATATTATAAGTTACAAAATACTTTTTTTCCTGCTCATATAAGGATCGAACATTCCTTGTTCCGCTTATTATTATTATTATTATTTTTTATTTCTAGCTGCATGGGATTTTGTGCAGTAAATACTCGGTACTAAAGGCGGACGAATCTGCAAAGATCATGAAGATCGGAATGGGAAATCATTCCCATCTTCATGATCTTTGCAGATTCGTCCGCCTTTAGTAACGGTTTCTCGTTATACGGGTAAGAAGGTACACTGTTCTTGTCACCGCGTTCACCCGAAGCTATTGGTTGACAAGACGAGTCTACGATATTCCGGTGGACATGCGGTCGATAGAGCCTCGTTTGTTATTCGTGTGCCATATCCGCTTTTCAAATATTGACGATCATGACTGCTATCAACACCTTATTGGCAGCGGCTCTCAATAGTCATTCTGATGTCTGTCCAAAGCACAGCATCAATTTTTTCAGCAGCGAATGCATCCACCGGTCTACGCTGAGTTTGCTCTGGACCTTTCCTTCAATTACAAGGTGCAGCATGTTGTTCGTTTCTGCATGCCTCAACATTCGTGCTTTAATTATTTGAACATTTTCTTTAGTCTTGTGCACCCGTTCCATCACGCTGTCGTTTGTAATTCTGTCCACATGGAACATGCGGCAGTACACCACACACCACATTACGAATCCTTATAGTATGATAGTAATTGCTTCGGTTAACGTCCAAGCTTCCACGCCGTGCAACAGACCAGAAAACGGCATTTCAGCATTCTAATATGCAGATTCAGGGAGAGGTTATTTCTTAGCAAGGTCTTTTTCGGCCGAATGAGCGCAACTCTGGCTTGTTCGATGCGGCATCGTACTTTTAATGAGTGGTGCCAGTTGTTAAATACCAGAAGTCATCTACCATCCAGATTAGTAAATGAGGATAATCAACTTTTGACAAATAAAGAAGAACTGAAACAAGAGTGGACGTATATCAAAAATGTGTTCGATGGCGAAACTAAGTTACCACATTCAAATCAAGGTGAAGACACTGGCCCAAAGATCATGAAATCAGAAGTTATTAAAGCTATAAAATCCACCAAATCAGGTAAAGCTGCAGGACCGAACGACATGTACATAGAAATCCTAAAGCTTATACAAGAGGAAAATACCGACATTCTTGTAAACTTCTTTAACAAAATATATGAATCCGCAAACATATCGCAAGACTGGCTAAAATCAGTATTCATTGCCCTACCAAAGAAATCAAACGCAAACAAATGCGATCAATTCCGACTGATAAGCTTGATGAGCCAGGTATTAAAAGTATTCCTAAAAATCGTACATAATGCAATACGTAAGAAATGCGAAGAAGACCTAAACAAGAAACAGTTCGGTTTTAGATATGGACTGGGAACAAGAGAAGCGTTGTTTGGGCTGTCAGTTCTCATGCAAAAATGTAGAGACCAAAGAAATGACGTGTACATCTGTTTTATTCATCATGTAAAGGCATTTGACTGTTTAAAACACGACGTGCTAATTAACATTCTGATGACCAAAGGCCTCGACTAAAAAGATCCTTCATAAAAAATGTGTACGAACACCAGACTGCTGCAGTAAGACTCGAGGACGATACGACCAGCGATATTCCTGTTAAACGTGGAATGCGTTAGGGCTGTGTACTATCACCATTGTTGTTCAATATCTACTCGGAGCAAATATTCCTGAAAGCCTTAGAAAGCTCTACAGATGGAATCAAGATCAATGGTGAATTATTGAACATCAGGTACGCGGACGATACGGCTGTAATTGCAGACAGCGCATCTGACAACGTTTGATGAACCAAATAATAGCAGAAGGGGCTAAAATTAAATAAGGCCAAAACGAAAACAATGCTTATCATTAGAACACCAGATATCCAAGCCAATTTCCAAGCTCTATTTGCTTATTGTATAATAAGCAAATAGAGCAGGTCGCTAAATTTAAATACTTTGGCAGCTGGATCACCGAAGACCTGGATCCAGATCTGGAAGTAAGAACACGCATCGAAATAGCCAGAACAACGTTCCTTAAGACGAGAAAAGTATTTTGCGAGAGAAGCCTAAACCTGAAACTAAGATACCGGTTCGCTAAATACTTTCACTCGGTACTGTTGTATGGTGTTGAGGCTTGGACATTGAAGATTAATACTATGAACAAAATAGAAGCGTTTGAGATATCTTTCGAAGAATGCAGAGAATATCTTGGATGGAGCATATCACGAATAATGAGGTTCTTAGACGCATAGACAGAGACAGAGAGCTGTTGGCTACTGTGAAGAAACGTAAGACAGCGTACCTAGAACATATCTTCAGAAGTACAAAATATAGCCTACTAAAATTAATAATGGAGGGCAAGATAGAGGGTCGCAGTGGTCCAGGACGAAGGAAATGCTCCTGGTTAAAGAACAAAAGGGACTGGAATGGTCTGGACACCCATTCATTGTTCAGACGGTCACAAGACCGTGCGGAATTTACCATGATTGTTGCCAACCTTCAGTAATGGAGAAGGCACCTAAAGAAGAAGCCAGTCGTTTAATGTGTATCCCAAATGTTTGATTTTTTGCTGTATTCTAGCTCCAGGCCGTCGTACCTAAATTTCACGGCCAAACGTCGGTTGTTTGTTAATCATGTATTTGGGTTTTTGATATTCAGATTTAGGCCCTATTGCGTACAAACATCCGAGACTCGATCCACTAGTTCTTGTAGTCCGTAAAGGCTCGCTGTAACGAGGACAGTATCGTCTGTATAGCGTAGATTATTGATCGTAGTACCATTTATGTTGATGCACCTCCACTCCACTGTTTTGTTGGATGTCTTCTCAGAATAGATATTGAATATAAGAGGCGACAAGATGCATCCCTGTCGCACACCTCTTTCTATTGCGAAATTCTCGGTGAGTTTGTCTTCTACGCACACTAAACATTTGCTGCTTGTTGCCAATATAGGTATGCAACAATTCTTTATCATCAAGACCGGTGGTTTTTAATATATCCATCATTTTGTTATCATGTACCTTGTCAAAAGCCTTTTCAAAATCAACGAATCAGACGGAGACATCGTGATTGACATCCCTGCATCTTTGACTCGTGACTTGTATGCTAAATAGGGCTTCTCTTATTCCTAGACACTCCAAACTGCGTTTCTACTATATATATATAAGTGTGAACCCACCTCTTAGCAATCTACATATCTAGATTTCGATCTTATTAGATCTCGTCAGTGTAGCTCAGCTAGTGAGGATGAATTCACACAATATCTCGAGTGGTTACATACAAAAATAGTACAACTTACCCTCGAAGAGGTAAGTTAAACGCCATCTCACGGCACCACATCAATTAAGTTGTACTATTTTTATGGCCTTGTGCTGATATCTCAAGCACTCTGTTGGAATATTATTCCCTAGAGGGCACTACCCGGTGATCCTGATGGCATGAGCATGTTGACGGTTATTACCATATGGGTGTGCATTGCTAATTGATGTGGTGCCGCCAGATGGCGTTTAACTTCCCTCTTCGAGGGTAAGTTGTACTATTTTTCTACTATATGTTTTTCTACTTGTCGGTAGATTCTATAATGTATTATTCGTAGAAAGATGTGACTAGTAATGCTTATTGTACTGTGGTCGCTACACTCCTTTGTTTTTTTATATTGATGCAAAAGTCGATTTTAACCAGTCTGATGGAATAGTCCCCGTATCATAGATGGAATTAAACAGAGCAGAGTCAGAACACATTCCGTGTTCTTGTACTTCTATTGGTATTGCATCCGGACCTATCGCCTTTCTCATTTTAGCTGCTTTAATTGCTTCTTCCACTTCCAGTTTTGTAATGGGTGGTCCGATTGCGGTGTTCTGCATGTCCGGTATTGGCATACGGTTGTCTGTTAACAGTTCCTCCACTTGCTCTTTCCATCCTTCTATTTTATTTATTTATATCCAGAATGAGTTTCTCATTTTTGATTATTAATTTTAAGGCGTATCAGCCTAAAAGGGTATTAACGCCATGCTTCTCATTTTTGTCATTCAATAAAGCGTTGCCTGCACATTGTCTGACGCAAGCAAGCTTTTATGTGGTTGGAATATATTATGTTTTTGACATATGTTTCAATCTCTATACATCTTGGTTAAACCATTCATCTTTTGCGTTTCTGATTTTCCTTCGGATGTCGCTGTTAAGTTCTTTATACTTAGTCATATCTCTGTTTTTGTAATTTCTTCTTGTTTCTGTAAGGTTTATCAGCTCTTCAGTCAGTTTCTTTTTATTTCACTGGTTTGACTTTAGATTTTGTTCTGTGATCTTATTGTTGACATATTTAAAATTGGTCCATGTGTTCTCAGTTTGGTTTTGTTGGTCTGGGGTTATCTTCTCGAATTCTTTCTCTAATATATCGTTCATCATCGATCCGTTTTTGGCGGTCTTTCAGTTGGTCCGTGGCTGCTTTATTTGTCTCTGACGATTTTGGTCTTTTCTTTAGTTGCATGCAAAGCTTTGCTAACAGTAGATAATGGTCTGATGGTACGTCTGCGCCCGGGAATTCTATCACTGACTTTATAATAATCTTTGTTTTATTGTGAGGTAGTCGAGTTGATGTACAATAGTGAGCGATGTATGTGCAGGCGATGTCTATGTGTATAGGCGTCGTTTCGGTAGTTGAAAGTAGGTGTTCATGATATCTAAATCGTTTTCTCTTCTCTGTTCCTACTTTAGGATTTAAGTCCATTATAGTTGTATTATATAGTAATATTGTTTCGTTTAATCTCACCTAGAAGTTGGTCCAAGTCACTGTAGAATACTGCTATAATTTTATCTTTACTGGTTGTTGTTGGCGCATATACTTGTACAAAGTTAATATTTACTGGAGACGCTTGTATTTCCACCATGATAATATGATGATTCTATCAGAGACAGGTTTTTGACATTTGGTATGGTATGCTTCAGCTCGCTATTAACAATAATTGCTACTCCGTTTCGGTTTCTAGTACTGTCCTCATCAGAGTAAAATACTGTATGGTTTTCCACCCTACACTTGCGCTTTTCAGATTTACATTTCACTCATGGTGTTGCGTATTTTGCCGGATTTTTTCATGTCTTTAACATTCCAAGTTCCAATTCGCTTACATAATGTCTTTCTCATCTTGTATTTGGCTAACCGGGAGATATTTCGCACCCCTGTCTTTTTGAAGAGACGCCCGTACTCGTTGCCATTGTTTGTGTTTGTGGTCATTATCATTTCTCCAGGGGATGTATAGTGATTTTCACTAGCCTTTTATACTTCTGTTTTACTGATTTAGATCCGTTCCAATTTTTTGATTACCGCCTGTGGTCAGTTTTGACAAGCCAACTACCACTTGCCACCCTTTGGTTTTAGGGCCGGTCCTCTTGACGAGTTGCTTTCTCTGCTCATCTCAACATACGCTCTGCTTCTAGTCACTCACTCTAAGATAGACGCTGTGCTCCAGTGCTAGTTTTGGTCAGCCCCAGGTATTTGAGGCCCGGGGTACCACCTATATCTAGGAGATAGAAGGTGTGCTCCAGTGCTAGTTTTGGTCCGCTCTGGGTATTTGATTTCCGCGGTACCACCTATATCTAGGAGACATATCCGCCAGCCCGATGCAACTCCACATGGGTTGTATTTATTATTAGCTAAAGGATATATAAGGTTTAAGCAGGACGAAGTATCTCATTATGTGCCAGTGTTAGAAGTTTTAAAAGAATCTTTTTATGAAAAATGGAATGAAAATGATTCATTATTTCTAGAGTATGCTAGCTTACCCGACCTAAATCCACTTGATTACCTTTTATAGGAAAAGTATTTGAGAGACCATTTTTATTATCAGGTAATCTATTATGGTCTTTAGTTGTCTTGTTTCTTGGTGCCATGTATATGTGTGTATTGCCTTATGCTTGAAGAACCCATTCATTATTTTCAGATCGTGTTGGGTGCATATATCAATCGTATATAAGTCGTTGGCCGTTTTCCTCGCCATAATGTCCAACAACCTGGTGCACTTCCAGTTCTTGCATTCAAGTCGCCGAGGATAAGGATTTCCCTAGTGGGTCCATTTTTACTGATCATTTAGTGTGTCTGCGTACTCTTCCTTCTCGGCTATGTTTACGTCTTCATTCGGTGCATATGTACCGATTACAGTTAAGCGATGGTTTGGTAGTTGATGTTGACCGTTAGGATACGTTCATTGCTCTATAATTTTTGGGTACTCCGCTATGGATACTAAGATATTTGCCTAGTTCTTCGGTTCCCTGTCCTTTCTTTTTTGTTTCCGTCAGGACCGCTATGTCGATTTTTATTCTATATAGTTCATTGAGTACATCTTCAGTTTTCCCCCCGTATTCCCTGCACGTTCCAGGTTCCAATATTCATAGTCCGTTTTCATTGCAATTGTCGTCGTCTGTGGTTATCGCATTCCTTCCGAGGCTTGGTTACAGAGTTTTTAGCATAAAGTTTCCTTTTTACAACTACTAGGTTGCTAGTCTTGCAATTCAACACCCATCTTGGAGGACCTTTTAATTTCTTTCAGGGTTTATTCCCTTACACTGTCTTTCTAGACTTAAGCGCTCAGTCCGCTCTTTTGGTTTGTGCTCCTTCGGCCATTGGGAAATGAATCCTCATCTGCCCTCGGGACCGTTAACCAGTTTCACCTGTACCCTAGGCAGGGGCCCTTACAGGGTACTATCAGCCGAACCGTGTTTTTTTTAAACGAGGTTGTTACTCCTCCCCCTCCTTATTTTTCATCCGGGCTTGGAATCGACATTGGCAAAGTTACATATATAGTTAAACATCCTAATTAATTAGTCATTTTTGAAAATATATAACGGAAGAATAATAAATATCTACATATATGGGCAATACTATAGACTACCCCACAAACGCAGTAGATAGCTAAGTGGCATACAGAAATCGCGTGTTATTGTACAACAGAAATGAGGTTACCTTGTTTCTGTGAGAACACTAAACACAGCGTACTCATATTTAAAATATTTATTAATATAAAATATAGTGTAAGTCACATATATTCACTTCTAAAATCTAAGAAAAATACTGTAGTATTCGTTTTTCTACATATGTATAAAAATTAACTTGAAAAGTAGCCATCAAATACGTAGAATTGAAAATTGGTCACCAAATGGCTCAATTTTAAGAAAACTACAGTACATAAAACATCCATTAATAACTCATAATGCTGCCGTAGCCTTAATAAAGGTTAAACATCAATCAACGCATTTTACAATAAAATAAAACAATAATTACTTTTTCCAAGTATTGTTCTGTTACAAGGCCGCTAAAAAAAGACCAAAGGCGTGTTCCTTTCCAATGCCACTAAGTAAAACTTTCCCGTTCTATGGCGGCGTTTGTCAGCATTGTTTCGCCGCCGAAACGAATATGAAAAGATGTTCAAAATGTAAGACGATGCCCTATTGCTCAAGAGAGCATCAAATGCTTGATTGGCCTTCACACAAAAAACTGTGCAAAGCTATTAGCACCAGCAATGTTAAAATACCGTATGACATAAAGGAGTACACTGATATGAAGCAATATAAAACTGCTTTAATGATTGCATGGCAAACCACTCTCAATCGATCGTTGGATTATTATGAGAGTACTGTATTTTTAAACTTGCCGTACTGTAGTGTTTGTTATAAGAAAGATAATTTACAAAGCTGTAGTAATTGTTTTTGTGTGAGTTATTGCTCTGAAATTCACCAAGAAGAGGATTATTGTAATCATATAAAATACTGCAAAGAATTAAATTTATGTAGACAAATTGATTTGTTTGTGGAAACAAATGATTTTAAAATTCACAATAAATTTAATATAAACCAATTTCCGGTTAATATTAATGAATTAATCAAACAAATTTATTCTGAAAGTACTGATGTTATAAAAAGTAGCATATACGGGCATCTTCTGTCCCCATGCGGTACACTAATTTATGCTCTACGCACAATTGATTACAATTCGAAATGCTTAGTTCTGCATATAGCAGGCGCTTCAAGTGAAGAAGAAAAATATGATTGGATTTTATACGCTAATATTATTTGTACATTGTTTAAAAATGTTGAAACCATATCAATCTATTTCATCGGACCGGAAGTAAACCTGCACGATAGCCAAACGGATATTACCGCTACAGGAACTGTAACGACATATTATTATAAAGGATACTATCACGATGCAACCAACACCATTGCACATCCTAATTTAATTATAATTTACAATGCTGGATTACATGAATTTACCGGCGAACACGACACTTGGAGGATGAGCATTCCTGCCCTTCTGCAACACCCAAACGTGCCTTTGGTAATAACAGCTTATTTAGAGGATGAGGTTGTTAGAGATAGGGGCATCATTATGGAAAATGTTGGTTGCACCTTGGAGACTATTGTTGATTGTGTTAAAAATCCGTTCGCATCACTCAAGCCGTTTCGTAACTGGGATTCACAGGATACGCCAATTTATTATTCAAATAATTATATTTTTGTATGCAAACGTGTAAATAGTTGAATAAATATTATTTTTACATTTGTCTAATAATGGGAACCTTACTCAAATATATTTTATTTACATTGTTATTTATTTGATTATTAATTACGGTTAACATTTCAAAGAGATGACCATGAATGTTCTTAATGTGTTACCAGACTTGGGAAAATATAAACAAATTCACACTAGTATCTTAAATATTCATGGGGTTTATGTACCCAGTTTCAAAAACATTTAGTTAATGTATTCATATCATCTTGTAACTCGATTTTTTAATGACTTGCACATTCTTGTAACTATAATTTATGTCACATATAAAATAAATAGGTGAATTTCCCGTCGTCCGGTGGAGTATGATACTGGCTGAACTATTGTGAGCCCGTGTAACTATTTATATGTTTTTCCTCTCAAAATATTATTCATCGTAATAGCCTTATGCAAAAATTGGTTTAAAAATATTTAATATAGCAGTAGTATTAAAAACGCAGAAGACAAAATATTACAGATTACGGCGGATGGACAGACATTTCCAAGAGAAAAAGGAAAAGGATTTGCGCAATAATTTTAAATTTGTCCGTACGATTACAATACTTTATGATTATGATTAAGTAAATAAATATAATGTATTTCGATCTCGTGATAAGCAGCGGGAAATATGTAAAAACATTTAACAACGTACTAAAAGAGATCAAGCTCACGAGCTGCAAAGCAGGCTTAGTAAATAATGACCAGCTAAAAATTAACGTCAAGAATGATCTCGAGTACACAGACCAGATACGCAAATATGAGTTGCATTCATATGAAAACAAACAGCATAGACCACTACTGATTATGCTGAAGAACTAGCACTGATCCAGAGGATATAAAAATCAAACTGGTCCAGCTCGGTTTTAAGTTAATAAAATCAAAATAGTGAGAATCGCGACTAGGATCAAGCTCCAATTATTCATGCTGAGCTACGGCACTTTACGCCCCACCTAAATATAATAATAAACAAAAAACTACACGTCAGTGTTACTATATCTCGGTAAAAGATTTATCCTGGGAGGAATCACACATAATAGGGCTCCAGGATGACAATTACCAAAGGCCGCGGACTGAAAGCAGCAATATAACATGTAATCTGCACAACACAACTGGCCTATGGATCCGAAAAAAACGTAGACCTACTGGATTTCTTCATATGTAAAAAAATCTTCTTAAATATAAGTGAAACATTAGAGCTGAACTCGGATCACTCAGGAGTTATTCTGACACTCGGCCTCGTTGGGAGACTCTCAAAAAGTTAATACAAAACAAACAAATGATATATATATCTAGGTCCGATCTGGACATACGGCATCCAGTTTAGTGGATGCTCAAACGACAGTAATGTCAGGATTATTCAGACGTGGCTGAACAAAATGCTGCGGTTGATCGTAGCCCTATGGTATGTGCGAAATATTAACCTACATAAAGATCTGAAGATTTCCCTTTATAAAGGAGGAAACGCGAATAGCTGAAAAGCACGAATACCGTTTTCATAGACAGTCCAACGTAGAGGTTCTACACCTACTTGACAACACAGACATACACTACAGACTTCGAGTGAGTGTAACAAAACAGCAAAGTGCGAGTGAATTTCTCGTGATAACTTCTGAACGTCAATGGGCGAACAAATTAAATAAGTATAAAACATATGAGATGTAAATTGATGGACATGATCAGTTTCAATAGAATACACCCTGGTGTACTAATAAACAAACAAAAAATCTCGCGATATCGGGATCCCGATATGAATATGTTATTAATAAAACATATTTTTTTAATACTGTCTAGAAAGTGTTTTTTTATTGGCAAAATTAGTTTAAATTAAAAGACATTTTTCTAATTAATGTATATTGCTAATAATAATATTCAAATAGTTTTTAGGTAATCATTAAAACTATAAAGATTTTTTATTTACTTCACTTTCTCTTTGTTGGTTTTAAATACATGTGTAGTAGTATAATACATGAATTTAATAAGGAAAATGAGAGTTGCATTCTTTTGATGATTATCTAACTAACATAGTTTTATAGTTCAAGTTCGAGATTTCATACACACAAAATAGATTTATTTTCTTGCAAAAGATCATTTTATCTACAATATCGAAATACCAGTATTTAACGTTTAATACCGGTATTTGAATAACGTTATAATTCGAACAACATATCGATATCTTGAGATCACTGTTTTGCAATTCCCATTCCCAATATCTACTGGCCTTGTCCTTCTTATACTCCTTTCCGTGAAGGTTCCTTCAACTGATATGTTATTTAGTAAGGTATAATAATAACCGTCTAGAGTACTAATTTACTAAGTAACGTCTCGTTTTGGAGAACATTGTTAAAAAGGGTACGATTCTCCTTGCTAGGAGACCCTATTTCTGATATATTTCCTTATCTCCAAATCTTTTTGGGCCTATATCTCATTGTTCTTCCCTGTGAGTTCTACTATTAACATTTAACAGTTTCAATAGTTTTATTCAATTTATTTAACCTTTTCTACCATGTGGCCTTTAGTTTTCCAAATTTCTGGGTTTGGTTTTAGTCCTGCGATCCCATTTAGGTCCTCATCTAATCAGCCAGCTGCCCCACTTATCTTGTTCTTTTGCTACGTGTCCCATCTGGTTCCAGTTCGTGTTGACGATGCTTTTTACCATGTGTTGGACATTCGTTCTCCTCCGTATCTATGTGTTTACCGATTCTTTAGGCCCAGTATTATTCTCTTTAATAGACCTTTGATTTATTTGTAACGTTTCTTCTTCAAATACATTTAGTCTACAACTATATAATAATAATATCAATAATCAATATCCAATCTTATTCTTAGAACTTCCTTTGCGATTTGTACTTTCTAGTCATTTTCCCTGTAATTTTTATATCTCTCTAAAAAAAAGGCCTTTATTTGGTATATCAGCCCAACCCTTCCCTTTTACACAAATTCCAGCCGAAAAAAAAACAATACTTTTACAGAAAGAAATAAAAAAGAAACCAAAAACATACAAATTAACATAAAATACATCATTTTTCTAACCACTAAAATAAAGCCCCTCTGCGCTCGCCAATTTCCCTTATCACGTCAGCCTCCTGCAGATTTTCACGCCTTCCCATCCTCTCCTAACCATTCGTTCAGGTTTCAGCACTCTCTAACCCACTCTGCTTTCACTCCTTCACATTCTCTGCTAAGGTGCCACCACGTGTCACTCCCCCTCCTACGCAGTGCACACGCGGTGTACCCCAGCCCCATCCACACTTTTCTTCCTCGCTCTTTTGACCCACACCTCGCTCTTCTGACCCACTCTGACGCTCTTGCCATGCATACTTTGTCCTCTCTGCTCCACTCTCCCCTGGCTAAGTAGCTCGGGAGTTTCCCCTGTACTTGCCACTCTACGTAACCCGGGTTGTATGAGCTCTCAGCCATTCTCACTTGCCTTTCTTGACACTCAATATCCCTCAATCTCTCCCTTATCTCAGTTCCTAGGCTACCCCTTTCTCTCAGCTTCTCCTACCCACACTTCAGACATACCCACTTTCATACATCCTTTCTCTATCCTTCCTCCAACTACTGTCTGTTCTACTCTTACACCTCATCCATACCTCCCGTACCAGTCTTTCCTCGCCCAAAACCTGCAATTTTTACTCAAACTTCACAACCCTCACACACGACTCCCACCACATACTCATACGACTTGTCTCCTGCAACAGCACTGCCCTCCTTGTCGACCTTTCGAGCCCTAGCAGATTCTTCAGGAACCAACCTTGCTCCCTATCTATTACCTCCCATTCACGCAATCCCCACACTTCCACTCAATACAACAATATAGGTTTTACACACGCATCCCAGATCTTGCACGCCATTATGAGGTTACCACCCCACAAACTCCTCCATTTTCTGTACGCAATCCCCCAAGCCATTCTTGCTTTCGCCTGCAGACACTCCACATACAACCTAAGCCCTCCTCCACAGTCAAACCAAAAGCCAAAATATTTAAAACCATTCACTCTCTCAATCAGCCTTTCCTTCCAAATGGAGTTGGGTTGGCCATACAGCAAGACAGAGTCAAGACAGATAGACACCTAGTCTGGCGAAATAGAGACCGCGAGAAACCAAGAGAGGTAGGGGAAGACCACAAAATATGGATGAGAACAGCACAAGATAGGGACGTATAGAAGAAATTAGAAGAGGCCTATATCCAGCAGTGGATGGATGACATAGGTCTAATGAAGAAGAAGTCACGGTGGGGGGATTTTGTAGCAGACTGCTCCCCTTAAAGTTAATTTCTTTCTGTCGGGACCTATGGTCTGTATACAAATTTATTTCAGTAGCATAGATTTATAAAATAGACTCTAATGTTCACAAAAATGTATTTTACATGAATCAAATATTAATGTGTGACTTATAAATTGTCATTTACTATAGAAATATACTGTAAAATATACAGTCCTTTTACACGAAAATGTGGCCCCAAAATTTCTCGAAGACAAACAACGGACGGACGACTGAGAATGTCGAATGTTTACTAGACCGTATAAGTATTCTCGAGAAAATTATTTTTATAGGAAAAATATAAATCACCCTGTTTACTAAAGTAGAAGTGAACAGAAAATATTGGCATGACACGCAGTTCAACTTCAATAAGTATAGTCTTTAAATTATTTCCATAAATATAAATTATACAAATGAGATAAGTAAACTTTTAACTTGTATAAAAGTACACTGCTATTGAATTATCTGTGAAATGAAAAAGGTCCTTATTAGTGACAAAGAACTAAGGAATATAGAAAATGTAAATGTTATCTATATTAACTAAAATAATCTTAGTAATTTATTAACAAGCAATGATAGATAGTTTTATACTATTGACACTTAAAAATTTAAAAACAGTCTAAAATGAATTATTTTTCATAAATGCCAGCTATTTGCAATAATTATATGAGATTGTGAGAATGAGAATGAAAGAGGTGTAAATCACATTTGAATTGTTTTGAAAATGTGAAGATTTTGCGTTTGGTATTTACGTAAATCGACGTGCGCAGTTACAGAATTAATTTATCCATAAATAAAAATGTAACTGCGTACGTCAATTTACATCAATACCAAACGCAAAATCTTCTCCTTTTAGAAAACATTTCAAATGTGACTTACACCACTTTCATTCTCACAGGCTCATATATTGTAGCCACAATTTATTTTTACACGTTTACGTTAATAGTATCTTTGTAGTAAACGTGTAAATCTACACACACAAAAAAACTGTATATTAATCTCAACAATAACACATTATAAAACATGTAACTATAATCGTTAGTAGTAATAATAATGTACATATTTCATTGTCAATACAAATATAATAATAAGAATCCATTATATGTATAATCACTTTTTAAATCGCTTTTACATTCTAATTCATTTAAATGTTATTAACAATATTTCATTTGGGAGTGCATATACTAATTTTGAATCATTATAGACGTTACTGGCATGATATCGATGGTTAGTGTTCTCTTTCCATGCAGTTTTTCTGCTTGAAATATATTTAAACAAATGATATATTATATATCATAATATCTTTAGGGATTATATATTATCTTAAACATGATATCAATAGTTGTTGGATTATTTGTATTAATGAATAGACAGGGGTTGTCGACTCGCAGCCGATATTACCATCTCCAACCTCTAACTGCTCTGGTGCACCCGCATATTAAAATTGATTTCATTTTTTTAAATATAAAATCATTACCGTAAATCTAACTAGGCTATTGAATTGAAAATCTGCACTCCTAAATCAATTTTTATTTGGACAATTGTATACGTGATCTTTTAGAAATTGAAGAAGAAGATTCATACGATTTATATACTTTGAGGAAGTTTTCGTAAAGAAAATTCAAAAAATAGAAAACCTACCCAACTCCTATAACCTGGCCTATAACCAGCGTCGCCCGTCTTGTACTGAGCATTGGGGAGCCTGAGTTCGAACCCCATTGGGGCGAATTTTCCCGAATCACCTTTCACAGTTTTATGTGAAGTTAGGTAAATACCGGGTGATTAAACTCCTCTGAACTTCTTCCTTGCCCGGCGAAAAAGCCTCACGGCTGGTATCCCTATAAAGATAGGAAGTTTTTTTGTAGAAACCCTATCTTCGTTTATAATGTCTCTACTATTTTTTTGATCTTAATATCTTATAAACGAAGTGCGTTCGGAAAAAAGTTACTTGCGTGTTTTGCTTAGAATTTAATGCTGTATATGACATTTCATGTTTGTCCTCTAGTTATTAATCACCCTATATATAAAAAAAATAGGAATAATATTTAATATTCTCATTTACAATTATTGTAATAAAATGTGTACTTGAAATAATTTCTACGCATTATAATATTTACAGAGTTCAATAATAATTGTAGAAAATGTCCTTAATTTACTTATTAAAACTCAGCAGAGAAAAACAAATTAAAATATTCATTAACTAGATATTTTTGCATTAAATTATCGACTCATTTTCCGTTGTAAATGGCGTATCCGATTCGGTCCATCAGGTGTTCACAACGTTCTTTATATTGCCCATGGCTAAATATTTGTATCATTTAATCCAATTTCATTATGTTTCCATATAAGGGCAGATTCTAATTACTAAGGAAATGAAGATTTACTTTGTTAAATCTTCATTTGCAAGGTTTTAAACGACATGCACACAATCACACAAGTTCCGATGACATTGAAATGCAATTCCATTATTTGTGGCTGCACATTCAATGAAAGGTCTCCTAATATACTAATTACCATTCATATTTCCATGTTAGACCTTGATTGCTTAGTATTTGAGTATATGAAAATGTTAAATGTTTCTGCATGTCATATCAAGAGTTTCATGTACTGTCTTTAAATTAAGAGTTTAATTAATTTATTTTCAATATCATGCGTCTAAAAATGTCGGATTTAGAAAAGAAATATGTTTTTAAATTTCGTTAAAAAATAATCTATTTTATCTGAATGAATTCTAAAATAGCATGGTTGAGACTAAGAAAATTAAACCGCGCGATTATATAACATTTTACATGATTTGTAGAAAGGTTTTGTTTTGCAGGAAAACGGTAAATACTTTACAATCTGATGAAAATGGCCAGGGGTGCGATTCTTGACCAACCACTCGTTTCAACCATGTCCACTAACTGTCAAAGTCGCCCCGCAAAATATTATATGTATTCTGTATATTATTATTTATTATTAAAATAAGTATTATATTTTAGAAATGTTTGTAATTAAAGGTTGTGTATGAAACCAGTATAATCCACGACAATATTAAACTTATTGATATTATTATATTTAATTTTTATATGAAAAACGTATTAGTAATAAAGAACTAATTAATGTACAAAATGCAAACGTTATCCATATTAACTAAAATAAGCTACGCTTAGTAATTTATTAACAAGCAATGATAGAAGAATTTAAATATCTCATTTATAAATTTGTGAATTTATATAAATTTATGAAAAAATGTTAATAAAATTCCCACAGTAGCTTCTGTCAAATAGCCACAGAATTTTATATTATTAGTTATCTAAATTAACGACAATAAACTTCTTATTAGTAATTGATTTAAAATCAGTTATATCTTTGTATAACTGATTTTAAATCAGTTACTTTCAATTGACACTAAAATCGTTTAATCGTGAATATTTAAAGTGATTGATGACAATTATAAATTAATTTTATATTATCACAAATTAATTAATTAATATTTATGAATTCTTAATTTCATAATTAAATCGAATTTCGACAGTACAAGACACATATGTAAAACATATATTACATAAAATGTTTCTTCAAAACACTGTCACTCTTGTATGGGGGTAACGAGTCCAAATTTGCATAAATAATCGTGAAAGTAAGCAGCTGACCTTTCGAATGTTGAAAAAAAAATCGTATTTCTGTTCGATTGATTAAAAAGTATGTTTTAAAAGAATTTAAAAAAAAATACACGAAAAGCAAAAACTATACTTAACTATATAATTGTTTGCGTAAACATAACAAAGCCTGCTGGCTGGTTTGCGCAACGATTTGAATCGGCACATTTTTTCAACAGGTGCATGTTAAGTATAGCCCTCTAAATGAGTTTAATTAGTGTATTTGTTTGGTGCGGAAAAGGAAATTAATTTCATTGTGACATTGGTTTCTTTTCATTACACACGGTACACATACACGCGCTGATTTTACCAGAGAAGGTGGTATTTAAATGATGTAAGAATATATTAGTGTGACAACCCCCACTTTGTTTTAAATAGTATTAAACGTAAAACTGGAGGTTCTGCAAAGCGTTTATTCAAGTTTGTTCTAACTTCGGTCTAGAGAGGATCAAGTCCCAAGGTAAGTAATAGTTGTACAATTACCTTTCAAACCAGCAATTATAATCAATCAGTGATAGTTTATGTGTGAAACTTGATTTGCCTTTTACGTGGTAATACATAATGTTAGTTTTAAATATTACGTTTTAAATATAGTAATTTTATAAAATACATAGTCGTTTTCTGATTTGTATTATATATTAGTTATTTTTAATATAATAGTGACCTCACACTCACATGCAACTACACTAACACACGGACGAAGGACCTGAAGGTCGATAGCCAGTTACAAATTGTAACAAATACAGTAACTACTATTATAATAGTGCAATACATAATAATTTGTTGTCCGGTCGGCCGCCTCTGGGAAAGTTTCGTTTCTTTTCTTTTGGTTCAGGATTGACGAAAGTATAGATTTTAGTCTGGAACTAAATTAAACTGTTGGGAACTTAAATATACTTACTATAATCATTTTCTGGTGAAAGTTATTTAGAATTAGCTCTATATTTAAACTTAGAATCCGGCTGAAGTATCGGTTTCGGTCATTTTTGGTCATAATATATGATACGGCCAAAGTATCGATTTCGGATAATAAATAAATTGTCGAATTCTATGGGCAAAGAAGAAGAATATATCTTTTATGGAATTATTCGAATATTAATGAAGAATTAATTATATTTTTATATGAATATGAATATGAATATTATGAGTAATTTTCATTATGTGCATTTAAATAAGATACAAATAACTGCAAAGTTATAGAGAATTTCAAGCCCGACAATCGGTTTTCTACTATCTCTTACCGTTTTCTTGCAAAATGCTAAACATTGTGCGAAACAATTTCGCGAATTTTCGGCCATAATATTTTTCTACATAAAGCTAGAAGGATTATTCCAATATTATAGTGAATTTCTAACCCGACAGACGGCGCTTTGTGTGAAAATTTGATGTTTTAGCCTTTTCGAGGTTTTTCGGCAACGACTTGTGTTTTTTTCTGTTATCTCTTTGTTATCTCTTACTGTTTTCCCGAAATATGCAAAAATTGTGATTTTGAGCATTTCGGGGTATTTCGACCATATTTGTTTTCATTTTAAAGTTAGAAGGATTATATAAATGGCATTTTCTGCTATCTCTAACCGTTTTCTCGAAATATGCAGAAAAATTGTGCGAGGAATGTGATTTTTGAGCCTTTTGCGGTTTTTCGGCCATATTTTTTGCATCTTAAAGCTAGAAGGGTGATACAAATGGCAACGCTATAGACAATTTCGAGCCCGACAAACCGCCCTTTGGATGTATTCTGCTATCTCTTACCGTTTTCCTGCAAAATGCAGAATACTGTGTGAAAAATGTATCCTTGAGCCTTTTCACGGTTTTTATTTTTAATTGTAAAGTTGTGGAGAATTTCAAGCTTGATAAACGGCCCTTGCGATTTTTTTTTCTAACCCCGAAAAATGCAAAAATGTTTTTGCCTTTTCGAGGTTTTTCGGCAACGACTTTATTCTTCTAAATTTTCATTATCCGAAACAATACATGATGTATTATATTAAAGTTTTTTTTTTGTCAATACATATAACATAATCATAATTATAACAAAATTAAAATTACTTGTATGTTTACAAAACAAAACAATCTTCCCTCTGTTCTCGCCCCGAGGTTTATGGTATATTCCTCCTCGGGCTGTGGGTAATGAGGGTGTCCGCGTCTAAAGGTCGTTTTAGACAAGACAATTTCTTGACTCAAAAGTTAGTCAAGATGCGACACAATCTAAATTGTCTGGTATCATACAGCAAATTATTTGAAAAATTGAATTTGATGGTAGATCGAATGAAAAAATATAACGCGTTCCATTTGTCAAGGACAAATTGTATGGGAGGAGGATATATGAATTTATTTCTTGTACAACTTTTGAGCTAAGAAATTGTCTTATCTAAAGGTCGTTTTAGACAAGACAATTTCTTAGCTCATCAATGATCATATCTATGATGTGATCATATTTAATAGTATTATAATTGGAAATGTTATGTAATCCTTAGCAACTTTCCGAAAATATTACCGAAGTAGCAATATTGCTCAGTGGAAATAATATCCTCCTCCTTTTATAATATATCAATATTTCGCTCGTTTAATTTCGAGCATCATCAGGATAATTAAGCAGAGTTAATGAACATATTAACTGGCAATTAACATAATTTACAAAATTGGCAATTCAGATTTGGCGCTTCGTTGACAAGATCATAACAAATTCCAAAATTTATATATCTATATATATATATATATATTAAATGTAAAGGGAAACAGTTCGTTATCAGTGGCAATATTGCTGATCACACATTATGACTTATAATACATAGGGTTTTTTTTAATATTACTGTTACACTATAGTTATAATTGTCTATGATACCGGCTATCAGTTTTTATAGCAGGTTTTGAAATATTTAAAAACTTACGGTAAAACATACAGTACTGAATTTAGCATTATTATTTTTATTATTAATTTAATGTTTGAGTATGACTTTAATAAATAGACAGGTAATTGACAGGTTTTAGAAATAATTACAAATTATGGGTTAAAAATTACAAAATTGTTCTTTTATGAAATACTGACTTTAGAATTAAATAGCATGAAAACTAGCGATACCGTAATGCTTGATATTGACTTTAATTGATTGATTAATATATTTCTAATGCATTAACTAAGTTTGAAAAATATTGATTAACAAATTTTGCAAATAATTACAAATTATCGGTTGAAACATACAAAATTATGTATTTATGAAATACTGACTTTAGAATTAAATAGCATGAAAACTAGGGATACCGTAATGTTTGATATTGACTTTAATTGATTGATTAATATATTTCTAATGCATTAACTAAGTTTGAAAAATATTGATTAACAAATTTTGCAAATAATTACAAATTATCGGTTGAAACATACAAAATTGTGTATTTATGAAATAATGACTTTAGAATTAAATAGCATGAAAACTAGGGATACCGTAATTTTTGACATTGACTTTAATTGATTGATCAATATATTTCTAATGCATTAACAAAGTTTGAAAAATATTAATTAACGAATTTTGCAAATAATTACAAATTATCGGTTGAAACATACAAAATTGTGTATTTATGAAATACTGACTTTAGAATTAAATAGCATGAAAACTAGGGATAGCGTAATTTTTGATATTGACTTTAATTGATTGATCAATATATTTCTAATGCATTAACTAAGTTTGAAAAATATTAGTTAACGGATTTTGCAAATAATTACAAATTATCGGTTGAAACATACAAAATTTTGTATTTATGAAATACTGACTTTAGAATTAAATAGCATGAAAACTAGGGATACCGTAATTTTTAATATTGACTTTAATTGATTGATCAATATATTTCTAATGCATTAACTAAGTTTGAAAAATATTGATTAACGGATTTTGCAAATAATTACAAATTATCGGTTGAAACATACAAAATTTTGTATTTATGAAATACTGACTTTAGAATTAAATAGCATGAAAACTAGGGATACCGTAATTTTTAATATTGACTTTAATTGATTGATCAATATATTTCTAATGCATTAACTAAGTTTGAAAAATATTGATTAACGGATTTTGCAAATAATTACAAATTATCGGTTGAAACATACAAGATTGTGTATTTATGAAATACTGACTTTAGAATTAAATAGCATGAAAACTAGTGATACTGTAATTTTTGATATTGACTTTAATTGATTGATCAATATATTTCTAATGCATTAACAGAGTTTGAAAAAAATTAATTAACCAATTTTGCAAATAATTACAAATTATCGGTTGAAACATACAAAATTGTGTATTTATGAAATATTGACTTTAGAATTAAATAGCATGAAAACTAGGGATAGCGTAATTTTTGATATTGACTTTAATTGATTGATCAATATATTTCTAATGCATCAACAAAGTTTGAAAAATATTGATTAACGAATTTTGCAAATAATTACAAATTATCGGTTGAAACATACAAAATTGTGTATTTATGAAATACTGACTTTAGAATTAAATAGCATGAAAACTAGCGATACCGATATTTTTGATATTGACTTTAATCGATTAATCAATATATTTCTAATGCATTAACTAGGTTTGAAAAATATTGATTAACGGATTTTGCAAATAATTACAAATTATCGATTAAAACTTACAACATTGTTGTTTTATGAAATACTGACTTTAGAAATAAATAGCATGAAAACTAATGATACCGTAATTTTTGATATTGACTTTAATTGATTGATTAATATATTTCTAATGCATTAACTAAGTTTGAAAAATATTGATTAACAAATTTTGCAAATAATTACAAATTATCGGTTGAAACATAAAAAATTGTGTATTTATGAAATACGGACTTTAGAATTAAATAGCATGAAAACTAGCGATACCGTAATTTTGATTTTACTAATAATTACAAATTATTGGTTGAAACATTCAAAAATGTGTATTTATGAAATACTGACTGACTTTAGAATGAAATAGCATGAAAACTAGCGATACCTTAATTTTTGATATTGACTTAAATTAATTGATCAATATATTCTAATGCATTAACTAAATAAGTAAGTTTGAAAAATATTGATTCACGGATTTTGCAAATAATTACAAATTATCCGTTGAAACATACAAAAATGTGTATTTATGAAATAATGACTTTAGAAAACTTCACAGAAATCTGAAACATCATATAAAATTTTCCTTTCGCAATTGCAAGACTTTTATACTTTATATGACAATTGTATTGTTCTAGAATCCAGGATCCGGAATTCCGAATAAATATTTAATTTAGTTAATTCAACATTAGATTAATTATATATGCTAGAATAATTTATAAACTTAAACCAATTGAGTAATACTCGTTGTCCCTTAAATGTATACATTTAATACGTGTTTTGCGCGTATAATTTCATAATAATTTGCCGCAAGGCCAAACTGGAAACATTTATCGCCACGAGAAAATATTTACCTCAGGACCCAGTTAAGAATATTGAATCGATCAGAAATCTATATTAACAATTGCTAATAAAATTTAATTAATTGTAATGGATCATCGAAAGGTTTTTTTATAATAATCATTTTAAAATGTTTATATTACGTCAATCAATTCTGCAAAACTTTTTACAGTACTTTAATTGTAGATCCTAAAAAAGTTAATTGTTATGATGATAAATTTACATTATAATTATAAACAAGTAGCAATTGCTTGTAATTATAAGTAACATTTTCAATTTATAACAATACATGTGATGTTTGCCATAGTTTATGAAAATTGCCATTTAATTCATCTCAACTCTGGCTCCCAGGATTTTTTTTAAATATAAAAAAAATATTTACATTCTATAATAAAATTCAGAAAAATAGTCAATGGTCCCAAAATATCCAGCCCTGATTGTATTTCCTAGTTTTTACATAAGATCAATAGAACAATCACAGTTCGCTCTATAAATAAAGTACAGACGTAATCTAATTTTCTTTTAGTATGACCAAATTATTTAAAGAGAAATAGTAGTAATATGCAGATAAATTCTAAAGGACCTGGTTGACTCATTTACTTAACTTATTATTATAATTATACCACATTTTCTTTGATATTAGCTGTAAATTTTTGAGTTTAATAAACATTACATTACATTACATTGTTTAGTGTGCCTACAAATGACTGTAAAGTTGTTATTAAGAAACTTGTAATAAGTATAGCATTTTTCATAGCTACAATAAATTAACGAATTCGCAACACTTTTTCTTAAGATATATCCAAAAATATTTTCGGAAAATTAAAAAATGTGCTCTAGAGATGCATTCGTCATTTTACCGATATGGTCGCGTACTTCTGATAAGAAATTTTGCTTTTTCTTTTATCAATACTGACACTGATAGTTATTTATTATATTATAACTAGGCGAAATTCTCGCCGATCGTCGGAAATAATTTTTAATTGCAAAAATTGACAAATCCTTACTTTCAATATAAAAAATAAATACATTTGGAATTAAAATAAAGCAAAATTTAATTTAAATCATTGCTATTACTTCAAAACACATTTAAAGAATGGATAAAAAATATTAATTAATATAATATAAGAAATGTCTCGGTGGAACCTGTATCCTTTGGACTGACTTGCAACGTTGATTGAAGTATTATAATCTAATACTTCAATCAACGCTTGCACTGAAAGCACAAAAAAACATAAGTGACAGGTCGGTCGGCTTTGTTTTTATATTATAGGGATTATGGGGATTAATGAAATGTATAATTAGGACAACTCTTTGAACATGATCTGTAAGTATTTCAAAAATAAATTTCAGAGAGGTTCTCGTTAAATTAGTTGGATTATGTGATCAAATGTTTTAAGTTATGTATGAAAATAAATATGACTACTCAGTGCCCTGCTCTTGGGTAGCTGGCACCCCAATGCAACTTTCAGTTTCTTGTCCTATGTAAAATAGAAAAAATTCTCAGCGCGCTAAAAGACTTACTAGCATTTAAAATATATATTGAATTTATTATCCCCCAAAAGTTCAATAAGAATAACTATTATAGAAGTGGTAATTGCTATAAAAAGTTACTAAAAGAAAGGCGCCTAACCACGTTTCGGCACCCCCTGGTAAGGGCACCCCCATGAGTTGCTTACAGCCGACCCTGTCAGTAGTAATAAAAATATTGTTATATAAATCTTCACGTCATGTAATATGTGAACGGAGCATTTTTGTATTTTCATGAAATCTAATTAAAAAACTAATTAACTTAATCTCGCTAACCTTAGATATGCATCTCAGTTTAAACTACAATCAATATAATAGCACAATTATGTATGCATAACAAGAATTTAATTATTAATCCGGTACCAGCGTCATTACTTAGTACCGAGAAACGCTATTTGTATAGCAACCACAAGTATCTCATCTACATAATACCAACAATTAATTTCAGAACAATGGTGTCCAAAGTATTATTTGTAACCTTCCTGGCTGTCGTTGGTGTGGCCTGGGGCTACTCAGGTGGAGCGCCTGAAGATGTTTGCGTAGATATGACACCCAAGCATCCAGCCGATCCCCAAAAATCAGCCTTCCCTTACAAGGTACAAGTCGATAAACCAACCGCAAAGGCAGGTGATACAATCAAAATCTCAATCAGTGGCGGAAAACCCTTCAAGGGCTACCTTTTGCAAGTGAGGGATGGTGATAAGGCTGTGGGCACCTTCCACGTTGATGGAGGAGATAAATATAGCAAAACTATCCATTGTTTTGGCAAGAAACAGGTATGTTCATTAATATTATATAGTTAAATCAGGTTAATATTTCGAAAGTATAGCAATTACGAATATATTCATTACATAATTATATAAGTGAGTATTATTAAATACAGTGATTTCCGGTTAATTGGGACATTGGTTTAATGCGACAGTCACAAATTAGGAGCAAACCTAAAAGTGCTGATCACAATCATTACAAATTATACGAAATAGTTTCGCTTATTTGGGACAATAAACTGCTAAATTAGAGAAATTTATAACAGTCCTATCCCTGTCCTTAATAAAGATATGTTAATTGGTCACATTAGATGTTTTCATTATCTGTTTATTATGACAAGATAAGTAATAAGTAAACTAATTTATACGTGCATATTATTATTTTGTTAGCTACACCGAAAGGTAAAAGGCAAATAGATAATATGTATATTAATAATTTCTCAAAAATTTCACTCTTTCTTTTCTTCATTAACATTGATACATCTGGTGATTCTTCATTCAGATAGCCGACAATGGCAAGAAGTACTTCACACATATATATATATATATATATATATATATATATATATATATATATATATATGCTCATAAAATGGTGAAAAATAATTCATAAATCCATTCAAATTTCTTATTTCTTATTTTATGTCAGTATAAACACACCATCACTGGAAAAGTGTTTCTAACAAGAAACTTAATAGATTTTTATCGATCAAAGTTCCCGTTTAAAACAGAAACTTGAAATATAATTATTATTAGGATAGATACAGGATAGATTGTTATGCAATTAGAAGTTAAAACATGTCGTATAATAAAAATGCACTTTAAGTGGTGTTGCATAAAGAAATCTAATCCTGGCAAAATTCGATCCACAATAAATGCTGTGGTTGATTTTACATAACATCTTTGCATTGTGAATCATAATTTACATATATTATTATTCACGCTTTATGTAAAGTATTAGTTGTAAACTTTTTATCAAATAAAATCCAATTTGCATCAGCTGTAATAAAAAGTAATTATTTTAACTGTATAGCAATGGAATTCTTTTTAAAAATCAAAGATTTTGTATTATCCAAAATACATGTTGCCAATCACAATATTTATTAAATAAATAAATAAAATACCGGTATTAATACTGAGTTCCCAGTATCGACAAATTTAAATACTGAGATGCCGATGATGTGTTACAGTATTGCAATACCGTACACTCTAAAATTAACACTAAAATATCCATTAAACAATATTTGGTTCAATTACTACAAAGACCATAATTTAGATTTTCAGTAATATGTTTTACCATGAAGTGATTCTGATTATTCAACTATCTGACGGTTGATGCACATATTATATTTGCGTTGTGAATCATATTTTACATTATGATTATTGTTCATGTTTATTTATTTTATTAAAGTTTTTGTCAAATAAAATACTATTTGCATCACCAACAATAAAAATAATATAATAATTTTATCACTAGGCAGTGAAAATGCACTATAAAAGACATGCGCAGTACTTGATCGGTAATAGCCTAGTAATAGTGGTAATAGTAGGAACCGTAGTGTGATATATACATATATATATATATATATATATATATATGGCTTAAACTTGAATGACATTGTACTACATTGGTCAAGAAACTTAAATAATTGTAATTCAAGTGCTATGTTCAGCTGGAACTTTACAGCTTATTGTAATTGATACATTCTTGATCCATCCAATCACTTGTCCTGTTATGCGCCCTTTCTCGTCTAACTGTAATCACGATCTTTAATGTTTCTATCATTTCTTCAAAAGAGCCAAAATCCATTTGGTCCACCTTTTTCTTGTGAGAAATTTTAGAATTTTCTGACCTATTTTCTTCACCGCCTCCGTTTAGGGACACTGAGATTGACAAATGGTCCAATGCACATTCTTCGACCACTTGGAAACGTTCAATTAATGACCTCCATTCGTCTTCCACTACTATATGAGCCGGTGAGAATGAAAGTGGCGTAAGTCACATTTGAATTGATTTGAAAAGGAGAAGATTCTGCGTTTGGTAATTATGTGAATTAACGTACGTAGCTACATTTTCATTTATGAATAAATAGAGTTCAAGTTTGTAACTGCGCACGTCGATTAAAATAAATACCATACTCAAAATCTTCTCCTTGTCAAAACAATTCAAATGTGACTTACGCCACTTTCATTCTCACAGGCTCGTATAATCTATTACTTAAGTACCCCTAGCTCTGTTATAAGTGTATTCGCCTCCCTAATCACTCTCTGTCATACCATTTAAGATTGCAAGGTTTTCTTACACTACCCATTCCAACCATGTTCTTCTTTCGGTGCTCATCACTTTATCCTAGGATCTGATATCCACTTCATTTAACCTCCCACGATTTGCTTCTCAAGACCTTAGATTTAACTCCCCCACAGTTCTGTAATCACTGCAGAATGGAAAACTTCCACTCCATACAACTATATTGACTTCACACACGTATCGTATATATTTTAAACTCTATTACACGCCACTGCTTGCACCCACTTCAAATGCCTCCTAAACCCACCCTTACAATCAAACCAAAAGCCTAAATACTTAAAACAATCCACTCTCTCAATCATTATTTCCTTCCAATTCACCTCTTCCGCTCACCCACCCTACCCCTTTCCACATTCACTACTAACCCCCTCTTACCAAGGTACATTCCCATTCTTTCCAACATCTATTGCTCTTGGCCACCAGCTCTACATCATCCGCATATGTTATTGGCATTTCCCTCACAAAGAACTGCTCTTCAACATCACCAACCACAACAAAAATACATAACAATAAAAATACAAATAGGAATAAAAGTAATACTGCAAAAATTACAAATGAACATCATATATAACCACTCCCTCTGCCCTCGCCTCTTTCCTCTCCCACGTCAGCCTCCTGCAGATTTTCACGCCTTCCCCATCCTCGCTTAACCATTCATTCAGCTTTTTGCAGTCTCCCACCCATTCTGCTTTCACACCCTCACATTATTCGCTAAAGTGCCACCACGTGTGGCTTCCCTTACTACTCAGCGCACACGCGGTGTGCCCCAGCCCCATCCACACTTTCCTCCCTCTCTCGTCTCATCCACACCTCGTTCTTGCCATGCATACTTTGTCCTCCCTGCTCCACTCACCCCTGGCTAAGTAACTCGGTAGTTTCCCAAGCACTTGCCACTCTACGTAGCCAGAGTTGTAAGAGCTCTCAGTCATTCTAACCTGCCTTTCTTGCCACTCAATATCCCTCAATCTCCCTCTTACCTCAGTTCCTAGGCTTCCCATTTCTCTCAGCTTCTCCTCTACCCACATCTCAGACATATCCACTCTTTCATACATCCTTCCTCTATCCTTTCTCCAACCACTCTCCGTCCTACTCTTACACCTCATCCATACCTCCCGCATCAGTCTTTCCTCGCCCAATTCCTGCAATCTTTCTTCAAACTTACGACTCCCACCACATACGATCATACGATTCGTCTCCTGCAACAGCACTGCTCTCGGTGTCGACCTTTCGAGACCTAGCAGACTATTCAGGAGCAAACCTTCCTCTCTCTCTATTACACCCCACTCACGCAATCCCCACACTTCCACACCATAAAACAGTATCGGTTTTACACACGTATCCCAGATCTTGCACGCCATTACGAGGTTACCGCCCCATAAACTCTCCCATTTCCTTCTCGCTGTCCCCCAAGTCATTCTCGCTTTCGCCTGCATACATTCCACATGCACCCTAAATCCTCCTCCGCTGTCAAACCAAAAGCCCAAATATTTAAAGACATTCACTCTCTCAATCATCCTTCCCTTCCATTTCAGCTCTTCCACTCTACCCCGTCTACCACTATACCTAAACATCATCCATTTAGTCTTCTCTACATTAACCACAAGCCCTCTCCTATCCAGGTACCTTCCCATTCTTTCCAACATCTCTTGCATCTCTTTCACTCTCTTGGCTACTAATACTATGTCATTCACATATGCCAACATCCACACCTTGGTTCTCCCCACCACGACCTCTCTAGCCTGTCCTCTCCTCAGCACCGCCTCTAACTCGCTTGTGTATAGAGGAGGGGGCTTAGCGGGCACCCTTACCCACATTCACTTCTCCATTCACTCTTGCTTTTGCCCACGACTCTTTATATATCTTTTTCACCCACTCCACACCTTCATCTTCCATGTCCCATCTATCCATACATTCCACGAGTTTTCCTCTAGGAACTGAATCATACGCCGCTTTAAGATCCACAAACACCGCATACACTCTCCCTTTGCAATCCAACGCTTCCTCCATCATTCTCGCTAGCGTGAAAATCTGCTCCCTCGTCCCTCTTCCCTTTCTGAATCCCCCTGGCATTCCGGCAGCAGTCCTTTTCTGTCTACTTCCCTATCTAGTCTTACTTATCTCTTCCTTCCTCTGGTAGTCTTTTGAAAGCCTCTGGGTCCGGCATCGCAAGATTTAAATAAAGAAATACCGATATTACAATCGAACAAAAATCCACATTATTCTAATATTGGATTCTTAAGGCGTCTACTTAGTGCTAATTCATTTTAAGGATAAACGATTATTACTTTGTTTTTTTATCACACTTTAGTTTCACTTTGCAAAGTGTTACTAAAGTGTGATATAAAAACAGAGTAAACCATCGTTTTATTTACACATTATTCTATTTAAAAAAATATATTGTACTATTATTAATAATTTAGATTTTCGTCAAAGTCAACTTAACTGTGAATTGATAGAACTCTCAAACTAATAAAAAAATATTCTTATTAGCCTCAGATATATAAATATTAATTCGAATCACCAATGCCTTTTACTAGCCTTGTATATATTTTTCTCACTTACATTATTACATTAACATACTAACTAATACAAAAGAAAGATTTTTTTCTAGTCTCAATGAAATCATATCAGCATCTTTATTGTTCTTTCTACTTTTATTGTACTTTCTACTATTCTAGATTAATACTTTACCTCTAAGTACCCTTATATCTATCTCTTTCCACCTCTTATTTTCAGGTATTCCAGAACTCAATAGAGAAACAGGTTAACCATTTAATGAATCGATTTCTTAATATGATGAATAGTATCTTGAGTCGAGTATTGCCTATTGACTTAACTAGCATGTTTTACAGTGGAGAAATTAAAAACGTGTGTAGAACCAATTTATTTTAGAAATCGACACTTTTAATCAATAAGGTTGTAAGTTCAAAATACTAGTTGAGCTAAATTATTTATTGAAATAGTATGTAAAGTCTTGGTTTCGTAGCAAGCGGTGTCGATAAATACGGCCGTTTTCGACGTAATTTACACATTACAAGATACGTTTTAAGTACATGTAATTGAATAACTCATTTTTTCAATACTTTGATGTATACTTACTTATACTTATTACTTATACTTACTCTGGATTGCCAGATTTATTTAAATATAGATAAAAGAAATGTCAAAATGACGTGAAATGCGGCAACTTTTGTCGACACCGCTTTCTAGGAAACCACGGCTTAAGAGACTTTTTTGGCAGATAATAATAAACTGTCTTTATTTCCTTTTCCATTTCACATTAGAACAATACAAGATTGAAAAAGAAAACAGCGGTTTTGAGGTGATCATGCTTCTCTGCATGCATCTCTGCTTTCAAAATGTAGATAACAGTTTGTTTAATGGCACAGAAGCTTAACATAACAGTACCTATATTCTGTATCTCTTTAACTGATACAATTAGCAATCACGTTTAATATAACGAAATATCGTTATTAAAAAATTTTAGTATACAAGTTAGGGCCTGTATGGAAACTTTTTTAAAATGTGTATTATTTAAATTAAACCATGATTTGACTCTTTCTGCTACTAAAATTTTAAATGGACATTCATTTCCTTTCTATTGCAACTTATCAAGAGGAATCCATTTATTTTGACATGTAAGTGTTTAATGTATTTTATTGTACACAGTAACAAATAGCAACAAAAAAAGTTCACTGAAATTACTAATTACAAATATTGATGTTAAAAAGATATCAGACTTTAAAATTCTAAATTCCTAGGAAAACAATGCTGTAAATGTTAAGTCAAAAATACTGTTTTATAAAGGATTTATCCTCAGTTATTTTTGTATCTTACTACCTTATTGATTAAAGTGACGGAATAGTTATAACTACACCACAAAATCTCATCTGCACCATGCAATAATACATGCCATTGATAAAACTACTAATGAGGAGTAATGTTACTAACATTCATTTGTTACTTGTTCTAATATAACTTTTATTAGGTAATAGCTAGTTGCTATATGCTTACACAATTGGCAAAATACAATTGGGAAAAACAAATGTACTTATTTACTTGTCCTAATATTTTTTTGTTATTAGCCAATAAGTAGTCCTATATACTTAATACTTATTATAGCAACAACTTTAATTAGTGTGGTTAGTCATTAACTAGACTTCAGCATATATGACTTAAGTTTTGTTAAAAGGTATAAGTTCAGCCGAAGCTTGCTTAGCCATTAACGTCCACACATAAATACAGTACAAAATGTGAACCAATTTAAAGATTTTTTGGTTTCAATTAGATTATTTTGAAAACTGCATTTTTGCTCAAAAATCTGACAATCTGATTGTATTGAAGTATTTATTTCATAAAACAAATAAAATTAAACGCTATGTGTCACTATGGGGTTGTATATACATTTCCTAACTATCGCGGGTGCGCTCAAAACAAGTCAGCATTTTTTGTACATTATAAAATAACCTCAGTACAATTCCATATCCACCTAGACACATTAACTAAATATGTTGGCATCAATAACTTTAAATGGTTTAGCAAATATAGAAGACAAACCGTTTTATCAGATTGCATACAGGGCTAAAAGATGGATATTTTTCTAAATTTATTATGGCTCTTGGTAACAAGTGCACTATATCTTTTGAAGAGTATTCCGCTAAAATCAATAAAAATTAAAAAGATTGTTTAGTGTGACACACTATATATAACTCAAGACTAAACCAAATCAAACTATAGTGCTATTAAAGCTCTACAACAATCCCATGAGGGTTTTTGACCCTAGGGTCATAGTTGCCCTGGAAAAATCGCTTAAAATTTTCTTTGCTATGTAACTTTTCTATTTACCACTTAAACTATTCAACTATTTGATATTTTTAGTAGTAGACAGTTATTTTTTTAACTATGGACTACTTAATGGTTAAATGAAATATTCATGTGAATGTATGTACACACAAAAATGTATTCAGAAAAAAAATGCTTATTAGAATTATCATCACTTATCTATTTACAAGCATAATCATCTACCTTTTTGTTTAGAACGCTGCAACCCACAAGAACTCCGCCGACAAGGAATCAGTTGTGCTTGAATGGGTAGCTCCAAGCGGCAAGAAGGCATACACAGTCTAGTAAGTACACCTATATCTCACAGAAGACTTTTATTTATAAAAAAAAATTATAATTTCAGTGCCACCGTTGCCGAAAACGGCGGAGTATTCTGGGTCCGCCAGCCAACAGCAACCATCAATGTAGAATAAAATTTGTAATAAAAATTTAATTTAAATATTTATTTCACATCATTATCAATAATTTGTTGCAAATATATATGTATATAAGAAAACTATCGTTTGGCGTATTTTGAAACGAAACCATACCTCTTCCTCCAATCACTAAAATAATTGGATTTAAATTTAAAACTGCAGCAATATATCTTTTACAAATATACACATATATTTGAGGCATTGAGAGAAAAAGTGGACTAGCCCTAATTCTAAAACCCTACTTTTATAATATTATTAGTAATAATAGAATTATATTATCATCTAAAACAGTCCAACAGTTCAGAAACCATGTTAAACTAGTTGCCAGCAATATAGGCAGAGACCCATATACAAGGAGTGGCATGAAATAGGTCAGAAATAGTAATAAAGAACTGTATTTTTAGGCTTACTCTACCTTAGCCCTCAATGCCTCATTTATAAAACCAAAATGATTTTAAAAAAAATCATTTGCAATCAAACCAACCATTTCTCTTTCAATTACTAAAATTCTTAATAGTTTTTAAATTAAAAACTTCAGCAATTTTAAAGTCTACACTTTTTTTTACAAATATACATATTTATTCCCAAAAAAAGAAGGCAGAAAGAGCCATGTATGGGTCGATAGCCAAATATATATATATATATATATATATATATATATATATATATATATTTACATATATATATATATATATATATATATATATATATTCCCAAAAAAAAACGAAATAATCATTTGACATATTTTGAAATGAACCAAAATATTTCAACCTATCCCAAATCACTCAAATTCATGATTTTAAAAATATGAATTTTAGTGATTAAAATATATGCAGTAATTTCAATACCATCAATTTCTGTTGTTTTTAGTTACAGCAATTGAATCAATGAGTGGGAAAACCATATATCTCTAAAATCGTAGATAAACTCTGTTTTGTGGAAAACGTATTCGCTATTCAAATGTCCGTTGACATTTCGTCGAACTAGTGGGTAAACAGATGATCTCTGTTATATTGTTTGATTAAATAAAAGTTAGACGATTTTGATCACTTGAATAGTAATGCATGGTTGTTAATTAAATTTATTAAAAATTAAACTTTTATTATATAACTAGACAAACCATTCACATATTGTCTTATATATGATCCATAAATCCATATAGATTATCCACTAAATTTTAGTTCTATTTCTGCCACCAGATAGTGTACTGATTAGCTTGAATTGCCCATATATGTCATAACACAATGTCCTCTACAACTCTTGCACACACCCAGCCACTTCCCTTGCAACTCTCTTGTATACACCCAGCCACATCTCTCTCTACATCTATTCTTATGACATGTATACTTTTCCCACAAAACTGATTTTATCTAAACTTTGATTTTGTTTTGATTGAGATATATGGTTTTTCCATTCACCAATTGAATTATGTTTTTGCAAATATATATATGTATATAAAAAACAATCATTTAGTGTTATTTTGAAACTAATCAAAATCATACCAACCATTCCTCTTGTTTGAATCACTAAAATCCATAATAAATTGTTTTTAAATAAAATACTGCAGTAATTTCAAAACCATCATATTTTTTGCAAGTATATATGTATATAAGAAAACAATCTTTCGGTGTATTTTGCAAAATAATGGAAATTACACCAGCCGTTCCTCGTTCTCCAATCACTAAAATCCATAATAGAGTGTCTTCAAATAAAAATAAAAACTGCAGCAATTTCAAAATTTCGAGCAGTCTCATTAACGTTCCTGACTACTGTTACTCATAATTAGATCTATTATAAAATTCAAAATTATAATACTCCAGAAACAAGCAGGGGAAATTTCTAGAGTTTAAAATTAACAGAACTTCCAGCGGTTGCCACAATTGTTGCACAAAACAAATGTGGTCATCGGTTCATCAGAAGATCTGGTTTGGAGCTGGTTGTAGGTGCAGTTTTTCTTCTTGCATTTGCCGCATTTAAGCATCTCTGTCTTGGTACCTGCAAGAGAAGAAGTTGTTTTAGAATAATTAGCACTTTTAGTTATGTAATAGCTAGCTAGGTACTCATGGGCTTTCTCCCGGAAGGTGATGGGGAGAAAGTACGACGACGACCCCACAGACTTACTGACGAGGACGGACGACGGACTACTTCGTTCCCCTTTTTTCATTTATGTTTTACCCTACTCCGTTTTTTATGCACATGAGATCGACTGACAGATAGACGTAAGACGATCCGGGAGCTTAGGAATGCCTACTAGGCGGTCAAGCCCCTAGTCGACAGAACCTGAGTTTTGGTTTAGTCCCGGCCAATACGCGGGGTGAATCCGACACTACCCATGCCTATTCACCACAGTGGTGATAGTGGAGCAGTGGAGGCATGGGTGTCTTTGAAGATTCCACCGCAGATGACAAAAAAAAAAGGTACTGATGAGTAGGGGATGACCATAGAGGGAATACTATCACCACTACTTTGGGAAACCCTAGTGACGATCAGTAAAACAGGTAAAAAAGACGTAGGGCAATGTGGTTAAAGAACCTCCGTGAATGATATGAAAAAACATCAACGAAACTCTTCAGAGGTGCGACCTCGAAGATCAGAATTGTAATTATAATTGCCACCCATAGGAAACAGCACCTTAAGAAGAAGTAGACAATCTCCTGAAGAAGCTACGTAAAAGGCCTCTATTTCCTGGATTAGCGGAGGACATAGGGATTGTCGTGAAAGGTCAATTTTCAGGAATAAACTCAGAGCGTACACAAAGGGCCCAGAACATAGTTTATAATTGGTGCAAGGAGGAAAATCTGTCCATAATTTCTCTGAAGCCAATTATACAAGACGAGTACTAACACGCCTAAAGCGCCCAATACTCAAGGGCATAGAAACTCCATTTGGGTCAAAGGCCAAATACCTATAAGTAATCTTTGACCAAAGGTTGACGTGGAATTCTCAGAAACGCAAAACCACTCCGAGAAATGGCAACATACATGTTACTATCATAAACCCAATTACATCAGATGGGGCAGTAGTAGTGGCAAAAGACTAAGGAGCCCAAACCGGGCAGGCTCATGAGCAGCACCGATAGGTTCCCGGAAATAGCAAGAGCCATGAGAACCATATGGAGGTTCTACTCAACCTGACTACACATCAAAAATAGGCCAACCAGCGCTGCTTTCGTTTAACATCTCAGGTCGCCCCGAACATTACATGTTCGATCAACTTGAAACAGAACAAAAATAGCACTCACTATTTCGTGAACGCTAACAATTTACTGTCGTTTTAATATAAAGTATATATAAAACATAGTTTAAACATTATATGATATTATATACAATCATTTATAAATCAATAAAAAGTGTCCAAGAATGTTGAATGTAATCAGAGTTTGGTTAAATTCTAAAATGATCTCAGACTTCCCTAATTCTGAATTAAGCACCTCCTGGTCATGGTTGATAAAAGCACCACTGCTTTTTGGAACAAATTGCTGATCGTGCGGAGGGTTTTCCCGGTACACCAAATTACACAAGTTGTTTATGTTTTGCTAAATTATTCACAGTGGATAATAAAGAATGACCGAAGTTGGTAAATTCTTTGAGTAAACATGTCAATAAATGTTTAGAGGCGCTACATACCAGCTTAGCAGGGTTACATTCAGCCACAAAATACCCCGATTGGGTACACTATACCCTAGTGCGACTAAGGGTTAATTAAAAAAATGCTATTCATTCAAATCACTTAATATTCTAACTCAATATTGAACAAAAAACATAAAAAAATTCCTAAGCGCAAAAGTAATAACTGGTAGGACAATCATCTTCAGAACACTTTTTTATATTATAGGGATTAGAGTGTAGTTGATTTTTAAATGCCTTGCATAATAAAAATAAGATAGCAAAGATCAAAAACATTTTAGAGGCATTGATGCCCATATTCACCAACATTCCATAAACTTTATAGGTTCCATAAGCTATTGAATGGTCAAATTGACAATGTCATTGTGACAGAATATGCCAAAAACAAATGTCAAAAACCTTGAATAGTGTTTGTGATTGGATGACACCTTTTGTTTAATTATTCAGTGTTTCTAATAGAGAAATTCTAAAGTAACTACATTCCCTAGATAATTTATTTATTGATGCTATAACAACAAATACTTATGGGTTCAATAGATAGATTTATGGAACGTCGGTGAATACAGGAATGTTGTATTATTAAAAAAAAAAAATGGAAATACTGTACTCACCTCTATTACATATAAATATATGTTATATATAAATGTAATATATCAAAAAAAATACAGAAACTACAATCATAGTCCCTAAAATATTAAACTTACCTTGTACAGTTGCTAATTGGGCATCATTGATAGCTTCCTTGGAGAATCTCTCTCGAATCTTTTTAATTTCATCATTAGCCATCTCTTCTGCACTCATTGTGGCTAGCCGATTTGCCGTAATTGCTCCTATTCGGTAATTTGTTCGCAAAGTAGGATTCTTTGCATCTTTCAAATTAGCAATACGTGATCGAATGCGATTTTTGTACCTCATGTCCGTATTTTTGAATTCGGTAAAAATGGCCTCTTCCAGTTCCTCAGCGAGCTCCTCAGGAGTTGCACAACCTTAAAAATAATGAAGCAATCATAGTATCAATAATTGTAATTATAAAAATAGGCATTATGAATGAATCCACCTAATGTTAAAGTTGAGAAAACAGATTTATATAAATAAATAATTATCTATTCATCTCATGTTAATTTTAGACTTTTAGAGCTTTGGAGCTATACATATTTTATTTCGTTAAGTTAAATTGTTTACCTTGAGTATAAAGGTAAGAAAAACTAAAAAATATTTTGTGGGTTGGTTCTTTTCTGCTTAAAAAGGCACCATACATGATCAATAATACTGTCCATATTTTAGAATAATGACGTATTACTGTATGATAACATGTTTAAAATGTTCATTATTCTAAAATATTGACAGTATTACATATGATGTAAGGCATAGCAATGGCAGAATGGAGAGATTACTGATGTTTATTGGGATAATTGATTACTTAATAAATATAACAAGAGGATTGAAGCAAATACTGACAATACTAGGATTGACAGTATTATTGACCATGTAAGGTACCTTTATGGCATCCATGTTTCTTGCAACAGTACTTGTTTTTACACTTACAGCATTAACTTGAACTTTGTATTTGTTTTTTATATTCATAAAATCTCCCCCATTTTTAGAATGACATAAAGTTGACAGTTGATAATGATGAACATTCATGAAAAATTTTGTTCTTTAACTGTATCCCTGAATGCTTAACTCTGAGAAAAGGAACAGTTTTTCCAATTAGAGTATTCACCAGATATTTCTAGGTTGACTAAGGTTTTTTCATTTATGAACAATTTTGGTTTTCTAGAAACTATTTGTATTTGAGAATACCAGACATTTTATAATACCTGTTATTCAGATATATACAAAAATTGTAATTGTGTCCATAGAAACAACTAAACCTTTTGTTTTATTGTAATCTACAAGGCACCTTATACGATCAATATTACTATCAATATTTTAGAATAATGACAGTATTACTGTATGATAACATGCTTAGTATGCAGTGTATTATTCTAAAATATTGCCAGTCTTACTAATCATGTAAGGTGGAGGAGTAATGAGGAGAATACTGATCTTTATCCAGATAATTTATTACTTGGAAAATATAAAAGGAGGATTAAAGCAAATATTGACAGATTTATTGACTGTCTAAGGTGCCTTTATAGGTTTCTTAGCCTCACATTTCAAAATTTTCTTATGACAAAGTAATGCACTCTGCAATACAAGATATTTAGTTTGGTGGATGAAATATTCAATTTCATTCAATAGTTTTGTATTTCTAGTATTTAGTATCTACTGTATATTTTGGTCCAGAAATGGATATGCAGGTAGTTCTTAATGTAGCATTTGTGAGCAGAAAAGTATATTTATGAACACAGCAGTGTTTGGCCAAATAGTTGAAATAAACATGTGCTAACTACATCAAAGTTTTATTTTACCTACTACTAATAATGCAATCAATTAGTTTTACAAATGATACCAAGTTTGTATCAATTGTCAACATTAGCACACAATTCCTCATACATAACCATCTACAATAACATAAATTATTTATACCTTCAAAATCATCCCCATCAACATTGATAGCAGCTGTTAGCATTTCTCGACATTTCAACCTCACAGAATCAGTTGTATTAGAACTAGCAGGTGGAAATGAGCTTGGCAACTTTTTCTCCTTCTCTTTATCATCTTTCCCCTTATCCTCCTTATCCTTTTTGGATTTGGATGAGCTGCTTGAGTCTTTTGATTTATCATTTGACAGAAACTTCTTCCAGTTCTTTATAAGGGTTTTGGCTAAACTAATCACTTCCTCATCTTTGGTTGATTTGCGCAGCGCATTTACAGACATGCCAATCCGCGTTTTTGTAAGAACATCTAGATTGATATTCATCTTTTGCAGTTCCTTCAGGAGATCAAGAGCTTGTTCTTGTCCCTAAAGAAAATTCGGTTTAAAACGATGCTACAGTTAAAATCTCCCGCCATATTTATTGATTGTAAACAAAACGTGTTACGTTAAACAGCCTCATTAGCGCATGAAAATACTAATGAATTTGTAAGGTGCACCGGCTAATAATAAGTCGGAGAGAATGAGGAAGAGAATGCTATATTTACAAACGTACACTGCCATCATCCGAAGTCATTTTTGTGAGTTTTTTTTGTATCCTCATCACTTCCTCTTCGACACTCATTTTGTACGATCCGTCAGTCTACTGTATTGCGTTAATGAGCCGTTACAAATTAGTCTTTTAGTTAAAACAGCGTAATACACAACATTTGGCGTGTATAACAATGGCGACCAAGTGACCGAGTGGCGTGAATCGAAATGAATTATGACGCCGATGCGGCGTTGCAGCTATTTCAAACAGAACCGCATTGAATATAGCTCAATATCATCAGCAGTTGTAAATATGTTTTGTGGTTGCAACCATTGCAACAAGTTGAAAATAATAACGTTATGTTTAATTAAAGAATGCAAATAGCGATATGAGAATATTGTACCTTAGGCCACGTTGTTATTAGCATTGGAGCCGAAAAACAGTGGTTATTTATTGACATGGCGTAAGACCATTCATGATGATTATATTTTCTTTGCTTGGAAGCGTCGAAGTTTATAACCACATACAATCAACGTTAGAAATGATGTATGCCTGCTATTTGTCCCTTAGCATTATGCGTTTCTCAATCAGGCCAGGTGTGAAGTAAGAACAGCTGATCCAAACCTTGCCTCTGATTGGCTGACGCAGAAATGGTGAGCAGGGATATGGGCTTACGCTTTACTCCGGCCCTGACTATTGTTAATTCAATCTTTTGATAATACAATTCTTTAACTGAAATCAAATGCATGCAGATTCTTTATTATGAATGTATTATATGTATTATTTCAATATATTTCTCTTCGATCAAGATAAAATGCGTTTTTAAATATATGTAAATATAACCTCAAAAACAAGTGTGTAGAAATCCTACCATAAAATAGTGTTTAGATTTAATTTTGATGATACAATGAATAAAGTAATTCGCAAATTGTTACAAAATAAGAAGTCTATTAACCAGTTAATATCATGCCATGTAAGTAAATTAATATGATGTTGCTTATCAAGATAGAAAGAGATGTAAAACAAAATTACTTCTGAATATGAAAATCTAAAGTAGTAAAATATTAATTTATGTATTAACATATAAATAGAATATTGATAAATTTTATTTAAATGTCTGTAAACCCAACTTAAATGCAACTATATAAGATTATATCTAATTTACGGTGGGTTTATGCTGACAAAATAAGAAATATGAGCTGTTTTCGGTTATCACTATTTGCTACTCCGGGCGTATTGTCTCTTGTTCTATTTGTCGCTGTTGATGCGCACAATTCTACCTCGTCCCTTACAACCGGTGCACAACCACAAAACTTGTAGCGATACAGCACGCCACGGAGCGGTTAAACGAAAGCACCTATAGAAACAGTTTTAGAGAAATAGAGAGAAATCAATCTTCATTGGGCCTACAGTTTGATGATAAACGCATTTCTCTAATTCCTACCGTTTTTGCGCTGTAGCGCTGAGAAAATGTCAATTTGATGAAGTTTCATGTTTTTTCGTCTGTTTCAACTCTGTAGCATCTCTATTTCAAATACTAGAGAGATGGTTTATAAGTGAAACTGTAGCGTATTCCTAGCCCTAAAGTTTGATGATAGACGCTTTTCTCTAGCCCTTGGCCTTTCCGCCTTGTCAGAGAAATATTTTCCATGATTTTCTATATTGTAACAAAATAACAAGAAACTTGACCACAGTAGATCAGATTGGCAGTGAAAAGGAAAAGCATTGCACCCCACAAAACCTCAACTTTACAGTATTTTGTATGTCTCTTACCAGGAAGATAGAATCTTTCAGTTTGTTTAATAAACCAATTTAGACAAATTTGAGAGTTACAACCTTTTATTTTTCCACTGTCATATTATTATATATATAATATTTCATATTTAGTTGTAGTTTGAGTATTTGACTTTAGGGTATATAAACTTATTTTGCTGTAATTGGAGACTTCTCTACAGCTTTTAGTTTTGTTGCAGTTTACAAAAAAAAAGGGTAGGTGTATATTTTCTATAAAACATTTCATAAATGAAAAATGGACATTTTACTATCTATTGATGGTCTTTAAGATCACTAATTTGGAAACACCTTAGATTTTGAAGACAAGAGAACGGCAGACAGGTGGTAGTTCTCGTGAAATTAGTTGGAAGTGGCGCTGGGTCAGTTAAAATTGGGAAAGGCGGAGAAGACGGGTTGAAGGCAGAAGCATACAACAAGTTGCTAGTGATTGGAGAAACCGCTGCAATCAATCAATAGGGTGCAGATGAGCCGGAGGAGTGGCGCGTGGGTGACATGGTTCCAATGCATAAAGGGGGAGTAGCCTGGTAGTTTAAAAACTATAGGGCAATCATGTTAATGGGTGCGGGGAACAAGCTAACCATGACAATGGCGAAAAACAGAAGGAAGGCGAAGTGAACAGAAGAGGGTTGTTGCCGTAAAGTCAGGGTGGGTTTAGGAAGGGAAGAGGGCCGAGGAAACCAATTTTCAGTCCAGCAAAATTTGTGGAGGAAAAGCTTGATAATCTTCTTACAATCGACGTATCGAAGAATTCGATCTTTTGGGCTCAGATCATACCGACCATTGCTCTGTTTACTTTGTTATAATATTGAATTAAATGTTAAAAATAATATTTGACACGTTAAATTGTTGAAAATGATTATTTTTTTAAGCTTTTGGCACTCAAGCCTAAATTGGTTCACCTGTCCTAGACCAATTATAAGGGTAGTTACATGCTTTTAAATGAACACCAAGTCCACTTTTATTCAACATATTTATTCACAATAAATTTGTTTATGTTATTGATAAATAACATAAAATAAACTTTTTTTTACAGTCCACACCTTATATCACTCGCAAAAATATTCACGATGGATCAACTACATCGCAACTGCACAAAGTTGCAATGCCAAGTGATCAACCGAAGCTGGAATCAAACAATATTAACAAATTCACTGAACGCACAGTTTCGTGCGGATTTCTAAACAAAGAACATGTGGGAATGGAAGTTACGTTATTTGGTTGGCTGGAGTATTTTAGGATGGGCAAATTTTTGGTACTACGAGACGGGTATGGACAAACCCAAATGATAATCGACGCAAACGTAATAATTTATGGATTTGAATTACTTAAACTAAAAATTGATAGTTATATCTAGTGACGGATTTCCGCACATGCCGCCTATGGTCTCTTCAATTTAGAAGAGGCCTCAAACAAGAGTCTCTACTTCTCTCCACCATGTATAAACTAAACTACCACACCAACTAACGAATAAATGCAATCTATAGAAACTCTTAATTTTAAACCTCAAAAACTAAATTTAAATCGAAAATATTTGATGGTTGAACCCCATACCATAAAATGTCCAAAATTGACTATACTGGCAGCTTAACAAAAACATATTTTTGTGCCGAACGACAAATCAATTCGACAGTATCAGTCTCAGACTAATAAATAAATTATGTATGTATTTTTAATTAAATTTTAGTTTATTTAGGGCCGGTTCTACAATTGACATTTAACTGAAGAATAAGGCTATTCGTAGAATAAGTTTGAGAATTTAAAGTCAATATCTCAAACTTATTCCACGAATAGCCTTATTCGCCAGTTAAATGTCAATTGTAGAACCGGCCCTTATTAATCTAACGAATCAGTAGAGTAACAACTGACGATGACGCTGGGCTGCAAAATTAAACTGACGCTTAAATAAAATTGCGAATTACAAGCGAGAATCGTAGAAATCCTGCGCCTCTTCAAAACACGACACTGCATAGTGTTTATTCTATAGTATCGAACCTCAGACTAATAAAGAAATGTTTATTTATTAATAATACTATCTATAATTCGATACTCTAATCTCTAAGGAGTATCGAATTATAGATAGTATTACACTTTTCGATAACTATTATCAATAATACATATTATTTGATAGTGTCCGTTACTACAAAACATAAACAACAAGACAGCAATAACGGATTATCAAAATAACTTTCATTTAATGATGATAAAGTTTTTGACAGTACCTTTTTTTATTCAAAGAACGTACGCAACGGCGTTGTTTCCGCAGTTTTAATCAACTTAAATCTAAACACCAGTGGATAGTTTTTTTTTTAATATTATTTATAGTATCAAATATAGATATTTTAACAACTTTCTAACACTTCTATCAGCACAATTTATTTTTAAGTACCCGTTACTGCAAATGATGTAAATAACAAAAGAGACATCAAACAACATCAAACCGACGTTCATTTAATGATGATATCAAAGGAATTTTTGCCATAGAACGCATCAGAAAGGCGTTCCAGCAAACATTTTTTTTTTATTTTGAAAATTAAATTTAGTACATTTGAGTTTATAAACGTTACGCCCGGTTTCTCCAACGAATCTTAACTAGTTTAAGACCGTCTTAATAATAATACGGTTTTAAAGCGTTGCACCAAACAAAGATCGGATTTTAAAAAGATAAGACGGTCTTACATTGTTAGACTAAGTAAGATCTACATGTTTGGTGCAACAGAATACAAATTTAATACGTGGTTATATATAAGACGAGCTCTAACGCCCGGTTTCTCCAACGAATCTTAAATAGTTAAAGACCGTCTTAATAATAATACGGTTTTAAAGCGTTGCACCAAACAAAAATCGGATCTTAAAAAGATAAAACGGTCTTACATTGTAAGACTAAATAAGATCTACATATGTTTGGTGTAACAGAATAAAAATTTAAGACGTGGTTATATATAAGACGAGCTTTAAGAGTCGCTGGAGAAACCGGGCGTTTCACCCGTTCAAAACTTATAGCTCCGTCCTGGGCCTTTTGGGAAGTCCTGTATAAAAGCAAAGTCAATGTTTTTCATATCTTGATGCCCGTATTCTGTTAAAAATAAAACTACTTTAACTACAAGAAGGAACTTTTGGATTGAACTAACAATTGAGTCTGTGAGAATGAAAGTGGCATAAGTCACATTTAAGTTGTTTTCAGAAAGGGAAGGGTTTGTGTTTTGTATTTACATATGTGTGGTGCAACAGAATACTAATTTAAGACGTGGTTATATATAAGACGAGCTTTAAGATGAGTTGGAGAAACCGAGCGTAAGATTCGTTGGAGAAACCGGGCGTTCGTGTTCAACAGCCCTGTCCCGTGTAAAGTAAATGTATGTTAAGAACTGAATATACAGTTTCTTAAGTAAAATAACATCAAGATTCTCTCATCAAAAAGACGAATAGTTATTTAAAATCAAATTTAACAAACAAGTTTACAATCGTTTTTATAAACGATATCTTTAATTGGCTGCATAACGGTAATGATTTTAAAGACATAACTGACAAAATAACTATTTCAACAATAATACCGTTTTCTATAGGACAAAGATATCCAAAGCAAATTGGAAAAAGTACCATACGAATCAGTATTACGAATTCAAGGAACTGTACTGTTAAGACCTGAGGATATGGTAAACCCGCGCCAAACAACTGGTGAAATTGAAGTGCTTATAAAACTACTAGACATAGTAAATGAAGCTAGCCAAAATTTACCATTTAATATCCGAGAGTTTCAAAAGGCGAAGGAACCGTTGCGGATGCAATATAGGTATTTGGATATGCGATTTTCTAATATGCAACGGAATTTGCGTGTGAGATCAGAAATGCTGATGAAAATGCGCGAGTATTTGGTGAATGAATGTGGTTTTGTTGATGTCGAAACACCTACTTTATTTAAAGCCACACCAGGGGTATTTATTTGAAATGGTTTTAGAGAATTTTTGTAATATTGTTAAAGTTGTAGGGCGCACAGGAGTTTATTGTGCCTACGAGATTTCCTGGACAGTTTTATTCATTGGTGCAAAGTCCACAGCAATTTAAACAAATGTTGATGGCTGGTGCTATAGATAGGTAAGTCCCAAGCTCAATACCCACATAGAATAGGGAAGTTATCCATTAACCACTTCCGTTTAAAAAAAAATCTTGGAGCTTAGAAATTTGTATCATCCTTCTAACTTTAAATATAAAAACAGAAACCCGAGAAATGGCACAAAAATCACCTAAAATGCCCTACATTTAATTAATTTAAAGTGATTTTTGTGTCATTTCTCGGGTTGCAGTTTTTATTTTTAAAGTTAGAAGGATGATTTAAATTGCTAAGTTGTATAGAATTTGAAGCATCAAGATGTTTTCCAAGATCTTTTACCGTATCCCAAAATGCAAAAAACTATTCTAATGTGATTTTGGGTTGCCATTTTGCGGGTTTCGGTCATTTGAAGAATCCTTCAGGATTTAAAAATTAAAATAAAGTATGTTATTTTAATTTTTAAATCCTCAAGTATATATTTTTAAACTTAGAAGGATGATTCAAATTGCTAAGTTTTATAGAATTTGAAGCGTCAAGATGTGTTCCGTGATCTTTTACCGTATCCCAAAATGCAGAAAACTATTCTAATGTGATTTTTGGTTGCCATTTTATGGTTTTTCGGTCATTTGAAGCATCCTTCAGGATTTAGAAATTAAAATAAAGTATGTTATTTTAATTTTTAAATCCTGAAGGATACTTCAAATTGCAAAGTTATAGAGAATTTCAGAATCAGAGAAACACCTCCTTGATTGTTTTCCGCAAACTAATTTTCGCGCAAAATGCAAAAAAAACTGTGCAATAGATGTAATTTTTGACTTTTCACGGTTTCGCCCATAACATTTTTCTTCTTTAAACTAGATGGATGATTGCTTAAAAGATATATAAACATGATATATGTTGAAAGATATATTAACATGATATATGTTGAAAGATATATTAACATGATATATGTTGAAAGATATATCAACAGGATAACTAGGATGGAAGGTGGCGCATATGGTGGTGGTCTGCATACTACCAAAATGTACCATTTATTTATTTGATGTTTAAAAATAACACATATACCATGAAACGGCTTGAAATCTACAAATCAATAATTTTCAGATATTTTCAAATTGCTCGCTGTTATCGCGACGAAACCTCACGACCGGACCGGCAGCCAGAATTCACCCAACTTGATATAGAATTGTCCTTTACAAATAGAAATTCGGTGTTATCACTAGTGGAAGAACTGATGCAATATAGTTGGCCATCATTTTTGGAACCATTACCTCGTGCATTTCCTAGGATGACATACACTGAAGCTATGAGCAGTTATGGTACCGATAAACCCGACACACGGTTTGATTTCAAGGTATTACTATTTGACAAGTATAAATACATACAGAATTAAGTGGACAATGTGGTTAATAATATATTCAATTTTGACTTGACAATTTCTAAGGTGAGCAGACATCTCAGTTCGAAATATTCATTATTTGGCTTGATGAATAACAAATAATCTCAGTTGTTTTTGAGGAAACATAGTGGTGATATATAAAGAAATATGATTACTACTTTTCCTTAAAACAAATTAATTAATGTATTTATACAAATTAACCACAGCAAAGTAGCCACTAGAACTAAATGAATGAAGTTACTTACATACAGGTAATAAAGGCACACAATCAATAATACTGTCAATACTAGTACTGTCAATATTTGCTTCAATCCTCCTTTTATATTTATCAAGTAATCAATTATCCAGATAAAAATCAGTATTCTCTTCATTACATCATTAATATACCTTACACGATGAGTAATACGGGCAATATTTTAGAATAATGAACATTTTAAACATATTATCGTACAGTAATACTGTCATTATTCTAAAATATTAACAGTAATATTGATCGTGTAAGGTGCCTTATAGAAGTAAAAATTATAAATTGTGTATTGTTATCTTTAAAATTATGCTGTAAAAATTATCGATAGTCGGGAAACTATATTTAGTTAAGGTCGTTTTAGACAAGACAATTTCTTAGCTCAAAAGTTGTTCAAGAAATAAATTCAAATATCCTCCTCCCGTACAATTTTTCGTTGACAAATAGAACACGTTATATTTTACCATTCGATCTACTATCCAGTTCATTATTTCAAATAATTTGCTGTATGATACGAGACAATTTAGATTGTCTGGCATCTTGACTAACTTTTGAGTCAAATAATTGTCTTGTCTAAAACGACCTTAACAGGTATTAGAAGTAAAAATTATAAATTGTGTATTGTTATCTTTAAAATTATCCTACAAAAAATATCGATAGTCGGGAAACTATCGAAGTATCGATATCGACGATCGTTGAAAAACAATCGAAAGATATTTCGTGACTATTCTTCGATCGCCGAATTGTTAGAATTGAGTGATCACATGAACACGGTGTGCCCTGCCCATTTTATAAGTCAAGCAAATTTAAACTCTTTTAAGTCGCTCGGAATAAGAGGAGTAGAAGTTGCTATTTCAAACATTTCTCATCCCTGATAGTCTCACATCATTAATATTCATGTTTTGTTTTAGCTACAAGATTGTACACCCATATTAGGATCAAATTCTCAACTTTCTGCAAAAACAAATTTTCATGCAGCTTGCATAATCTTTGAAGAACCTTATAATAATTTAACAAAGTCTATTAGAGAGAAACTATCCCTAAATCAGTTCCCTGACACGCAAATGGTTTTGCAGAAAATAAAATCTAGTGCAGACTTTGTGAAGAAAACGGAAAAATTGTTGGGAACTGAAACCAGTCTACAATTATTTAATGAAATGAATTTGAAGGAAAATAGTGTTTTCTGTATGGTAACGGGACAGAAACAGAATACAGTGAGTAACTAATATTTATTTACATTATGAGTTTATCAAGAAATTATTATGCACCATATTAAATGCTAAATTGCTCTTTCCATCCACAATATGTAATCCAAAATGATCTTGTATTTGCATATTTATTTCAGGAGTCAAAAATGTATACCAATTTCTTTCCATGCAACAATGACATACTTGTTGTTGTTGTTGTGTGCAGGGTATTTGTAACTAATATTAAGTTGGGACAGTTTCCATTCGCTTTTTAAACAAGTTTTATGGATATGTCTAAAATAGTAATAATAATAGCCACAAGCAAAAATTGGTGGCAACATAGATTTGATCGAAAATGTAACCCCCAAGTTTACCCTGACAGACAACAGAAATAGTATTTTTCACACGTTTACACTAAGTTTATCATACTCTGTATGTAAAAAGTAAAACCAAATAGTTTTCTAATACAAACTTTATATCTCGAGTCCCACTGCACTTTGAATTTTTGATATTATTATTATTCAATATGATAATTCTGGTGATTATCGACTATTGATAACAGTATTACGGTGAAATCCTTCTCACTCTAAATTTATATCTTTTATACTTCTAGTTGAAACGATTAGGTAAAATCCGACTAGACTATGTGAACCATTTGGAAGCGACAGGATTAAAAATTAGAAAACAAGGAATGCACTTCTTATGGATAATTGACTTCCCATTGTTTGAGGAAGATGATCAACCTGGCACATTACTGTCAGCACACCACCCATTTACAGCGCCACACGCGGGAGATTATCATTTATTAAAATCATCACCACTAGAGGTAATATAATCCCTAGAATATAAAAACGAAGACAATATTTTGAAGCCGGCCGATCTCTCATTTGTGTATTTTGTACTGTCAGTCCTCTCAGTTTAAATGTGAGGGTTGCGGGTTCGCATTCCCATCGAACCAAGATTTTTTATGTTTTTTATTCAATATTTGAGTGTGCGAATGAAAGTGGCGTTGTACTTACGCCCCTTTCATTTGCACAGGCTCAAATATTGAATAAAAAACATAAAAAATCTCGGTTCGATGGGAATTCGAACTCGCAACCCTCACATTTGAAGTGAGAGGACCTACAGTACAAACAGTTTGAATGGTTTAGAGAACGAGAAGGGATTACCTTTGGTATTTCTGTAAATCGACGTGTGCAGTTACATATTTATTTATGAATAAATTGATTTCAAATCTGTAACTGCGAACGTCGATTTACATAAATACCAAACGCAAACTATTCTCCGTTTTAAAACAACTTAAAAGTGACTTACATTATTTTTATTCTCACAGGCTCACTTAATTGAAGTATTAACTGTAAATAATAGGGTGTGCTTTTTTATAATTAAAATAGTTACACCAATAATATAAAGAAATTAAATAAATATAATAAAAAAATCACCGAAAAAAAAAATGATTTTTCGGTGATTTTTTTAAATGACATTTATTTATATTATTGGTGTAACTATTCTAATTATAATAAACGAAATTCAAAATCCCCCCGCCGAACGAGGGCAGTTTCACCCATAGACAACCCTAGATACATTTCATCTACCATTGAATAAAGGAAAATAATAGTCATTGATCAAATTTTAGGTCAGAGGCCAATCCTATGATTTAGTCCTGAATGGTAATGAAATAGCAGGAGGGTCAATAAGAATCCATGAGAAAGACACACAAGAGTACATCCTGCAACTATTGAACATAAAAACCGATTCATTGCAACATATGTTGGATATGCTTGCATCAGGCTGTCCTCCTCATGGAGGTATAGCAGTTGGTTTGGATAGACTACTGGCTGTTATATTGGATACTCCAAGCATAAGGGATGTGATAGCTTTTCCAAAAAATTATGATGGTAGAGATCCTTTAAGTGGAGCCCCTACAATGATTTCAGAAGAAGATGCTAAATTGTACAATATTAAGCCAATACAATTGTAGCTATAATAAATAAAAATAATTATTGTTATATAATATACCACATAGTTGTAAAAAAAAATGGTTTTGCCACTATTACTTAACTAAATGAATTCCTAAACAACACTTTCTTGTAGAGAGTGACGATTTCCAAAACCGAAAAGTATTTTCTATTATCAGACGCAAAATAAGAAAGAAAAGGCACACGTTACGATATGATTTACTTTCCGCACGATGCATGTTTTAATAAACTACCAGTCATACGATGGCGTACCATTTGCGTGGGTCCATAGAACCTATGGGTTATTTTTATCATTCAATTACATATAGTTTTATACAATTACGTGTTGTGTAAATGATGTCACAAATGGCCGCTTTCCCTGGTTTCTCAGAAAAGCGGTACCGTACGCTTTTCTGGGAAACCAGGGATAAAAAATATGTTCGTAAACCAGAACCGCGGTTGTATTTATCAACTATACACCCGAAACTATATTGTTCGGGTTCAAAACCCGTGATTATTAGATAGTAATTTCTAGAAATTAGAAATTTGTAGATTGTGTTTGTGCAAACATATACCATATTGTAACTGTATTGTTTTAAGGTATAAAGAACTACTGTAATATACAAACAATAATACAATTGTAGTCAGAAAAACTATTTATTATATTTTAAAATACGTTAATTCTACTTTTGTTACATACAAAAATAAATATAAAACTAAATCTACTTGGTGACTCCAACAGTTTCTTCGCAACCACTATATTTAAATGGATCGAGCAGAAATACATTATGAATTGGTACTTCTCTACCAGACACTGCTTTAATAACCTCTTGTGCAATAACCCCTCCAACAATTGAGCAAATTGGAACAACTTCTCCAAAAACTAAATTGAAGGCTTTATCATCTAATTTAGCAGGATCAACTTGGTAGGTTGTAAAAATATGTTCTTTTATTTCCTTTAAAGCTGTAATGTCTTCATCCTTTGAGGAGATTGAAGGACAGCGGGAATATTTATCATAAAACTCCAGCAGTGCTGTTAAAACAAAACTTAATTTTGTATTCACAATCTATTTCTATTAGTACTTACCTAACATGAGATAGTAATACACATTTCTTCTTTTACTTTTTCCTGCTGCGGCTATATTGACCACATTAGCCAAATCTGGATATTTTATAGTGGAACTTACTTTAACAGTTTTTTTGTCCAATGTTACCTTGGTAACTTTTCCAAGATGATCCCTCTTTTTTTGACCTCCCATTAACTGAATCTTATCCCTAAAAACAATTACAATGTAAACAATATGTATAACAATGCCAGACTTACTATTACTATAAATGAAATCGGTCACATACTTTGGAACTGAGAGATAATTTGTTTTTAATTAAACTGAAGTGAATATTTTCGAAATTAAAATATATTTGCTGTAAATAAGAATGATATCTTTTACAACAAAAAGTTATTTAAATGTAACTTCTAAATACATTTATTTATAAGTTACATTTAAATAACTAGGTATATGAGAAGAAAAATGAATAAATAGGGCTTGAATAATACTTACTCGAAATAGGTGTGATCTTGTAAATCTGAAATAGTGTATCCAAACATACCAAAATTATCACCACAAATCAGTTTGACATTGTTGCTACGACAAGCATCTGAAATAGATAATATCTGAACCTTTGTTAGTCCAGTACCAATGACCATTGTGAAATCTGCAAAGTATTTGTCTGATTTTTTATCCAAACTTTCTGTATCAGCAGTAATTTTCACTAATGGATTTAGAGCCTGTGCTTTTGGTAGAACTGCTTCTGCAATCTAAAATAAATATGATATAAATTACTACTACTCAAAAGTATCACTAAATGTAAGTTCGCACACATTTTTATTGTGCAAATAGTTATAAACCCCAAGCAACTTGTTGATTTATACATTTACAATACAATTTTTAAAATCTGTGATCAATGCTCATTGCATTGACATAAATATCATATAAATTAAAACAAATTTTCATACATTTCTAATTTGTAATAAGCATGTGGTAAAGCTCTCTCATGGGGAGGAAGCTGATTAATTGATAGGCACCCGGTATAGACAGATACCAAATGAATCCGACACTGTAGAAGATTCACCTACCACAGGAAAAAAAAATGGAATTGTTATAAGCATGTAGGCTTTTGCTTTGGCTGCACAGGTAGGTTTAGGAAGCATTTGGAGTGGATGCAAGCAAAGGCAAGAATAGCTTTGTGGATAGAAAATTAAATATTTTAAAATGAGAAAGTGGTGGAATGGTAACCCAGCTATAGCATCTAAGATCTTGGATGCATATGTGAAGCCAATATTGTTGTATAGAATGGGGAAGTGCAAGAGTAATCAAAATGGAGCAAGGCTGGTTTCAGAAGAGTCTGCTAGCTCTTCCAACTAATGTGGGAGGGTAGCGAAGTTTAATGAAAGATTGCAGGATAAGACTGGTGAAGGTCTGGATAAGTTGTAGAGGGACAGAGAGCAGATAAAGGAAAGAGTGGGTATGTTTGAGATATGGGTTAAGAAATAGCTGAGAAATGGAAACTCTAGGAATTGAGTCACAGAGAGAATGAGGGATGTGGGCTGGCAAGAAAATGACTGAGGGTTGTACAAGCTCAACCCTGTTTATGTGGAGCTACATAACCAGGGAAGAGTGGAGCAGGGAGGACAAAGTCTGTATGACAAGAGTGAGATGTAGTTCAGAAGAGAGGAAGGAACGTTTGGATGGGACAAGGATATGCCATGTGTACTGTATAGTAAGCATGTGCTGGTACCTGGGCAATGAATATGAGGGTCTAAAGCAAAGTTGGTAAGATATTGCAGAAAGGTGAGTGAATGGTTCAGAGAGGATCATCCAAATAATAAAACATGCCAAATGGTCCAAATCATACTCCATGTGTTGTCAAGCTTCTGTCAGGCACAATATTATTTTAACAGCGATGGGTGCAATGCACCTGAGAGGCCATGGCTAATTACAGCTATACCAATAATTTTTCAATAATATATAGTTTTTAACTATTCTACATCATAAAAAGCCATAGCTGAAACTGGATTACAAAAAAAAAACATATTTCAAGCAAATTGAACCTAGAAAGCATACTAAATGCATGCTGTGTCAGAGAAATCAAATGAATAAAGGTTAAAGAATGGATACTACAGCTACATTTTCCACTCAAGTCACTTGAACTTAACCCAATTGAACATATTTGGGAAGAAATGGAACAAAAATTCAAAAATAGGGTAACACTAAAGGCTACACTACAGAAATACATGACACATATTTATCAATATTATTGTTATAAAAATATGTATTACTGAATTATTGTACATTTGATCGGTAGACATTTGTGACTGACTGTTTGTGATATATGATACAGATATTAGATGTGTCACTTGAGTTGCAACAATACATAAAAAGAGGTACCAGATTCTATCAAATGCAAAATTAACAACAATTTATGCAATATCTATGAATCGATTACCTATAATCATGAGCTACAGTTAACTCACCATTATACAACCCAGCCTTAATATGTAAAATTTTCATTTACTCACCTTTTTCTCAATGCTATCCTGTGATAACAGGAAGTTCTTAACCAGTTCTTCCTTGGTAACAACACCATCATCCAAAATAGTAAGAGAATTTATGCCTGATAGCAATATATCTTTGGCTATTTCAGAACCAAGCCCTCTGACTTTGATCAGAAGCACATTAGCTGCGCGCAATCTAGAAAAGTGGTTATGTACAAGAAACAATTGCATAGAATATTGAGCACACATACTTTTCCTGTGATTCTATGCCCCATAATCGAATCTGACGATCGTACAATTCAGCTTCTGCTGTTGATAACTGCGTTTCGCCCATATTTTGAACGAATATAATTAAAACTGGCGTACAACAAAACACTACAAAACACCGGCACCGGCACGAAAATTTTGATACAAGTGAAGTTCGATATGTATGCCAAATGCTGGCTAAAACTAACAGTAATGCCAACTGATGCTATTATTTGCCTATGTAGCGAATATGATTATCAGCTATTCTTACTGTGATTCTTACCATCGGACAAGCCCCTCGCTAAGAACCTGAGTTTTTGGTTTAGAAACGGAACAGGTTCACATTCCTGACTTTCGTTGCTCCGTTAGCGTTCATGCGTCTGTCGATCAGAGGCCTAAGTTGGGTCAACTGTTCTCACAGAGCTTCTACTGGGCTCACGGAACAACGGAAGACAGGAATATTCCCATATTATGTCTTTGCGATTCCGTTACTGCGTCAGTCAACTAGATACTAGGTTTGGATCATGTGTTTGGATCGTGCGATCCAGGAGCGACTCGCACGGATATACAAACACGAGACAATCAGCCCTGAATAGCTCCCAAACAATAAATGAAAGCAGCTCTAGATAAATGATATTAGTGTGCTAGCTAATCATAGACAAGTAAGCTAATATGTAGCTAATATAAACCTGGTCGCTGATTGACTGATGCAGAATTTATTTTAATTATTAAATACACAACAATTGGCATTACTTAATTTTTGTAGTTCCAAAACATTTCTAACGTTGGCTATTCTGAAATTCTGGTAATCTACGAACAACAACAACGTGTTTTCCTCCAAAAAAACCACAAGTTTGGTTAGAAATACAACAATTCGCGTTATATTGTAAATAAACCCAATCAGTTAAAATGGCAGATGAAGATTATGATGCTGATGATGTTGGTGACGATTTCGAGGATGATGTCGATGATGATAATATTGAAGAGCTTGAGCAACCTGAGGAGGAAGGTGATAACATTGATATATTGGCTCCAGGACAAGCAGGTGGTGGTGTACCCAAGAATAAAAGGATTACAACAAAATACATGACTAAATATGAGCGAGCCAGAGTGCTTGGTACAAGAGCTTTACAAATTGCAATGTGTGCTCCAGTTATGGTTGAGTTGGAAGGGGAGACAGATCCATTGCAAATAGCAATGAAGGAACTCAAGCAGAGGAAAATACCAATTATTATTCGACGATATCTGCCTGATAATTCATATGAGGATTGGGGAATTGATGAACTTATTATTATTGATCATTAGGTTAAGTGTGGTTAAGACTTTGTATGTGGATATTTTATATTTACATAATTCTGTAGTTGAGTAGAAATATGTAAAGTTGTATGTAGGAGTTTTAATATTGGGTATTAAAATATTTTGTAATATATTAATTAATAAACCAAATTTTCTATGAATGTTTCTTTGATTCAATTTTTAGAACTAACAAGGGAGGATACCTGGAATAAATAAATATTAAAATAACAATATTCTGCACATACATTCTTTCTGCACCACTGAGGGGCAGGTTAATTGCAACTCTTTTGCTTACACTATTGCCCTCAGCTTTATACCTCTTACATATTGTCACATCGCTAAGGTTGAAATAGCAGAACAGTTAGAATTAGATACAGAACATATATAATTAGATATTATTTCCAGCAAAAATATATGTTGTCACATTTCCTTCTTTCATAAAAAAACCAGTTTAGAAAACCTGAAAAAAAAGATTTGAAGAGGGTGATGGTGGCTGTGTTGGTTTGATGAGGAGTGTAGGAGGAAGGTGATATAGTGGAATAGAGCTAGACATAAGCTAGTGGAGTGTAGGAAATGGCTGTGCTGGAATGTATCAGAAGGATATACAATGAGTTGTGGGCAATAGCAAGAGTTCATCGAGAAGTTTCTGAGAAATTTAGAAGGTATGAAAGTGTGGATGGGGCAAGGATTCATCATGTGTGGACTGTGTAGTAAGGGGGAGAATGACATGTGGTAGGCAACTAATATGAGGGAGTGAGCAGAGGGGGTGGGGGATTGGAGCAAGGATAGTGAATGGTTAAGAAAGGCTGGTGGGGGAAAGAAACTGGGTGAGGGTAAAGTATTATTGTTTTTTTTTATTGAAGAGGGGGTTGATGGAAATAGCCATAATGGGACAATAATATGGTGATTAGAAATGATCTATAAATAAAGTCAAGAGTAGATTACATAGAGGAAATGCAGCTAAGATGGTGGGGACATTTGCAAGAGACTAGTCTAATATATCTAACAAGAGAGCAAAGAGAATCAGAGGAAGACCACAAGAAAACTGGGATAAGGTGATATCAAACACAATCAAAGGAAGAGGAAAAGATGTAAGTAAACAAAACTAATTACCAAGGATAAACAACAATGAAAAACAACCTAAACACTGACAATGAAAAGTTAAAGGACATGCATTTTGAATTATTGTTATGAGGACAAATTAGTTGCTATAGTCCATATAAAAGCCTAAAGACACATTAGCAAACATTTGCAGTGTTTTATTTGTGAAATAATTGGAAGCAATTGGTATTTGTACTTGCTTATCAGTAGTAGAGTAGGGGCAGGGATGTAGGGGTCAATTTGTTCAATTAAACTTGTCATACATACTTTATTAAATATTGTTTCAAAATTCCCTGAGTAAATAGAATGTTGATTGGAACACTGTGGTAAAATTTGGAAATACATTAATAAACTCACCATAATTTTGAGGTTATAATTATTATTTTTGTATTATGAAATGATATAAAGGTAAGTAATCATTTAATTTTGAAATCCAGTTTTAAATTAAACTTACCTATTACTAAATAAAATAAATCAATTCATTATAACCATAGACAAAATGAAAATTATAAAAAAAATTAAGTTGATTGTTGACATTCCAGTATTAATTACCAATATCCCCTCTTATTACTTTCACTTTATTATCTGTAACATGTTTGCCTCTAAAAATGCAATCAGTTGAGTTGTGTAGCCATGTCATTGTGTTTCAAAAGGTAAAAGTGCATTTTATGATGATAATTTATTAAACTTTGAAAAATATTTTTAGTGACCACAACAGCAACATGTATCAAAACATGGCTAAAACAACTTTAAATAAGGTACGTGGTTTAATTCATAGCTAACCAATTCAATATGTTAATGTTAAATTTATTTTAGAACTTTGCAAAGCATTTATTTGGTTTATCAAACTCGCCAAGAGTGCTCACTAATAATGTGTCTGCAAGATTTTCCTCAAATGACCAAAATCTGCCAAGTTTGCCTGTGCCACAATTGAGTAATACACTAGACAAGTATTTGCAGACTGTTAAACCATTTCTGGATGAGAAGGAGTTTAATATAACTGCCAATGTAACTAAACAGTTTAGCCAGCCAGGTGGTATTGGTATGAAATTACAAAATATGTTGATTGAAAAAGCGAAGAGTTGTGACAACTGGTTAGCAGATTGGTGGTTGAATGTTGCATATTTGGGGTATAGAGACAGTGTTGTGGTTTTCTCTAGTCCTGGCCTGGTGTTTCCAGTTCAAAAATTTCAGGATGAAAATGATAGGCTTGTGTTTACTGCTAATATGATTGCAGGGGCTGTAGACTACAAAGTTTTAATTGATAGGTTAGTAATAGTCTTATGTTTGACTAGATGTTTGCTATCATATATCATTCTGCAAACAAAATTGCAAGTGTATGTATTTACAACATACTCATCCAAGAAAATGATACTGTTGGACCCACTAGAACAGTTAAGATTACATCACAGCAAGGCATGGCCCAGCCACCTTCTAGTCTGTAGAATATGAGATACAAAAAGTGTTTGAGATTTTGTTTGCCTGACAATAACTAAATAATGATAGTAAAAATCTATAAACTAATTAAAAATGACTGCAATTTCATGATAATAATAGCACTAATAAGTTACTATATTTTTATTACTATGACATCAAGTATCAAATCTTAAGATGGCTCTGGGTATACTACTATTATTTTCTATTAGTTTGCAATGCTAGGTTTATTTACTTTTTTGTAGTAACAAAATACCTTTGGATAAGATGGGCAAGGATCCCTTGGATATGCAACAGTACAGGAAAGTGTTTGGTACCTGTAGGATACCAGGTGTAAAAATTGATTCATTGGAGTATCATTCTGAATCAAAGCATATTGCTGTTGTGCATAAAAATCATGTAAGTTTTACTATTGGAAGATATTAGATCCCTGATATTAGGGTAGTGTTAGTAAAGTGAGTTAAAATGTGTCTAATTCATCACCTAAGCAGCAACACCACACATCTAAAATAAAATCGAGGTTGACAGGAGAGAGAAAATCTGATCAGTATTTTAATTTTAGTTCTTCAAAATGGATGTGTATGGAGAGGATGGAGCTGTCCTCAGTATTAATCAGCTAGTAAATCAGTTAAGGAATATTGTTGCCAAATCAAGTACAGCTACTAGTGATCCAGTTGGAATTCTTTCATCAGACAATCGTAATAATTGGGGTCTTGCCTACCAAAATTTAATTAAAGGTAATTAGTAGATTTATAAAATATGCATATCATTATTTTCTCATGAAGAGAAGCGCATTATTGTTAGTACCCGGGCGCCGAATATCTTAGGACGGCCCTGGTCACACCTGTACCTGTAAATTCGTATCATTGACTCGTAAATAATGTATTAGATTGAATTCTCAAGACTATGAAAAACTATGTAACTTACAAATTTATTCTAGATGACACCAACAAAAAATCTGTTAGAGATATCGAAAAATCCTTATTTGTTGTGTCCCTGGATGAACCTTGTAAATCAAATGCATCTAATCAACTGACTGTAGCTAGTGAACAATTGATTCATGGTGGAGGCAGCAACAGTAATGGTGGCAATAGATGGTTTGATAAAACAGTTCAAGTAAGTTGTTTAATGACAATTATCAACACATAAGACATTAATAACATCTTGGATATATTGTTTTTCAAATCCCTGATACTACTACGATAATGAGGTTATTTGAGTAAGATAAACATACCTACACTATCATAAATAATGGAGTTTGTTCTGATGTATTTTATTGTTATTTTTGCTTTTTAAGTATCTACAGAATATTCGAACAAACGACTTTATTCCTAAAAGGCAATATCTATACACCCTAAACTACAATTCTCCACAGCAGAGAAAATAGCATCATCTGTATAGACAGTAACTTGTGTTTATAAATTGTAATTATCTACTTGGTGATACAAACAACTGCTAGAACTACTAATTAATTGAATTTATATTTTCAGTTTATTATTAGCAAAGATGGTATAAATGGTTTAACATATGAACACTCTCCAGCAGAAGGACAACCCATTGCAGTGATGACTGACCATGTTGTTAACTTTGTGTAAGTAAATTTCTCTCTCAGAGTTTGAAAATTATTTTGTTCACTCACAGGATAATGAATTCACACAGAAATTAAAGGTTAATTAATATTTCTTAAATATTCGAGTGTAAATTTTTGAGAAATATTACATAAAACTCAAATGTTTACTAAAAATATCTGGTGTCAAAAATTGATATTTTAATACACAGACACACACAGATATTTTTTTTAAATTTCGACTATGTTAGTCATGATACTTATTAAGAAAAGCTAATTTGCAATTTGAAATTGTTCATGATAACAATACTTTAATTTTACAGCAGTGCTGTATTCAGGAAGAAAATATTTTTATTAATCCTTTTTTTTAGGGCTAAGAAACAAGGAAATAGTATTCCTGATGCGACTTTTAATGGCCAACCAAAAAAACTCAATTTTAACATCACTCCGGAAATTCAGAAAGATATTAATGTTGCAAAGGAAAATCTTGATAAGTAAGTATTAAACTGATTGATTGGTTAGAGCAGAGTGAAACCCTAGAATTCCGAGGAACACAGGTTAAAGAACCTGTGTTCCTCGGAATTCTAGGGTTTCACTCAAACGCTTTAGGGATTCCGCGAGAAATGCTATATTTATCTTTTTGTTTGAATAAATGCACATTTATATCTTATATAAAGTTTTTATAACAAAGGCAGGAACGCACCTTGTTCATAACATGTAATTCGACACATCCCCTCTAAAATAAAATCCTACTGAACAAAGGGTTTAATAAAAAAATATATCGCAAAAAGGTATCTATAAAAAATATGGTTTTATTAGACACCTTACATGGTAAATAGTACTGTTATTCCTAGTACTGTCAGTATTTGCTTGAATCCTCCTTCAATATTTATCAAGTAATCAATTATCTGGATAAACATCAGTTTCCCTCCATTCCATCATTACTATGGCCCTGTCTGTTTGGCTACTACTAGTGACTAGTAGAGTGACATATGGTGACGTCACGCTCATACTAATAGATAGCGTGACGTCAGTATTTCTCACTACTAGTCACTAGTAGTAACCAAACAGATAGGGCATATAGCGTGACGTCAGTATTTGTCACTACTAGTCACTAGTAGTAACCAAACGGACATGGCCTATACCTTACACGATCAGTAATACTGTCAATATTTTAGAATAATGAAAATTTTAAACATGTTATCGTATAAGTAATACTATTATTATTCTAAAATATTGACTGTGTAAGGTGCCTTTATAAAAAATATTATCACAAAAAAGGTTACGAGGGGGAAAAAGGTTGAAGAACAGTGGGTTAGAGTATTTTCATTGCATTTCAAACACTATAATTGGCAATCCTTCTACAATAACTACTACTGTATAGAGGCATTTATAAATATATTCATACTTTCAGATTGGTGTCCAATTTAGATATGGATTGTGTAAGTTTTAAATCATTTGGAAAAGAGTTTGTGAAATCTCAGAAATTAAGTCCAGATAGCTTCATACAAATAGCAATGCAATTTGCTTTCTACAGGTGAGTTAATAAGGAGTAAAAAATATTACATGATTTATTTAATCAAAGGTGAATTCCTCTTCTTATTTTTCAATAACTTCATGAGAAATTTGGATTTTCATATCTATTTAATTGAAAATAATAAAAATTCAGAAATAATACGTATTTCGAAAAACAAATGATTTAATTGAAAAAAAAACTATGCGTCAACCCCCACCCGCGACGTGGGGGTTTCAAGGCCAAGCAAACTATGCCCATTCACTATTTCAAGTGGCTTAAATTCTGCACTACATTGTTATTAGCGTCTTCTTATGATTAAATTAATTTAAGCATAATTTGTAAAAATGTAATACAGAATTCAAGTCGTTTGAAATAGATATAAGGATGTTTTTTTTAATGTCTACCTTTTTTTTAAACATTTAATTAAGTTAGATATATTATTTCTCAAAAATTTCACTCTCTGGTCGCTCGCGACCGTCGCGCTACCAACTGCGCCACGAAGGGTGGTAGTCGATAGCGCGTGAGATGTTCATTATGTCCAATTATTCACACACATATATTGGACATAATGAACATCTCAAGTATGATAATAAGCTTAATTAAAAATGTGTTTTAAATCTATGATTTTTTAGATTGCATAATGTGCCTGCTGCTCATTACGAATCTGCTGCTACAAGAAAATATGTTCATGGACGAACTGAAACTATTAGATCATGTTCACTGGAGTCTGTGGCATTTGCAACTGCCATGTTAAACAAAGGCAAATCCGATCAAGAACGTGTGCAAGCTTTAAAAGCTGCTATTAATTCCCACCGAAAATACACAATGGAGGTATTTAATTTTAGGTTTTTTAATTTTATTTTATTTTGTTTGATAGTTAACTCAATTAAAAGCGAAACACTCTATTTTAACCACCCAAACTACAATTTTCTATGTAACAATTATAGACTGGTTAAACGAGGCGGAAAAAGCGCATGTGACTTGAAATTCATGTCATAAAAATGCCACCCAACGATTGTAAATATATATATATATGTGCAAGTTATTATTGCGAAACAGCGAGGGCAGTAAAAATAACTTGCACATAATTAACTTTCGGCGAATAAATACAATAATATATATATATATATATATATATATATATATATATATATATATATATATATAATCAATCTTTATTTGGCTGTAATTATAATTGTTGCTAAAGACCTTATTTTTTAGGCTGTTAATGGTTATGGAGTAGATCGCCACCTGCTAGGATTAAAACTCATAGCACAAGAAAATGTAATGGAACTACCCCCATTATACTCAGACCCATCGTATACTAGAAGCACACACATGCGCATTTCTAGTAGCCAGGTTGCAACAAAATGTGATGGGTTTATGTGTTATGGTCCACTTGTAGCTGATGGATATGGATGTTGTTACAATCCTAGGGAAAATAACATTAATTTTGCTGTATCTGCATTCTCTGAACATCCTGATACAGCAGCTTCCAAGTTTAGAGAAGCCATGGAGAATAGTTTACAAGACATGCATGACTTATTATTAAAGACACAGAAATCAAAATTGTAATTTGTTATATTTAGTATTAAGAAAAGTATTTTGTAACTGTTAATTGATAATTAAATCTGATGGCATATTGGTTTTTTATAAAAGTTTGGTGAAGATTCCCCTAAAATAATCTAGAATTGTATATGTATACCATACAATCTCATTTTCTAAAACACAGCCAAGACAAAGAAAAATGCCCATGGTGTCTGATAGAAAGACATGAATTAGTGCTCATTTTATAACTGAAATCCCTGTACCAGAGCAATCTTAATAGTTTACTAACGCCCGATTTCTCCAACGAATCTTAACTAGTCTAAGACCGCCTTAATAATAAGACGGTCGTAAAGAGTTGCAGCAAATAAAAATCGGATCTTAAAACGGTAAGACAGTCTTACATTGTAAGACTAAAAAAGATCTACATATGTTTGGTGCAACAGAATAAAAATTTAAGACATGGTTATATATAAGACGAGCTTTAAGATTCGTTGGAGAAACCGGGCTTAAGATCTGGGCCTTAAAAGTTGGAGACCGCCTTAATAATAAGACGGTCTTAAAGAGTTGCAGCAAACAAAAATCGGATCTTAAAACGGTAAGACAATCTTACATTGTAAGACTAAAAAAGATCTACATATGTTTGGTGCAACAGAATAAAAATTTAAGACGTGGTTATATACAAGACGAGCTTTAAGATTCGTTGGAGAAACCGGGCTTAAGATCTGGGCCTTAAAAGTTGGAACCCCCTAATTTTTATAATAAACTATATTTACATCTCCAAATTTTCAATTTTTGTTCTTCACTCGTTCAAAACTTATAGCTCCGTCCCGGGACTTTTGGGAAGTCCTGTATAAAAGCAAAGTCAATGTTTTTATATCTTGATGCCCGCATTCTGTTAAAAATAAAGCTACTTTAAGTACAAGAAGGACTGAACTAACAATTGAGCCTGTGAGAATGAAAGCCATAGAGCTGGAGAACATGGCAAACGTTCAGTAAAGCCAAAGGAGGATTTGTGAGGAAGATAGTCAGAGGACAGGACAGAGAGTTGTGGAGGGAAGGTTGGTAGTCAGGAGACCGGAAATGGATTGGAGGACTATGTGGGTGGAGATTGTGTACCGCAATACAAACTTGTAGGAGTTAAGTGAGGTGTGGGATGAGTTAATTTAATGGTATATATATATATATATATATATATATATATATATATATATATATATATATATTGTTTTTTTGGGTGTTAAGGGAGGTGCAGGACAAGTTAATCTAATAGAATGTCCATATATTGTTCTTTTGGTGCTGTTGGAGATAGATGTTTTTGGTGCTGTGTTATTACTATACCCAATAAAGGTCATTTTTTATTTTACATTAGGAGGTATGTTTGCTTTTGTTGAAATAACATATGATTTAGTTTCTAATGTACTGAATTTGAAAAAAAATTAATTAAAAGTATATGTAATAAAGGATAAAATAAATACAGCATTAGATGGCCACAATTTTATTGCAATATGTGTAACCAAAGAAACAGCTACATCAGCCATACTACTTATGTTATATTTAAAAAATCACATATTTATATAATAAAAAGAAAACAGATTATACCTTAGAATTAGTTATAATTGTTCTCTTATGCTCTTTTACTATCTGATAATACTCGTACAATGCAACCTAATCCACCCACACTGTATGCCTTTTCATGCCAAACTAATAAATGGCCACTACTTCCTTCTGAAGGAATTTCAAAACCTTTGTAGACATATTTCATTAAAACATCCACATATTCTTTATCCAGTGCTTTAACAGCCTCCTCTATTTGTGATGTTTTTATAGATAGTAGAACTCGTAATGTTAAGTTCAAGGCAGCATCCTGTAACATAGAACCAAGATTGTTGTACCAAATCATAATCAAATAAGTAAAAAGTTCAAACAAAAATATGCACTGGCATAAATTTTTTTATACAGTAAACTGAAATAAATATAAATATAACATTTATTTCCCAACAGTAGTCCAGTTACAGGAAAATATACACTTAAAGGACTTCGACAAGTATGGATCAACACAGAGATGTATATCAAGGTGATAGTACCAATATCACTAAAACATTTAGTATTGTATGTTATAAAGGGTGTCTATTCTGTAAGTTCAGACTGGTCTGTTACCTATGACAACATATAAACAACTGTTTCAGCATTGGTATGCCCCATGCTCTGCAAAAGCTAGTGTAATAATGCCTTATGTCACAAATTTATCAAAAATGACATTAAGATTATTATCCTGTCACTGTTGACCCATTTGTAACATTTGACAAAAAGACACCTCACATGGTCAATAATACTGTCAATCCTAATACTGTTAGTATTTGCTTGAATCCTCCTTCAATATTTATCAAGTAATCAATTATCCAGATAAACATCAGTATTCTCTTCATTTGATCATTACTATACCTTATGTGTTTAATAATACTGTCAATATTTTAGAATAATGAACATTTTAAACATGTTATCATAAAGGCATCTTACACAATCAATAATATTGTCAATATTTTAGAATAATGACAGTATTACTGTACCATAATATGTTTAAAATGTTCATTATTATAAAATATTTCCAGTATCACTTATCATGCAAGTTATAGTAATGATGAAATGAAGAGAATACTGATGTTTATCCAGATAATAAATTACTTGATAAATATAAAAGGAGGATTAAAGCATATAATGACAGTACTAGGATTGACAGTATTATTGACCATGTAAGGTGCCTTATACAGTAATACTGTCATTATTTTAAAACATTGACAGTATTATTGATTGTGTAAGGTGCCTTATAAAGCAGTATTACACTATTAAATTGCCATGGGTAACAGACCAGTCAGAATAGACCTATCTTGAAATCTATGTGTCTGTTGAAAGAAAATGTAGAATAAAATAGTAACCAAGATCTTTGATTGTTGTTATTGAAGTAGATAATTAAACCAAATTGAGGGCTTCAAGTAAGGGTCATTATGTTGCATTTCAAGACAAAAGTTGAATATTATCTATGTACAATTTGCTCTTATAGGCACAAGCAGTCATTATTACTAGAAACTAAATGAAATGTCTGTCATCTGATGGCATATGATGACAACTCCTCTGAGCTAGTGTGACTGTGTCTATACTTTTCCTTTCAAAACATTATCAAACATATTAGTGTTCACCACAAAACATGTGACTCTGTTCACTCATCTTTGTTTTCCAACTATGCAGTTACAACTTCTATGATAACAATAGGTGCAACTATCCTACTACCACACAGTTTTTGTCCCCATTTGATGAACAAAACTGTCACTTTATAGGTCCCATAAGCTATTGAATGTATAAATTGAAAATGTCATTATGACAGAAATGTCTAAAATAAATGTCAACACCTTGAATAGCACTTGTGATTGGAGCTTTGATGACACATTTTGTATAATTTTTCAGTTTCCAATAAAGGCATCCTACATGGTCAATAATACTGTCAATCCTAGAACTGTCAGTATTTGCTTGAATCCTCCTTCAATATTTATCAAGTAATCAATTATCCGAATAAATATCAGTATTCTCTACATTCCATCATTACTATACCTTACACAGTATGTAATACTGACAATATTTTAGAATAATGAACATTTTATACATGTTATCGTACAGTAATACTGTCATTATTCTAAAATATTGACAGTATTATTGATCGTGTAAGGTGCCTTATAGAGCGAATCTACAGTAACTACATCCACTAGATTATTTATTTATTGTTACTATAACAACAAATACATATGGGTTCAATAGCTATTGATAGATTTATAGAATGTTGGTGTATACAGGGATCAGAGAATGATTTGATTATATAGCACTGTACACAAGTACACAAATAATTAACTAAAATCAAATACATACTTTTACTTGTTGATTCTTGGAACCAAGTGGAGCATTCACTAAAACAGTTTTTAAAGCCTCAATGTGCTGACCTGTGTTTCAATATTAAGGAATTTACCAATAACAATAATTTATTATAATACATTTATGTATATAATACTTATATACATATAATTATATACCATATAAATAATAACATAGAATCAAAAAGGATATTTGTTTAATAACCCCAATATTTCAGTTTCATCAGGACCTGGAGGTAACCCAGAGTCGGTTTCATCTTCCTTAAAATTATCCTCACAATACTGATCAACGTCGATCTTCCTGAAGGCAGAACTGGATGTGTTTTTAGCCATTGTTTTACAATAAATCAACACTTTCCTCAACGCCCAGTTTGTTGGTTAGTCATAAACGTCAAAGCAAATCAACGAAGCAGAACCGCTGCCAACATTTAAAACATAATACATAAATCACCCCAAAATTACAATTTATTAAAGATAACAAACTTTACCAATTGAAAGTATCAAATTCACTCGAATTACAATTGTTAACTAATGTGGATTATAAAGATAATGTTATAATGCTAGATAACAAGTTTGTATTTGATTGTTGCAGGATTTTACTTTTTTTGTGTTGGCAGCAATTTTCCAAATGCCAACCAATTGGAGCGAAAAAAATTCTTTTTGTAGTTGACATCAAAAGAGTGCAAGATGGTATGTCCTAAAATCAAATAAAATCTATAAATCCCGTATCCATCGGTTATAAATTTATCAAGTGAAGTGTTCATTAAAGCTTATAAAACGCGTTTTACTAAATATTTACCGAATTTAGATTCAATAAAAACCTTAAATCGGAATTTGTTTTGTTTGTAGGTTATGAGTGTTTACAAGTGTATCTGTTTCAGGGTAAGGTAAAGTGCTCGGAATTGCGCACCAAGGATAGGAAGGAGCTGGAGAAGCAGCTCATCGACTTGAAAACCGAGTTGACCAATCTGCGTGTCGCCAAAGTGACCGGTGGAGCTCCTTCCAAGCTGTCCAAAATGTAAGTCTTGTCATGTTTTTTTTTATACGCAAATTTCTTACGGTGCGGTTTTTTTTAGCCGGGTTGTGCGTAAAGCCATCGCTCGCGTGTATATTGTTATGCACCAGAAGCAGAAGGAGAATTTGAGGAAACTGTACAAGAACAAGAAGTACAAGCCCCTTGACCTGAGGTGCAAGAAAACCCGTGCCATCCGCAGGGCACTCAGCACACACGAGACACGTCTTAAGACCGCCAAGGAAATTCGCAAGGGCTCCATTTTCCCAATGAGGAAGTTTGCTGTTATGGCTTGAATTAATATTCACTAAGTTTAATAAAAAAAGTTCGTAAAACTATATTTGTGTGGTTTTATTTGTACCAGTACTTGGAAAGTCAGTTTAATTTTAACTAAAATACATTTTGGTGTGATTTTTTGCGTTGAGGAGTTTGCTAACTATAAAGGTATGTATGATTTTTGTATTTGAAAATAGTAGTGGGATATTTTTAATAAAAATATTGTATTGATTTGTAATTATTTAGTCCAATATATCACACTATAACATGACTGACAAGTATTGTAACTTCTAAAATGAATTTTCAGGTTTTGATGATTTGTATGTATATTTTAATGCTCCTTTTTTTACATCTGGAATAAACTAAATTACTATTTAAAAATTATAGCATTATACTCTATGGTAAAACTGCTGGAACTGTTGTAATCTTTAAAATGCATTGATCTTTATTTTTAGAAGTTACATTTGTGTGACTTTCCAGCAGCAATCCTTTCCTGACCACTTCACCATTGTCATTAGCTTCTACCCCACACTTGTTGATATAATTTTCACCTCTGAGGCTACTCTCCAATTATGCACTGGAACCACCACCCTCATGTGCTGGCACCTCCAGTTAAATCTAAATTATCAAATAAAAACTAGAATCATCAATTGTTGCTAGTGCAATTAGGTATATAGCTAGAAAAAAAAAATGTTGGGTTCTAAACTATTATGTTAAATGTGAAGAAAATCTGGTTAGGCTGAACATTACTTTCTGAATAACATTAACATTTTTGACAAATGTGACTATACCCCATAATATTGGATGACATTCACAATATTTGAATATATTTATCGTTTTGTTTCATTTTCATTTGTTTGTGAATAATCAAATTTGAAACTATATATAAAATTCAACTACTAGGCAAAGCTGGTCACACCAACTGCTGATTTGTTTGTGCACAAATTAGTGTTGGCGATTTTAGTTCATGTTTAATTTTAGAATTAGTTGTCCACTATTACTGTTATTACTTTCCGAATACAGCAGTGCTGAATAAGCAAGGTATAGTTTAGCGAAAACGAGCACTATTTCTAACGAAGTTTGTCGAAATATGCAAACAAAACATTTCGGGGAAAACTGCTGTGTATGGAAAGTATTGATGTTGTGAACAATTTAAAAAAACAAATTTTTCAATTTTCCTTTGCCTAAAATTGTCGAAATAAACCCGATTTTGCGATGTCTGTTGTGTGTGAACAAAATTTCGGGAAAACGGCTGAATGAATCACAATTATATTTGCATATCGGCTGGGAAACCGAGTTGAGGCAATCCCGTGAAAATCTGAGCAAAATCGATCCATAAAAAGAGAACAAAACTTAATAAAACCGTTTTCCAGCAATTTGGAAATTCCACTAATGCCAACCACAGAGCACTATAATTTGATGCCAACAAAAACAGTGGGCATAACTTGGGTTGCCTAATATTTAGTTTTATATATAGTTTAAAATTTAATTTCGCACACACGAAATAAAAAGACAAATGTCGTCAAATAATGTCAACATGTATAACTATGAATTATGGTCATCATTGATCAGAAAATATGATTTTTACTAAAAGTGCAATACAATTTGATAATTCGCGCTATAAATGATCCCATCCTTGCCCATAGCAATAAAAATATAGTAATAATGGGGCCAACGAAATAGAATCATTCTAGTTCGTTGAATGGGGCACATATAGATTTGTTGGGTTGCCTACCCTTTTATTATTTTATAAATATTTGTTCCTAATGTTGGTAACAGTAGTGTTTTGTATACCAAAACGCTTTTCAACGTTTATTTAAAGCGTATAAACAAAGCAATTAACAATTCCATCCAATAAATAATTAATTAGTGTACAATGTTGTGAAGTGAATTAAATTAGTTTCAAACCATTTATAAATGTAATCAGTGATTTGGGCGAATTAACCTCAAAAATACGCACAACAAATGTATAGGACTTACATATAATAAACAATGGGAAATGAGAAGAAACGTAGGTCTAGAAGCCGGGAGAGAAATGATAATAAGGACCGGGATAAGCGGTCAAAGCGTTCACGGTCCCATAGTAGAGAGAGAGGACATAAGAGACATCGGTCAAGATCCAAGGATCGTGATCTGAAGTATGATAGGGATAGGAATGGTAAGAATGAGAAGGATAGGGAACGTAAGGATGATAAGGGCAGGCAAAAGGCGCCTGAAGAAGTTGAGGAGCCTAAACCTGATATCAAGACAGATGTTAAATCTGAGCCACTGAAGAAGGAGCCTTTGTCATTAGAAGAATTGTTGGCTAAGAAGAAGGCAGAAGAGGCTGCCAAAAGCAAGGTAATATTAATTAACTAGATGAAAAACCTGTTGTACAATAAGGGATGATGAATTTATGATCATGCCAATTCTTTGTGATCATGTGACAACTATTTCTGTTTACATGATTAGCCTCAAAAAATTGCAGTTTCCATTGAGGAATTTAACCTCATTTTCCAGGTGCCCAGCTGCCTTACATTATAAGTCACTCATAAAGGCACCTTACACAGTCAATAATACTGTCAATACTAGTACTGTCAATATTTGCTTCAATCCTCCTTTTATATTTATCAAGTAATAAATTATCCAGATAAAGATCAGTATACTCTTCATTACAACATTAATTACATCAATATACATTTCATTAATGATCTTTGTGAAATAATTTAAGAATATTGTCCCCATTGTTAGATTTACTGTTGGGGCAATGTTCTTCAACTATTACAAATTCAAAGACTGTTTCTCAACTATTCCATCAATACAAAAATTAGGTGGTGCAGCCATTACTATAAAACAGCTCTCTTCAGTTTTTTATGCATATTCATACTAATATGAAGCCACTCTTAAATAATTGATGAAACTATCCTGAGTATTAAATTATGCAAGAATGCTGATGATTTTGTCTAAACTAGTAACTAAACTTGTACCTAGTGACAACCCATGATCCACTCAAGTAACCACTTCACTAGTACCTAGTGGCCAGCCCATGATCCACTCAAGTAACTTTACAAATAAATTAACTTATCTAATCCCTGTATTCACCAAAGTTTCATAAATGATTAAGGCACCTTACACAGTCAATAATACTGTCAGTCCTAGTACTATCAGTATTTGCTTTAATTCTCCTTTTATATTTGTCAAGTAATGAATTATCCAGATAAACATCCGTATTCTCTTGATTCCATCATTACTATACCTTACACGATCAGTAATACTGGCAATATTTTAGACTAATGAATATTTTAAACATGTTATCGTACAGTAATACTGTCATTATTCTAAAATATTGATAGTAATATTGGTCATCTAAGTTACCTTTATCATTAGCTATTGAACCCATAAGTATTCATTGTTATAGCATAGCAACAATAAATACATTATCTAGGGAATGTAGTTACTTTAGATTCTGTCTATTGCAAACACTGAATAATTAAACAAAAGTTTTCATCAAGTGCTATTCAAGGTGTTTGACATTTGTTTTGGCATATTCTGTCACAATGATGTTGTCAATTTATCCATTCAATAGCTTATGGGACCTACAAAGTCTATGAGATGGTGAATATGGGCATAAGATTGTTATTTTCAGAAATTTCATTGACGACTTTACATATTTACAATGTAAATGTATGTAATTACAGGAAAATATATTTATGTATTGTGACCAAATCTGGTAATTTCTATTGTATAATGCAATAAATTTTGTGCAGAATCTAAAAAACGGACTTTTTAATGCAGACATGTTTTAGTGCCTGCATTAAAGTAACATAAATACAGTTCATCTGATAGAAACCTTTAAGTTCTGATTTTTGAAGAATTTTTTCATACAATATTTATATAAAGAAATTATACGATTTTTTATAATCATATTGTATTTCCCTGTGGTTATTTTTTCATCCCTGTTTCTTCACCTTGAGTAGTTTGAAAGTTGTTTCAACTCAGACTGCTTGTATTGAGGGAATTTAACTTTAGTTTATTAATAAAATATTTACTGTTAGTAAACCATAGATATTAAAACTTGAGTTAACTAATTGAATGCTGTTTTAATTAGTGAAAACAGTCCAACTATTGATAATTGATAATTGTGACACTATTGATAGTTGTAAAGCTATTGATCGTTGTATAACTAGCAAACTATTAATAGTATTCAATAAATTGTAGGAAAACAGATTTGTTTAATAATCAAATCTGGCAATATTTTCTAATTGTCATGAGTCAAAAATAATACACAAATTGTCCTTTATGAACTTGACCTTCATATACCCTGTCCTTTTTTATTGTTCACACACATCTATTTCAACTATATTTATGGTTTTTTTTTTAAATAATAATTAATTTTATACATTAAAATAAATCTTGTTTGATATTTATTGTTTTTAGCCTGTGTTTCTCACAAAAGAGCAACGAGCTGCTGAAGCACTCAAACGTCGTCAGGAAGAAGTAAGCGTGTTACGAAAGCAACAGGAAGCTGAGCGTAAAATAATAGAGGTGGCTAGAATAGCACGACCAATTGAAACGTACAAGGATGATCGCGACCACAGACGTCGCGACAGGGAAGCCAAGGAAGAGGACAAACAAAAGGATAAAGACAAAGAGCGAGAAACAGACGCAATTAAAGAACGGTATCTTGGTTTAATTAAAAAGAAGCGCCGCGTGAGGCGGTTGAATGATCGCAAATTCGTATTTGACTGGGACGCTGGCGAAGATACGTCCACAGATTACAATAATTTGTACAAAGATAGGCATCAGGTTCAGTTTTTTGGACGTGGTAATTTGGCTGGAATTGATATAAAGGCGCAGAAGCGGGATCAGAGCAAGTTTTACGGGGAGTTGTTGGAGAAGCGGCGGACTGAAGCTGAAAAGGCACAGGAGAAGGTACGGTTGAAGAAAGTACGGCGTAAAGAGGAGAAGCAGCTGTGGGATGATCGACATTGGTCAGAGAAGGAATGTAATGAGATGACTGAAAGGGATTGGCGTATATTTAGAGAAGATTATAATATTACTATTAAAGGTAAATATCATACATTATTTTTTATTACACTTTGTTGTTGGCTCTGAGACATATCTTCTAAGAATTAAAGATCACAATTCATATTCTAACTAAAACACTATGTAACAATCTTTTTACTATTTGATGTTACTTTATTTTGAAGTTTTATATGGAAAAATGTTATTTTCTTGCAACATCTAAAGATGTTTCATGCTGAACCAATAAGGTCAAGAGGGATTTCAAGACCAAACATCTATGCCCAATCATAATAATACTTGAATTATGCTCTTCAACTTTTTCAATCTACCAATTAAATACAAATATGCAATAATCTAAAAGGCACCTTACACAGTCAATAATACTGTCAATATTTTAGATTAATAACAGTATACTGTATAAGATCATGTTTAATATTTTCATTATTCTAAAATATTGCCAGTATTACTGATCATGTAAGGTAATAATGATGGAATGAAGAGAATACTGATGTTTATCCAGATAATTGATTACTTGATAAATATTGAAGGAGGATTCAAGCAAATACTGACAGTATTATTAATCGTATAAGCTGCCTTTAAGTAAACTAATGTGAAACAACTTTTTTGTATTATTACCATTTTCAGAGAATAAGTTTGGTGTTGCAAGTTTTATGAAAAAAAAACTGTTTGTACCCTTTGTCATATTTTTAATTGCGTTTTATAATTTTTAGGTGGTAAAATCCCTGAACCAATACGTAACTGGAAGGAATCTGGAATTCAAAAGGAGTTACTGGAAATCATCGATAAAGTCGGTTATAAAGACCCTACCCCTATTCAAAGACAAGCTATACCAATTGGTATGCAGAATCGTGATATCATCGGTGTTGCCGAAACAGGTTCTGGTAAAACACTTGCCTTCCTTATTCCACTGCTGTCATGGATTCAGTCCTTACCCAAAATCGAGCGAAATGAAGATGCGGACCAAGGTCCATATGCAATTATTTTGGCGCCCACTCGTGAGTTGGCCCAGCAAATCGAGGAGGAAACTGTTAAATTCGGGCAGCCACTTGGTATACGAACGGTGGTTGTCGTGGGTGGGTTGAGTAGGGAGGAGCAAGGTTTCCGATTGCGTATGGGTTGCGAGATTGTTATTGCTACCCCCGGTCGTTTGATTGATGTGTTGGAAAATCGTTATTTGGTTTTAAATCAGTGTACATACATTGTGTTGGATGAGGCCGATCGTATGATAGATTTGGGTTTCGAACCGGATGTGCAAAGGATTCTGGAGTACATGCCTGTGACAAACTTGAAACCTGATACTGAGGAGGCGGAAGATAGTAAACTGCTACTGGCGAATTATAACAGTAAGAAGAAGTACCGGCAAACTGTGATGTTTACAGCTACTATGCCGCCTGCTGTTGAGCGGTTGGCGCGGACTTATTTGCGTAGACCTGCTGTTGTATATATTGGTAGCATTGGTAAACCGGTGGAACGTGTTGAACAAATTGTTCATCTTATGGGTGAAAATGATAAGCGTAAGAAGTTGATGGAGTATTTGTCGCGGGGTGTTGAGCCTCCGGTTATTATATTTGTTAACCAAAAGAAGGGTAATTATAAAAAAACAAAAACTTATAAATTCCTAATATTCTAACTAATTATATTTTTAGGCGCTGATGTATTGGCTAAAGGTTTGGAAAAACTTGGCTACAACGCGTGTACACTTCACGGTGGAAAAGGACAAGAGCAAAGAGAGTATGCCTTGGCTAGTCTTAAATCTGGTGCAAAGGATATGTTGGTGGCCACTGATGTAGCTGGCAGAGGTATTGATATTAAAGATGTATCGATGGTTATTAATTATGACATGGCAAAAACTATTGAAGGTAAGTTACAACTCTATTATTCTAAAGATATTATTTATGTCATATTATTAATTAGTGTAATAAAACATTTTAAATTGTGAATAGCTTTTTGTGAAGGAACATTTTTGTTGGACAAACGAATATAATTACAATATAACTTTTCAAAAATTCAAACTTGGGGGTGCCAATTTCACAGATCTCAGCATTTCGTAAACTGTATGTTTAATGTTTGTTTTTAATTTCAGATTACACCCATCGTATTGGTCGTACTGGAAGAGCTGGCAAAACTGGTATTGCAGTCAGTTTTTGCACAAACGATGATTCAGCACTGTTCTACGATCTTAAACAAATGTTACTATCATCACCTGTATCAAACTGCCCACCAGAACTAATGAATCATTCAGAGTGCCAGATGAGGCCAAACCAGCCCAAGCGGCGAAGAGATGAAATGATTTTTGCATAAATTTATACAAAAAAAAAATCGAAATAAAAATAATGATGGATAGATTAGTACAGGTTTATTAAGTTATATAATACATTTTATGTTTGTTTATTATTTACACCGTTATTAATTGTCCCGAACACCACGGGCACGGATGGAACGTTTCGGATACATCAGCGGGCTGAACTAGGTTGCTAGTTTTGATTTCCGAAATAAGCGCTAATATTTGCTCGGCCGTCTTTTCTTTGTCTGCAGGAGTTTCATCCTGCATCTCCTTATGTATCTTTGCATGCTCCTCACACAATTTATTTGTCTCACTATTTAAGGCCTCGTGTTTTTCTAAAAGTTCTGTTGGTACAGACACATGTTTCTCGGACATCAACCTCTGCACTAAACTATTCAATTGAGCTAAATGAAGTTTCATTTGTTCCCTATCCCTTGCAAGCTGTTTTATTTGGGATTCTTTTTCTAAAGCGCGCTGTTTTAAAACACCTCTTTGGTGTTGGTATAGAGCTATGTATTCACCGATTGTATCAGTTTCCCCCTGTAGTTGGACTACCAAATGTTCTAGCAATTGTTTTTCATCCTGGAGATTTGCAATGTCCTGCATTGTTTGCATGAATTTACTTTCTAGTTGGCGCATGGCCATTTCTTTATTTGTATCATGCACATGATCATCTAAAACTGTGGGCGTTTCTATATGTAGTTGCTCACCTTGAAGTTGTGCCTTTTCAAGTGATAACTGATCTATTTTTTCCTTCAAGTTGTATATTTCATTTTGTAACAGCTTTTCATTCTCACTGTTATGACTATGGTCATGTTCTTCATGATTGTGATGACTGTGGTCATTCTCATCATGATGGCTGTGATCATGACTATGTTCAAGAAGTTTTTTGTTTTCCAGCTTCAAGGTTTCAATTTGAGCAAGAGCACTTTGAAAGTCATGTACTAAAGTGTGTGCACTGTGTTCATTTGCTTCATAGTGGCGAAGTCTGTCTGTTAACTGTTGTAGCTGTATTAGTTGTCTGTTTACATTCAAGTTAGTTTCTCTCATTTCTGTCAGTTCCTTATCCTTAATGGCAATTGCTTCTGATAATGTATGCAACTGATGGTTTGATTGACTCAGACTTTCTTCTAGTTCTTTGTATTTGTATTGGTGTGTTGTCAACTGGTTTGCAAATTCAGCTTTGTCATTAGTCTGAAATCAAAATTATTTAACAATGTTTTATTGGCACTCTTAACAATGATCACAACATATGGACCGTTTAAAGTCAAAAAAGTAATATGTTGGGAATTTGGCATTCATGATTTAAAAAAATATATTTAGAGTTTGTTATTACATTTACATTGTTATGTAATTTTTTTTACTTTGGTTATTTTTTAAAGGGCCCTTAACTAAGCTTTTAGTTCCTAAATAAGGTGTAATTACATGATTATGCTTGTTAAAAAGCATATTTAAAAACTTACACCACTTTGCCATCAGGAATGTTGACTTTGAAAATGTAGACTACAATACAACAAAGTTGTGTAAGTAAGGTACTTACACCACTTTTCAGAAAACATCCAATTTGGCATAAGACATATTGACTTATGGCACTTTGCCCACAAAAGAACACTCTTTTACTTCATCAGGAAAAATGTTAATAAATGCACTCATTTTATTGAGAAAAAAAAACCATTGGTCATGTTTCATGTGCTGTCCAGATAGGAAGTCATACTGTGTAATTACTTAATTTACCAAATAAGTATACAAAATATAAGTTGTAACAGATCAAGTCAAGGGATCCCGGGTAATTCTTATCAGAGGGTGGTAGACCAAATAGTTTGGGAACTTCTGTTGTTTGATTAATCAGATACCTGATGTTTGCAAACTATTTGGCATACCACCCCCTTTTCAGATAAGAAATACTCAGCATCACCTGACTTAATTCATTACAACTTAAATTAATAACAGTGTTATAATTGAATATTTATTTAATGATTATTATTTCCAATGAACTCCAAAATTACTCACCATCTTAATAAAAGCTTCCTGCATTTCCTCCAGCTGCTGTTTCAACTGCATATTCTGTTCCACAGCCCTAGCTGCTGCAACCTTATCACTTTCAATCGAAGCCAATAACCTAGTATTATCAGTTTGATTGCTTTGCATCCTTTCATAATTCGCCTCTAAATTCATAATAAACTCCTTTTTCATCTCCATTTCCCTGATAAGATCATCCCGTTCCCCAGCCAAATCCTTCAATTTCTCCTCCAAACATTCATAACGCGTTTTATACTCATCCAATTCATTACGAACATCCTGCAATTCCCTAACCTCATCCCCACCATCCTTAACAGCACCAAAACTTATATGTTCATTCTGTAATGTTTGTATTCGCTTCTCCAACTCACCTATATGTTTAATAAGCTCCCGTTCCCGTTTTGATAAATTATCGTTCTCAGCTAAAGTGAAATTCAATTTCTCAGCTAGGTTATTTATGTTTGTATTCAACTGTTGCACATAATGCTGGTATTGATTGCTAGCCTGATCCCTATCATTAACTGCATTTTTAACCAACAAATTTAAATCAGCAACCTGTTTTTCCAAAGCAAGTTTTTCCTGCATTGTATTTTCTAGTGCAGAAGCATCCCTCATTAAATCACCCCCTGTTAATTGCTGTATTTTAACATTAGCTAGACTAATTTGACTATTTAGCTCCTTAATTTTTTGTTGCTGCTGTGTATTTTCATCCTGTACAATTTGTAGTTTAGCTCGTAATTCAGCAACATCCTGTTCAGCTTCAATATTTTTCTCTTTTATTAAATCAAATTCTGATTTAAGTTTATTCTGCTGTTCTGTTAATTCATACCCTTTAGTGTTGTATTTACCTAGTTCTTCTTTTACATTTCCAAGATCCTTTTCCAAATCAGCAACCCGTGATCTTGATGTTTTAAGTCGTGCATTCAATTCATCACACTCTGCAGACTTTTGTTTATTTAATAACTGACTTTGACTGAGTGCAGCTACCAATTCCGTTTTCTCCCCTACTAGTATCCCAACTGTTTGCATGTGGAACTGCAGTTGTTCTTGTAATGGGCCAAGATCTTGTTTTATTCGATTCTCACAATCATTTTTCATTATATGCATAGTGTTTTCTATTTCAGCTGTTCGCCTTTTATAATCCAATAAATCTATGTTGATTTGTTCAGATTTCAATTTCTCACTTTCATACAATGAAGCCAATTCAAGGTTTCTCTTTTCTAAATCTGAGAAATTGTTGTCATACTGATCATCGACTAATTCATTGATTTGAGCTGAAAGCTGTTTAAGGTTTTCTGATGTTGAAATGCTTGAAAAATCATTGCAATCATTGTCATTGCTGCTACTTCTACTTAAATAATCTGTAAGTGATTTCATATTCTCATTTGTAATTATATTGTTTTTAATGTCAAATATTTGATTGGGGTTTATTTCAGGATCTTCTATGGCTACACTATCACCATTATGTGTGCTTATGTTACTTTCACTAGTATAATTGTTGTAGGGTATATTATTATCATTTGGGGTGCCATTTTGGGTTTCTGTTATGGAAACATGGTCAAAAAACTGGCTTGCAACTTCTTGATGTGAATACTCTGGCTGATTAAAGTAGTTTTGTATTTGTGGGGTTGTATATATGTTTTGTGACAGCTGTGTAGCCTCAGGATCATTTGCACTTTCGACTTCAATTGCTGCAGCAGTGATCTCAGGGGAAGGATTACTTGGTGATTCCCTATTGTCATCACTTGCTTTTTTTGTGCTTTTGTTCTTTCCCTGCTGGTATATTTTCAACTATAAAGAAAAGAAAGTGTCTGATGATGTGGCCCATATATAACCTCTAAATTATGTTAATGTCAGTGGTTTTTAAAGGAATGTCTATTGGGAGGATAATAATAGCCCTCTTGCTATATATAAATTATAGATACAAAAGCTAATGGGACTTACTTTTTTACGCCCAGCAGCTAATTTTTCTAATTTCGCAGCGGTGTCCATTGTTTTGACGTGTACGTCAAATTTGACTGCAACAACAAACAAGCGATGTCATCCTTTCTAGTTTTTAAATTTCCCGCCAGGTGTTCACCTAGCAGTTGGCGCGAAAAACTTACTTTCAAAAGAAATATGGCTTGGTGCTATATAATTGGGTAATAACATGATTGGAATTACTTAAATATATCTGCTATAATAGTTGAAAATAATTGTAACCATAATATCAATTGTTGGCCGTTTTCTTAAATCTAATAAGTGAACAGCTGATTTTATTTCTTGATCAGCTAGCTACGTACCCATTCAACGCCTGTCTTATCAAAATAATACGGGTTAGGGGTGGTTCACTACATCGTATATTGCATTGAATCAAGCAGAGTTGCTCAGCTCCAACCCCCGCAGCCCCAGCTCCAGCCTAGTGGGCTATAGAGGACATGGAGGCAGAAACCCTAAGGCAAATACCTCTGAAGGTACAACACCGGACTCGCAGGCGACAGACGCAGCAAAGATGGTGGACGATATTAAGAGAAGGCTGAGCGAAGCTATCACAAGCACAACGGTGCCAAAAAGGACTCCACTAGTGGAAGGAGAAGGAGAGTATACCTGTGGTGGCTGAAGGGCGAAACAGAAGAAATAACGCCAGAAGAAGATTACACAGGGCTAGGACAGCAGGAGCAGAGACCTAGCAGCTGCGGCAGCAATACCTTTAGCGAAGATAGTATTAAAAGCGGGCGCTAGAGCGGTAGCATGTTGTAAGAACCTCTGCAGCGAAGTCGAGATCAATCCATGGAGACTGTCCTTCAGGATTGTAATAAGAATTATAGAAGATTGGAGCTCGCTCGCCTGGGCCGCTTCACGTCGAAGGGTCCTGATAGCTTACTCACTAGAAGGACAGACGAACAACAGAATGATGTGACAGGTGCCCAGGAAGATAAGATAACAAGCTGGGAGGCAGAAGACATGTTGGTAAGTAATCGCCTGACAAACGTCTTAAACACGATGCCATAGGTGGCCATCACGGTGGCGCTTCAATGCAGGAGAATACTGGAGGCTATTCAGAAGCTCGTAAAATCCTACCTCAGCGATAGGGAGGTTATCTACGAAGGGCAAACGGGAAAGAGCAGATACACCGTTAGGGGAGCAGTACCACAGGGCTTCGTCCTAGGACCCTTACTGTAGAACATAACGTTCGATGATGTACTACGACTAATATTACCACCGCAAGTAGTCATGATTGCCCTCGCGAACGAGCTGGCTGTTATAGCCAGTGGGATAAAGTCGAAGGAGGCGAAGGACAAGCTAAGAAGGCGGGAAACACGGCGACCGAATGAATGGGAGACATTTGGTTCACCGTTGCGGTAACAAAGACCGGGTGTCAACCAAAAGGTCAGACACCACGGAGGCAGGGGTAACACAATCCAACTAGTAGACACCCGGCACCAGATAGCAAGAGAGATTAAGTATCTAGGCAACATCCTGAAGGCCAACACGAAACATACGGCCCAGGTTTTAGTAGCTACCAAAAAAGCAGCCCACACTGAAGCATCCCTGTCACGACTGCTCCCAAACAACTGCGGCCCGGGTGAGGCGAAAAGACTCCTAGCCACGATATCCCGGGCTCAGCTACTGTATACGACACCAGCCTGGGCGGACACTACCAAGTCGAAACGGAATGCGGACAGGGTCAGGAGGGTGCTGCGTACCAGTGCACTAAGAATCACCCGGGCCTACAGAACCATCTTTACTAATGCGGTGGAGGTGCTATGAAAGGTGGTTCCAGGTGGTTCCTGCAAACCTGTTGGTAGAGGAGCGAACAGCGATCTATCGTGCCACCAAGAGAGAGACCCCCAAGATGGAAGCAGAAATGGCAGAAAAGACTAATGCGACAGATGGTAACCGGAACGGGCCAACCTGTGGTTGGGACTGGGAGAACACTCGAGGTTGGACCAAGAAAAAGTAATGAAGCAGAAGTTCCACTTAGACGTAACACGACAAGACAACTGAGCAAGGCAAGAGACAAGAATAACCGACTGACGCGAGCCGGTACTAGGGCACTTAGTTTGCCCAATGGCGGTCAAGCCACTTACATAATGTTGAGTTTGTGGTTTAGCCGGTAGGATCTCCGGCCAGAACGCAGGGTGAATCCGGCATTACCCGTGCCTCTAACGCCTAGTGGTGGTAGTATAGATGTGTTTCGAAGATTCTACCGCACAGGACAACAAATTTAAGGGGTGGTTAAAAATGAAGGTGAGATTGTTTCTTAAATTTCATCAACTTAGTTTATTAAAACAAGACAGATTAATGAAATTACCTTACACCAATTAGTCCGAAATGAAAAATAATAAATGAGAAAAGGAGAACTTTTTAGCAAGGGGAAGGATAGGAGGACATTATAGCGTACGGAGGACTGTCCTCCCAAATGTGGACAGTTAGCAACCCTAGTTAGCACTATCGCCTTCGCTTATTATCTGGCACTAGTAACAAGAGATAGGGACGTGGACGAAACAATAACTAAAGCCAGGGAAGTAGTAGAGAAAGTAACGGAATGGATGGCTGGCACAGGACTCAATGGCGTGGTGGTCAAATCTAAGCCCCCACCCCCGCTCTCCACTCGGAGGGCAGGCATGCGGGAAGCTACCACGATCCGACTGCTCAAGCAGGATCTCCCTGTCACGAGGAAAGGAAAATCAAATATCTAGGAATAATCCTTGAGGCCAATATTAACCACACCTCCCAGGTTATAAAGATCACGCGAAAAAACACCAGGACGGGAGGGACCAGTCCTGGTCAGGCTGTTTGCCAACATTGCAGCCCGAGCGACACAGCTAATGCAGAAACTGAGGGGGGGTTGTTGCGCACCAGCGCTCGGAGAATAACCCGGGCCGTGGTGGTACCGGGAGACCTAATGGTGAGAGATAGGGCAAGAATATACAACATACAATAGGTGTCAATTACTTAGGTGCGCAGATCTCGAGTTTCAAAGCACTTGACAAAAGACTAAGGGCTCAAACTATTAAAGCAGTCAGAATACCGCTATCCATGAAGGACATGGACATATGCTATGGAATAATCGCTATATGACTGTAGAAAGACATAAGAATATACAAAACCATAGTGAGGCCAATTATGACTTATGCTGCAGAAAGAAGGGTTGATACCACCAAAACAATGCAACTCATCAGAACAGTGGGGATTAATGTAGTCTGAACAATACACCCAAAAAAAAATCATGAAAGGACCTGCAGGATGTAGGAAGAAGAGGTAGAGGGAGATTATCTAAGCGCTGGAGATTGTGCTGGACAACGGCATCAGAAGAGACGAGAATGTGATGGAATCAACAGGCTAAAGCCTATTTACACGAATTTATAGGAAGAAGAAGAAGCTTTTTTTGCCTTGTTGTTACTGAAATCTCAAAAGAGCTTCACAATATGTGAAAAGTAGTAAAGTAGTATAAGCTCAATACAATAATTCGTTCAATATAAGTAATATAGAGGTGAGCCTATCCTTAAAGCTTTTTACTTTCCCTTGAGCCTCTTCAAGTTCCCTTGTTACCTGATTTTTAAGGTTTGAAAATTATTTTACGTTTAAGTTTTATAGAAAAGTGATACTACAAATTAAATTGTGAACAAACACAAGTGACGCCCCGCAGTAACGGGCAAGCTTTAAATGCCCGGAGGGTGCTAAGAATCTCCCCGTTCCAGCTAAAAGAGAATATCTAAAAAATCGCAACCTGGAATGTGAGCAGCATGAACCAGGTAAAATCAACAACAAGACCAAAAGTCAAAATAATGGGCGCCAGCGAAGTAAGATGGCCTAACATCGGGATACACACAATGACAAATCATACCAACCATACTATGTACTACTCAGGCAATGCGAATCAGATAAAAATCACATGAAGTGGCGATTATAATGGACAACTACAATACAATACAATTTCCTGCCAATCTTAATGTAATGCTCCTACAACTTAATTCAAACCCATCAAACTAAATAATATTATATACTATATTATATAATCTGCGTTCGCTTTCTCCGCTGTGGGGAATTATAATATAATTTCAAATACCCCACAACGAAGAAACGGACGCAGAGTGCGAAAAATTCTACAGAGGCATAGAGAAGGCCCCTCAACTGACAGACAAAAAAATGAAGACATAGGCACAATAATGGGTGACTTCAATGCAAACACCGTAGAGGACAGATATGATAACATGGTTGGGGAATTTGTGTCTAGGCATCAGAAATGAGTGAGGAGAATCATATACTCGATATCTGCTAAACCAACCAACATATGCCAATAAATACATAGTTCCAAATACCGAAACGACATCTATATTCATGGATATCCCTCCACCACAGGCCGGGACACATCAGAAATCAGATCGACTATATCCTCATTAGTTCAGTCAATGAGTGCTAAAATGAGGGGTGTAGAGTGCATGAAATGTGCAAGAGTTTTTGACTTCAGGGCTCCGTTAGGAGTAGTTAGAAGGTAAACATACTAAAAGGTGGGAGGGGGACAAGAAAATCCCATTTTTGGGTTTTTATATATTAGATATAATTAGATTATATCTCGGCAACGGTGGCGTCTACAAAAACAAAAATATGTTCTAAATAAAAATGAAAGCTAATTTAATTTCCTATAAAATTGTTTCTATACGCATTTGTCAAACTTTTCAAGATATAGTTTATATACAAACATCGGAAATTTTCGAAAAAAAAACATTTTTGCCCATCTATTTGTCAAACATTTGCTTCTGGTGCCTACCACGACCGTTTCTCAGAAAAATTGCACAAAGTTGTAGAGCATTAATCCTTTTAGCCTACACCGAAAGGTAAAAGCAAATAAATAATATATACATAATCCGGACCTATACTTTATAATAATATCCCTTAGAATCTTGGTGTGTAATACACTATTCCGTATAAATTTCACAAATGTAATTTTTTGCAAATAAGTATTGCATGTAGTCTATTAGATATGAATCCATAAAAATTGGGGGAAAAGTATATACAAAAACCGCTTTAGCTGACACGCGATATATATTTGAATAGCCCTAGGGCACGCAGAAGATAAAGATTGGCCACCACAAGCCACTCTTGCTTTGTATGTTAATACGACAAAAATGGTACGAATGTGCCTCTGATAACAAATACTGATTATCGCAAAAGTTTTAATTGTAGCATGAAGCACATGCAATAAATTAATACAAAAGCACCGAGAAGACTTATAATGCGGCGCACGTGTATGTAATATCGTTTTCGTTTTGATTATTTATTAATATCTTTACATTTGCCTTATCTCACCCATTAATAATTAACGTGTCTTAAATTGCTATCTGATATTCCCACGTGGCTTGACCGGTAATGTGAATCAATAGAACATTACTATTAGTACATTAAAAATTAATGTTAATCAAACAAACTTTTGTATAAAGACAAAGTTACTGTACACTAATTTCCAGAAAATAAATGCATTTAAGCTTAAGTATCTATAATAGGAGACAGTGACGTGGCTACAAATAAATGGGACCTCAGGATTTATAGACGCTCGATAGATGCGAAGTGAAACATAAAATTAGAGAGTCAGGTCAGGAGTGGCGCAGGGCCAAATCATAGTGTACACACATGGCTAGGTCCTTGGTGCGAGTCTTGAAACCACTCGTTCCGAACGTAGGTATAAACGAATACTTACGTTCGAAACGAGTGGTTTGTAAAAGTCGCTAGGAAAAATTCTCGAGTGATCTAGTAAAATTATGGAATTTTGGTTTACTAACTTTAAAAAACACTAATGATAGAACTCTAATCGTGAATTATTCGTATTTTGCGGAGCGACTTTGACAGTTAAACGAATACTTTCAAAACAAGCAGTTTCAAGAATCGCACCCCTGGTATTTTAAGGGGTCTGGTCAAACCGTTCACTTTTTTCACTAATTATCAAATATCTGCAGCAGAAGGGCAAAAATCAATAAATACAAAAGCATATATAGACCTATACTGACATATGGGAGCGAGCGGTGGAAACTAACGAAGAGGGACAAAAGTAAAAATACAGGCAATGGAAATGAAATATCTCAGAGGAGTGAGTAAAACAAGTTACGAGAAAAGACAATAAGAAATGATGATCAGAGTAGAATTGGGAATTGAAGCTATAGAAAAGTATATAGAAAAGAAACAACTAAAGTGGTGGGGACATTTAATTAGGATGGACAAAAATAATCAAACAAAACAGGTATGGGAAGCAAGAACTGGAAATTAAAGAAGAAGAGGTAGACCAAGAAAATAGTGTTACAACAGAATAGAGGAAAAAATAATCAAGATTTCCTTTCATGATTATTATTATATACAGTTAAACAAGCAAGAGAACTGGCGAAGAACAGAAAAGAGTGGAAAGAATTTACAAATGCATAAACAACAACAATAATTGTAAAGTATAATGTTAGGCAATGTAAATGTAATAGCCAACACCGAAAGGTAAAAGGCAAATAGATAATATATATATATATATATATATATATATATATATATATATATATATATATATATATATATATATATATATATATTTATATAAAATATAGTGTAGTTAATTAATACCTAGTTTAATAGATGAATAATTGTGGAAACACTGGGGTATAAGGAGGTAATGGTACAGTAGCTACAGAGTAGCAGGTGAACCAGAGCAATACACCAGCCCCAAATGTAAACCTCACCTGGTGGTGTGATGACCTGATCCAGTACACCCTGCTATGTAACAGCCGAGGCTCTGGCGACCGAGTAACTGCCCGTATAAGCAGTCACCCACAGTCAAAAGCTAATAGTGGAAGAGTTGATAAGTATAAGGACACTCTTTTGTCCTAGGGGTAATAAACCCCAAAGGCTGATGAATTATCCCGTTTAGTCAACGGCATAAGGATGAAGAAGGCAAAGAGAAACCACTTCATTCACTTCTGTCATTGGTTATTTCTGAAAATACAACAACCCCGAGTTCGGGAGCAGGGGTGCGAAAAATATCCCGATCAGCGAAAATCATAATATATATATATCGAAAAATTGTCATCAACATCGTAACATGTACGAGGCTGGAAATATATACAATACCGTAATGAAATGAATAGACTAGCAAAAGCAAATAATGAAATGAATAGACTAGGATACTAGCATCAGAAAAATAATCTTCTTGTTTCTGAGCTTCTTTATATCCACTGCTGGAGGATGGCCTCTTCCAGGTATTTCCTGTAGAGTCATGTGTGGAAGCAGACGGTTCGGCAGTTGAGGCGCGGGTATGTATGCAGGAGTGATATCGAGAGAAGTATACATCAGTGTTGCAGCAGGAAGAAAAGAAGGATGTATAGAGAGCCCAAGAACTTGCAAAAGGTGGAGGTTCATATGATTTTGTGATCTGGTGATTTGTAGGATAATTACATTTCCTTATGTAATTTAGTTTTTAAATTTTAGTTATAGAATTGAAAGATTTTGCATTTAAGTTAATTTTAGTACATATACATTGTAGAAGGATGGTAGAACGCCATTGAAAGTCTAGGTGGTTAGTGGTTATCGTTGTTTTCTGCATCAAACTAAAATTGTATTATGTTATTGTACTAGTATTTATGTTGTTTTTGGAATAAATAAAGAATATTGTTATTATTATACGTTTTGTGTGCATTTCTTCTATGGGTCCTAGAATATTTGATTATATGATTTTAATTCTTGGCAATAAATACACACGCGCCGAAATATGTAGGCTACACAATTCATTATACAAATGCTACACATTTGTAAACATATTTCATATTAAAATCACATTTCATTTCTCATCATCGTTACATAAACAGAGACATGTGTAGCCCCAATGTTTATAATCGCATTTATGCTAGTTGGCCATGGGATTCATTTAATAATTTAAAAAATAATGTTATAATGTATATATGGCAGTTCTATTTTGTTGAATGTTGATATAAATATTAACGGACGAAGCTGGACACCGATGTAACTGAGGTAATGACGGTAAAGTGTACAATACAATCCGTTACAATGAATACTAATGTGATAAATCATCTGAACAAAATATGAATTTGCCTAAATTTGGAATTCATCATACTCGTTATCAAACTTAATTGTTTAACAAAAAATACTACGCAAAATACATACAATTATTGACATCAAAAACTATAAAACAATACAACAGACTACTCGACTATATAAAATCCCTCAATTATATTCCTTTCAAACTAAAAACACAACATCTAATATTCAATAATAAACTGAAATAAATAATAAACAACTACTACATAGACATATATAAGTGTGAACCCACCTTTTAGCGATCTACATATCTAGATTTCGATCTTATTAGATCTCGTCATTGTAGCTCAGCTAGTGAATTCACACAATATCTCGAGACCATATGGGTGTGCATTGCTAATTGATGTGTGTTTAACTTTCCTCCTAGGGGGTTAGTTGTATAATTTTTACTACATAGACCTTCAATCCATTATCCCGTGATGGGACGAACCATCATCAAATAACGAGGCGAAGACAATAAGGAAGAAACAACAAGATATTAATTACATTCATATTATTAGTTTGATTTTTTTGTACTATCCTTTTTAAATTCATTTAAGGATTTAAGTTTCAAAGTAATAACCTCCAAAGTTGCAAATAGAAATTTCCACGTCTAATAATATGTTAACTAGCTTTACATTACCAAATACCAAACGTATCATATTTTAGCGCATTTTATCGGAGTATGAAAACCTTTTAATGCACGAGTTCGGTGAATGACCCTGCAGTTTAAATACAATACCTAATAAAAGTTGAAATACTACGTACGAATGCAGTAGACACTTATTTTTGTCAACAAAATAATTATTTTATTAAACATAAGCATCCTCAATTGCACCAGATATAATAAATGTACATTATAATTTGTTTATTCGCGAAACTAAGTAGACAATCTTATAATGAATTGTTTTTAAAAACACTTACGAAATGTTTACGAAAATATCATGAAACTAGTTGAAATACCGGTCATCAGACAATTTTTAATTGCAAAAAAACAAACCGCGATTTTAAATATATTCAAAACACGTAACTAATTATACTAAATAATAAAGTATTAGCGCAAATTGCAACAGTACTGAGAGATAGCACGCGCCATTAACAAACCAAATATCGTAATTAATACAAAAAAAATCTGATATGGCCAGTGCACATTACTAATCATAGGAATCATAAGAATTAATAAAGAATGTTTAATATATATTTAATTAATAAAGTAAAATTAATATTTTGCTTTTAAATTTTTCATTATTTTTATAATTTTCACAAGATATTATTGCAAATATGTTATATTACTATTTTTGAATCAGAAATAAATAATAAGTATAGTCTTTCCCAGAGGCGTACCTTGGGCACAACTTAAAAGGGGCGCAAAAAAGTGTTTTTTTAGAAAATAAAACGTAAGCAATCTTTCGTTGGACGGTCGGAGAGGGGCGCAAGATCGGTGTTTGCCCTAAGCGCCATTTACCCTAGGAACGCTTCTCGTCTTTCCATTTCGGAAAACTTTTAACCACAGAAATAGGATTATTGCCCAATACCTGAATTTTAACCACAGAAATAGGATTATTGACCAATACCTGAATTTTAACCACATAAATAGGATTATTGCCCAATACCTGAAACACAATGACCACCCACGGAGAGGGCGTAAATCTATCGGAGATTGTTATGGACGGCTAATAAAACAGACTCTGTTACCAAATACCCAAAAAATTACTTAGACCATCCCGAAATGGAACGACTATAATTCAGAAATTATTTATTTTATACTTGTGCTCAATATTTTTAACAATAAACTTTACCTGAATCGAATGTATTGTATATATGTATGTATTTTCGAAAAATTGACACAGGTAATGGTAATTTCTATGGAAGATACATATTTTCAGTTATTGTATTAAAACTCTTAATAATTTAAAAAAAATGTAAAAAAAATCGCACGGTACTATATTCAAAAATGCATTGTTATTTGTGGTCCCCTATATAATTAACTAAGAAATGGTCCAAAAGGCTTATAATAAACTTTAATTATAATTCTGTGGCTATTTGTCACAAGCTGATAAAGGCACCTTACACGGTCAATAATGCTATGAGTATTCTAAAATATTGATAGTATTACTGATTGTGTAAGGTGTAGTATTGATGGATTGAACAGAATACTGACGCCAATCAATTATTCGAATTAACGAATCCGGATAATTAATTGGCGAAAAATATTGAAGCAAATACTGACAGTACTAGGAAGTAGGAAGTTGAATTTTATTTGCCAATGGAGATTTCATAGGAATATATAAGAAATAAAAAGTATGCATTTTAATAAATAAAGGTAAAAAAACTTCTATCTTTATAGGGCTATTAGCTGTGAGGGTTTTCCGCCGGTCAAGGGAGTTTAATCACCCGGTATTTACCTTAACTTCACAGAAAACCAATTCAAGTTATTTATCCTGATACTTTAATTGATCAGGATACATAAAAATTAAATCATAGTTTTACTGAAAGGATAAACCTTCACTCTCAAACTGTTAATGGATGCAGTAAGGATACAAAGTGGACACCAACAATTTCGCATAACCAGTACAGAATAAATCAACTCTACATAATATCGAATACGCTTTCTCTCTCACGCCAACCTTTAGCAGATGTTCACGTCTTTCCCATCCTCTATTCGCCGTATTCGACCTTTCAGTGTCGACCTTCGTAAACGCGAGTGGTCATCCTATATCTACATCACTATCGTGATAACGCAGCTGCTGGCAAGAGTATACGGTTAGCGAGGTCTATGGTGCCGAGTACTTGAGGAAACGCTGAGCGACCACCACTAACCACCTACTGCGTCCAACCCAGTGGTCGCTTAGACCAAACCCCCAGGACACCGACCCAAAAAAGAAAGTAGGCACTGGAAGCCATAAACCTTGAACTCCTAAGACAGACACTCCAAGAGATGCCAAACCTCCAAGAAGCCGACGTAGAGCAAATGTCTGATGAAGTAAACTCTTCAGGAATTATCGGAAGGCATAAAGGTGACCCTAGGTGCAGCAAGCGAGAGCGGCCAGGACACGGACCGAACTACTCTAGGTCCAATAACGGAAGAGTATAAGGCAATACAGGCGGGCCATAGAACAGAGCCAGAAGGCCTGGACAAATTGAGTAGGGAAGTCGATGACGACCCGTAGGGCTTCCCCAACCAAACATTAATGCATAAGATCGAAGACCTCCCGCCTGGACCGGAGTCTATGGTACCTGGAGGGGTAAGGGCGATAGCGGCAACACTATTTCGGCTGGCACAAACACAAGCTTAGGGGTAACAATAATTCCAAGCCCCAGATCAACAAGAACAACATTAACAGCGGACCGGAACGAGGAGGGAGTCATGCAGATCATAAAGAACCCACCCAACAAGATGGGACCCGATGGGTATCAACACGAGGTCCTGAAAGCAGCAGTACCGGAGACCGCAATACTGCTAACCTGTATCGCCAAGACGAAGGCACCCTCCCCCTTCGATGGAAGTTGCAAGGCTATTAATTATCCCTGAACCGGAGAAGCCGGCTAACGACCCGACTTCCTACTGACCACTGTCTCGTTGATGGAACGGCCAAGGTCATGGAGCGGTTGATAAATAATTGACTGACCGGGGTCCTCGAGGAGACTGGTGGACTCCACTACCGACAATTTGGATTTCGGAGAGGGAGGTCGACAAAGACGCTATCCTAGCCGTACGTACCCTAGTCACGGAAGCAAACACATGGATATGGAAGATTGCAGGCACTGCATGATGGTCACCTTGGACGTGACCAGCATGAATGTCCTGCGAAGGTGAAGAATGCCCGAAACCCTAATTAGGATGGTTGGAGGTGTATACCTCAGTGATCGTGAGATGAGATCATATATGAGGGCACCGAAGAGCCGTCAAGGTTCGAGGTGACGGGTGGGATTGCCACAAGCATCCGCACTGGGCCCCCTCCTTTGGAACGTCGTCTACAACGACGCCCTTAGGCTGAAGCTGCCCAATGATGTGAACTCCATCGTATTCGCCGACAATATGGCGATAGACGCTCGGGTGCACATATTCATGAAGACAAAACGGACCGTAAAGAAGATGGCGGGCACCGGACTAAGAGTCGCAGTGGCCAAAACAGAAGCCGTACTGCTCTTATAATCTTATATATCTATTTTCGTATATAATTTAGTATATGAAGTATCTCTCGAAAACCGTTGGAAGTTCGACAAATAAGTATAGAAACAATTTTATAGGAAATTTAATTAGCTCTAATTTTTATTAAGAATATATTTTTCGAGATATAATCGACAAGTCCAAAAATGGAATATTCTCCTCCCACTTCCACCTTATGCTCAGCTCTGACGGGCGGGGACTTTAAATATGTTTACCTACTACGTCCTGAAGTCAAAAACTCGCATATTTCATGCACTCTACTGCTCTTATAATCTTATATATCTATTTTTGTATATAATTTAGTATATAACGTATCTCTCGAAAACCGTTGGAAGTTCGACAAATAAGTATAGAAACAATTTTATAGGAAATTTAATTAGCACTAATTTTTATTAAGAACATATTTTTTAAGATATAATCGAAAAGTCCAAAAATGGAATCTTCTCCTCCCACTTCCACCTTATGCTCAGCTCCGACGGGCGGGGACTTTTAGTATGTTTACCTACTAAGTCCTGAAGTCAAAAACTCGCATATTTCATGCACTCTACAATATTTATTGACTGGACTACCAGCACACACCATCTTCACCTGCCAACTATCGTATCAGGAGGGCCCCACCCTGTGGCTAGAGATGGGGGAAATAGCCCCTGAGAAACTGGGAGACAAGATGCTACAAAACATCACAACCTGGGATGGTTTGCCAGGACAGTGATGAAACGGAAATTCAACGACGACTTGAGGGGCCGAGGGGCGGCCGAAGATACGAGGGTGCTTTGAAAACTTCGCGAAATTAAGCACATATATTAGATATGTGCTTCATTTCGCGAACATCAGTTCGAATAAAATAGATGGCACCAACTGTCTGGTGCACAAATGTCAAATTTTATATTGTTCTGTCAAGTAGTATCAATTTGGTGCTCTTTTGAGTAAAGCAGGTTTTGCAAATTTTACACAAAATGGATAATATTAAAAAGCGCGCCGTTTTCAAATATTTTGTAAAAAATTGCAAAAGAAATTTATAAAGATTTGCAGCATACGTTAGGAGACTCCGCTCCATCATTTACGAATCTGCATAAGTGGGTAACGGAATTTTAACATGGTTGTGACTAGAAGATGATCCACGCAGGGGACGACCAAAAAGTGCCAGAACGCCTCAAATCGTCGAAAAATCCTCGATATGATTATGCAGGATCATCCATTAAAGGGCTCAAAAATTGCTAAGGATATAGGCATCTCAGATGAAAGAACATTTCATGTCCTAACTGTGGAATTACGGATGAAAATGCTTTCGGCAAGATGGGTGCCACGCATTTTGACATTCGATCAAAAACTACAGAGAATGAGAATTTTTCAGAGAGTCTAGACCGTTTTAACTCAAATAAAACCGTTTGGGTTTATTATTATACCCCTGAGACTAAAAATCTAAATAATAGAGACATAGGGGTTCTCCACCGTCCAAAGAAGGCAATGTATGTAAAGTCAGCTGGAAGAGTTATGACGTCAGTCATTTGGGATGCTAAGGGAAAATTAATTATTGACTATCTTCCCAAGGGTCAAATAATAAACGGTGAATATTACGCTAGACTACTAGACCAAGTAAATAAAAAAAAAAACATAAAAGTAGACGATGAATATTATTTTCCATCATGACAATGCACGTCTCCTTACAAGTGTGGTAGCAATGGGAAAATTGAATGAACTGAAGTACGATCTGACTTCCATCTATTTCCACGATTGAACATTTTCCTCGGGGGAAAACAATTTTCCACGGAAGAAGAAGTAAAAGCAGCTATCGACGACTATTTTGCAGGACTACAAGAATCAAGCATAATGGTTTTGGAACATAGTTAGAGGAAGTACATTCAACTTAACAGAGATTATATTGAAAAATAAAATATTTTTCAAAAACATGTATGCTCATTTTCCCTTTTCTTTTGCGAACTTTTCAAAACACCCTCGCATATGACGACGCACTTGGTCTAACATAAGTTTAGAGACGAAATACATGACCGAGGACAAAAATGCGACACCTAAGACTAAGAAACAGTACTGCCTGACTGACGTAAGACAGCATGAGGGACTTTGATCAACAGAACGTGAGGTTAAAACCAACCTCATATTCTGTTGATCATGGCTTAACCGCCACAAAGGCACGCTAAGCCCCTCATGCCGTCTTGCGTCAGTTGGTAGGTGCCCTGGTTCGGACGCGGGGCGAATCCAACACTACCCATGCCTCAAGCACCTTCTGGTGGGAGTGAGGTATGGGTGTTTTTAGAAGATTTCCACCCCATAAGACAAAGCATTATCCTGATAACTAAACTTTGTGTTTTTAAAAGAATGCCATATATGTTCTTTCGTATTTCCGTGAGTGCTCTAAAGCAGTCGCTATCTGGTATATTAATCTTAATGGTGCAGTCATTAATAATTTGTCTTTTAAATGCGGCATTATATTTTTAATAAGATCGTGTAGCTCGTCAAAGTATTTAACACCAACAACTATTGGGGGAGGAGCCCGTACTTTTTCTTCTTTGTGCCTGGATAAGAGATGTATTCATTTTCTTTTGTGTACAATTTTTCTCTACATAGATTTATTTTGGATCGTTCATTTTATTATGCGTTCGTTTATAGCAACCCACGATTTAATGTACTTCTTTAGTCTTTTGTGTACTATTAAGGATACACCAGCTCCTTCAATATTATCAACATTCGTGAGAAAGGTTTTCGTAGCCGCTTCATTTTTCTTGGTTCCCGAGAGGATAGCTATATCTATTTTTCGTTGGATGAGTTATAAAGTGTCTCTTTCTGCTGAATTCCTAAATTCATTGTCTATGTTTGTTGCTGTTTTAGTCTACTTATTCCCTCCGACATTCGAGGCGTATTTATATTCAGTATTTAAACACGTTTACAGTGTTTTCCGAGTGTTAGGTTGCAGACCTAACGACTGAACCCTCATTCTTCTTGAAAGACCAGCCAATATTTGTTCAGGATGAGTATTTTATGTCCTCACTACCGACCCTGAGGCCGACGTGATACCTCTAATTCCAATGGGAATGCGCCCGATGGAAATAACTGAAAATTCCCCAAAGGGGAAAATAAAAAATGCTTGCATGGTAAAGCTAAATAAGTGGCAAATATATCATTCAATTGTAATTTGAATAATTATATTTATTACGATTTTTGAAACAAAATGTTCTTATCGAAATGTAACTGTTAATTTAATGTAAGCAACATATACTAATATTCAAAATAAAAACTACTAACATAAAAACAAATGCACAGCTGCCAATAAACAAAGACATACATTAATACAACACACAAAGAAAAAGCGACATACACCTAAATAAAAATAGAACTAACGCATTAAACAATTATCTAATATCAAATAATACAAACGAATATAACTACCAAAATACATAAACGATAATAGAGACATTAATAGATTTAAAAAGGAATGCAAAAAACACATGAAAGCAAACAAATAAAAGAACGATAATCGGAAAAGAAAGAAAACCTATGACACAAAATTTCCAAAATCAAACCATCTGCCTATCCTACGGTTTGAATTTGGAAGAAATTTAATTGTAATATAGTTATATTTGGCACTTATTTAGCTTCAATATTAATAATAATATATTAATATTCTGTTGTAATGGGTATTCTTCCTACAAGCTTTTGTGTCTTCGGTTTTCTTTTTTTTCTGTTTATCGTCCGGGAGCTTGTAGGAAGAATACAACCGTTACAACAGAATATTATTATATTATAATTAATATTGAAGCCAAATAAGTGCCAAATATAACTATATTACAATTCAGTTTCTATTTCAAGAATTGAATTTATTAGGAGTTTCTAAACAAATAGTTTTTATCGACATGTATGTGTCTTAAACTTTCTCGCATTAAGACGATATTAATTGACCAAAATAAACAAACAATGCCAGATTGAAGATAATTGTCAGATATAATTCATAACATCATTTAGTTGTAATTTCAAGATTTTTTTAACGTAAAAAGTGTTATCGAAAAGCTATGTGTGTTATTAATCGGTCAATATAGCGTTCTCAAAAACTAGTTCTGATAGACAAAATCTGACGGATATTTCGGATTCTGCATCCAATTCGTCGTAAAAAATACATTAACACTATGTGTGATTATTTTTAATTAATATTAATTAAAAAAAAGTTTCAATATTGAGTAGACTTTTTTTTACTTTCCGAATACAGCACTGCTATATAAGGAAGGTATTGTTTTCCTACCGTTAATAGTCTGGGATGAGGCTCTTGCATCTTAATTTAGTATCATGAACAATTATATTTATGATACTAAATTAAGATGCAAGGGCCTCATACCATTTAAAAAATAATATAATTATAAAACAATTCCGCCTCCCTTGCGCATATAAATGGAAACGGATGGAAACATCTATCTTGTCGTGCCCACAAATTAACTCGCATGCCACTTTGGGCAAGCGTGCCCGTAGGTTACCCACCCTTGTATGAGGGTGTGTCTCATGTAAAGATACAAAGCGTGTATAAATAGGTCAATGCATATTACTCGGCTTAGTTTATAAAAGCGCGACAAACATTTTTTGCGGCGCCAAAATAAAAAAATGGTGCAGTTACTTATACAACCCCTAATTAAATAACAACTAGCAATGAGCGGTTTGGAAACAAACAGATAAATGTAGTGCGATTACATACACAACTATTATGTTGTATTTATATTAGAAGTTTAGTTGTCCCCATTGATTTTTTAAAAATAATAAATAATTAATAGTCCCCAATTTAGATGGCGCTAGCCTCGACAATGACGTAATCGCCGCTATTGTCAGTCGCCGTTCCGTCCCCAACCGTCCACAATTCACTTGAAATGTGCGGGCGGTAGGTGTGGACGCGATTCGAATTGGAAGCAACAATCAGAGTTTGGGGTGGTTTAATTTAATTTTCTAATCTGTGATCTATAACGGTTGTGAATTAACATACATAACATGGCACTGTCAATATCATGCTCACAACGAGTCCAAGACGTTTTAACGAATTCAAGCATAGAATGCATTGAGAATACGATGACCACCAAAATATTGGCCCCCGTTAAGACTGAGAAACAGATATTAGAAAACTCCATGCTCGAGGACGACCCCAACGCCAACTCGGCCGTCTCCCACAAAGAAAAAGTACACCCCCGCTGGGGTCCGCAGCACAAGGGGGCGCAGGAGCTCGCGAATTTATATAGCACTGGTATGTTTTATTATAAATTTATTGAAACTGTTGAAATATTACTAATAATTCAGTATTATATTTTATAAAAAAATATTATTTAACGTGATCAGTATTTATTAAATTAAATTATTTTATTATAAAGAGCCCAATTGACCTAAATTTGTTTGACATAATTTAATCATTTAGAAAATAAATTACCTAATAAAAAATCTATAATTATCAAGTCTTGCCAGCAACTAATTTATTTTGATTGAATCTTCTTAGGTGGCTAATTGTAAATAGGTCATTTTGGGATGAATTATTTGATGAAATCCAGACTTTATAATCAATTACACTGTAAGTTTAATTGATCATTTTGATGTAATTAGGTGGGTAGGGTATTTTATATATTATTTTAATCTGCGTGTTTAAGTTGATATAAATATGGATTTAGATAAAAAATATTGTGGTGATTAAATAAGATTATATTGTTTACGTTTGTGTTGTTAGGGATTTCAGTTTATCAATTAAAATGTGAAAGCTATTGCCGTTTTTTAGATTGTTATAAATATAGATTTTTGCGGTTATTTTGCGGTTAAATAACAAATTATGTTATGTTAGGCATGGGATTTCTTAAAGATTTTGCGGTTAAATAAGATTTTTAAGATTATTATATCAACCGAAGAAAATTTAACAATTTTTCATTGAGAAATCGTAATCGTAATATGTAACAGAATCGTAAACAATATAATCAAAACAAAAACACTAGATAATAACAGTATCCCGGATTTGTATTCACTGGATTATTATTATTTGGGAGGTTTTATAACATATTTATTGTGTGTTGAAAATATTAGAAGTTAGAAACAACAATGGCGTATTATGAATTCTATACTACATATTAATTCATAAAAAAACTTTCACATTTTATTTGAGAAATCGTAATGGTAATCATTAACAGAATCGTAAACAATATAATTTTATTTAAACGTGATACCTTTTTATAAAATCTAAATCCGTATTTTATGAACTTAAAACAGGTAACAACATTTCACAATTTTCTAACAGGCTGGTAATTAATTTCTCAAAGAAAATGTGAACGTTTTCTACTTTCTTAAGTTGATATAATAATAATAACAATAATTTATTTATTGATCATGTTATATATACACACATACACAAAGATACAATACAATAAAATAATAGACAAAGGTCAATTGGACTAATATGTATTTAAATTTAAAAAAATGTTACGATTTTGTTAGGGAATACAATAAAGATTTTTCAAATAAAAATGTGAAACGGTGATAAAATACGAATTTAGATTTTTAAAAAGGTATTGCGTTTAAATACTACTTTCTTAAGTTGTTAGAATAATAATAATAATTCATTTAATGACCATGTTAGACATACACACATACACGAAGAGACAATACAATGAAATAATAGACAAAGGTCTAATATGTATTTAAATTTTAAAAAAATATTTTGTTACGATTCTGTTTGGGAATACAATAAAGATTTCCCAAAGAAAATGTGAAACGTTGATAATATTGCGTTTAAATAAAATTATATTCCACTAGTCGCCCGTTGCAGCAATAAAAGAAGTATAAATAGTATATGTATACTTCTTTAAACAAATAAAGGCTATCTATTATCTCAAGTAACTCATTTTTTGGTTTAAGTTTTGGTAGAAATCTGCCCGGAAAAAATGTACAAACGAATATTTCGGTTTTTGAAGAAAATATTCTTATACCGTTTATTGAATCTGGTGCATATTTTTCATTAAATCTTGCATAATTACGGGGTACACTAGTTGAAGTTGATGGTTGGTTCATCATATTATCTAATAAAAGTAGGTGAAGATATATAATACACCACTTTAAATAAAAAAGTATAAATGTTTTACATTTGAGGGTAAAATTGTATAAAGATTTTTTATTTGGTTCGAAATTGTTTATCCAACTGGCTCTAGTGATAGGATATCGATAAGATAATTTTAATTTAATTTTTCATCACTTCTTCGGCTTTACCGCCGCAATGCTGCACAACAATATATTTGTGGAATCGTCATTGAAATTGAAAGACCTAAAAAAATAGGCAAAACAGGACTTTATATAGTGATATAAAATGTTCCTAGTTACAATATTTTACCAAGCCCTATAACTTTCCCGGTTCAATTTCAAACAATCTTGACATTTTTCTCGCCATCTAGACCATATTTCCAATCAATTGACATGAGATTTAGTGTCAAGCCATTTCTGGGACAGCACCTTACACTGTCAATACTAGTACTGTCAATATATGCTTCAATCCTCCTATTATATTTATCAAGTAATCAATTATCCGGATAAAGATCAGTATTCTCTTCAATACATTATTAATATACATTACACGATGAATAATACTGGCAATATTTTAGAATAAAGAACAATTTAAGCATATTATCGTACAGTAGTACTGTCATTATTCTAAAATATTGACAGTAATATTGATCGTGTAAGGTGCCTTAATGATATAGATTCTTATCACTTTTATAATTTATCATTTGACGGGCTTGCGTTTTGTTTTAGGAAACCAATACTATACTAAAAACGAAAAACTATTATTAAGATTTTCCTTTGGTTCAAAATTATCTATCCAATAGCCTCAGTTCATCTTGATTGGACAATTTTTCATCACCTCTTCAAGTTTACTGCCAAAAGGGTATACTTTTCATAGCAATATTTTGATCTTTTTCTCCTTGGAAATGAAAGACCTACAAAACCAAAAACTACTTTCTATCAAGATATAAAATTTTCAAAGTGTCAAAAACTGTAGCTTTTCAGGTTCAATTTGAAACAATCTCGACATTTTCCCCGCCATCTAGACTATATTTACAATCAATCGTCATAGGTTTCAGGGCCACTTCCGGGATTCTGATTTTTACCGATTTTTATCACTTTTATATTTTATCATGTGGCGTGTTTGTCTTTTATCTTAGAGCAAAAATGTATTAAGATTTTTCATTGGGTTCAAAATTGTCTATCCAACAGGCTAAAGCTCATCTTGATTGGATAATTTTTATTTTATTTTCTTCACTTTTGCAACCTTACCGCCAAAACGGTACAAAAAACACTATTTTTGGGTTTATTCTCTTTGGAAATTAAATACCTACAATATAAGACCATAATCCACTTGAAATAAAATTTAAAAGTTTCAAAAAATTTGCCAAGGTTCAATTTGAAACAATCTCGACATTTTCCCCGCCATCTAGATTATATTTCCAATCAAATGACTTAGTTTGAGTTTCATGCCACTGCTATGACGACTCCTGCTTTGACGCAACGGAGGATAGTTTTGGCAATTTTACCGATTTTTATCACTTTTCATATTAAATTCGTGACGGGTTTATCTTTTGTTTCAGAGAAACATCGTACTAAGATTTTTGATTTGGTTGAAAAATGTGTCTATCCAAAGGGATAAAGTTGATCTTGATTGGACCATTTGTATTTTTATTTTCTTCCCTTCTTCGGCTTTACCAAGAAAACGGTGCTCGTTTTATAACAATATTCTTATTTTTCTTTGGATTTAAAAGACCTACAAAATGAGATCTACCACAGCTTTCTGTCATGAAATAAAAGTTCGGAAAATTTCCGCTTCAATTTGCAACAATCTCGACATTTTTACCGCCATCTAGACTATATTTCCCATCAAATGACTTAGTTTCAGTTACCTGTCACCGTTAGCTGCTTTGACGCAACGGAGGATAGTTTTGTGAGCTTTATCTGTAACTTTAGAGCCATATAATTTAACCGTCATCGGTCAGTTTTCGATAGCCTATCCAATGAGCATAAACTCGTTTTTTGTTCGTTTTTATTTTTGCACTTTTCCGGCAGTACACGGCTAGTTTTTCTCTACAATCAATTCCATGTTTCCTGCTTTCCCGGCCGTGGGCTTTTGCCACCGGCGCCACACCAAGTGAAGAAAATAAAAATGAAAATGGTCCAATCAAAATCAACTTGAGCCCATTGGATAGACAATTATTAACCAATTGAAAAATCTTCGTACGATTTTTCTCTAAAACAGAAGATAAACCCGTCACGAATTTAATTTGAAAAGTAATAAAAATCAGTAAAATTGCCAACAATCCTTTGCGTTGCGTCAAAGCAGGAGTCGTCATAGCAGTGACATGATACTCAAACTAAGTCATTTGATTGGAAATATAATCTATATGGCGGGAAAAATGTGGAGATTGTTTCAAATTGAACCTGAAAAGGCCTTAATTTTTGAAACTTTGTAAATTTTATTTCATGATAAAGTGAATTTTGGTCTTATATTGTAGGTATTTAATTTCCAAAGAGAAAAACTCAAAAATAGTGCTATAAAAACTGTACCGGTTTGGCGGTAAGGTCGAAGAAGTGAAGAAAATAAAATAAAAATGATCCAATCAAGATGAGCTTTAGCCTGTTGTATAGACAATTTTGAACCATATGAAAAATCTTAATACATTTTTTCCCTAAGATAAAAACAAACGTCACATGATAAAATCTAAAAGTGATAAAAATTGGCAAAAATCAGAATCCCAGAAGTGTCACGGCCCTGAAACCTGTGACGTTTAGTTGGAAATATAGTCTAGATGGCAGGAAAAATGTCGAGATTCTTTCAAATTGAACCTGAAAAGCTTTTTTAAAAAAAAAATTTGAAAATTTTATATCATGATAGAAAGTGGTTTTTGGTCTTAATTGGTTAGGTCTTTTATTTCCAAGGAGAAAAAGATACAAATATTGTTATGAAAAGTATACCCTTTTGGTGGTAAAGTCGAAGAAGTGATGAAAAATAAAATAAAAATTGTCCAATCAAGATGCACTTTAGGCTATTGGATAGACAATTTTGAACCAAAGGAAAACCTTAATAATAGTTTTTTCGTTTTTAGTATAGTATTGGTTTCCTAAAACAAAAGACAAACCCGTCAAATGATAAATTATAAAAGTGATAAGAATCTATATCTATGGGGCTGTCCCAGAAATGGCTAGGCATTAAATCTCATGTCGATTGATTGGAAATATGGTCTAGATGGCGAGCAAAATATCAAGATTGTTTGAAATTGAACCGGGTTTGGTAAAATATTGTAACTAGGAATATTTTATTTCACGATATAGTCGTGTTTTGCCTAATTTTTTTAGGTCTTTCAATTTCAATTACGATTCCACAATATATATATATATATATATATTACGATTATTTAAAATGTGAAAGTTTTTACCGTTACCATACGTGTGTCTAACAACAATTGCTGTTATTATCTAGTGTTTTTGTTTGGATACCGTACGATGAATCGGTAATTTGACTAACAGAATAAGTTATAAGGTAAACATACAAATTAGATAGGGATGAAATAAACATATTCATATAATTAGAGATCTCACTTTCTTTTATTATCTAATGAAGATTTATCAAACATTTTAATGTTTTTAATTAAATATACCATTATCCTATTAATGCAGGAAAATTAATGAAATATATATGAAATTAAAAGATTAAAGGATTATAGGTTATACAATTTCAGTCCGGTTCAAAAGCCCAGACATTCATAATCTGAACATTCGCAATAGATAGTCGGTATTGTGAATGTTCAGATTAAATGAAATGTCTGCTTTAAAATATCAACATTCAAATACAAAAAGTGATTTTTAGTTAGGATTTCGAGACTGTAGAAGTTTTAGAAATCAGGATTTCGGTATAGTCTATACGTGGCTATTCGTAACTATTCCTAGCTGTCCGTCTGTCTGATGTGTACAGATATTGTTTTATTAATAAACATAAATACCAAACGCAGAATCTTCTTCTTTTCAAAATAATTCTAATGTGACTTACACCACGTTCATTATCACAGGCTGATATGTTTAAATATTTAACAAATGGTTAAAGTGGAACTTAACAAAAACTGGTCCGAACTTACGCCCCTTAATATTTTTTTGTAATCTGATGTGACCTGCACATTTATGTTACGAATCATGATGATTTTTAATTAAAAAAAACAAATGTATGTACTTTCACATCGATTCAAGATTATTTTGGTAAATTTTTCCATAATTAAAATTAAAATTAAAATAATCGCTAAATCTTATATCTATGTAGGCGAAGCGGACCGATATTTCATATGCTGTCATTACAAAACAACGTGTCGATATTTCGAATTCCCGTCAAGGGTGGTACTATTGTACTATTAATATTTTTAAACTACTAATTCAATCCAGGTATTAATATTTTGAATTTTTTTATTGTGATTAAAAATTATAAAATTATAAGGGCCCTCTAAACTTATTAAAACCTTGAGCGACATAAAATTAAACAGAACTGATTACATCACCAAGTTTAATATTCTGTTACGAACGGATGACATCAGAAGTACCTATACGTATAACGACTAACGCTGATTCATTCACTATTAATTAATTTGAATATATGAGAGCACTACAAAGAGATAAACACTATAAGGACTAAACAGCGCCATATCATGCTAAGTATAAAAACTGGCTGAAAAGAAACTGGCTAACATAAGCAACAAATGCATTTTTTGTAAATTTTATTTTATGTGCTCTGTAAAACCGATTTACTGAAATGTTGCCACTACTGAAAGGTGAATATACGGTTACTGAATGTTTACTGATCGCTAACGCTAGTGGACACTTTACTGAATGGTGAATATACCCGCCCTTAATCTACAGATTATAACAGTCAGTCACTAAGTATTAATTATATACAGAGTATATATTAATCACTATTTATACGTAAACACACTAAACTGTAGACAAACACACCACCCATGGATTAATAGACTCAAATTCCGTATGGAAAATGGGATCTATTAATACCGGACTCGAACCGGTGACGGCGTGAATGCAGTGGCTCAGACCGACACTTTAGACCAACAAGTGCATTAAAATTTAAACAGAAATATTTAAATACTATAATAATATTAGTGGGTTATTATCTTATACATTACAAGGTGTTATAAACAAACCGGTATGAAGTTATTTATTCCGGACAATTCCTGCCGTAGCATGTACATGCCGGTTTCTTACTCGGTGCTTTACGACTTAATGGAGTAAGCAAAACAATGTTTTTTTTTGTGTGTATCATTCATTCATATGTTCTGATCAATAATATACAAATCTATATTTTTTAAGTTAATTTGTTTCGCCGTGGTCGGAAAATATTGTAACATCCGACATAACTAGTGATGGGGAGAATCGAGAACTTTTGAGAATGGAAAACTTTGTTCCCGAGAATATTCAGGAATCGAGTATTGAAAATCGAGAACAGTTTTCTAAACTATCGAGTATCGAGGACCGAGAACTTTTAAGAATGGAGAACTTTATTCTCGAGAATATTCAGCAATCGAGTATTGAAAAACGAGAACAGTTTTCTAAAGTATCGAGTATCGAGTACCGAGGACCGGGAACTTTTGAGAATGGACAACTTGGTCTCGAGAATATTCAGGAATAGAGTATTGAAAATCGAGAACAGTTTTCTAAAGTATCAAGTACCGAGGACCGAGAACTTTTGAGAATCGAGAACTTTGTATTCGAGAATATTCCGGAATTGAGAATTGAAAAATGAGAACAGTTTTCTAAAGTATCGAGTATAGAGATATATTGGAATGTATTTATAACTCATGAACATCTAACAATACATATGGTAAGGTTTATTAACTACCTTACCATATGTATTGTTAAGGCCGTTTTAGACAAGACAATTTCTTAGCTCAAAAGTTGTTCAAGATATGAATTCATATATCCTCCTCCCATACAATTTGTCGTTGACAAATAGAACGCGTTATATTTTTCTATTCGATCTACCAAGCAGTTCAATATTTTAAATAATTTACTGTATGATACGAGTTGAAATATACACGACAGGTGAAAACAGTGACAAGAAACAGTGATACAAAAGGAAAGTTAAAAAGTCGAGAGAAAGAGCGGTAAGTGAAAGTAAATAAAATAGAGGGTAGAGGTTATTTGCACGAGGGGTCGACCCGTAAATAACCTCTGGCGCCGATAAAGGTGAGGAGTATAATGGGCGGCATACAGCGACGACAACAAAGACAAGAATAGCAAATAAAAATAGCGCCAGGGCCAATGAATAAAAATAAAAGAGGTAGAGAAACGGATAGCGAGGACAAAGACATACAAAATAAGAAAGAAACCGTTAGAAAAAACAAAAAAATACTGAGATCACCAGCATCACAAAGAAGATTAGAAGAAACAGAAAAAAATTGCAACGGTGAAACGAACATTGACAAAGATAGAATGGAAGAACTAAAACAAATGATTATAGAACTAATGAGGAAGATGGAAGAAAACGTGTCACAAATAAAACAGGAAATAAAAGAGATGAAGACCGAAATGAACAATAAGGAAGAAACACGGAAAGATGAAAAGAGAACATTGGAAGTCAGAATAGAAAAACTAGAAAATAAAGCAGAAATTGAAGAGAAGAGAAGAAGAAAAAATAACATAGCAATAAGAGGCCTAGACAAGATAGATAACATAGAAGAGGTAAGATCACGCATCAAAGAGAAACTGGAAGTGGAGACAGAGGTTAACAAAATACAAAAAATAAACACAGGCCCAGAACGAAATATAATAATAGTGGAAATCCCAAGCTGGGAAGAAAAACAAAAAATAATGAAAGCAAAATATAAACTGAGAAATAAGAAACATAGCAAAATTGGAAAAAGAAAAAGGATTTTTCTGGGAGCAGCTCAACGAAACAACAGAGATAGCCAAAGGAGAAGTGTACGTGGCGGGAGACTTCAACAGCAGAATTGGCAACGAAGTAAAAGATAATGACGCGATGAGAGGAAGATATGGAGAAGGCGTACTCAACGAAAATGGTAAGAAAATGCTAGATTATTGTAGAATGAATAATCTAGTAATAACACGAATACACTATTCAAACACAAGGACATACACAAATACACCAGGGAAGTGATAAGCAGGATCGAAAAATCTATAATAGACTATGTACTAGCAGAACAAGGGAAAAGGAGCAAAATAATAGACACAAGAGTAAAGAGAAGTTACGAAATTGGAAGTGATCACTATCTAGTAGAGACGAAAATAAAGGAAGACTACCAAGATAGCGATAAAAAAAAGCAGAGACCAAATATAGCAATAAACTACAACAAGATAAGAACATACAAACTAAGGGAAAAAGAAATAGCAAAACTCTATAAAGAGAAAATAGAGGAGAAATTAGTAAAGGACATCTATAGACAAGAAGTAGAGGAAATGTGGAATAAATTAAATAAAAATATACTGGAGACAGCACAAGAGACATGTGGGACAAAGCAAAACACAAACAAGAAGCAGCAGACAGCATGGTGGTCGCAGGACATAAGAGAGAAAATAAAGGAAAAGAAAAAAGCATGGCAAAGATACCTAAATGACAAAAATAGTAAAAACTACGAAGAATACAGTTTAAAGAGCAAAATAGTAAAAGGTCAGAATAGCAAAGAGCAGGGAATGGGAAAAATTCGGAGAGACAATGGAGAAAAATGCAAAGGAAAACCAAAAATTATATATATATATATATATATATATATATATATATATATATATATATATATATATATATATATAATACGAGACAATTTAGATTATCTCGCATCTTGACTAACTTGTGAGTCAAGAAATTGTCTTGTCTAAAACGAGCTTAAGATGTTCATGAGTTATAAATACATTCCAATAATGTTTAATTTAAGATTTAATTTTGAAATGTTCTAGGTTCTTATAATTATATACCCATATCTACTTCGATCTCGGTTCTCTGTTAATTATTGTGGTCGATTTTCTGTTCTCGGTTCTTGCTCAAGTTCTCGAGAGCTTTTAAGAACGAGAACATTGACTTTTGATAAGAATCGCAAACAGCTGTTCTCGGTTCTAGAAATTCCCCATCACTAGCCCCCTATACAAAAAATAGGGAGACTACTTTCCAGGATCATTAAAAACCTGATAGAAGATGATATAATTTCCGAGCAGGCAGTATATCAATTGTAACTTTTAGTTTGTCCTACAGAAAGTATGGACAAAATATCGCAATTGTGCAAATCATTTGTTATCGGAAATCTCTCTCTTTAATTTAAGACATCTATTGTCCTTCGTCTGGCACGTTTTTTTTTTGAAATATTGTATATTTTAAAACCAAATTTTACATGTGGTTATTATCTTACGTAATATAGTTTGGATTTGTTTGTAATGGAAATCTGTCGGGGAAAACTCCATGGTTACCTGCGATTTTCAGTTTTTGAGAAAAAATAACACATATGTAAGTGTTAACCCACCTCTTAGCAATCTACATATCTAGATTTTGAGATTATTAGATCTCGTCAGTGTAGCTCAGCTAGTGAGGATGAATTCACACAATATCTGAAGTGGTTATATACAAAAATAGTACAACTGACCCTCGAAGAGGGAAGTTAAACGCCATCTGGCGGCACCATATCAATTAGCAATGCACACCCATAGGGGTGAGATAGGGGTTGAGATATCAGCACAAGGCCAATCGTATAAAACATATATAAGTGTGAACCCATCTCAAGTACTCTGTTGTAATATTATTCTCTAGAGGGCACTATCCGGTGATCCTGATGGCATGAGCATGTTGACGGTTATTACCATATGGGTGTGCAATGCTAATTGATGTGGTGCCGCCAGATGGCGTTTAACTTCCCTCTTCGAGGGTTAGTTGTACTATTTTTAAAAAATAAGACAATATTTACGAAACTTAAAAAACGATATACAAAATTCTTATTAATTACGTTTTATTATAGGGGTGGGGGTAATGGAACTTGTCTGTGTCAATTTTTATTAAACTTACTTTCGATTCAGGTATTTATTGTTAAAAATATGAAAAATAGTGAATTGAGAATTAAAAATTGCGAGGCGAGGCCCAATAGATCGCTGATTTCCACCAAAAACTAATCAAGACGGAGTTACGTAAGATAATAATAATAATAACGTTTATTGTGCAACAGATTACTCCACAAGAGGTACTCGGTACTCGAGTACTTTTTGAATATACTTTTACTCGGTATCGGAGTACATTTTCTGTAAAGTATTTGTACTCGCTACTCGAGTACTTTTTGAGTGTACTCGGAACAGCTCTGGGTCTATGCTGTTCCTATTACATTCAAAAAGTACTCGAGTACCGAGCACAAATACTTTACAGAAAATGTACTCCGATATCGAGTACAAGTATATTCAAAAAGTACTCGAGTACCGAGTACCTCTTGTGGAGTAATCTGTTGCACAATAAACGTTATTATTATTATTATCTTACGTAACTCCGTCTTAATAAGTTTTTGGTGGAAATCCTCCGAGGGAATGTCTATGTTCAGCAAATGCGAATTTCCGATTTTGGAAAAAATATCAAGACGTTTACGAAATTTTGAACACGATTCTTATTATTTATTTTGTGTATTTTATTAGAAATGAAATGAAAAAATGTATCTCTGCGAGAAATCACATTTTAACATGTCAATTTTGAAAAATCACATTTGATTCATGTAAAGTGTGTTTTTGTTACAAATATCGAGAATAAATATAAAAATTAATGATTTATAAGTACACATTAGGAATGTATACAGATGTGTATAACAATCGTGAATAACAAGTATAAACATAATGGAAAGTAGAATATAAATAACATTTTAGAAAATTCGGGGACGTTTATCTGAAGGATTAAATAAAAAAACACTCACATATATTAACTACTATTTCTAACATACAATAATACAAAGGTTAATTACAATCACGTATAATTGTTAGAAAATACCTAAATCAAATATTAGTTATGAGTTTATCAAACAATAACAAAACGAAAGTAGAGTTTTTGTTTGTTTGATAAACTGTTGTGTACCTACGAGTTCAAGAAAACCGTTGGCGTTTAAATCGCGAATAGCTACGTATTATTATATTATTTATTATTATCATAGCAGTTATTATAAATTTTGTACCATATTTATATATAATTATGAGAATAGTTTCTTTATATAGTTGATAGTGATTTTAATAATATAAGAATATTAGTTGTTAAAGTACAAAACAAAAATAGATTCATTTAAATATTCAAATAGTGTCATTTAACAAGGTGGCATTTTAAATCAATAGAAAAACGCAATATTCTAAAGTGAACTCTGCGGTTAGTAATGAAATGCAATATCAAATGTCCGCCTCGCCTCTGCCTACAAATGGTCATTCTGTTGATGAAATTTTCAATTGGTGTTCGTATAATTTCGGCTATATTTTGCGAATAACAGCTCTGATATGTTTTGATAGAGCGTATTTCTGACCCTACAAAAAGAAAATTCATGTTTTTCCATCGTTTCAACTCGGTTGCGTCTCTGTTTCAAATACTAGAGAGATGGTTTATAAGTGTATTCCTTGCCCTACAGAGTGATGATAGACGCTTTTATCTGGCTTCCACCGCTTTTGTGCTGTAACACTGAGAAAATGTGAATTTCGTGAAATTTCATGTTTTTCCCCCTGTTTCAATTCTGTAGCGTGTTTATTTCAAACGCTACAGAGATGGTTTATATATCAAAATGTAGCGTATTTCTGGGCCTACAAAAACTCTAGCTCTTACCGTTTTCGCGCTGTTGCGCTGAGGAAATACAAATTTGATGAAATTTCATGTTTTTCCCCCGATTCAACTCGGTGGGATCTCTATTTCAAATACTAGAGAGATGGTTTATAAGTGAAAATTTAGAGTATTCCTAGCTCTAGTGACCATAGACGCTCTTCTCTAGCTTCTACAGTTTTCGCGCTGCAGCGCTGAGAAAATGTGAATTTCATGAAATTTCATGTTTTCCCGTGTTTCAACTCTGTGGCGTGTTTATTTTAAACGCCACAGAGATGGTTTATATATCAAAATGTAGCGTATTTCTGAGCCTACAAAAACTCTAGCTTCCACCGTTTTCGCGCTGTTGCGCTGAGAAAATACAAATTTGATGAAATTTCATGTTTTTCCCCGATTCAGCTCGGTAAGATCTCTATTTCAAATACTAGAGAGATGGTTTATAAGTGAAAATTTAGAGTATTCCTAGCGCTATAGAGTGACCATAGACGCTCTTCTCTAGCTTCTACAGTTTTCGCGCTGTAGCGCTGAGAAAATGTGAATTTCATGAAATTTCCTGTTTTCCCCTGTTTCAACTCTGTGGCGTGTTTATTTTAAACGCTACAGAGATGGTTTATATATCAAAATTTAGCGTATTTCTGACCCTACAAAAAGAAGCCAACACTCTTTGCTCTAGCTCTTACTGCTTTCGCGCTGTTGCGCTGAGAATATAAGAATTTGATGAAATTTCATGTGTCAAATACTAGAGAGATGGTTTATAAGTGAAAATTTAGAGTATTCCTAGCCCTACAGAGTAATGATAGATGCTTTTCTCTGGCTCCCACCGTTTTCGCTCTATAGCGCTGAGGAAATGTTAATTTCGTGAAATTTCATGTTTTTTTCCCCTGTTCCAACTCTTGTAGCGTAATCACTAACCTGCCCCGTTCAAATTTATCGATTAATTTCAGTATAGCTGTACGAGAAGGCACTTGATGATGACCAAAACCAAGTACGTACTTTAGTAAACGTTTTCGCGATACTACACCGTTTTTTGTAGTGAATTTTCAACATTTTGCGCGATTGTGCATCAATCCATATTTAAGAAATTTCCTAGTTGTTATTTATCAAAAGTCATCGCAATAATAGTTAAATGTTTACAGATTAACAATGACAGTATATACTATTTGTAATTTATTTGGTGATATTCATCATCTATTTACATACATTTATTTTAATTTTTGAAAAAAAATATTAATTTTATACACACAATTTACTATAGGAAACAGTGGCTGTACTATTATTATATATAAACCATCTTTATTAGGCTATCGACCCTTCGCGGGTCTTTCCGTCTGTACTATTATTAATATCCAAGAGAAATGAATTACGCTACGAATTTGCAATAGGGGTAGTTCATACGCAACCAAAATTGCCTTGAAAGTAAATGATGGAAGCATTTAATGACAGTGTCCTCGGATTACTGCCCGGAAAGTTATTAGTATTAAATATCTGGTGTGGGCACCATACGACTTTTTTTTCCAAAAAACAATTATAAAATTAGTGCCGAATTAAAATTTGGAATTACTATGAATATTGAAATGTTTGTGTAAATGTTGCCAAATTATTCACAAATAAACAAAATTTGAATAGTAATCCGATGTCTGATTTTAAAAATTCAAAATGGCGGACAAAATAGTAAATTTTGCAAATAATTTGGTTCGAAATAACTTAGACGGAGGGTTTTGAGGTTAATAAATACAAATTTGATGTATGATTTAAAAAATTCAAAATGGCGGACACAAAATGGCGGAAAAAACAGTAAATTTTGCAAATAACTTGGTTCGAAATAACTTACACGAACGGTTTTGGGGTCACTGAATACAAATCCGATGTATGATTTTAAAAATTCAAAATGGCGGACACAAAATACCGAGCAATAAAGTAAATTTTAGAAATAATTTGGTTCGAAATAACTTATACGAGGGGTTTTGATGTCACTCAATACAAATCCGATGTCCGATTTTAAAAATTCAAAATGGCGGACCAAGAATGGCGGACAAAAAAGTAAATTTGGAAATAATTGGTTCGAAATTACTTACACGGGGTTTTTGGAGCTTATTGATTACATATCCAATATTTGATTTTTGATATTCAAAATGGCGGATAAAATATATAAATATATAAATTATTAATATTATATTGTTAACTTTAAAGGGCCTCAAAAATATCAGTAGGGCTTGCTATTATCTCTGAAGTATAAATAAAAATCAATAAAACTTCTAGCTGCCGATCAAATCGTGTATTGTGTAACCCCCGCTATAAGGACTAAATACTAAAAAATGTTTTACGCCACAAATTGAGTAAATATACGTGCATGAAAGAAATATATTTATTAGAAAATTATAGTGTAATCTAAATGTAGATACGTCGTGACTAATTGACTTATTATTTATTCATAATAATTACAAGTATTAATAAATTACTTCAAGTAATTTATTTACAAGATCCATACAGCTAATAATCTATATAAAATTAGATTTTAATAAAGATAAATTCAATAGGATAGATATGTATAACCATCAATAGCAATTAGTTTGCGGAAATCAAGTCAATTAAAGTAATAAAAAAACTCTCTCTACTTTTCAGTCACCGTTATGTAAATCAAAGTGAATGCACCCCCTACACTTAACCTGATTGCGTTTCTATTATTTTAGTCAAGAGAACACAAGAAATCAGATGTGTTTGTATAAGTATAGCGTTAATGAGAGGTAATCACTGCTATTTAATTCACAAATTAAGATGAAAATGTCTTCATATTCAACTTAAAAGGGCCTTCAAAATATCAGTAGCTCAGGGCCTTCAAAATATCAGTAGCCCAGAGCCTCGTATGTTCTCTGAAAGGCTCCGCGTATGAGTAAAATAAATAAATGTTATAACTTTCTACTGACAGAAAAAACTTTTGTATATTAAAGACATATCCGTTAGAAAATTATAATGTAATCTAAATGTAGATACACCGTGACTAATTAACTTATTATTTATTCATAATAATTGTAAGTATTAATAAATTACTTCAAGTAATTTATTTATAATATCCATACAGGTAATAATCTATATAAAATTAGATTATAATAAAGATAGATTCAATAGGATATGTATGTTATAACCATCAATAGCAATTAGATGCGGGAAAAGAAGTAATAAAAGAAAACTCATACTTTATTAGTTATCGCTGTGTAAATCAAACTTAATGCACCCCCTACACTTAACCTAATTGCGTTTCTATTGTTTTAGGCAAGAGAACACAAGAAATCATATGTGTTTGTATATGTATAGCGTTAATGGTAGCTAATCTCTGCTATTTAATTCTCAAATTCAGATGGGAGAATGCGAATGTCATCATAGTCGCTGCCTTGTTTGGCATAGTGACGGCAGATTTTGGCTCGGGGTTTGTGCACTGGGCAGCCGATACATGGGGCTCGGTGGATTTACCAATTATTGGAAAGGTAACCCGGAGTTTGCCTTTTATTATAATAATGTTATTAAATTGTAGTCGTTTGTTTGTAGAACTTTTTAAGGCCATTCCGTGAGCACCATATTGATCCGACCTCGATAACAAGACATGACTTTATTGAGACTAATGGAGATAATTTTGGTGTCACCGTACCATTCCTAGCCAAAATGTTGTGGGATTTTTTTTCGCTGTCTGAAGATGAGGTCCAAAAGAGGTTTACGTGGAACTGTTATGTTTTTTTACTCGCTATATTCGTTGCAATGACAAATCAAGTAAGTTATACTTTAATAATATTAATAATATAATATTGTAATACATTATGGGTGTGATCTTCTTATGGTACGAATTGTAAAATTGTATTGAATTTTTAGCAAAAATTATGCCACAGAATGAAATACAATTTTTACCAATTATTAATATTACTTCCATATTTCCTCTGAAACTTTGTAAAATTTAATGATCTTGTACAATCTATAACAGGGGTGGACACACATGAGGGCTATCCAGTTTTTTTAGATTTTATAAAGAGCCATGTGTAGATACACAAATTCAAAATGTAATTGCATATTTTCACAAGTCACATATAAGAACATATGAACAGAAAAAATATAATTAAGAAATAGAAAATAATTCAAAATTTTCAAAATATGGGAGCCGTTTTTGACTTAACGAAAAGCCGCATGCGGCTCCCGAAGCCGCGTTTTGCCCACTGTTGTATTTTTGTAAGAATTCATGATCATATTCCTTGGTCATGAATTCTTACAAATTAAGTTTCAGGGCCAATAAGAAAGTGTTTTAATCAACTAGTAATAAATGTAGGTAGTACACATTTATTACTAGTTGATGAAGGGCCAGTTCTACAATTGACATTTAACTGGAGAATAAGGCTATCCGTGGAATAAGTTTGGGATATTAGCGTCAACATTTCACACTGATTCCACGAATAGCCGTATTCTCCGGTTAAATGTCAATTGTAGAACCGGCCCTAAAACACTCTTTATTGGCCCTGAAACTTAATTTGTAAGAATTCATGACCAAGGAAATGTAGGTACACATTTATTACTAGTTGATTAAAGCACTTTTTATTGGCCCTGAAACTTAATTTGTAAGAATTCATGATCAAGGAATATGATCATGAATTCTTACAAAAAAACGGTGGGCAAAACGTGGCTGGAGCCGAATGCATTGTTTATGCTAAAAGCTCAATAAAATTGCACATTTCGCCAATTTCCTCTACAGACGTTATACCAATCTTAACACACACTTAAGGTTTCCTAGGATACTGTGCTAAAACCAGCCATGTTGACGTCAAACAATAAAAAAGTTTTTTTGTGGATATAACTGAATATGGTTTCGGTTTCGAGCGGGTTATCCTAATATTATGAAAAAGACAACGAATAACAAGAAATTATGGTCTTATTCAATTATATACAGGGTGAAAATTAATTAACGAATAAATCCAATAAAACCTTTATTTATAATTTTTCCAAAAACTTCGTAACGTCGATTTTTAATTTTAAATTGCCAATTTCTAATGAAAGTGTCAATTGTTTTCGATAATTTTTTAGTAATGACGTCATCGGCAATTTTTTTAAATGACAACCCCATTATTTTATTGTGGATTCTGAAAGGGATTATTTTTCTGGGATGAGCGATGGATATTATGTATAGGTCACATAAGGAAATTTCCGATGCTCGATTATGGTCACATAATTTCGAACAAAGCACAAAAAACACACACAAAAATTAGTTTGCAGAGAGACAATGTTTGAAATTAATTACAAAAATTAGAAATATTAATAACCCTCTACATAATGAACACGCAGACATATTCCAGAAATGGTCTTAAAATTATTAGGGACCCTAACAAGATTTTTCTTTTCCGCGATTTCAGTACTTTAAGCATTCTTCCTATGAAACAGTAAAACCATTCCAAATAATGTATGGAATGTATAATTTTGTAACGAGTTTTACCTATCTTTCCACGAATTAATTTAATGTAAACCGAGTTTATATTAAGTAATTTATAGCAATCATATTCTTGCATTAGAATATTTGATTAGAAATAAAGATTATTTATTATTAAAAAAAATCATTATTGTTTTAAATGTTTCGAATATAATCCTGAATAATTAATTTGAATAAAATTTTGTTATATGTCTCTAGGAAATCGTACTTTTTTTGTACATTCTCATTATAATTTTTTTCATCTCATTGTTGGAGGAACTATAATCCATGCGAAATTTTGTTTAGATAGGTTTTAAGATGCAAATCCAAATATGCATAGAGTTATTATACGTTTTTTTATATATATATATATATATATATATGATTAATAAAAAAAAAGAACATAAAAAATATATATGCGCATAAAAAGTAACACTGACTGTGTCGACTCGCGTTTTAGAGCCTCAAAACCGGGGCTAATTACTAATAGAGCCTCTAAAATATCATCAGGCCAGAAGGGCGGCCCTGAAATTATGACATTAGGTCTGAAAGGCCCCCCGTATACGTAAAACTCAATAAAACTTTCTGCTGTAGATAAAATAACGTAGTTTGAAACCCCCGTTATATAAATATGCATAGAGCTACATTCGTTAGTAAACATAAAATAACATAAAATATATGCGCATAAAAAGTAACACTGACTGCATGAAATTGAAATAATAAGTTTTTTATTGTAGGTTAAATATAAAAATTAAGGTTTACTCTTTATTTACTTATTGAAACTAGAACACCCAACAAGGATTTATGTGTTTATTCAAGACTTTCTTTAAACATTTAAAATGCTATTATACTTTATTTGATCAAATAATAAATTAAAATAGTTAATCCATCATAAAATTACACATGATACTCTCTTTTTATGGGGATATAAATATTATTACTATTTTTATTATTATAACTATGAACAACTAATAATTTAGTTTAGTTTAATTTAGAGTTTTTTAAAGTGTCGTTAATTGTATCCCAACGATAAATGATACTAACTACCCGGGCCGCCCGTTCATAAAGCGAAGGTATTAACCACTGCACTACATCGGCGTGTATAAAATATTATATATATATATATATATATATATATATATATATATATATAACCATCTTTATTAGACTATTGATAAAAGATTATTTATCAGAATTTTAACATTTAGTCCTTTAATCCGATCAGACAAATTATACTATTATATTATACTATACAGTAATCTTTAAAATGCTTGTATATTTCTGTAACCTTTGTCCCTAATAAATATTATTTATCAGAATATTAACATTCAGCCCTACAAAAATCCGATCAGATAAACCCAGTTAATCATCTTTACAAATATTTGTAACAACTAAAGTATTACATATAAAGTAAACAGCCATAAAGGTGTTTGGCTTTCACAAGAATTCAATTCTGTGAAGCAGTGGGTAATATTGATACTGATAAAATAAACACACCTGCCATTCTACAATATGGTAGTTATTACACAAAATAGTTCCTGTTATCTAATTCAAATGAGTGTTGCAAAATATTAGTAACAGTCTGCTGTTTTTCCCACATAAATTAAATAATTAGAGGGCATATCATTGTAACTTATTTGTCACCTGAACTTCTCCCATGTTTGAATAAAATTGGTTATCTGCGACACAGCCTTGAACGCGGTGTTTAACGCCGGATGGTACATTTCTCACATAAATTTGTTATCATGTGAACGAAATTCCGGTTCGTGTAAGAAAGAACAGGAATGGCGCAGGAACTTGTAGGTTGATTAATTTAGCGACTACATAAAGGACGTGTCGTGAACAATTAGTGGAGGTTGCGAAATTATATATGTTATTATTAGTATGTTACAATAGATTTTTTTTAAGTAATTTGAATAAATTTAAATTTGGTTGCATTTGTTTTTAAACTGACTTTTATTGTGAAGGTCAAGTTTTTATACTGGCATTACTTATGAAAATATAATATAATTATTTTGGCTGGGGGTGCAAGTTTGATGTTTGATACTACTTTTCATTCCATTTAAGGAACAAGCACATTATTTGAGTAGAAGTCAATTATTTTTTATGTAGCTATACATTTCATATAACTATGTAACATTGTTGCAGAAATGTTTGGTGTTGATGTATTCGATTATTTATTTATTTTATAATTCATACATGATTTATATAGGGTGGGGCACGGGAACCAAGTGGCTTTGGGAGGGTATTACTCTCTCGTTATAGAAAGGAGGGGCGTGCGCTAGGTGGTGTTTCATTTCTTAGCTCATAGCATTTCACTGAAACTCGATTCGATCACAATAAAAATCATAATCACAACACCAATCATAATGATGGACTAGATATAACAAGATCTGAAGAAAAGCATGCAACAAAAGTAGCCGAAACCTCTGATGGAATACATGTAGAAGTTTTGAATGTACTAGAAGGTGAAAAACCACTTTTTCTATTAGTATTGTTTAATACCATATATAAAAGAGAAACCATCCCACAAAGCCGGGTGAAATATACTTTCGTAACATTACTTCTTACATCTAACGTGAAGTATTGTAGCGAGTACAGAATCATTAGTCTTATGAGTAATGTCCTTAAATTGTTTCTATAAAGTGTGTATGGGAATATATGCGCGAGGACATTGGTGAATCAAAATGTGGCTTCAGGAATGGTTTTAGCATTCCTTAGCATCCAGGTACTGGTTCAAAAATGTTGAGATATAAATCCGGACGTTTGTTTTATCGACTACGAGAAGGCGTACGATGCCGTAAACATTAAGTTCTAGTAAACATCCTACAAGATATGGGACTGCAGGGTGGAGATATCCGATTAATAGCTAACCCAAATTAGAACCTAAAAGCTGCCATTTGAGTGGAGGGCGATATAACGGAGGTAATACCGATCCTGTGAGGAGTCCAATAAGGTTGTGTCCTTTGTTATTCAATATGTTACTCAGAACGGGTGTTTTGGGATGTGCTCGCAGGAATATGTGGGTATAACTATCAACCTTCGATATGCAGACCACACAGTCTTATTAGCCACAAGCTTTAATGATCTGCAGGTTCTGCTGAACCAAGAAAACCAAATGGCTCGTCATCAGTAAATTACTAATGATAATGATGATATTATTCAAATTGGAAATAAAACTAATAAATATCTAGGGTACAACTTAGATGATAAATAGGATAACACTTGCGAGGTTCGAAGCAGAATCGAACAATCATTCCCGATAAATGATCACAAGAACTAACCGTCACTTAAAAATTGATCGACGACTCGGCCTACGTCGATGCTACGCGTCCAGCGTGCTTTTATATGGTGCCGAGGCCTGGACTCTTTAATAGACGTCGTGTGCAGAAAGATTAAGGCACAAAATGATCAAAATATTCTGGGCCGACCACATAACAAATAGCAATACCAAGTACTGCGACGCTTAAAGGGTTACACCACCTTGAGATTTTCAGAACATCGATTTTTTTTTCTTGGCTAAATAAAATCTTTATTATTTAAGAATATTTTAAACGTTTAATGATTTCAAAATCCAAAGTATTTCCGAAGTTATAGCAATTAGAAGTGAGCGCAAGGGCTGGCCTGAAATTCAGGTAGCGATCGGACCGGCACACAGACCGAAACCCGAAAACGTGGGCAAAAATAGGAAAACCGTCGTCGTAACAGGTTTAGGGATTGTATTAGCATTCATCTGCAGAGGATATATTTTTCATCCCACCCCTTCCCACCGCTAGATCTCCTCCATTGCGTCAAAGCAGGGGTCGCCCTAGTGACAAGACATATAGTCTAGATGGCGGCAAAAATGTTGAGATTGTCTCAAATAGAACTGGTAAAGCTACAGAGCTTAGCAAATTTTTCAAACTTGGCAAAATTTGTTTCATGATAGAGAGTTGTGCTTGATCTCATTTTGTAGGCATTTTAACACTGAGAAAAAATATTGTTAGTCTACTGTTTTGGCGGTAAATCCGAAGAAGTGAATAACTATAAAATGAAAATTATCTAATAAAAATAAACTTTAGCCTATTGGATGGAAAATTTTCTACCAAATAAAAAGTCTTAGTATAATTTTCCCCTAAAACGGAAGATAAACCCGTCACAAATTTAATTTGAAAAGTGATAAAAATCGGTAAAATTGCCAAAACTATTCTCCGTTGCGTCAAAGCAGGGGTCGTTATAACAATGATAGGACACTGAATCTAAGGCATTTGATTTGAAATATAGTCTGGATGGCGGGAAAAATGTCAAAATTATTTCAAATGAAACCGGTAAAGCTATAGCTATAGCTTGGCAATTTTTTCGAACTTGGAAAATTGTATTTCTTGATAGAGAGTTGTGCTTGATCTCATTTTGTAGGCATTTTAATTCCAAAGAAAATCCAAAAAACATTGTTATACAAAGTGTAACGTTTTGGCGGCAAAGCCGAAGAATCGAATAAAAATAAAATGAAAATTGTCCAATAAAAATCAACTTTAAGGTCGTTTTAGACAAGACAATTTCTTAGCTCAAAAGTTGTTCAAGAAATGAATTAATATATATTCTCCTCCCATACAATTTGTCCTTGACAAATAGAACGCGTTATAGTTTTCCATTCGATCTACCTTTCAATTCAATATTTTAAATAATTTGCTGTATGATACGAGATAATTTAGATTGTCTCGCATCTTGACTAACTTTTGAGTCAAGAAATTGTCTAGTTTAAAACGACCTTTAGCCTATTGGATAGACAATTTTCTACCAAATAAAAAGTGTTAGTACAATTTTCCCTAAAACGAAAGATAAACCCGTCACAAATTTAATTTGAAAAGTGATAAAAATTGGTAAAATTGCCAAAACTATCCTCCGTTGCGTCAAAGCAGGGGTCGTCATAACAGTGACATGACACTGAATCCAAGTCATTTGATTTGAAATATAGTCTGGATAGCGGGAAAAATGTCGAGATTATTTCAAATAGAACCGGTAAAGCTACAGAGCTTGGTAAATTTTTCGAACTTGGAAAATTTTATTTCATGATAGAGAGTTGTGCTGGATCTCATTTTTTAGGTATTTTAATTCCAAAGAAAATTACCAAAAAACATTGTTATACAAACTGTACCGTTTTGGCGGTAAAGCCTAAGAATCGAATAAAAATAAAATGAAAATTGTTCAATAAACATCAACTTTAGCCTATTGTATAGACAATTGTCTACCAAATAAAATGTGTTAGTACAATTTTCCCCTAAAACAAAAGATAAACCAGTCACAAATTTAATTTGAAAAGTGATAAAAATCTGTAAATTGCCAAAACTATCCTCGGTTGCGTCAAAGCAGGGGTCGTCATACCAGTGTAATGATACTGAATCTAAGACATTTGATTTGAAATATAGTCTAGATGACGGGAAAAATGTCGAGATTGTATCATATGGAACCGGTAAAGCTACAGAGCTTGGCAATTTTTTCGAACTTGGAAAATTTTATTTAATGATAGAGAGTTGTGCTTGATCTCATTTTGTAGGTTTTATAATTCCAAAGAAAATTACAAACAAATGTTATCCAAAAGTGTACCGTTATAAAGCAATAAAGCCGAAGAATCGAATAAAAATAAAATGAAAATTGTCCAATAAAAATTAGCCTATTGGATAGACAATTTTCTAACAAATAAAAAGTGTTAGTACAATTTTTCTCTAAAACGAAGGATAAACCCATCACACATTTAATTTGAAAAGTGATAAAAATCGGTAAAATTGCTAAAACAATCCTCCGTTGCGTCAAAGCTGGGGTCGTCATAACAGTGACATGACACTGAATCTAAGTCATTTGATGTGAAATATAGTCTAGATGGCGGGAAAATCGAGATTGTTTCATATGGAACCGGTAAAGCTATAGCCTTGGCAAATTTTTCGAAATAATATTTCATGATTAAGAGTTGTGCTTGAACTCATTTTGTAGGTATTTTAATTCCAAAGAAAAAATATTGTTATAAAAATGTGTACTATTTTGGCGGTATATCCGAAGAAATGAATAAAAATAAATTAAAAACCACCCAATCAAAATCAACTTTAACCTGTTGAATAGCTAATAAAAAATTTTAGTACAATGTTTTTTTAAAACAAAAGATAAGCGCGTTACAGAAAAAATTATAAAATTCGGTAAAAAATGCCAAAACTACCTGTCGCCAGAAATGTCCCAGAAGTGGCCTGGCACTGAAACTTATGCCATTTGATTGGAAAAATTGTCTAAATGTCGGGAAAACCGTCGAGATTTTTTCAAATTGAATCGGAAAAAGTACAGGGCCTTGGCAAATATTTGAAATTTACAAAATTTTATTTCATGATAGAAATCATGTATATCCTCAATTTGTATGTCTTTTAATTCTAAAAAAAAGTTTACAAACATATTTTTATAAACAGTGTACCATTGCCGCGGTTACAGCATTTGGAAAAAATAAATCTAAAACAAATTTTGACAGACATTTGTGTCTGGTATCGTTTATAGTTTCTGTAATTCCAAAGAAACATAAAGTATAGGTACTACTTCAATCAAATAAACTCGAACAAAAAACATATTTTTTAATAAAGGAGGTGTATAATACTATGTTTTTTTACCACTTGTTTATTTGTTTGAAACAAGTGGTAAAAGACATAGTGGTTTTATTCATCTCCTTTATTGAAAATGAATTACCTCGTAGTAGACGCCAAAACCATTAAATATTTTTTAATATGAAAAATGTTGGTTTATTACGAATATGTAGCAATCTTTCATGAGAACTTTCATGAAGCAACTTTATAAATTATAAATAAATATAAATTTATCTTATAGTGGATTTCGATTTAATGCAACTTTTGAACAATCAATAGAATAGATAATAAAGAATATAAAGAAAGAGCTGTTTAAACAAAAATGGAAACCCCCATTAGTTCATGTTTCATTTCCTGTCTAAATAGAAAATGGGAAGTCGTAGTGAGGTGGTTCTTCTTTTAAGCATTGAAGAACCACCTTACTACGACTTACCATTTTCTATTTAGACAGTAGATGAAATATGAACTAATGGGTTTTCCATTTTTTTATATTCTATTGATTGTTCAAAAATCGCATTAAATCGAAATCCACTATAAGCTATAACCAATTAGCGCTGGCATAAAGGGCGATAAGTAAATTTCATCTGAATTTGTACCAGTTGGGTAATAGTTTGAGATCCTCTAATCAAAATGGTTACGAAATTTCTGTTTATGAACCTAAAATATTAAGACTGTTAGTGTTTTGTTACATTTTCAAACAGCAACAGACGTTTGTATGATTTTTAAAACATTAAAATTTACATTGCAATGATCAGATTAATATATTATGAACTAATCAATCTGAAGTAAGGTCACCGCAAAACATGACAAAATATAAAGTTATTTTGTTGCTGTACTTCAATTAATGCAAGAAAAGAAATAAAATACATTGCAGCGTTTTAATTAAATTTTGTATGTTCGAAACTCTTTTTTTTTATCAATATTAGGAATATTAGATTGCGAACAATGCGAACTGTGGGCATTATTACTATAACAGATATTACAGAAAATATACGATCATCAAATAAATTTTAAAATTTTAATGACTCCGAATAATACCACAGTCCTTAATCGTAATCTGGATCCTTTTTAATTAGTTTAAAATGTAGCTATTGCTGCAACATGCCACTAATACATATAAATATATATATATATATATATATATATATATATATATATATATATATGTAAATGTATATATATATATATATATATATATATATATATATCAATTTTGTGTGAAATTAAAAGTGAATTCCAATGTTTAAAACTTAGCAGGTTTTGTAATTCTTCTTTTTTAATTCTATATTAATTCCTATAATTGAAATAAATAAGTTGAGAATGTCTTGAAATGAAGTGACTGTATTTGGTATTAATTAATTACGATCTGCTTCAAACGACCCACGCAAAGATATTTAAAAACATGGCAATTTTCAGTCCCAACAAAGTTAAATGGTATCGAGCGGATCGGAATTAGTTTTGGTCTCACTAACGTACAAATTACTATTGTGATATTTTACATCTCTGTAATTTGTTAATAATGGAGTTTTATGTATAGTATCGACTGTGTAGCGCAATATAGGCCAATCTGATTTTTTCACAAGAGAAAACAACTGATTTAGAGGACTTATATAATAATTATAATATAATATAATAATAATACTAATAGTTAACTTTTAACTATTGTGAAATGAGATTTGAGAGGGATTCGCAAATTAGCCCTTTTAGTTTTGTTTATTAAATACTTTAAATCAGTTTGAACAGAACATTTTGTTAAAAAAGCAGATTGGCCCTTATTGCGCTACACAGTCGATATAGTTTTGTAATATATGGTATCGAAAAAACAATAGTGCAACGAATATTAGCCATCCATATGACGACTAAATTCTTTAAACAAAATGCAGTGGTATAGAATCAAATAGTCACACAACCCCAAAGTCTTATAATGTGATAATTTATTACGACCATTGCATCGGCGTTAGATTAAAATAAATTAGAATACGAATGAATAAATAATATTGTATTAATAGGGACTTATTAGTATATTCGTATTCTAATTTATTTTAATCTAACGCCGTTGTAATGAAAGAAAAAACTATTATCCTTAATGCTTTGTGTATACATAAAGAACCTAACTCGATAGAAGTCCCAACACCTTCATTTAATAGGTGCGCAATTATTACCGCGTAAATAATTAATTACATTAATGGGTTGATATAGATCAAATTAAATAGAAGATCTGTGCGATGCATCATCGCCAGATAATGCCGCACGTTTTTTTTTGCTTAAAACTCCGAGCGCTGTTCTGACGAGTTACAGAATTTAGCATGCAAATACAGGTGAGTCACACTGATAAGCGAATAAAGAAACATTTAAATTTAGTTGGGCTTAGACAAAAATACACGGGGAATGTTACTCAACATTAAAACTGCACGTATTGATAATATCAGAGAATAAAATTGTTTTAACACACTTTTTATAATACATAACCAATGTACAAGATGCACACAGATAAGACTATTACATAAACGTATGAAATCTCACGAAAATGTGTCTAGTTTTTGGTATAAAATTAGATTCGGATTTATGGCGATGGCGTAATTTAATTGTAATGTGATATGGTGATCATGTGCCCCTATATGGTACGAATAGATAAAATGAAATTGCAATAAGTGGTCCGCCATATCACATTACAATTAAATTACGCTGTCATCATAAATCCCTTAATCAATTTTGCTTCATTTGCCACCATATTATATAAAACTTCGACTTACCTAATTACACAGAGAACACACTAACACCAGTACTCACTACAGCACTTAAAACATTCACAAATAAAAGCATTGAATCTAAACGTGATATAAGTTAACCAAGCCAACCGCGCACAACGAAAGATGAACTGCGACTGACGTATTAGCGACGGCGCAGAGCGGTAAGCCACAAAAAACTCTTTTTTTTATGGGCCGACCTCGGACTTGTTTACAACTTTTACGCATGGAACATTTCATTTTGCAGGAAAATTCCGCTAGCAATAAATAATTGCAATAATGAAATTTAGTTTATCGTCTTTTGGACTGTATGGTTTATATATATATATATATATATATATATATATATATATATATATATATAATTTGTTGAGTAAATAATTAAAATGATTTAAAATTATATTTCTTGATAATAGAATGAAACACCGAGTTATAAATATGATGATATTTTAGTCTTGGAATTTCTCTATGGCCATTTAATAACAGACCTGCAATATTATTTCCTTAAAAATAAAGCACCGTCAAATATTCCTCTGAATATACCGGTGAAAATCTAGTGAAAGAAGGTAGAAAAACTAGAACTAGATCAGGAAAAATACTTGCAAACGGTGACAAAATTGTGCGAGAATGGTTGGCTCTGAAAAACGCATCTACCATATTTGTAACTAATTTATTGATACTCCGTTAGGTTTCTTTAACCTTTTAAAACTGCGTCCTCCAAAAATCTTCTTGATATGAAATGTTCATGTTTAATATTATTTAGAATACAGTTATTACGTTTCCGGCACTTTTTGATAACACTATAATAATCTTGCGGGACAAACAGTAAACAAATTTATCAAATTTTGAAAATAATGATGTAGCTAAAGTATATACATTACAATTCGCGATTACATTACGTGATCTTCAGCTACGCTAGTTTTAATTCATATGTGATTGCGATCTCCATTTTCTTTCTCAACTAATTTATAATTGTATTGCACATAAATGCATATATTTAGAAAAACAGTACAACTTACCCTCGTAGAGGGAAGTTAAACGCCATCTGGCGGCACCACATCAATTAGCAATGCACACCCATATGGTAATAACCGTCAACATGCATATATGCATATATTTAGGTTTAATAAAAGAAAAAATAACAGTCGTACGTCTTATCAAGCAGTTTTTCACTCGATGCATCGGTAATTCATCGGCTCAAACTGCAATTGCGATACACAAAACGTAGCCAACCTAATCTGTAATAAGTCACAGCTCTTAAATTTAACCCGCGCAATTATGATCGCGTAATTATATAAAAATGAGTAATGAGAATGCGAATCACTGCACTCCAGCTCATTCCACACAATCACAAAAGTTTACATACACCCATCAAATGTGCAATAATTCAGAAATTGTATGGTTTTGGCGTCTACTACGTGGTAATTCATTTTCAATAAAAGAGATTAATAAAAAAAACTACTATGTTTTTTACGACAACAAGTGGTAAACAAACATAGTAGTTTTATTCATCTTCTTTATTGCAATAATTCAGTAATACGTGTTTTAATAACAATAATATTAATACATGATATTTAAATTAAACACACAAATAAGAAAAATGGCCAAGGAAGAGAGAAATAAAGAAGGAGAGGTGAAAATTGGATATAATAAATTAACTATAGACGGAAAGCTATGGAAATAGAATAGGGTACTGGAACAACTAGAATTAGTGCAGAGAAAAAATTAACTGCGAAATATACAGAAAATAATTATATGATAACGAAACTAGCAAGGAAAAAGGACACGATTGGAAAAAGTAAAGAGAGTAGAATAGGCAGTCTCAACAAAAAAGAAATAATAGATATAACAAAATCAACAGCACAAACAAAAAGGACGATGAGAATTGGAAACGAACATACTCAGCCTGAAAGGCAAATAACTTGAACTAATAGAAGAATTTGAAAATAGAAAATTAGATACGAGGCATATCCAGAAAGTAAGAGTACTGAGACTCTCACGGTCTGAGGGATTTTATTTTCATCATGTTGGCCACACGGCAGTGTAGCCTGACTCCTCCCCTTTGCACCGAGACCGGTTCGAGGTCAGTACGTTGAGAACTGTTGACACGACAACAAGTTTTGTGAATAATGCCAATCCAAGTGCGAAATACACGGCAGAGTTGAAGAAAGTGAGAGAGCAGGAGTGGGTTGCATAATAAACAAAAGGTTAGAACAGTGAATAACGGAATGGGAATGCGTAAACAAAAGGTTAATGACAGTAAAAATTGAAGAGGTAGATGGTGGAAGTGAAGCCTAATCATAGTATATGGACCAATAGAAGACGAAAGTAAAACAGAAAGAGACACATTTTGGAAAAAGCTACAAATATTATACGAGAAGGCAGGAGAAAATACTTAGATTGGAAAAAGTAAAGAGAGAAGAATAGGCAGTCTCAACAAAAAAGAAATAATAGATATAACAAAATCAACAGCACAAACAAAAAGGACGATGAGAATTGGAAACGAACATACGCAGCCTGAAAGGCAAAGAACTTGAACTAATAGAAGAATTTGAAAATAGAAAATTAGATACGAGGCATATCCAGAAAGTAAGAGTACTGAGACTCTCACGGTCTGAGGGATTTTATTTTCATCATGTTGGCCACACGGCAGTGTAGCCTGACTCCTCCCCTTTGCACCGAGACCGGTTCGAGGTCAGTACGTTGAGAACTGTTGACACGACAACAAGTTTTGTGAATAATGCCAATCCAATCTCCCGCCAAGTGCGAAATACACGGCGTCATCCGTTATCTCGTTTGGAAGGGAAAACCTCCATTTGAGATTTATAATGAGATGAAAACTGCATATGGTGATAAAGCTATGAATCGTACGAATGTGTACAAGTGGTGTCGCGAGTTTAAAAACGGTCGTACGTCTGTGCATGATGATCAGAGGAGCGGAAGACCTTCAATTGTGACTGACGAAATTGTGGAAAAAAATGAAAATGCGCTCCGTGACGATCGCAGATTGACTGTGGATGAACTTTCTGCGATGTTTCCGCAAATCTCTAGATCTCTACTACACGAAACAATCACAGAAACCCTCGGATATCGGAAACTGTCCGCGAGGTGGGTCGCAAAACAACTGACAGACCAGCACAAGCTGAATCGAGTGGAGGCCGGGCAAGAGTTTTTGAGGCGCTGGAAACTCCATGGAGATGAATTTCTCCGCTCCATCGTAACTGGAGATGAAACTTGGGTAGCACACCACACGCCCGAAACCAAAAGACAGTCTCAACAGTGGCGTCACACCTCTTCACCCTCCGCCAAAAAGTTCAAAATCACAATTTCAGCCAAGAAAGTCATGGCATCCGTGTTTTGGGACTGTCAAGGCATAATTTTAATCGAATATCTGCCTCAAGGGGAGACCATCAACTCTGCAAGATACTGTGAGACCTTAAAAAATTGCGGAGGGCGATTCAGAACAAGAGGAGAGGCATGCTGACAAAAGGAATCTGCCTGCTGCACGACAATGCCAGACCACACACGGCCAACGCCACGAAGGAACTGCTCGCCTCGTTTAAATGGGATGTCCTGAACCATCCCGCGCATTCCCCTGATCTAGCACCTTCAGATTACTATCTCTTTACCTCCCTGAAGCTGCACATGGGTGGAAAAAGGTTTTTAACCGACGAGGAGGTAAAGGAGGAGTTGGAGAAGTGGACGAAGGAGTTGGCGGGAAACTACTTCGAGGAAGGCATAAAAAAATTGATACCTCGCTACACCACCTGCATAGAGAGGAATGGCGACTATGTCGAAAAATAGCTTTTATTATGTACTAAAGTTTCACGTAATTTTTTTGTTTAAATAAAAAGTTTAACACCTACAAAAATTCAGTACTCTTACTTTCTGGATATGCCTCGTATAATGGCGATAACAAAAACAAAAAAGAAAAAGAAAGGTTTAGAAAGGGCCATAAACGGCCACATACAAATATAGAGTAGAGTTGAAGAAAGTGAGAGAGCAGGAGTGGGTTGCATAATAAACAAAAGGTTAGAACAGTGAATAACGGAATGGGAATGCGTAAACAAAAGGTTAATGACAGTAAAAATTGAAGAGGTAGATGGTGGAAGTGAAGCCTAATCATAGTATATGGACCAATAGAAGACGAAAGTAAAACAGAAAGAGACACATTTTGGAAAAAGCTACAAATATTATACGAGAAGGCAGGAGAAAATACTTACATTACAGGAGACATACATGTAAGAATAGGAAATATAAATACAGGGATAGAACATGGGGATGCATGGAGAACCGACGAGAAACAATAACGGAAACAGATTAATTGACGTCTGCATCTTAAACGACATCGTAATACTAAACTCAATATTCGCCCATAAAAAAATACACAAATATACCAGAGAAGTAAAGAGTAGAAATGAAAAGTCGATAATAGACTATTTTTTAACAAACACACAACAAAGGAAGGTAGTTAATGATGTACGGGTGAAAAGAAGAAGCGAGATAGGAAGTGATCACTATCTAGTGGTAGCAAACATCACAATTAAGGAAGAAATAAAAACAAAAACGATGACAAAAGGAAACGAGGTTGAAATTAAAAAGGATAAGTACATGAAAGAAACTGCAACTCAGAAATTCAGGATAGACAAACTAAAATATAAAGAAACAAAAGCTAAGTATCAGAATTATGTTAAGGAACACACATCTTTTTCAAAATCTAATGATGTGGAGGAAATATGGAGCAGTTTCAAACACATAATAACAGAGACTACAAAACGCGCATGCGGAACAACCAGACAAGCAAACAACAGAAAGCAAACACGATGGTGGACTATAGAAATAAAAGAGGAAATAAAGAACAAAAAACAAAAGTGGATAAAGTACATCAACTTCAAGAAAGAAGAAGACTACGAAGCGTATAAAAAACAGGGAAAAGCAACGAAACAAATAATAAAAGAATCAAGGGAAAGGACATGGGAAGAATTTGGAAAAACTCTAGAATACAGCTTTAACGAAAATAAATGGTTGTTTTATAGAACACTAAAGAAAAGCAAGAACGAGAAAGTACAAATAACATAAGACAACTAAAGGATAAACAGGGAACAATAATAAAACAAGATCATGATGATATAATGAAAAGATGGAAAGAGCACTTGCAGGAGAAAACGATGATAAACACAAACGATTCACATAAGAACGCACATGTGGAAAATATTCTGAACGAATAACCAGACAATAGAACAGAAGCAGAAGTAAAAGAAGCACTTATAAAATTAAGAAATGGTAAAGCATGATAACATAAAAGCTGAACAACTTGGGCGAGGAATTAAAAATTTGTAAAAACAGCTTCATTTTTACGTGACAAAAATAATATTACGTGTATATCAAATATAGTTTCCTTTATAGAGTAATACCTCAACGTACTGCAAAAATGCAATGAATTGAAAACATGTGATTTATTTAATTAGATACATGTAAAACAATTTTTGTGAAGTGTAAATGACGTCAAAAGCGGTCTCTTTCCTGGGAAAAACGGGCTTTAGACCCAATTCACACATAAGGCCCAATTCACACATAAGCGACGACGGGCAGAGGCGCCGTGTAGGCGAGGCGCGACGTCGCACAGGCGATTATGATGTCCATATGCAACGAAGGGGTGGACATTGCACCATATGTTTACATAGAGGCGGCGTGGAAGAGTTTCGCCTCTTGGCCTACGGTGTCTTAGGCGAAGATGCGGTGCCGGCGCGTCGAGAGGCACGAGGCAAATGCCCGCGCCTCGTCACCTAAGTGGGCATTTCACCACATGTTTATATAGAGGGGGCGTGAAAGCGTCGTGCATCTCGCCTACACCGCGCCTCCGCCCGACGCCGCTTATGTGTGAATTGGGCCTAAGAGGCGAGGGGGCGGTGCCTACGAGGCGAGAGCCACTCGCTTCCGCGCCCTCTCTATGTAAACATGTGTTGTAATGTTCACTTTGGTGACGAGGCGCGGGAATTCGCCTACAACTCTCCTCTGCCACGCTACTCGATTCACTTTAGAAGCGCCTGTTTTTCCGCAAAAAAAGACAAAAATAAAATTTCTTGTTTCTTCCCGTATTCGCTAAGCGCGATAACCCAGAATTTAACACTAAATTTTTTAAAGTGGTAGAGAAGTTTTCTCGTTTATATAACAACACTGGTTCTGGGCCAACATGTTCTCTCCACTTTGTAGTCCTTTTTGGTAGCCTATCTTCTACCAAGGGCAGAACTTTGTAAAAACACTTATAGAACATTCTATATTAGTTTTGTAATCTTTATGGATACATTTCCAAATTTCAAGGCATCCATTTCCCATCCTCTGTTAATCGTTCACACACCTTCATGCAAATACCCACTCACTCTGCGTTCACACCCTTTGTTGCACCACGTTTCACTCCCATTATTACACAGTACACCCGTGGTGTATCCTTGCCCTATCAACACCTTCCTTTCTCTCTCTTCCGAACCGCATCTCGCACTTGCCATACATACTTTGTCATTCCTGCTCTACCCTCCCCTGGTTATGTAGATTGGTGGTTTCCCCCGCACTAGCCACTCTACATACCCATGCTTGTACGAGCTCTCAGTCATTCTCACCTGTCTTTCTTGCCACTCAACATCCCTCATTCACTCTCTGACTTCAGTTCCTAGATTTCCCATTCTCAGATTTTCCTCCACCCACACCTCAGACATACCCACTCTTTCATACATCCTTCCTGCTATCTTTCCTCGAACTTCACTTCCCTCGTACACAATTTCCAGTACATGCTCATCCGATTCGTTACCTGAAGGAGCACATATCAGCCATGCTCCCTTTCGATTATATTCCACTCTCGCAATCCTCACACTTCCACTCCATACAACAATATTGGCTTCACACAAGCGTCCGAGATCTTACACGCTATGACAAGGTTACCACCCCACCACCTCTCCGATTTTCCCTGCGCTATCCCTCAAGTCATTCTCGCCTTTGCAGTTATTTGTGTACAGATTGAACGGGAGGGATAGTGCGTTGAGAGCATCTTGCATCACATACATCTTTGTACATTATTCTCACCTATACCAGCTCTTCCTCTTCGATCGCTAACCTTTCAATACAATCCACTAGCTTTCCACTAGGAACGGAGTCATATGCAGCTTTTAGATCCACAAATATCGCATACATTCTCCCTGTGCACTCCAGCACACTTCTTCCGCCATTCTCATTTCTATTATTTTTTATGAATCTTCTCATATGCCCAATATTTTGCATTCTAAATAATTTAATTTAATATCGTTTTGCTGTTGTTTGTGTGTGTGTAGAAATGTCACTACTTACTATTTAAGTTTCGAAATTTTTACAAATTTTGTATTCTGAACAGTTTTCTTGTATATTTTATAGACATCTTACTTTAGCTACATCATTATTTTCAAAATTTGATAAATTTGTTTACTGTTGTCCCGCAAGATTATTATAATATTATCAAAAAGTGCCGGAAAGGTAATAACTGTATTCTAAATAATATTAAACATGAGGATTTCATATCAAGAAGATTTTTGGAGGACACAGTTTTAAAACGTTAAAGAAACCTAACGGAGCATTAATAAATTGATTAAAAATATGCTAGTTGCGGTTTTTTTTAGAGCCAACCATTCTCGCACAATTTTCTCACCGTATTGTACTTTGTACTTTTCCTGATCTAGTTATAGTTTTTCTACCTTCTTTCACTACATTTTCACCGGTATATTCAGAGGAATTTTTGACGGTGGTTTATTTTTAAGCAAATAATATCGCAGGTCTGTTATTAAATTTAAAGGCCATAAAGAAATTCCAAGACTAAAATATCATCATATTTATAACTCGGTGCTTCATTCTATTATCAAGAAATTTAATTTTAAATCATTTTAATTATTTACTCAACAAATTAACAAACGTTAATTATAAAATTATAACAATTGTAAATGACGTACCTTTTGTCCTTATAATATAAAAAACGGTTTGCCGGGTTCGTGAAAAAAACGTGCAGTCTTAATTGTCTATGCTATAGTCCGTCACTGCCTACATATTAACTTTTTAGGGAGAGTTAATGTTGGGAACCAGCATATGGACAATATTCTTCATTTTCTTATGTTTTCTCACATGCATTTTGTGCCGTTTTGCCAGAATTTCGTTCACAGACAGATAGGCGAACATACATACATACATACATACAAACATACACACAAACATACACACAGCACATCGCAAAAATCGAGTGAATATTCAAGAAAAATATCTGGTATGGGCACCACATGACTTTATAAATTACATTGATGTATTTTGACACATTTTGCCACATTTTGACAATATTTCACACATTGTATACACATTTTCTTATGTTTTCTCACATGCATGTTTTGCCGTTTTCCCGGATTTTTTTTCTCTAACTTCTTTACTATTATAACGATAGAAAAGGAATTTCAGTACAGTACAGTCCATACACTGATTCTCAACATTTATGTACAAAATTAAAACTATTTTACGTTATCGATTGGAAATTAGTTTATTGAACTAACCAGTGCCAGTGCACTAACATGTTCTCTCTTTTAAAAAACAAAGTTTGTTTTTTAAAAGAGAGAACATGTATGAACATATGTATACACCTCTACTTGCGATTTCTAATCGCGTGATTATTCAGTCGCAAAAATAAAGCCCATTGTGTCAAATACAGGAGAACAAATTCGATCTAACAATCCTAGCGATTAAAAAATTGCAAATACTTTTATTTTTGAGAGATAATTTCAAAAACGGTACTCTAAAGTTCTCGCCTGAAGTAAGAGAGCAATCAGGCAACCATTTTCAGTGATATATACTAGAATACTACTTATAAACAACGATTTATTTAACGCAGTTCACCCTTTAGATTTTTTTCCGATAGCCCTAGTTTAAAAATCGCTAGTGGAGGCTTAGCCTAAAGTATATTATTTTAAATTGTTTCAGATTCATAAGTGGTCTCATACCTACTTCGGCTTGCCTGGCTGGGTGATATGGCTACAAGAACATCACATAATATTACCCAGGCGACATCACCGAATCCACCATGTCGCCCCCCACGAAACCTACTTCTGCATCACAACCGGCTGGCTGAATTGGCCATTGGAAAAGCTTCATTTTTGGAGCATACTTGAATATTTAATCGAACAGATGACGGGCTGCCGCCCGCGCGATGATGACTTAAAATGGGCCCAAAAGGGCACGTGATATAGTTTTCCAAAGGTGGAACTACTACTTTACCATAACATAACGCCCGTATTTTATACTTAAAGCCTGCAGTTGGTTATATTTTTATATACGCAAAAAAAATAAAAATATCAGCACCAATATTTTCTATATATGTATGTAATGTGGCGTATTGCAATTATTATGATTAGCAGTTGTGGGGAACAGAAAATGTCAATTAATATTTTATGATGATGATTATTGGAATTTCTCCACACAAGCTTCTACTGCTTAAGGGCACTTATATTCTTAAGAGTTTTTGCTTTTGTATTTTTATACAAAACGAATAACATGCACAAGGACATTTATTTTTATGTCATTGTTGTATGTATTTTAATTCACAACTAATTCTCAGCAAGATAGTAAGAATATTTTTTCAACAAATGAATGTAATTGAAACTTAATATTTAAGAAATTATAAAAAACGGCCAAAGATATTTTAAGTTTGTTATACTATTTACTGTCTGTATTATTTTATTTATATATGATAATGGTGCTTTCTACAATTTATAGATCATGTGGTAGCATGGGACCAAGTATAAAACGACTATTAAGAAATTCAGTTTTGAGTAATTTACGGTTTGCCTTTTAGTACAAAATTAGTCGTTTGCGTTAGGGATAGATGTGAGTGTGAATAGATTCCATAAACTAGATTTCTTAATATGTTGTTATATTTTTATTTTAATATGACAATGATGTACAACACTATGTGGCTTAATTTTATACTTGCATTGCCTTTTGCTTGCAAACCTACCAGTTAAAAAATATGATTAACCAACACAAGTGCCATGTTAATGATTTCAAGCAATGAATCAGCTAGTCTAATTTTTATACATACATGCATTTTTATCGGGAAGTGCTATTCACATTGCCTTTTATTATAATGTCTATTCGCCTGTTGCCTTAAAACGGGACTGAGGGTCCGTGCCATATTTTACATAAAGTATTTTTAGTCACGTTCACTATTTAAATACATATAAGTCACAGATATTTATACAATTTTTTTTATTGGCTTTTTATAAGATGCCATTTTAATAATATATATATTATTATAGTTATAAAATTTATTAATTGAATTTTTAATATTAATTTTATTTGCAAGTAACGAAACAACATATAATTAAAGACATATTATAAGTTAAACTATTTTTAAACATGTATTATTTGTTATAAAATAGCAAAGTGTGATAATGAATTGCTTTATTTCAGATTTAAAGAAATTGCTTAAAGACTATAAGGGTTTTCTTATTTACCTGTTTTAAGAATATTTTCAGCTGAGAATACACAAAACATGGGCAACACTAAACAGAATTAGGGCAAATAGAAGTATATGCACATGTGGAACAAGGCACCCAGTCCTGAGTGAATTGAGAAGCCTCGCGACAGACTATTCAACATATTACTGCAGATTGTCCCCTCAGATATTTCCCCAGAAGCTTTGATGAATTCCTCAATGCAATAAACTACATGGACTCTGGATATCTGTTTGTAAACATCCTATTTTATTACTGTCATAACTGATATATACAATTATGACAGTAATAAAAAATTAAAACTAATATATATAATTTTAATTTGTATGTTGTATAATCGTTTTAATTTTAATGCTAATTTATAAGTTGTAATAAAAATGTGCCCTGTATATTCTTATAAAATATTTGATTGCATTAAGATACATGCTTCTAAGCCTCAAGAATAGATTATGTGTGCTGAGTGACACAAAAAGAAAGAATAAAAATGAAAAACATTCTATAAAAATAAACATAAGATAGACAATAATCCAGGATTGGGCTGTAATGAAAAAAGGGACAGCAAAAACTTTTTAAATTAATATTTCACTCATGTTATGAATTTGCTGAAGAATCATCTGTGTTCCATATAAGGTTACACAAAACTACAATAGATTTCAATTTCAGAATAGCAACACCTCTCTTAATAAGTAATTGGTTTCTATTTTTCAAATTCACAATAATTCTCATAAAAGTTTATTTTATGAAAAAACAATACAAAAAAGTTACAATCAAATCAGTCAGAAACTTACACAATAACTAACTACAGGATCAATACCCTAAGTCTTAAATGAAGACTGGCTATTTGTTTCAGTTTCACAATTTGATTAATATTTCAACACTTAATACTATCTGAATTATATAAAAATAAATTATATCATTATATAAATTATAGTAATCTTTTTTTTATATTTTCTTAATTTCAAATACAATATGTACAACTATAATAAAAATAGGAAATAAAATCACCTCCGTTCCATGCTCGTTTTGATAAAATCAATTCACATAATGCAAATAAATAATTCACAAAATCAAATAACATAATAACATCTGAGTATGTTTAAAAACTATATGCATCAGCAACACAAATACTTCCAACTCTGACAATTTGACAAAGTGCTACCTTACGTGTCTTCAATAGCAGGCAGCCAGAATGCCATGTTAGTGCAAGCACTGGCCAACATCATGTATTTGGGGTTGAATTGAACACATTGCACAGGCCCTGGATGGTCAGCATTTAAAACACATACTTTGTAACCAGTATCAGCATTCCACACATGAACCCGACCATCTGTGGATCCACTGAATATAAACTGAGAATCAGGTGAGAATGATGATTCAATTGGAATGCCTTTGTTGTTTAAGTGGCCTGTGAATGTTTGTAAGGGAGTTCCATGAAAAGCATCGATTAACCGAATTATTGAACCATTTGTGCTGATTAGTATTGTTTTGCCATCTCGTGAAAACTTTAAACCAGTCCAGTCACACTCTTTTTCCTGGGTTAACTTAAATGTCACAAAAGGTCCCTAAAAATATAAATATTAGAAATTACAAAACAATATTAAACAATAAAGCAAGGAAATTATGAAATAGTATTAAAGTAATGGAGAAACAAAGCCTAAAAAAGATGGGGTTCAACAACTGGCAACAAGCTTTAAAATTACAGAACAGACTGGAGGAGGAAAAAGAAAGGGAAGGTACCAGTAAAGAACCAAATAACAGGATGATACACATCATGGGAAGAAGAGGAAAGGAGTTGCTTTACAAGGTATTTAACAATGCACAGATAGAACCAAAAGTACCACAGGAATGGAAAATAGCACTTATAGTAATAATATATAATTATAATTTCTGGTAAATAGGGTCACAACTCAAAATAGGGGACAAAAAAGGCATGCTGGGATGGTATTGGGCACAGACAAATATTTAATTTTCTTACCATCTTTAATACCAAAATGATCAATAAATGTTAATTGAAACCATTCCAAATTTAGTTCCTGGCTAATTGAAATACTAAATTTTCAAAGCAATGTTATTAACATTTCATCACCTAAGCAGCAACACCACACATTGTTTATTGGAGTTATTTTACTCTTACAATAAATTATCCATATTTTATTGTATTGCTTATATTTTATTTATTTGAACCAGGAACAATTTAATTACCACAATAAATATTTTATCATCAGTTTTTCTCTCTAATCTATCAACCTCAAATATACTTTTAGATGTGTGGTGTTGCTGCTTAGGCAATGATTTGTATTTTTTGAGTTGTGACTGTGTTCTTCCAAACTGACAATATGGTAAAAGTGATTACTGGATAGTTGGCTGGAGGGTAGCATAGCTACAGACACATGCCTCAAAATGGGCCCATTGTAAAAGTGGTTACTAATTATATATATAAATATAATCATTTAAAAACCTACTTCTGGAAACACTTTTATAATCACATAATTGCATGCAACTTTAAATAAATAAAACATAAATATTAAATTAATTACAAATTACCTTATCAAATGATCTTAAATCATATAACTTAATACACTCAGAATTAACACCTGCTGCAAATATAAGCCCTTCAGGATCATAAGCAGCTACTGGCCGACCAGCCAAATGCATGAGCCCCTGACAATTTGGAGATCTCAAATCCCACAGCCTCAAGGTCTTATCCATTGAGCCAGATAGAAAGGTATCTTCTACAGGGCTCAAACATAGTGAGACAACTTTCTTGGTGTGGCCTGGGAAATATCGAATATATTTGTTATCATGCAATGATAAATATCGGATTGTATCATCCACCTTCGTGGAACTGTGTATCGCGGTGTTTTTGGCGTGGGTGAAGTGAATTAGATCCACCCCATACTTTTTGCTGTTTACAGTGCGTGCTTGGGTGCCCTTTTCGCAATCGTAAATGACAATTTGATCGTCCTCACTGCACGAGATCAGCGTTTCGCCACTTGGCGAGAAATCGATGCTATTGATTTTATCAGTGTTTTCCCGAAAAACCTTCGCCACCCGGAAGCTTCGCACCACCTGATCAACTAGTTTCATCTTCATTCGGATTGTTTCAGCGGTTTGTTGAGAAAAAATTATTGACGCCGACGGCTGGGGCGCTAATCCAAACAAAGAAAATGGCGATGGACGTGTTGGACAGGGCTACCAATATTACGGATAATAATATTTTGTATGATTAAATCATGCTGTTCAAATAAAAAGCTAAATTACTTTCAATTGTATTGTAAATGCAATTCATTGCGCCTTTAATTATTCTGATTTTATGAACTGCCACAAAAATATATTTTAAGCCCATACTACTGCTTACTGTCTTGCGTTTCCTTTGCTACGTCAGTCAATCAGAGATCAGGTTGTCTATGGTTTGGACATTGATTAATCTTGGCAAGACTATTTTTGGCAAAATAGGTCTCCTATTGGTTGACGTATCAACGTTAACGGAAGGATGAAAAGGAGGAATATTGGCTTTGTCTGACGGATAAACGCTGACGCAGTAACGGAGGACAGAAATATATGCAATACTTAAAACTATTTTAATGTTGGCAACAATTGAAACATTTGAAATATGTTTACAAAAAATTGTTTGTTTAGTAGCAGTGTTGGGAAGTGGATTCATAAACAATTGTGAGTGGATCAATTAGAAGGTATGTAATACATATTTTATACATTTTATAAGCATTTGATTTAATTCTTTTACAATAATAAATAGTTTTTTATATGTATGCTGTAATTATTACCCAATTGAAATGATTATAAATGAAAGTTACAAAATATGTATGGGATGATAACACAGTTTGGTGCTTTTATTTGGTATATGTTATATGAATTATTTACATTATCTCACTGACTTAAAAGTTGAGACTCAATCAACTATTCTCTGTAAAACTTTGTGTAAGTGTAAACACCAACATTGAAAGTAACATTCTCTAACAGAACATTATATTTTAGATTTGTTATAACAAAGGAGTTTAGTCCCTACTATATAAAAATAAGTGTGTAAATGTATCTTGATGATTATTTTCAGCAATGTTGTGCATGAGAATATCGTATGATTACACTCCTCCGAGTTTCACCCTGCCTAGTGGAAAAGCCCTTTTGCTCATAAAAGATATAGCATATTCAGATGGAAGTTTTCTAATCCTGTATACAACACTGCTTTATAAGGAAGTGATGCAAACAAAATCGAATTTCTAAGTTTGACTTTTCTTTATTATATCTTGGTTTGCATATCTGTTGGTGGTAAAAATTACTCTACCTTTTATACAGGAATGTAGGCCAGAGCCAACTATTCATTTCAATCTTATTTACCCATATTGGTGTTGAGATTGAGTCTTATTTAAAAAATAGTTTACTCTTTCTGATCTTCAATCTCTTTGGTGCTATTATTGATCCTTCTCCTTTTGATCTAACTTCTGACCATCGCATCCATAGCATTTCATTTGCTTCCTTCTCTCCAGTGTTCTTTTTCCTTAATATTTCCTCGATTGTGTTTATCATATTTTATGTGGTACCTTTTCTTCTTAGTAGTAAATCTTGCTTGCAATTTTATTTTGTTCATCTATCCTCTAGCATTCTTATTGGATATCTATACTATTCCAGTTGTGTTAATAATGCTGTTTGTCTGGAGCTGGATCTTTATCTCCTCATTACTTATTTTATTCAGACTTGTTATTGTATTTTATGTTAATTTGTATTTTTTCTTTTTTTCTGTGAAAGTATTGATTATTGCGGGGAATTTTGTAAACGGGAAGAGTTGTGTGGATATGCCAAATAAAGGTTTTTTTTTCAGACTTCCCTCAACTGCTCTCAAGAACCTCATATCAGCTCCTTCAATCTTGGATTTCATTCTCCAATTCAGTATATATCATATGTGAGATATGACATATACTGTACCAAAGAATGAAATCCAAGATTCAAGCAGCTGAAATGAGGTTCTTGAGAGCAGTTGAGGGATGTCTGAAAAAAACTTTTATTTGGCATATCCACACAACTCTTACTACTAATAATACTCCATATACTAATATTAGTCTATAAATTGTTTGGTATCATACCATGTTTGTTTCTTTTGATATCCAATTGTTACTTATTGGTTTTACTATTTAATTGCATTCTTGAATCCAACAATCATTGCATTTATTATTTTAAATTTCATTAACCATTTTTGCCATCATTATTTCCTGATTTTCCTGAAAAAACATCTCTTCCCCTTACAAGTGAAGATATTTAAGTACATTCTAAATTTAAGCTGGGCCCCCAGCCTGGAGGTCAGCCTCTATTTTACGTCAGAAATGTATCTGAAGTGTTTTGTAAAGTCAGTGTTTAAAGGGTGTATATTTTAGCTTACTACTTTAATTACATGTCTAATTTATTTCATGTAAGTGAACAATGAGACAAACTGACATTTTTCTCTGAGTAATACTTAAGGATTATATTTTCTTTGGTAATACCCCATCATTCAATACACACACTGAGTCACTTGTAGTATGATATTAACTAGCACAATAGTTGCAGATTTATTGGTACCAGTTCTATTTAATATATACTCTATTGGGGCAATCTAATTTTTCATAACTTTTTAGGAGAGAAATAAAACTGTTCTGATACAACATAATGCAACTTCAAATACATTTTCTACACTGTGACGACCCTTTCGTATCCAGTATTACTGTAAAATTGTTAAATACCACCAGGAAACAATCAGGCACTTAATTTAAAATACAAAATTTAATAACATCAATATGGTCAAAAAGTAAAATAGACATAGATATATCTGATATATACCAATAATAGAACTGGTACCTATATGTTTGCTATTATTGTGCTAGGTCTACGAGCCTAGAAGGCCCATGGCTTGTTGGACCAAAAAAGAGCTTAAATAAGCATAGCCAACCAATAATAGAACTGGTACCTATATATCTGCTATAAAAGTGCTTTATTAGGCATAGCCAACCAATAATAGATCTGGTACCTATATATCTGCTATTATTGTGTTAGTTCTAAGAGCTAAGAAGGTCCATAGTTTGTTGGACCAAAAAAGAGCTGTATTAGGCATACCCAACATAACAGTTCATACAACACTCTTTCAAATAAAAACTCCCCTAACACAATACAATCAAATATAGAAATACAAATAAAATACACATTTCCTTAGATGACATTGCATGCCCTCCTACTTCACACTAGAGGTGTTGGCCTCTGCCCACGCTTATTTCCTCTCCCACGTGACCCTTTAGCAGCTTTCCACGTCTTTCCCAACCATTCATTCACCTTTCTGCAATCTCCAACCCACTCTACATTCACACCCTCTCATTCATTGCTAAGGTGCCACCATGTGTCGCGCCCCTTACTACACACACGCGGTGTATCTTAGCCCCATCCACACTTGTCTACCTCTCTCTTCTGACCCGAACCTCGCTCTTGCAATACACACGTTGTCCTTCCTGCTCCACTCTCCCCTGGCTAAGTAGCTCGGGAGTTGCCCCCGCAACATCATAACCCTTAAACACAACTCCCACCGTATGCTCATCCCGTTCGTGTTCTATAATAGCACTGCCCTCGGTGTTGACTTTTCGAGGCCTAGTAAGCTCTTTAGGAATCATCCTAGCTCCCTTTTCATAACATCTCAACTCTCGCAATTCCCACACTTCTACTCCATACAGCAATATAGGTTTTATACACGGATCCCAGATCATATTCCGAGGTTACCGCCCCATAAACTCTCCCATGTTCTCTTTGTTGGCCCCGAAACCATTCTCGCTTTCGTCTGCATAAACTCCACATACATCATAAACCCTCCTCTACATTCAAACCAAAAGTCCAAATATTTAAATATCAATCATTCTTCTCTTCCATTTCAGCTCCTCCACTCTACCCCTCCTACCCTTATTTCTAAACACCATCCATTTGGGCTTTTCCACATTCACCACTAGCTCTTCCTATTACAGTATTTTCCCATGTAGGAAATACATCATCCGCATATGCCTTGGTTCTACCCATCACGACCCCTCCCGCCTGTCCTCTCCCCAACACGTCCTCCTACTCCCTTCAGATTCTTCAGGGCATTTTTGTATAGCTCGTTCCTTTTTATTTTATCATAGGTATGCATTTTTCTTCCTTTTTTTCGATTAACACGTGATCAATTTGGTTTACAATTCTTCCACTGGCAACACACCTTGGTTCTACCCATCACGACCCCTCCCGCCTGTCCTCTCCCCCAGCACGCCCTCCTACTCGCTTCAGAGTCTTCAAGGCTTTTTTATATTGCTCGTTTCTTTTTATTTTATCATAAAATTTGAAGTCGATAAATAGGGCAATCCTATTTTCGTAGCTCTCTGCTTATATTTTCAGCGGCATGAAGACTTGATGTAGTGCTTCTGCTCTTTCTAAAACATATTGGTATTTATCCACAATCATTTCCATTATTTGCCCTAACTTATTCTTGATGAAGGTTGCTAGTATTCTATATTCTATTTTAAGAGGTGCTATGTGCCTGTAGTCATTACAATCGCTCATAGATGCGGCAGAGTATTGCCTCTGTTCAATCCTCTGTTTTTGTTCCTGCTTCCATATGACTTTTTCTATTTTAATCTTTGTAGAAGCACTCTTTGTTATGATAGCCTGATCTTTGTTTTCTTATGTCTTGATATTAATTCCTAAGTTGGTTTTCTTTATAGTTTGTTTCTATATCTTCTAGAAACTGTTTGTTTTATTCACACCTTTTAAATCTTAATATTTTTTTGGTAATCTTCCTTTGTTCTATGTTTCTGTGTTTTGCCTCCTATATATGTTCTTCTGTTTAATGCATTTTTCTTACTTTTTTCTTTCGATGAATACATGATCAATTTGGTTTACAATTCTACCATCTGGCGTTCCCTTGTGAATTTCTTTCCTTTCGACGTACGTACTTTAGACTTTCATGTATTTTTCTTCATTTTAATGAAATGTTCATTTTCATTCGTTTCTCTATGTTTGCTATGTCTACCCATTGTGGGCTTGAAGACCTTCTCTCAGCCAATTTTGCGTTAGCATTTCCTAAAACAATTTACGAGGTCGTATTTTCGTATTTCCTATATTCTATTCGATATAGAAGTCTTCATTTTCTTAAGTTATTTTTTAGCATAGCGCTCTCATTCTTATAAAACATATTCTATCTGATACGGGTTTAAAGTCCACAATTAATTATTTCAGTTCCTTCTTTACTACGAATCCTGTGTTGAATATTGAACACAGGATTCGTAGTAAAGAAGGAACTAAAATAATTAATTGTGGACTTTAAACCCGTATCAGACAATATGTTTTTAAGAAAGTCAATTGTACTAGTAAATTAGATACAATATATTTTTAAAGTAATAGAAATTTGTCTTTTTATGTGTTATGTATTGCAAACAGTGGTGCATCCATGAGTGAGGATTATCTCTCCCAAAATAAAGTATGAATCATATTTTTGAAGGATCTTATCACCTCAAATGTAGGCCTTATTGTATTTTTCAGCACCATCCCACCAAACCAAATATATGCTCTGTTATAGAATATATATGATGTTTCCAACATCCGATTATAGCACTTATTATTAACACACAGCTCAGTAATTGTATTTTATAATAAATACATGCTCTGTTAGCAAATAATACTTGTAATACATACAATATAAATTAATAATTAGTCTTATGAAGAATACAAATAATTCATTGAAAGCTTCTCTCACAGGCACTGTTCTTGGTCTGTATTATCTCCATATGCTGCTGGATAAAAGAAATTTTGTCTTTTTTGATTAGTTGCTAATATTTGTTAGATGTTATTTACTACTGTACTTTATATAACAGCTTATGTTTAGGAACACAGTTCAGGCAGCATGAAATTAAGCATATGCTTGCATTTATTGTGGCATTTATATATTTTTCAGTTAGCAACAGTTATTATTCTAGAACATGACTGGGCCTTGTAGGTTATTTGCAAGCCATACACATTAGGTAATGTGTATTCATGTTTCACATTGAATTAGTAAGAGCTTTAATCTTATAATAGTTGTGATTCATGTATGTTTTATTATTGTTATGCACATTTCTGAAACTGAAATCATAAAATTTGGTGATAATCAGCAACATCAACTGTGATGTATTCAGAAAGTAAATTCACAATTGCCTTGACGCCAATTTAGGTCGATCGCTCGCAATGTTTGAACTTAGAAACCAATTAGACTACTTGATAAATAGTCGATCGCGACATATTTTTAAAATAAAACGTATACATATATTATCTATACTGATGAAGCTCTAAATCAATGAGCAAAATCGATTGATTTGATTAGTCAGTTTGCATGGTAATTGACTAATATTACAAAATTATATATCTATCTATTAAGTACTATGTACAAATTATGTGAATGAAGAAGACTTGAATGTAAAAAATTATATAAAAAGGAGGAATTTTGATGAAAATGATATCTTTTATTTAAATTATTTTTGCACAAGAAAAAAATTACAAAATATGATTTTTATAATAATGAAAATGTTCAAAATTTGATTCCACAATTTTTGTATTTAAAACATTAATATTAATAAAAAAATTGGATTTTGATGAAAATGCTACAACTTTTTTATTGCCCACAAATAAAAACAAAACATGATTTTTTGGAAAAGAATAACTAATCGTTTACTGAGAATATATTTGAAACTGTTGATACGAAACTTAATTTAAAATTTGATTCCTAAAGTTCTTGTATTAATTTTTATACAAAACATTAGAGCAAAGATGAAAATGTTACAGACTGAAATTGAATTTATACATCATTTTTATTTAAATGATTTTGAGATATATTTTATATCCTGATGTAACAGTAATTTATTCAACCCATTATCATGTTCTTTACTATTATCTCTCTTTTGCCCCACAGCATATAGGTCACTTACTACATGGCAACTTTGATGTAAATATTTTAACCATGTACCAACTTCAGCATCAGATCGAATTTAGTGTCTATAATTGCACGATTCCCAGTTGCTTTCTATCCAGCAGCATGTACATATCATTGCTTTGTTGTATATTGTCAATGAGTTTTCATGTGAGTAGACAGGGGGCCTGTTTGCGAAAAAGCTTTATAGCAAATGTTACAAGTGTATGGCTTTTCACCAGTGTGAATTCGTAGATGAACTTTTAGTGTTGATGCCTGATAGAATCCTTTCTTGCAGATGGAGCACACGTGATTTCGATCACCTGAAAACAAAATTTTAATGTATAAATCAAGCTATACAGTAGATTTAAATAGAATAAATACACTTATAATCATCGAAATCATCACATATAATATAAATTACAGTATTTCCGCACTTTTCCGCGATTCATCAGATTTACAGAGTTTACATATCTACGGAGCGATCTAGGACTTGTGCAATGTTTAATCTCGCAATTCGTTATCTGAATGCATTTTGTACCATCATATTTGTCTTCAACAAGTTTAAGATAAGTTTAAAACTGGGTTGTATAAGGCCCAATTTACACATAAGCGGCGTCGGGCGGAGGCGCGGTGTAGGCAAGGTGCAGGCGCCACGTCGCACAGGCGATTATGATGTCCATATGCAGTGAAGGGGTGGACATTGCACCATATGTTTTCATAGAGGCGGCGTGGAAGTGTTGTGTCTGTCGCCTCGCAGCCACCGCGTCTCAGGCGAAGAGGCTAAGACGCGGTGCCGGCAAGTCGACAGGCACGAGGCAAATGCCTGCGCCTCGTTACCTAAGTGGGCATTGCACCATATGTTTATAAAGAGGGGGCGTGAAAGCGTCGTGCCTCTTGCCGCGCCGGCACCGCGCCTTCGCCATGTGTGAATTGAGCCTAAAGGCAATTTGACACAAGCCCTTGATTACTTGTAATCCACTAATGGATGTTGTATACATTTTAGTCGAGTTTACATTTCATAGCCCAGTGTACCTTACGAGTTTCACTAAATCTCTAAATATTACGTGAGCGTTTCACTAAATATATTAACGTTGACTCAGAGTTATGAAATTAAACTGCTTTTATATAACGCAGCCTAATACTGCTTAAAAAAATATAGAAACGTGAATTCACCTCTTTGCAATCTAGATTTTGATATTGTTAGATCGAATCAGTGTTGCACAGCAAGAGAGGATAAATTCACACATCTTAAGTGGTATATATTATGGTAAATTTTTTTGGAGAGAAAGATGCCTAACTTAATACTTTTTTAATGGACCCACCTGTATGTGTTTTAATATGAATTCGTAAGTCTTCAGATCTAGGGAATGCTTTTGGACACATAGTACATTTATACGGTTTTTCTCCTGTGTGGATTCTCATGTGTTTCTTCAGTTGTGACGAGCTCACACAACCTCGACCACAAACATTACATACATAGGGTTTCTCCCCACTATGCGATCGTGTGTGCACTGTTAACCTAGAAGGGTCGGGGAACCCTTTTCCACAAACATTGCACACATAAGGACGTTCACCTGAAATTAAAGAGTGATGTTTAATTCAAGTATTGTTTGTTTAAAAAATGTTATGTTATCGTAACATCAGACCAGCATTTAGCAAATATATTATTACTTTCAAAAGTGTCTCCTTAAGAGACACCCAATGATACAAAAACAATTGTCTTATTACTACAATAGTGCAATAAGACATACATTAATTAGAATAGAATATCATAGTTGCTTAGTCATACAAAATAAATTTCAGAGCCAACAAGAATGTGTTTTTAGTAGATTATCAGCCCACCAGGTTATAAATTTCATTAACATTCTATTACCGTTAAGATTTTTAATTTTATTGAACAACTAAATAGAAATTAAATTCCTACTTAATCTTTATCTTAACAGGTTAATAAAGTTGTAATAAAATGATGCCCAGATTTTAGATTGAAATGTTATGCCATTGGGTACAAAAAAACGCAATGTAGCATACCTAGGTATAATCAGTAAATTAAGATATTTAGAATGTTGTGTATGAAGATTGTTCATGGTCATGTTTTAAATTTGATTATATGACTAGAATTATGACTTCAGGTACTCCTACAATCATCATTAAAAATGACGCTATCAGCATCATGGGCCAAAATAAGCAGCTTAGTAAGTGAGCAACAGATAAGAACATTGGAAGATAAGGCATATCTAAATAGTATGTAACTTTATTTATAATGTAACGATATTTATAACTAACTTGATAACTAATTGTTATCTAATAGGCATTCAAGATAAGTGTGTTGAATTGGAAGAAGAGATAAATCGATACAGTGAGGAGATAGAAGAGTTGTATTTGAAAAATAAGAGTTTAGAAGAGAAAAACCCATTACTGAAACTAGACTATAATAGGTAAGAAACTAAACTACTCTAAAGCTTTTTTTAAACGTATTTTTATACAAGTAATATTATCTGATCATTACTAGTTTCACAAATAGTTTGTCATCTGACATCATGTTGTAATCTATTGGTCATTATTATTGTTATTATTAAAATCCCAGTGGTGTGTAAGTTTTATTCTTGGTGGCACCATTTATTATAATCGGCGAGTATAAAATGACCTATTTCCTTTTCTGTACGTTATAGGGGTACGTTTATAGAGTCCTGGAAAAATAGTTACAAAATTCCCTAGCTTCAACTTACCGAGATATGAATAGGCACAGATAAGTCAACTAACTTATTTTCTTGTTTTAACAAAACGCCATTTTTAATAAAGAATTTTCTTTTGTTACTTTCAATAGAAAATAGTGCAACAATTACTTTTTTCCTTATTATTTGAAATTAGAAAATAGTGTTTTCTTCAATGAATTTGCTCTGGAAACTGATCTGGCATCAATGTTTCATTAGAAAACAGGTCTTCAGCTTTTTCTTTTCGTTTAGATATGTACAGTCCACTCGTGGACACAGGCACAGGACGATATGGAAACAAATGGAGGAGTTCTTTCCATATCGTCCTGTTCTGTGCCATCTGTATCCTGTATAGACCGGCGTGGCGTAGGATATCATCTTTCCATCTTGCCTGTGGCCGAACAACGCTTCTTCTGAAATCTATGTCTTTACTGGATCAACCTATCTTTTTTCTAGCTCGTTCCGTACGTCTCTTTATCTCCTCATTCCGAATTGTATCTCTTAATCTCGTTTTCAACATCGATCTCTCCATCGCCCTTTGGCAGATTCGAAGCCTTATGTTATTTTGAGGGTTAAGGTTTCAGTCTATGTTGCTACAGGTAGGATCTATGTTGTTGGTGAAGATAAGAATATCGTCAGCAAAACGAAGGTGATTTAAGCGGTTTCAGAAGATGTTGATGCCTTTTTGATTGATAAATCTTTAAATACATTTTCTAGCGCCAGGGTGAATAGTTTGGGTTAAATTGTGTCTCCTTGTCTGACGCCTCTGTTGATAGGGATATTTCTAGTAGCCCATTCTACATCCATTTTGACGTGTAGTGTAGCACGCTCATAGATATACTTGACTAGGTTTTAGTATCTCAAGTCAATACGTGCTTTGTTCATCGCTTGCAGTACTGTCCATGAGTCGAAAGCCTTTTAGTAATCTACGAATATGTAGTGGTATGTTGTACTCATTGAATTTTTCGATGGGTTGGTAGATATCGAACCTCTGGTTGGGACGGTAGATTATAATCTTTGTCAGTAAGTTATAGAAGATTGAGATGAGAGAGATGGGTCTAGAGTTTTCTATATTCATACAATTGCAGCAAGATAGTATCTGCGTCTCTCTAGATAGTGTCTTCACAGTCTTGTTCAGTTTTGTTTATATTAGTTAATGCTGTTTTTCTTATTTTCTCAATTTGGCTCTTGGCGCTTGTTCGATGGGTCACGATTTATTATAATTAACACATGAAAACACAAAAATTGAGAAATTTTCTGTTAGTATACTACTGTTCAAGATAACATAAGATACATTTAGATCTGAAATACCATTCTATACCCCAAATCTCTCCATTTTAAGTACTGACGTTATTATTTTATTAAATTTTGATTCTCTAGAGAACTGGAAAATATACCAATTCAGTCCACACTCTACAAACGAATTGACGAACAATTAGCAGTGACAATATTAAATAACACGGATGCTATAAAAAAACATACATCGGTATTAAATGCTAAAAAGAGCGAGTACAATGGAATCGAAACGGCACGAGAAGTAATCACTCCTACTTTTAATTTATATAGAAATGAAGTGGCAGATTTGCAAAAGCTTGAATTAGAAGAGAAAATTTACGGGCAGTCAATTACGGCCGAAGAACATAAGATTAAATTGAAAATGGTGACGCATAAGAAGGTGTTCCACTATTCCATCGTGAGATTTGTTACCAATATTAATGAGTTGCGTGAAAATACACGTATATTGGAAGATATAAATGAGATTAAACAATCAGGAAATACATTGCTGAAACTGTATGAGGATCAAATTGGTATGTATATAAGAATAAGTAATCCAAATACATGTGTGATGATTGATCAAAAATTTGGCCCCCAAAAATATTTTTTAAATTGCAGTTTAAATTTTTTTAATATTATTTATGTAATAGTTATTATAATATAAAGTTGTAAATATATTCAATTTAAAATTTTTAGAAAACGAAAAACAAGCATCCTTGCAGTATAACAATAATCATTTTACAAAGTTGGAATACCAGGTAAAATGTCTATTACAACAATACAAAACAGATTTAGTAATTATTTAAATTTCAGTTTACAGCTATGCAGTTACCAGCGATTAGCAAAACTATGCCTTCGCCTTCACCAAAATCGACTTTATCCACATTTTCAGTGACATTAAACGCTCAGAAATGTTAGTTACTCCAGTTCTATTTCATGTTTTAAATTATTTATCAAACCTGCACATTTACAGTTGCTCTTGACCAGAAGGAACTTCAGAAAATAAAAGAACGCGAGGTGGAACGCCAATTATTACTAAAACGACTGAAATCTAACGATTCATTTTTGTTTAAATCGACTAATACAAACCCACCCATTACTAATGCTATTGTGGATATGAAGCCAAAAGAAAATAAACCGCCAGGAAATGTACAAATATTAGAGGATGTACAATTGAATCAACTAAAACGTAAAACAGCAACTACTCCAGTAGTTAAAAAGAGATTGAATAGTGGATTAAATGTAAGATTCCATGAGGATACGAAAGGAAACACCAACAACAATAACTTGAAACAACTAATTAGCACACCAAAACCGCAGAATATTAAAAAACCGGAGCCACTATCATCACAGGCATTTGGAAACACTTTTCATAAAAGTGCACCAAATAATTTACCAAGTTTTATGTTTGGTAACATGGACTTGACAAATAATAATGAAGTAAGTTTATAGTATTCGCCATTCAAGGGTTGTCATTTTCAAAGAGCTACAATTGTTCAAAATAAGCACTTTGTGAATTTACGTTCCTTTAAAAATTATCAAAAATATTCATTAAAACCCTGGTTTCCTAGGAAGCGGTGTCGATAAACGCGGCCGTTTTTGACGTCATTGTGACATCACAATAAAGTAGTTTGTGTATTTAAATAAATATGGTAACCCACAGAGCGGCATATACCTCAATGTTATGAGAAAAGTTATGAAATACGGTGGATTATGGTGCGTTATTTAATTACCTAAAATGTTTCTTGTAATGTGTAAATGACGTCAAAAGCGGCCGCTTTTATCAACACCACTTCCTAGAAAATCAGGGCTTTAATGAATATTTTTGATGTTTTTTACTTAAGGGAAAACAATTATGTAATCGGAAAGGATAGAATCTATTTGAATCATGTGACAGCACGCAGTACTGTTCAGTATAATTAAACTAAAATTCAATAAAACTACGGTTTCCTAGGAAAGCGGTACCATTAAAACAGTCATTTCTGACGTCATTTGATCACAAATATCCTTTTAAGTATATTTTATTGAATAACTCACATTTTTAAGCGAAATGCATTGTCTTGTTACAGTACGTTTAGGTATGACTTTTTTGGGAAACCATATTAATTTATATATACTTAAAACTGTTTTTGGGACGTAACAATGACGTCAAAAGCAGCACCTCTTATTACATACTATTTTTCTCTTGAGCCCTAGGAAGCGGTGTCACAACCAACAAACCAGGGCTCAAGGGAGAAATGGTATGTGATAAAAGAGGATCTATTTAAATTTTGACAGTGATCAGTATAATTGTTTTCTGCCACATTCAACTTCAACCAAATAAAGATAGTTGGTCAAGATCATCAATAATTTCATTAAAAGAAAAATATTATCTTAACGGTTTTGACTGCTATGTAATGTTATCTGTCATACAAAGGAATCAATAAATCAAATACGTAGAAGTGTTCATGGTAACCACATGAACTCATGAAAGTGGCTACCCTTGATTCACAAATAATGCAGAGATGTTCAATGTTTGTATTTTATTTTACAGAAAAAAGTTGAAATCTTCTCTCCATACTTTTCCACAAAGAAAAGTACTGAATTAATGAGTAAAAGTGAAGTAATGCCCACAAATGCAGAAAATATAAAAACATCACAATTGTCTGAGACGATTTCAACAAAATTTGCTGATGAGGGTACTTTCAAAGTACCAATGGATGTTTCAACATCACAAGGTTTACTAAAATTACTATACTAAGGGCATAACAGAGCGGTGTATGAGCCAAATTGATAATTGCGTTTCATAATGTAAACCCACCATGGGCCCTGAGAGTAAATTCCCTAGACCATTAATGGCCTAGGGCCTGCATATAGAAGAGTATCTATGTTGGGTTGTCTATGAAGTCGGCCTTTTCAGCTATTCGTTTGATTTTCTCCTTTAAAAAGGAGATCTTCAGATATTTAATGTGTCTATATTTCGCATATGCCATCTTCATCCGCAAAATTGTATTCTGTCACGTCTGAATAATCCTAACGTTGCGGTCGCTTGATCGTCCCCCAAAGCTGGATGCTATATGTCCAAATCCGTTTAAGTAGGATTGACATTCTGTAGTGTATTCCAAAGAGTCAGTACAGTTATCGCAGTCTTGTGTCTAGTTCTTCGCGTTTTTTCTACATATGGGTTTTCGATTTTAGCTATGCATCCATGGTCATGCCTAGGGGTGCGATTCTTGAAACCACTCGATTAACTGTTAAAGTCACTTCGAAAAATACGGACAATTCACGATGTGAGATCGTAAATTGGGATGGAATTTCGGTTTACTAATTAAAAAATACTAATAGAGTTCAATTATTGAACGACCTCCAATCGTGAATTGCCCGTATTTTGTGTCCCGAACGAGTGGTTTCAAGGATCCTTGGTGTATGACATTCTTGCTCCATTTATCTTCACCGAAGGTATTTCTTTCGTTCTACAGTATGTAAAGTGTGGATTTCTATAATTGAGCTTAACCTTTCATTTCTGTGTCCATTGCTTGACCTTGTCATCGGCTTTCTGCAGTTTATTGGTAGCTTCTTGTACGCTTGATCCGGTAGCTAATATAGCAGTGTCATCGGCATGCATTGCTGTAGTAACGTCGTCAGTTGAGTATGTCGCATGTATACAGTAGGTACAGGACAATACAAGACACTGCCCTGTGGAACTAATGCTTTGACCTCTTTGAAATTTGAGTATTTACCTTATTGTCTCACTCGTGTGGTAAGATATGATTCCAGCAGTTGCGCTAGATTGTTTGGTAGCATTTTATTTAATTTGCTTCCAGATTAATCAAAGGTCTGGGTCACGTCAAGGAAGATTGATGAACAGAATTCTTTATTTTGTATTTGGTCTTCTCAATTAGATACATAATTCTATAGATCTGATCGATGGTGGAGTGTCGATTTCGGAATCCGAATTGGTGGTTTGGAATCCAGTGGCTTTAGTCTTTTCAAAGTTTTGACATGACAGGTAGCAGGGATATAGGTCTGCAATGCTGTATGTCGTTCGGCGGTTTGCCACGTTCTGGCAGCATGAATACTTCTGAAGCATTCCAGCAGTTTGGTATCTGCCTTAGCCTGATTGCGGCCTTGCACAAGTATGTTCGCATCAGGATACCTTCCGCGAGTACTTCGTCGCCTGATACGGTCTTATTAGGCCCAATTCACATATAGGAGGCGAAAAGGCGAAGGCGCGGTGCCGGGACGACGCTTTCACGCCCCCTCTATATAAACATGTGGTGCAATGCCCACTTAGGTGACGGGCACCGCGTGTTAGCATCTTCGCTTGAGACACTGTGGCTGCGAGGCGAGAGACACAACTCTTCCACGTCGCCTCTATGTAAACATATGGTGCAATGTCCACCCCTTCACTGCAGATGGACATCACAATTGCCTGTGCGATGTCGCGCCTGCACCTCGCCTACACCGCGCCTCCGCCCGACGCCGCTTATGTGTGAATTGGGCCTAACAGACCGTATCCAGGTGCCTTCTTGGGATTTAGGTTGCGTCTTTCTGTTTTGACTTCACCTGGCTTTTCCAAATCAATGTTTCCCATTGTCTATGTTTTTTTCATTCGAATTCGATGCTTGGTCCCTCATGCGATGTGAAGATTTCTTCAAGGTTGCAAAAGATCCTGTTTTTGCATATTTTTTCTGATACATTTCCCAGTTTTATCTATAATGCGAGGGGTATACACGATTTGCCGTTTGCTTTTCCCTGTCGCTTTTCATAGATTATAGTTGGTTTCCATATCAATTCCTTTAGGTATGTCATAGTTCACTATTCCTTTTATTCTGTATTTCTCACATTAGTTGTTGTGAATTATTACTTAGGGTGGTTTAATCGGCTGGGTCGCACGACTGTCTCTATCTTCGCCTCAGATGGCGTTTTTCTTTAACTAGGTTTCTTACTTCCATTAGGTAGTTTTTCTAGTTAGTACCTGTGTATTAATCCAGGCCATGGTCTGAATCTAGGCAAATCTTTCTGTTTCCTGGTTGAGCTGTTGCGAAGTTATTGAAATTCTTTCATAGGAGGCATTTCCTGTATTTGATTAGCAGCAGGCTTTAATTCTTCAAGCTTCATATTATGTGACTTCTCCAACAAATTCAAAGTTCATCATATTCTACATTCGATAACAGTGGTTCCCAACCTTTAATTTGGCTCAAGCCAACTGATATTTCAAAACTTTTACGCGGGCCAAATATATATTTTAATTTTAAACGTTTTAATGCACAAACAATTCAAATTTGTTAAACAAGATTTATTTCCATATACAGCGAGATCTACTAGGTCGGTGACAAGCTGACAGGTGTTAGCTGATGTCATTCTAAGAAGAAAATTATATGAACATTTTAGTTAAGAGTTATAGAACTTTATATCTAATATGTTAAGATGGCGGAACTATGCTCAAATATTTGTTTTTTTCTTAGAATCCCATCAGCTTTCATTTCTCAGAGTTTGTCACCGAGCTAGTATATCACCCTGTATGAAAGAAATGTCTGAGAAACTGTGGCCATTAATACTCTATTTTATAACGCAGATGTTAGAAATATGACAATATCTGTTCAACTTGGTAAAATGAGCTACAGCAAAAGCTGCCGCGAGCCACATGTAGCTCTCGGACTATACTGTCCTATAACTACAGCTTATGACCTCAAATTCTCACAAAGTAAGATTCAGAGCCAACATAAAGTGTTACATTAAGTTGCATAAATTGTATGCCATTGCATTGTCTACTTATTATTAAAAGCTCGAAATAATTCACACTTTGCACCATAAGAAAAGTATAGTATGATCCCACCCTTAAAATACCCAAAATATATAGATACCATTCTTAATAGTGTTCTAGTATCTGAAAAATATAAAATTTAGCTCATATGCCCCTTTGATATATATATTATGTATATATATATATATATATATATATATATATATATATATATATATATATATATATATATATATATATATATATATAACCTGTTTTCCAGTTGATATTACAAATGATGGTGATGAAATCACATATGGCATTGATTTTTCCCCAACTGCTGAAGAAACTACTTTTGAAAATGATAATTGCTTTGGATATTCAGACAATAAGAAGGACAATATATTTTCCTTTATTAATATTTAAGTTTAAAAGTTTAATAACTGACCAAGAAACTTCATCCGAAAACAACAATTGTTATTTCCAGAGAATAAGATATAGAAAGATATTCCCTCAATTATTAATAATAAAGTTATAATGTTGTGTTAAAGTGCAGTGTTCATTTTAATGGATGCAAACACAAATTTATTTTTCACTGTTGCAGTTGTCAGCAAGGTGCATAATATTGTGCAGTTGTAGGGGCATTATGCACTAATGAGTTTAAATAATGAATATAAATTACTTCATTAGTATTATAAGATTAATGTTTCTCATGTTCTAATTGTAAATTAATAAATTACAACAAATTTATTCATACCAGTATGTGTCCTTTTGTGTATAATAAGATTACTAGGAGTTGTAAAACCTTTTCCACAATATGGACAAATGTGATCCTTCAGCCCTGTATGTATTTTCATATGCATAGCTAAAGAACCTGATCCACACAATCTAAAAATAATTGTAAATGTAAATTTTATTAACACATATTGGTTATTTGAACACTTACCTTTTTCCACATACACCACACAAGTGAGTTTTAATACCAGTATGAGTTTTGTTATGTGCAACAAGACTTGTATATCTTGAGAAAGCTTTACCACACACTGAACAAACAAAACTTTTCTCATTAGCATGAGCTCTCATATGTTCCAACAACCTAAATGACTGTGCAAAGCTTTTACCACACAATTTGCACTCAAATGGCTTTTCACCCGTATGCGTCCGTAAATGCCGCGTCAGGTCATCGGATCGTGAAAACCCTTTACCACACTCATTGCACAAATGTCGTTTAGCACTATCATGCACCTACAAATCAAACCTTTAATCATTTAATTAAACCGATCTTAAACAAATTACTTTTAAATGTCTACATAAAGTACTAGCACTCGCAAATTCCTGATTACATATTTTACATTTATGTGATGTACTTCGTGGATGAGTCTTTTTATGTATTTTTAAATCAACTAGTGTAGTAAAGCAAGATGTACACTCCTCACATGGGTATATTGGCTGTGCGGTATCATCTCGAATCTTCTTTTTCCGAGGTTCCTTTTTAATTTGCTCAAGACTGGTTTCAGTGTTATCACATTTATCATTCAAATCATCCTCTGCATCTGGTTTATAATCTGTACCAAAATAAGTCATTAATTTCTTACAATAGTTAACTTTAAGCTAATTCCTTTTGTATGCTAGTTTAAGACCCAAAAAATGGCCAGTGCACATGTTATACAAATAATTAAAGATTTGTTTCTCAATTTTCCAGTAAACCAAAAATTCTATCTTTATAGGGCTATCAGCTGTAAGTCATTTTCGCCAGTAAAAGGAGCTCAGAAGAGTTTAATAATCCAGTATTTATCTTATATTCACAAAAAACCTCTGAAAAACTATGCTTCACCAAAAATCACCCTCGATGGGGTTTAGAATTTCATTTGCCAATGCTCAATATAAGACTAAACCACTGAGCTGGGAAATTTTCCATACTTTTATAATCTTACATGATTGTATTAATATATTTAAACTATTCTTGATATATGTATATAATCATAATAATAATTGCGTTTTTGAAAATTGACACAGGCAAAATGTCCTTTTTCAATTCTAATAAAATGCAATTTCTCATGTGATTGTATTAAAGGTCGTTTTAGACAAAACAATTTCTTGACTCAAAAGTTAGTCAAAATGCGAAACAATCTAAATTGTCTTGTATCATACAGCAACTTATTTGAAATATTGAATTAGATGGTAGATCGAAAAATATAACGCGTTCTATTTGTCAAGGACTAATTGTATGGGAGGAGAATATATGAATTCATTTCTTGAACAACTTTTGAGCTAAGAAATTGTCTTGTCTAAAATGATTTTAATATATTTTTATAACTATTCTAGCTATTCTCAATAAATAATATACTTGAATGAATGCATATTTGTGAAAAATTGATACAGGTGAAGTGCCCTTCGAGTTTTTTTCATTTCTAATAAAATACTAAAAAATAATGTTCAACCAAAACCTAATCAAGATCATGTTACATGAGATAATAGCCACATAAAATATTTAGTTTATATGTGCAGTAGTTTTCCGAAATCAGGAAAAAAATGTATCACAGGCAACTATTTGTGGACAGGAGTGCAATTACTGAACAGAACATATTCAATTAACTATAAAAGTTGCTCTAGGCAAATACAGCTAATTCATGATTTGAGTTTGTTAAATGATGATTTATTTGTGTTTCTAAGGCTGGTAAACTGAAATTCCATATTTGATAGAGCAACAGTTAAATAAATATTTTCAGAATGAGTGGTATGGTTTAATGTAAAATATTAGTATTTTAATCATGAACACTAACCATTGAATTCAATAAGTATATTTTCTTCAGGTTTCACTTCATCTTTCTCAACATCTAATAACTTAGTGTCAATATATTGAGGAAACGTAGTTTGTTCCATAAGTGGTAATTCCTGTATTTGATTAGCAGATGGCTTTAATTCCTCAAGGTATATAATTTCACTTTTTCCAACAAAATGCCTCAAAGTTTGATCAGACCTCTCACACAATTGTTTGAAGGAAAATGCCCTTGTAATATAGTGGACACATTGAAGGCATACCTGGTCTGGCAATCCATCACCTTCTAAAACCTATAATACAGACACATAAACACTGGATAACACTTGTTATTGTTTGTGTCACCTCAATAGAAGTACAGGATGTTAACATTTCAAACAATCTGGCAGTTTCACCTACATCTTCGTTAATCGAAAAGACGGATCGCATATTTTGTTCCTCAGAAAGGCAGGTGCGACAAATTTTGTCTATTTGTATTGTTGTTTCAAAGGCCATTATTTTAGTAGTGTACACAAATTAACCACAAATTAACACAACCTTCAATTTGACAGATAGAAAAGTATTTTGTTGCTATAACTTTGGCATCATTGAAAGCAATAGCTAGGCATGAAGTTTGCTAAGAAAAACGATTGCCATCTGGCGATATTTTTAGGTAGCTTAATGGAGAACAAAATATTGTGCGTTATCATCGGCAACTTCATCTATGACAGTTCGGATGAAGTTTACGATGATACATTTGGTGTTTAGATTTAAATTTAAGTGACAGCCTGTGGTGACAGCTAAAGTGTTTTGTGCTTGGTATCTTGCTCACATGTAGTTCAGCTGGTTATCACTGTCAACTGTCAGAAATGGTTACCAGTTGTATGGGAGGGAACCATTCCTCCAGGTTTCCATGCATTTGTTCTCGTTTTAAGTGTCCGGTAAGATTTTTTATATATAACACTATTGACTATTGATATATGATGATTAATCAATGCTATTGATGATATACATCCCAGTAAACACATTATGTTGGTCAATTGTCATCCATCGAAAGTATTGGTATGATACTGGTAAAGACAGTATTAATTTGCCTGTATGACCAATCTTCAGCACAACGTCTTTTCGCCGATATGATGGGGATGTGGGCCAGACGGAAAGAATGACATAATAAAATCATCTACCCTCGGACTCACCAAATCCACTATCTTCCATGAAGATGGAACATTAGTAATAACCTATGCAAAGAACGGAAAAATTCTCTTGATCATAAGCTGTGATTCCAATGCACACCATACTGTTTGGGGAAGCGCAGATACAAATAATAGGGGTAAGTCTCTTCTAGACTATCTTTCGTGTACTAACTTAGATATAATAAACCGTGGCTGTGAACCGACGTTTGTCACGTCACGTTACCCTGCGGTGATTAATATCACTATGGCTAGTTTTAAAATATCGTACGCAATAAGTGATTGGTGTGTTTCGCCTAAAGTATCCTACTCAGATCACGTGTGGATCACATAGCACCTTAGTTTGAGCGTGGCGAAACAAAGTTCAGGAAGCCAAAACTTGCCGACAGAGGTGAATTCTTAAAGCTTCTGCCGAAACAGTAGGCTTGATTGATTACCGTGCAAGCAATTAACACAGCAGATGACACAAAAGACGTAGTTGGAGAACTACAGACATCTCTAGCAACGAAAGTTCATGACCTCGCGGCCAAGCGACCAAGCAACGCTCTGGTGGTGCTCGGAGCTGGAAAGGTTACAGAAAGAGGATAGAAGGCTCTTTAACAGGGCGAAGAACACCAAACGCGAGATTGGTTGGGAAGCTTTTAAAGCTAACCAAAAGTCATTCAAGTGTCTGGTCCGTCAAAAGCAAAGAGACTTCTGGAGGGGTTCTGTGGTCAGGTAGAGAATACTGTAGTTGTTACCAGACTAATCAGAGCTCTCTCTAAGGGTCCAATACAATAACTAGGATGTCTACGGAGGGGTGATGGTACATACACGTCCACACCGCCTGAAACTGCAGAAGTGGTTACTAGACATCCTAGTTGCAAACTGGACTCGAGTCCAAACTGTCATTGCAGCGCTCGTTCGCATAACAACGAGGACTAGAGCGTTGCTGACATGCTGGTAACTGACTATAAGATAACTTGGGCTATACAATCCTTCAAGCCTTATAAATCGCCGGGCTTAGATGGCGCGTATCCAGCCTTACTACAGTGGGGTCTTTGGTGCATCCATCGGCCACTGATAAGCGTTTTCAAGGCATGTATAGCTTTAAGATATATTCCAAAGGTATGGAGGGAGGTGAAGTTGACCTTCATACCTAAACCGGGCAAAGATACACCTCTGCCAAATCATTCAGACTTATTAGTCTCACTTCGTTCATGCTAAATCTCTGGAGGGGCTATGTGATCGTCATATAAGGAATGAACTGCTAGTTATGTATCCGCTTCATGCGAAGCAACATGCATATCTCCCAGTAGAGTCGACAGGGTCGCCCTCCACGAAGTTGTGAGTGAGATCGAGAGATCTATGGGGCCCGGACTTTCTGCACTAGTATTCATAGCATCGAAGGAGCGTTCGACAACGCTACTTTTGATAGCATCGAGAGCGCCCGAATTAAGTATCGTGTCAGTCCAACAGTCAACAGTGGAATGGATACTAAACATACTCATGTGGAGAGCCGTTAGCGTTAATGTAGGAAGCACCACCGTCAGACGAATGGTAACTAACGGCTGCACACATGGGGGAGCTCTATCTTTACTAATATGGATTGTAGTAGCCGACAGCCTTATAGAACTTCTAAATTCGACAAAATACTACACACTGGGGTACGCGGATGATATCACAATCATTCTAACAGGGAACTACGAAAGTGTACTAGGCAATATTATTTAGAGTGCATTAAGAATAGTAGAAAAATAGTACACAGAACACTTAGTCTTACGGCAAACCCTAGGAAGACTGTGATGGTCCTATTCACACAAAAACTAAAACCAAACAATTTAAAGATGCCAGTCTTATTTGGAACAATTCTTAAGCTGGCATCACAAGTAAAAAATGTAGAAATTGTTCTAGATAGCAAACTAAACTAGGGTCAGTATAAAGACAAAGTCAGCAATCAAGGCCTGCTGGCAGTGTCAAAGGGCAATTGGGCGCATCTGGGGATTATCACCTCGTGTTATCCTGTGGATTTATACAGTCATAATAAGATCCATGCTAGCTTATAGTGTGGTGGTCCAGAAGCGAACTAACTACAGCAAGTATAACCTATGATATGTTGTTGTGTAAGTGGTGCTATGCTAACAACTATCGCTGCAGCTTTGGAAGCAATGCTAGCTCTTCCACCTTTAGATATATTTTTTAGTGGGGAAGCGATGAAGGCTGCTGCCACCAGACTGCAGGTGGTAGATCTATGGAGGTGTAGAGGTAGTATAGGCAAACACGAGCATAACTTAATAAGGGCACATAAAGCCATTCCCCTGTTGAATCTGCGGTCAGACTAAATGATGCCAGTATATCTATTTAACAGACACTTTCGTATTTGTTCGCAAAATTAAAGACAGTCTGACGCCTCAACTCATTTCTTTATCTCTCCAATGGGCCAAGGGGCATAGTGAAAATGAGGGAAATGCAATTGATGGGTTCACACGCACTCGGCCCTGAACCGAGACTCATAATCGTCCTAAAGTCTTTCTAAAACAGATGGCGAAGCCTTAAGACGTGCCAACTTGCAAGACAATTCATATCAGGCCCGAATACTGCATTGGCACGTCTTACGAGAGGTGAAAATTACAGGAATTGTAACGGGTCATTGTACGATAAAGAAGCATCTAACCAAAATGGGATACGCTGTCGATCCGATATGTAGAGGATGCAACGGACAGACGAGGAGACGCCGGTCCATGCTGACGCGTTGATGTCGTAATCTGGAAGTCATTTCTGGTCGTATCGGTAATGATACATGATACACCACACCGTGGTAGAAAAGGCCCGCGGATGTATATCGGTCATGATATTTATGTTAGTAAGGTTGTTTTGAAAACCAGAGATTGTCCATCTTGTGTAAGATGTACATTCACCTGAAAACTGTTTTTTCAATGTTGTATTGTTCTAATGTCAAACTGTTTAATTGAAATTGAAAAGGATAAAGACACTTTAATATTATTATTATTATTATTATTTCCACAATAACGCGTCGAATGTTGGCTTCCAAGTGTTCAATAATCTCTGGCTTATCAGTGTAGATACATATGACTTCACATACCCCCAAAGAACATACTCCAGTGGTGTTCCACATTACACAACCGTGGTGGCCAGTTGACATGTTCATTTACTGTTTCTTGCAGTATTATTATAATTATAATAATAATAATAATCATTAATTCTATCGCGCATTGTATGGTATGTGGCTGCGTCTGGTTAGAACTATATGTATCTCATGTCAATACCATCCAATCGAGGCACACAAAAATTAGTAATCATGGATATAATGGAAGAATATAACCAGACTGTTCGAAGGAATCAGAGCTCGATACACCGACTCTAAGGAATAACAACTATACATTAAAATTCAATCATGTCTCTATACCTTTGACTGTAACGTTTTGAAAAGCATCATTTTGGAACACATGTGGTCCGATGATTCCTTCGGCCCATAAAGCAAACGATAACTTTTTGTGGATGTAATGGTGTGGGGGGTAGGTGAAGTCGCTTCTCTATTGAAGACTAGGAAGCCTTCCACGCGTTATTGCTGAAATACGACCAGAAATACAGCGAAGAGCGATCACAAATTGAACATTCAGATTACGCCATCTACGCGCCAACCGCGGTGGCCACATGCGCAAAATCATATTTAAACATTAATGGCATAAAATTATCTCTCAAAAATAGTCAGATTCGTGGCCATTAAAATTATATATAACCATCTTTATTAGACTATTGACCCTTCACGGGTCTTTCCGTCCCCATTAAAATTATTTTTCCGTGTTTTATTTAAATTCAAAGGTCTATATATCGAAGTGAAATACCCTTTATATGGTGATATTAGTAGTATATTTATCATTGTAAATTAATTGCTACATATATGTAACGACTGTGCCCACAACCTAAAAGAAATAACAAATTATTATTATATTAATCAACATTAGCCAAATCATGGTTTTATGTGCTGATATTATATATGTATATTAATCATTGTACATAATTGGTATTTTATAAGGAAATGTTAAGATTTAATTGAAACAGAAATAGTTCATATGTGACGACTGTGCCCGCAACCTAAAAGAAATAACCAATTATTACTTGCGTTTTGCAATTTTATTTTACTCACAGTAAATATAAGTCCTCGTGTAACTTTAAAGAGTTTGTAGCCAGTGATTGCAATAGTATCGTATCTAATTTGCATCATTAGTCTCTCAACCTGGAAGAACAATTATAATTGATACAAGATAGACAGTTATTAATTTCTAAATGAATCAAGACAATATATAAGCAGATTACGATATAACTCTGAAAGAAATTTTTAAATTGTAATAAATAATTAGGTCTGTTTGTGTGTGTGTGTGAAATTAATGTAAATACCGGGTGATTAAACTCGTCTCTTTACCAGCTGAGAAGCCTATTGGACACTATAAAGAAGTTTTTATATTTGGCCAAGATTTTATCTTATCTAACTCAGTTAATTAAAATTACAACATAATTTATTTTACTTTGTAAGTAAAGGTCGTTTTAGCCAAGACAATTTCTTGACTCAAAAGTTAGTCAAGATGCGAGACAATCTAAATTGTCTCGTATTATACAGCAAATTATTTGAAATATTGAATTGGATGGTAGATCGAATGGAAAAATATAACGCATTCTATTTGTCAAGGACAAATTGTATGGGAGGAGGATATATGAATTCATTTCAATTCATTTGAACAACTTTTGAGCTAAGAAATTGTCTTGTCTAAAACGACCTTTAGTTAATTTAGTCGGCATATTTTTATTTTTCAATTGTTAATAGTTTACACCACCTAATTTCCACTAAATATAGGACTTATGTACACATTATCAATGTGCGTCATAAGGGTACTATATCTCAACCTTTTTTTAAAACTGCTAAATTTAGAGCGTCTTTCTCGTATCCTCTAGCCAAAATCTCTATCCGTATAGATATTAACCTAAAGAATAAGCATAGTACCAATTTAAGCTATGAAAATTCAGTTAAAGATGGAACTACTCTGTATTTTTTCACAGCGTTGTTTATTGTTCATTATTTGTAGTGTTTGCTACTGTATGGGTAACAGTTGTGAGGTTGCCAGATAAATTTTATTAACTTTTATAGTTTATATAAGTATGCTAATAGTTTCTAGATTATGTTATTCATGGACAAGTTTAAAAACAGTTGAAACACTTGTTTCAAACTGAACGAATCCATGCGATTTCCTATAAAGGTGCCTTACACGGTCAATAATACTGTCAATCCTAGTACTGCCAGTATTTGCTTGAATCCTCCTTCAATATTTACCAAGTAATCAATTATCCGGATAAACATCAGTATTCTATTCATTCCATCATTACTATACCATTACACATCAGTAATACTATCAATATTTTATAATAATGAACATTTTAAACATATTATCGTACAGCAATACTGTCAATCCTAGTACTGTCTACTAGTATTTTACTTGAATCCGGATAAACGTCAATATTCTCTTGATTCCATCATTACTATACCTTACACGATAAGTAATACTGGCAATATTTTAGAATAATGAACATTTTAAACATGTAATTCACACATAAGCGGCGTCGGGCGCAGGCGCGGTGTAGGCGAGGTGCAGGCGCGACGTCGCACATGCGATATTGATGTTCGTATGCAGTGAAGGGGTGGATATTGCACCTTATGTTTACATAGAGGCGGCGTGGAAGAGTTATGCGTGTCGCCTCTTCGCCTATCGTGTCTTAGGCGAAGACGCGGTGCCGGCGCTGCGAGAGGCACGACGCTTCAAGCCCCCTCTATATAAACATGTGGTGCAATGCTTACTTAGTGACGAGGCGCGGGTATTTGCCTCGTGCATCTCGCCGCGCCGGCACTGTGTCTTCTCCTCTTCACCTAAGACACGGTAGGCGAAGAGGCAAAACTCTTCCACGCCGCCTCTATGTAAACATAAGGTGCAATGTCCACCCCTTCACTGCATATGGACATCACAATCGCCTGTGCGACGTCGCGCCTGCGCCTCGCCTACACCGCGCCTGCGCCCGGCGCCGCTTATGTGTGATTTGGGCTTTATTGTACAGTAATACTGTTATTATTCTAAAATATTGACAGTATTATTGATCGTGTAAGGTGCCTTATAAACAGATTACAGAAACATGTACTTAGAACTTACTTTATCTTTATTTATACTTAATTATTCTATATGTGTATAGTGTTGTTCGAAATAACGCACACATTATTATTATTATTATTATTATTATAAATAAAGAAGAAAAAACAATGCCTGATTTTATAATATACTAGGAAGAAATATAAATTATTTACCTCTATAGAGTAGATATCTGAAGGAACCAAAGACAAATAATGTAGTGGTTCTTTACTCTCATCGTTTATTCGCGCTGCCAAAATCGAGACCAACACCGTTCTCAGTACTAGCATTCCAAACGATAATAGAAAATAGGCGTTACCTAAACTCGACTGGCGACGCCTCAAATGAAATAACATTTAATTAATAATTATAGTTATTAATATTATATACATGATTAGAATCAGGATAGCGGACAGATAATTATCAACACATCAATTAGATGATATTAGTTAGATAATAATAATAATCAAGGTTTATTGACGGATATATTCATATAAATATATAATAATAAATGTAATACAGTGTGATTCACCATAGGAGGACATAAATGAAATTTTATATACACCAATGAATTCTAAGCTGACACAAAATAATTCCGCACGCGCCTCATTTCACATCTTTTGCGACATTTATATGTATATACTACTTATAAATGACGCAAAAGATATGGACCCTGTCCGATTGGCTACTACTAGTGACACATGCTGACTTCACTATTAGTATGAGCAGGTTGTCAGCATGTGTGACTACTAGTCACCAGTAGTAGCCAAACGGTCAGTGCCATGAATTCTATGCCCGTATTATAGTATTTTGAATATAGTATAGAATTCGCAATACGATGTTGTTCCTCGTTATCATAATTTTCGGCATACTACTTGTCTTTAACAAACCTACAAATACAAATTGTAACCGATATTCACGACAAGCTTTTAGAGGGTTCCCATTACAAAAAAATATTTGCATATCATTCATTAGCATACTACATTTTTCACACACATAAACCAAATTGAGTAGAAACAGAAACAGAAACGTTATGATAAATGAGCCTGTGAGAATGAAAGTGGTGTAAGTCAGATTTGAATATTTGTGGTAAGGAGAAGATTGTGGTCTAAGTCACATTTGAATTGTTTTGAAAAGGAGAAGATTTTGCGTTTGGTATTTATGTAAATGACGTACGCAGTTACATTTTTATTTATATTGATGATATGATTATATTGATTTCAAGTCTGTAACTACGCACGTGGATTTACATAAATACCAAACGCAAAATCTTCTCCTTTCCAAGACAATTCAAATGTGACTTACCCCATTTTTATTCTCACAGGCTCCAATGTCAAAAGCAAATAACAAGGTTTTTGTTTATCTATTAGATCTCAATATCGTGAAAATGATTGTGTCGATAATCTCGCAAACAAAGTAGTTTCGGATATAACTTATTTCGTCTTTTCGTCTAGAATTCAAAGTTGTAAGCCATTTCTTATCCAGTTATGAATCAGTCTATATATATTTGTGAGTGCATTATGAATATGATTTCAAATAACTACTTACCCAAAACTTTGAAATAATTGCACTAATATATAGTACAAGTTTATGGTGAACGAGAGTAACACCAATGGTGATATATGATCATCTAATTCCTGAAACACCTGCGTGACTCGATTATAATCGTCTCTTATGCTTTGCCAAAAGAAAGCTTGCCTGATCTAATAACTCACAAGGATTTAACAAAAACTGTTTAATTATATATATATATATATATATATATATATATATATATATATATATATACATGCAAAATTGTACCTATTACCTTCCACTGTGATGCATTTCTAATCCGAATACTAATTTGTTTAAACCTTTCCGCTAGTGCTGTGCTCATCACCATTATGAATAGATCCTGAACATTCCATATGAACATACAGATAAAGTTAGATATCTAAAAATTCCAATTTATTTATGGATATCAAAATGTAAAACTCCAGCACATATAAGTTTTTGTAACAATTCCGGGTCTAAATTATATGCTTGGTTAATTTATGATGGATGGACAGTGTAACTAGAACTAGTATATGGGCCAAACGAAGATGACAATAAGATATTTAATGATGAATTCTGGGGAAAACTACAGAACATAATTCGTTGGAGTGTTTGTATAGAAGGAGCTTCTCATTGGTTGGAACTCAGAGCACTTGTAAATGATTGGTTGGTTTATTTATTAGTCTGAGGTATATAAGGAGTTGAAATGAAATGGAGGCAAAATATTCATTATTCACGTATCAAGAGTATCAATTTTTGTAACGAAGATAGAATACATAGAAGCAGCAGGAGAAAATTCTACAAAAAAAAAACTAACAATAATGGGCATACAGTAAACACAGATTACATCGTGATCATAAGTAGGACAAAAATAGGTCTAGAAGAGAGATTTCTGAGTGCTAAGAAACACAAAAGCAGGACTACACATAAACTAAGAAAAGACAATATACTATAAAGAAAGACACAAGTGTAAACAGAACTACAATTATTAACAAAGTCAGCATAGAAAAAGTGAGTTGAAAGTTACTTACTTTTTCTATGCTGACATTGTTAATAATTGTATTTCTGTTTCCACTTGTGTCTTCCTGTAGCTAGGATACAAATAAACACATCCAACTATAATAGGGAATATGCCCATAGATGATCCATATTTCTTTCAGTCCGTCCGCAAGGAACATAGACTGAAGTAAAGTAAATACGGTTTCTAAAATTCTGACAATATTCTCATTTTGAAAATACCCAAAATTGGACACTTTTGAAACTTTTAGTAACTTTCGGGGAATATTCACAAAGGGGCAAAGCAGCTCATTGCTAATATTGCTCATAGCACATTGTTATACACGAGAGAATAAATTATCTGCCAAGAATCAGACTGATTATTACTCCCTACATTCTGTCCCCACATACGCTGCCTTTGCAGGTGTCTTGATAATAACAGATAAACTTACCAACAAAACCGAAGCCAACTGCGTTGAATATGGAATATAATTTACAATAAATGAAAATTGAGATTCTATCATACTTTTCAGAAAATCATCATTCTTTGACCGAAAGTACTGAATAGAATTCCAAATAGAGAAAATGTATTCCACTAGAAAATGAACCCACAAATAGTATCTATTGATATTATAAATTATTTAGGCTCGGTTGTATAAAGGCGAGTTAACTATATTGCCCATGATTATATTGCTAGATGTTGCACACATTCTTGTTCATCATTTCAATAGCCTCATGTACCACTATTTAGACATGGCAACGTCGCATTATGTGCCAAAGTGGTCAAAAGTGACGCTTGAATCACGGCTTGGAAATTAACTCGAGAGTTATAAGCTTTATACAACCGAGCCCTAGAGTTACCAAAGGTTGCTGCCAATATGAAAAATACGTTTAATTTGATTGTTTTTGATAAACATCTGGGGTAACCATATCCGATCATTTTATTTTCTAAAATAGACCAGTGCCGCATTAATTTTGGCCATCCTTTGCTCAGGTTGAGAAATAGTAGATGTATTAAAAGACCGGGAACGTAAATCATGACCACATCTAAAAAAGAGTAAGAATAGAATTATTGAAGAACTATTTAGTATTTAGTCGGACTAGAGATATTACGATTCACTGGTGTTTGGGCAAAAGGAGCTTAAGTTAGGAAATGTAAAGTTTACAAGCCGTTTGTACCAATAAAAAGAGCAGAATTTTTTGGTTAAAAAGACATAAAAACCTTATTTTCGTAAAAATTATGGCTTAAAGCCTTTTGCCCAAACATCAGTGATATTACCTTTTAGATCATCTATATTATAATGTATATGAGATACGTGTGTAAATTATGTCAATTATCTTGTATATTTCATTTGTATATATGTATGTATATTGAAGAGTCATATAATCTCGTTATTATGTATAACAACCGCAATGACACTAAAGATAGTAATATTAAAAAGAGTTATTTGTATCAAGTATTTGCTTGAAACAACCAGGAATCGTTATCCGTTAATATTACAATTAATTTAAAATTAAATCTGATTTAAAGGATAAATAAAACGATTTTTTACTTTGTTTTTTATCACACTTCAGTTACACTTTGCAACTAGTTTCGGCATAGCTCTAGCCATTTTCGAGCTCCTCCGATGAGCAGCTCGAAAATGGCTAGAGCTTAGCCGAATCTGATTTGTTTGGTTAATAATTATATACCCTTGACACCTCAAAGGGACATAAGAGCTTTAAAACACACACACACACACACACACACACACATATATATATATATATATATATATATATATATATATATATATATATATATATATTATATAGGTCTTTATTTTCTAATGAGCAGAGACTTGATAGTCAAATCGTAACTAATATTTTTAATTTTTTTTATAAACTAGAAGCAAGTGTACTTACTGCATGTTCTAAATTCCAATCCCCGTATGATTAAATCCAGCAATGACATACTAGACATAAGTAAATGCGAAATCAATATCATGCACGAATAACCAGTTTTTTTGCTCCTCCACGTGAACTCCAACTCGTAAACATCCTCATCGAAAACACCCTTTACTGGCATTAAACCGGCACACTGCGAGAGAATCACGATGAAACGTAAACTCTTATGCAAGCTCTCTTTTGGGGTTTCTCTTTTTTCAAATTTGAAACTTCCATATGTATTCATTAAGTCCATCATTACACGCTTATTATTCTTTCTGGCAATTTTTTTTACTGATAAAAAGTTGCAATATTAGCAACAGCTTTAATTAAATTTATTACATTATTAACACGAGTCGGAACAGTTAATTATAGTGAAATATTACAGTAGGGTGGATAACGCTGATAATACTTTATGTCCTTATCTGTTCGTTGTCTGATTAAAAGGACCGATAGTTCGCTACTGTATATTTCAGCCACTAACTGTCGGGACTTAATAGAAAACATTTCATACAGATTTAAGTGCATTTTATTTTTGCATTATGCATACATAATTTATTCAAGTACATTTACTTTTTTTGCGATTACATGGGATAGTGGGTAGGACTTCTAGCTGCTGTCTACGGTACTTGTTGCAAATTGGAGTAGCACTAATTCATAAGTTACAATTGCACCAGCAACCTGTAATTTAAGAATATGTGATAAATTGATAATGGGCAAAATGTATGATTTGAGAAATGATATAAGCAGCTTGGAACATTATATATAAGTAATTAATTTATTTCTACTTTTCTTTGTAATCTTTATTTTTATTTGAACCTTTCTCATTCTTTATCAGCCCTTTTAAATCTGTTGACATTTAGGGAACACTGGAAAAGTACTAATATAGTCAATACACAATATACAGTGCTAGCCAAATAAAGAACGCACCCAGGTGGAATGATGACGTATGGTGCTGAGATACTTATGATGGCCAAGAAGTCCATATCAAAAATCCACGTTACCGAGCGAGCCATGGAAATGATCGTCCTATTATTTCAAGACAAAGTTCCAAATTACCTTATCCGAAATAGAATTGGAGTTATGGACGCAGTGGAGCGAATACACTCCCTGAAGTGGAACTAGGCAGGGCATTTAGCAAGAACCACATATGCTAAATAAACCAATAAAATCGTAGAGTGAAGACCCATACAGGAGAAAATCAGAAACAGAGGCCGACCACCAATCAGTTGGATGGATGACAAAGCTGTATCAATTAAACTAGATACAGCTAGCCAAAAGTCAAAATGTTTGAAAGGCCTGTTCACCAGTGGACAACAATGGACTGATTAATGTTGAACATCTCCTGGTATCCTTATACACTCCGATACACAACGAGGTACTGGATATTATCGATGTGTGGCTTAGCTCACCTCAGTCCATGCAATCTGTACTTGCTGTCTAAGTTCATCTTAAGTATTTGGGTGATGCTCTAGGCTAGGAGTTGCCAACAAGTCGAACGATCGACGATCGCGAAGCCAATCTTGGTCGATCTTAACTTCGAAGCCCATTAGACTACTTGATAAATAGAGCACTAATGACAATAAGTCGAGCCGGAGACATTTTTAACATAAAAATCTTATGTACATAAAATTATACAACTAAACCCCTAGAAGGAAAATTAAACGCCATCTGGCGGCACCACATCAATTAGCAATGCACACCCATATGGTAATAACCGTCAACATGCTCATGCCATTATGATCACCGGGTAGTGCCCTCTATGGAATAATATTCCAACAGAGTGCTTGAGATATCAGCACAAGGCCAATCTTATAAAACATATATAAGTGTGAGTGAATCCACGTCTTAGCAATCTACATATCTAGATTTCGATCTTATTAGATCTCATATAACCACTCGAGATATTGCGTGAATTCATCCTCACTAGCTGAGCAACACTGATAAGATCTAATAAAATCGAAACCTAGATATGTAGATTGCTAAGAGGTGGATTCATACTAGCGGAGCTAGACTGATGAGATCTAATAAGATCGAAATCTAGATATGTAGATGGCTAAGAGGTGGATTCACACTTATATATGTTTCATAAGATTGGCCTTGTGCTGATATCTCAAGCACTCTGTTGGAATATCATTCCATACAGGGCACTATCCGGTGATGTTATGTACATAAAGGTTGGTCAGCCCTGCTCTAGGCATTATAATCTCCGTCCTATTAGATACCATGTTCTATGGTGGATAAACCGGGAGACCTGGCGGACAAAGGCAAAACATTCACTTTATTCAATAGAAGGAATCTCGCGGCATTATTGCAATATGTAATGGAGTGTTTTGCCAAAATTGCTTTCACGGACAGGAAGAAGATATAGTAATAAAACAGGTTCCAAAATGAGATCAATGTAATGACGAGCATTCACTGTGACATCAATAAAGACTAGAGTTGACCAACGTCAATGGGAAATATCACCCCATACCATAACTCCAGGCATTAACCCAGTGTGGCACTTTTGAACAGGGACTCGATACCCTCTTGCCCTTCTGATGCCCAATCTACTATCAGACCGCCATAAAGAAAACCTGCGTTCGTAACTAAACACAACTACATTCCAATCCAAACCCTAGTCTGTTTTATCTCTGCACCATAGTATGAATGTTGTAACGTAAAGTAAATTAAAATCACATTAAATTTTGTAATATATATATTTACTAGTGCTTACTTTTACAATAATCGCTGTGGCTTTTTCTCATTGTTCTGCCTGCCTCCAAGGTATCCAAAGGGTGGATTTAGTTCAAAGGGGAAACCCTTTGGGATAAGTGCCGGTGTAATCTTGATCCTGATTGGTGCATCTAATTGTATATTGATCACCACTTTTGCTATGTTGCCAACAAATATCTTAGGCATCCAACTGATGCCGGGAAAACAACAAAGTTTCACAAGAGCATAACTCCACTAATACCCAATATATTTGGGTGATTGTTAATGGTTGGTGGTTCTAATCAATATATTGTGTTATTTTAAAGGTGTTATGTCCGTGTGTGTGTCCTTCAATTCCAATCTAGAACATCGGGCTGTAACATGTATTTTCTAATCGGGTCGGTCCGACGCTAGCTGGTTCCTGCCCAGACCTTCATTCCCTGCCCAGACCTTCATTCGTTGCCTCATTGATGGACGCTCTTTTGCATGTAGATTTCGGCCTGTCCCTCTTTCTTCTCCCCTCTGGATTTCAGTATAGCCTTCTGCGCTGCACATTCTGGTCGGCGTAGGATATGACCTCTCCAGGTCCACTTGCGACTGTTGATTAGCAGCTCGTTTGGTTCTTCATTTGCGCGTCTATAGTTTGTGGTTTGATATTTGTTTCAGGCCAGAATACTCAGAGGATGCGTCTTAAATAGTAGTTGAGGATCTTTTTGCGTTCACGCTCATCTAGCTTCGATGTCTCGCATCCATGGAGTAGTACTGACTTGATGTTGGAGTTGAATATTCGAAGTGTTGTGTTGGTGCTATGAGAGGTACTGGTCCATATATTCTTAAGATAACCAAAAGTCGCTTTTCGAATTCGGTGCTCCACGTCTTTGCTCGTCACTCCATTACTTCTTAGTGCCCTTCCTAGGTAATTCATCTCCCTGTGCCACTAGTTTTCCTTTCAGAATTGGCTGCGCATGCTCTCTCATTGTGTTGATGCGCATCTTCTTTGTATTTTTGCATTGAAGTTGACCTGTTTTATAGGCTTCCTCGATCACTGCATCTGTTTTGGCCTGCATGTCGCCTAGCTTGTGTTTTAGGCCCAATTCACACATAGGAGGCGAAGAGACAAAGGCGCGGTGCCGGTGCGGCGAGAGACACGACGCTTTCACGCCCCCTCTATATAAATATATGGTGGATTAGGTGACGAGGCGCGGGCATTTACCTCGTGCCTCTCACCGTGCCGGCACCGCGTCTTAGCCTGAGACACGGTGGCTGCGAGGCGAGAAGCACAACTCTTCAACGCCGCCTCTATGTAAACATATGTTGCAATGTCCACCCCTTCACTGCATATGGACATCACAATCGATTGTGGGACGTCGCGCCTGCACCTCGCCTACACCGCGCCTCCGCCCGACGCCGCTTATGTGTGAATTGGGCCTTAGAAATACTAAGCCGTCTGCAAAGTCACGGTCTTCTAGTCATTTACTTATTGATTCCCCACGCTATGCCTCTGGTTGTGTTTAGCCATGTCTTGAGTATACTGTATCAAGTACTATGATGACTAAACTACCTTCTTGTAGTACCCCTCCGCACTCACATTGATCCTGCTCGGACAACTTGTTTTTGTGTTTCACTTTGTAGTTGAAGTGGTGGTATGACTCCTTGATGGTGTTGGTTATTTTTCTATTTTGTGTTCTAGCACATTCCACATAAATTCGTGATTCACGCTGCCTCACGCCTTTTTGAAGTCGGTGAACAGCAGGTAAAGTGGAGAGTTCCATTCACTTGATTATTCAATTATTATTCTTAGTGCGTGCATTGATTTGTTCTACACAGGCTCTTTGTGGCCTGAATCCTGCTTGTGATCTTAATATCCTTCTCGTGGTTTCCGGTTGTGGAGGAATAGTATTCTCGCGAGCACTATGTATATTATTGGTAGGAGCATTATACCTTGCTAATTGTTACAGATGGACGTATTGCATTTCTTCGGTAGTTTTATTATTATGCCCCGTTTTTCATTCTGCTGGTATTTTGTCTTGTTCCCATATTTGGTTGAGGATGGGAAGCAGTATTTATGCGGTTAAATCCGTCCTGACTAGCGACTGTGTTTTTTGTTAATTGTCGGCTCCAGGTCCTGTGGATTTTTAGGTGCTTTATCGCCAGTTTAAAAAGCTTGGTATGTTGGTATTTATGTTTAACACGGGATCAGCAACGGTGTTTCTTGATCGTTGTTCTGGGGTTGGTGCTTGATTTATATTCAGTAATTTTGTGAAATGTTCCTTTACTCTTACATTATTTCGGAATTCTATGATAACTTGTCTGTCTTTCTTTCTCATGGGTTTTTCTTTCCGGTGGCAGGCCTTTGTTAACCAGCTTCTTTGTTATTCCATATAGTGTTTTGGAGCCACCTCTGCTGGAAGCCTTTCCTACTGCGCTTATGAGGTTGTTTACCCATCCCCGTTTGTCGTTTCGGAAGCTTTTCTTTCTCTGTTTATTCTCCTGTAGTAGTTTCTGGGAGTTTGGTTTTGGCGTCTAGTTTTGCTGTTGTTTATATTTTATTTGGCACCATTCCTTTGGTGGATTAGTTCCCACGTTATTATGATTATTCATTCCTGCCCTTTTTTTGGTACATGGAGAATCGATTCGTGTTCCTCCTATTTCATTTTAACATATTCTTGGAATATTTTGGAGGTGCATGGGTCTTTTAGAGCTTCGATGTTGTATCTCTTCAGTGCCTTCTCTGTCTATCCTATCTTTGGTTTGGCTACGTTTATTGTTGCAACGACAAGGTAGTGGTCGCTTGCAGGAACTTCCTACATTTCTTTATTATCATTATGTGTGGTGTATTTTGTTCTCTGTGTGTGCATCTGATGAGACCCACGTACATTTGTGGTACTTGTGTGGGTCAAATCCCACAATGAGGTCTCTCACCGTTCTTGTTCACGGTTCCCATCCCATACCTTCCAATGATGCTTCCTGTTGCTGTTGGCACCTTTGGCGTTTAGGTCGTCGATTACTAGGATTTTGTCCTGTTTACTGATTTTTCTTAGGGCGTTGATTAGTTGGTCGTAGAAGTTGTCTTTCTTTTCTTCGTCCTAGATTTCGGTGGAGACATAGCATTGGACGAATGTGATGCACCTTGCCTTGGTGTTGTTGCCGTGATGATCGTTGGGGATATCGCTTCCCATATTAGGAGACTGTGGTTTCCCTTGTTACGCAGAAGTATGACTCGCTATGCGCAATCTTCTTCTAGGTCCATTTCATCTGACTTCACTTAGTCCCAGGATTTCTAGGATGTATTCCTATTTGATTTTTGCTGATTTGGGAGAGTCTTCCTGTCTCGTTTAATGTTCTGATAATCTGATGATTCGTGTTTTCATAGCTCGTAATCGTTTTTTCAGTTCTTTTTCTAATATTTGTTTTGCTGTTTCAGGAATAATTGTTTTTTCGAATATTTTCAGCATACAGTATTCCAATATTTCATATGTTGGACTGAATCCCGTAGGGCATAGGTTCCCAAACTTTTTGGCCTACCGCCCCTTTTCCAGTTAAAACTTTACTCGGCGCCCCCTGGCTTCAGCAGTTATTAATTACAACTTGAATGTTGTGTGTATAATTAAAAAATGAAGTACCTATTAACTATAACTTCAATGACAACATGAACGAATGGGTTTTCTTATTTTTTTGTACTTTCGCAAAATATTTTTATTCAATGTCTCCCCAATTCCACTAGCTGCTATCGCCCCCGTGAATCGTTTCACCGCCTTCTAGGAGCGGTATCGCCCACGTTAGGAGACACTGATGTAGGGTAGCCTGGTTTGAAGTTTTCATTCTCTGAGAGGGGAGAGATTTCTGGTCCTTGATATCGCGTTGTGATTTCGGGCGCAAGAGCCTCGTTAGTTGCTAGCAGATCCTTCTGAGTGCGTTCTCTGTTTTGGCGGAGAGTGCACATTTCTATTACATCGAAGGCTTCTATTTTCGATAGCAATGTTGTCTTCACTGTGGCGACTTTTAATACTTGCTACGTGTTATATAGTAACCTTTGATTACAAAATTTGTAGTATATTTTTTTGGCTTCATCATTGCTTCATCATTGCTAGACCATTTTATATATTTTTTATGATCACTATGTACGTATAAGCCTTCTGACAAAACAATAAAGTATGCAATAAATACAACTATTTGTTAGTTCTAGTAAGTATATAAGTATAATATGGACAAAACAAAAACAACACAAATATTACAATGGAGTTACTTCCTACTTACATTCAAGACAAGCCCTCTAGTAACTTTGAACATTTTACATCCCGTAAGTGCTGTAGAATCTCCATGGATTTGACATAAAAACCGTTTTACCTAAATCGAAAAAACATATAAAAATTGTTTTTACTTATACGTATTATTCTTCCATACCTCGACGTTATAACATTCAGATGGTAAAGAAAATAACAAATGTGCAGGTTCTTTACTTTCATCATTAATCCAAGCTGCATACAATGAAACTGCTATTGTTCTCAATATTAAAAATCCAAAGGAGTAAACGAAATAAATCTTTTCAATTGTACTTTTCATCGTTCTGAAATATATGTTTTTAATATTTTATATTAATAATTTAATAATCTTGATAACAACTACCAATAGTGAACACATAGTTTTATGGCTTATATAATACTAGTAGTACCTCAAACTATTATATAACTGTATTAACAAAAAGAACAAATTGGTTGCAAATGATTTCAACACAATAAGCGACAGGGCCTCGTCCAGTTTTTTATTCATTGTGCATAATCGGTTATAGTCTTCACGGATCTCAGTCCAGTAATTGATGGACGTTCGATCTCCACAATGCTTCAGGCGCATTGTAATTTGTTTGAAACGAATTGCCATCGCTGAACTAATTATGATTATGAAAAGATCCTCGTAGTTCCAAGCGAAAGTGCTTACAATACTAATTCCCTGAAATGGAACTGTTAGTAGGTTATTGTAATTGGTATACTTTATGCTTACTTGAATTAAAATTGCTGAGATATAATTTAGTTCTATGTGTTCAAATACTTGTGGGTAGATAGTTTTGTAGAATGATATTATTTCGACTGTCTTATTATTTCGTTTGAATGTAATGAATACGTTGTTAGCTAATGCTAATGAATGTTCCACTAAAAATATACTTGTATTAATTTTCTGTTTGTATAGGGCCGCATTAATATAGCTGCTTTTGTTTATCGATATTAGCTACCCCGAACTGGAGTTACTCATCTTGAATCGATAAAAAAACACACACGACTGTGAAATTGTATCATCTACAATTTCCATAATATTACTATATATACAAATTGATATGATGAATGCGTTTTAACGTGATGATAAATAACTTCATTTTCGTAAAATGGAGTATCAGTTTAAATTATTGGCGCTTTCGTTTAGCATGGTTTAGCATTACTAGTCGCCCCGTGGCGTATAGTATCGCGGTCGTGTGCCGCCGGTTGTAAGGGCCGAGGTAGAATTATGCGCATCGGAAGCGGCAAATAGAACACGAACAATAAGCCCATACCAGCCCAGAGTGATAAACGAAAGGCACTTAGGTGCAAGGGACGAGGTAAAATCGTGGGTTCCAGGAGCGGCTCGTACGGATAATCTAACAGTCAGGAATAGTTTCAGAACAATAAACGAAAGCGGCTTATATGTCGCCGTTCTAGGCTGAAAATCTTTTACCGTTCATGTCTATTACTAGGTATAAAAATAGACGTCAATTTTCTTAGCTACTCCCTAAATGTTGCCACTCTAGACTATAAATCTATATATCCTTTGGCTCGGTTGTTTAAGTCGAGGTAACTATAACCCGTGATTATATTGTTAGATGTTGCATACATTATTGATGACCATCTCATAGCATTATGTACCTCTGTTTATATATATATATATATATATATATATATATATATAGCAACGCCACATTATATGTAAAAGGTATGAAAAGTGACTGATTTGAATTACTAATCCATCACTTTTTACATCTTTGACATGAGAGTTAACTGCTTCATACAATCAAGCCTAAATCTACTATCTATAATATAATATAACCTTTATGACATAAAATAAGGGATATTTACCAGTTGCAAAAAATATTAGAGCACATGTTGTTAATTTAAGCCTAAAATTCATTCCATCAGGATAGCCGTAATTTCGTTCCATCGCCATATCGACATTAGTCCAGTCTTTAATTAATTTTGGCCAAGCTTTGGCTAATTTTAAAAATAGTAAAAGTGAAAACATTGCATTTATGTAAAATACTTGCTCCACTGAAAAATAAACTGTATATTAAACTAGTCAAGAGTAATGCATTTTAATTTGATTTATTAGTAATCAATCCTTAATGTTAATATAATATTATTTATCTATATTCGGAATGTTGTACGCGTTCAATATAAATTATTATTGGTATGAAACCAATAAAATAAAATATAAATACAAATAATCACAAATAATCTTAATTTTAATGAAAAACGTTATTAAAATTAAGTGTTTATAAAATGGTGTATCCACATATTTCCGGCACGAGATACCAATATTACTGCGTATTAGAATAATTATGTACAAATAGTGGTTTTATCAATGAATATACATACCGACTTGATGTAATATGTATCCATTGCCTATAAAATGGTAGAATATAATACTTATAATGACAACAATATAAAGTAGCGTAAATAACGTATAAAATATTTTAATGGAAATCCATCTAAAATTCAGGGCAGATGCATTTTGTGAAAATATACCATTAACAGGAAAAAGCGAAAATGTCTGAGCTAATCCCAATACTAATCTCAATGAATTGTGTATTGAGTTTATATTCAGATGTAGGTCCTTTTTTGTTTTCTGCTCTTGAGCCATCTAAAAAATAACAATTTATGAATAATAATACCGCTAACAACTGTGTCAATAGCTTTTGGTGTCGACTTGTTATGTGTATAGTAATAGCCTGGTAATAGTAATAGTAATTGTTATAGTTATTGTATTTGTTACAATTCTGTAACTGACTATCGGCCTTCGGGTCCTTTTGCCGTGTGTTACTGTATGTGTATGAGTGATAGGACTTGCTACTTCAGAAAATCAACCCCGCGTTTTCTAACGTTTCGTTAATTGTATCCCAATGACAAAATGACAACCCCGGTCGAGAGTTGAACTCGGGCCGATGGTTGCGAAGCGAACTGAGATCCCATAAATATAAATCGAAATTTTCTACCATAGACAATGCTTTCTACACTACTACCCTACTACTACTACTACACACTACTATACTAGTAACTAGATTTATTAATCCCACAGAAATATAAATTGCTACAATTGTCTGAGTAATAATAATATATACAAGCAAATTACTTTATTATGGGAATAATAAATAATCTTTAGTCACTGAATAAAAATTGAGAATTTATAATCACTTCTCAATTACTATATTCTCGTATTTTACGTGTTTTCAGTACGGCACTTCTGTTTACAATTTAGATGCATTCTTGCAAATGCGGTATTAATGCGCAGCAATCTATCCAAGTTGGAAAATCAGATATTATCAAAACACGTGTCTGTCGATAACAGGTTAAAACAAATAAACGCCTTTTGCGTTATTAAAAGGGTGCATACAAAGTCAAGGTAGATATTATAGATTTATAGGTAATGTAAACTCATGCTGTTATTAATAAACGTATTTGTCTATAAAATATATTTATATTAATAATTATTAATTCGGAAGTTGTCAGTAAGTATTATGAAGAATTGTTAGATTATGTACCTGTATCTGTCGCGCTACTTCATCAGTCTCTTTTCTTCTCACCAGTCGCGCTCACATATTTATTTAAATTTAAATATTTTATAGTATTTGTTTATATGAAATCATGAATAATATACTCGCCACCATAAATAAATCAACACCCAGCAAACGTCGATGTATTTTGATGAAAAATACGTGGATTTTATTGCTATTAAAAAACAATGAAAATTTCAGCAAGATACAATGAAGATTAATCAAGTTAAAATCGACAATTGGATTCATTGTCGATTTTAACTTGATTAATCTTTTCATTTGGCATAAGTTAGTGACAATGTAAAGCATATATGTAATGTTAATAAGTATACACATTAAAGTTGAAATAATGCCTCTTGTACGACATCGTGCAAATTCAGGTAACCGAGTTTATACGTGGCAGAACAATCGGTCTACGATAAGCCGGATTATAAATAATTATATATCGAAGATGATAAGAAAATAATGATGAACGACGTTTGCGTCCCGGACGTCCTAGACGCACCACTAATCGTGAAGATCGTGCTCTTTGGCTTGTGGCTCTTCGGGATGGTTTTTCATCAACAAGGGAAATTGGTTATAGATGGAGATGGAGATGGATTAATTGAACATCAAATCTCCTTACGATCGACGTATTGACGGATTTGAACTTTTGGGCTCAGATTATACCGACCATTGCTTTGTTTACCTCTAACTCCACGCCATCGTACTGCACGGCGGCAATGGTGTAACGAGAGGTTGCATTGGAATGTGCAATGGAATCAAGTCATCTTTAGTGACGAATCTCGATTTTGTTACTGGGCTTATGATGGTCGTAGATTGGTTAGAAGACGTTCTGGAGAAAGACGCAATTGCAGTTTTCTGTACAACGACATCCTGTTCTCATTTAAAGTGTAATGGTGTATGGGGGCTATTTGCCATGTATGCAGATATCCTCTAGTAGTTATTCAGGAAACACTAAATGTAAATCAGTACATTAACAACGTGCTTCAACCAGTATTACTGCCATATCAGCAAAAAATAGAAAATCCATTTTCAGCAAGATAATGCGCAGCCGCATACCGAAATGGTTGCTATGGAGTAAATACTGCTAATGTTGATCTGCTTCCATGGCCTTCTCGTACGCCGGGCTTATCACCAATCGAACATGTGTGAGATATAGTAGGACGAAGGATAAATGATTTACAGCCGCCCCCAAACAATATAGATGCCCTTTAACAAGGGATTTTAGAAGTATGGGATAACCGGTGAGAAACAATAACGGAAACAGATTAATAGACTTCTGCATCTTAAACGACGTCGTAATACTAAACTGAATATTCGCTCATAAAGAAATACACAAATATACCAGAGAAGTAAAGAGTAGAAATGAAAAGTGTTAATGATGTATGGGTGAAAAGAGGAAGCGAGATAGGAAGGGATTACTATCTAGTGGTAGCACAATTAAGGAAGAACTAAAAACAAAAACGATGACAAACGGAAACGAGTTTGAAACTAAAAAGCATAAGTACAAGAAAGAAACTGCAACTGAGAAATTCAGAATAGACAAACTAGAATATAAAGAAACAAAAGCTAAGTACCAGAATTATATTAAAGAACTCACAGGTTTTTTTAAATCTAATGTGGAGAAAATACGGAGCAGTTTCAAACACATAATAACAGAGGCTACAAAACGCGCATGCGGAACAACCAGACAGGCAAACAACAGAAAGCAAACACGATCGCGGACTATACAAATAAAAGAGGAACTAATCAAATCAACTCCAAGAAAGAAGAAGACTACGAAGCGTATAAAATACAGAGATAAGCAACGAAACAAATAATAAAATAATCAAAAGATAGGACATGGGAAGATTACAACACTAAAGAAGAAAAAGCATAAGTGGATAATGTACATCAACTCCAAGAGGGAAGAAGACTACGAAGCGTATAAACTACAGAGAAAAGCAACGAAACAACTAATAAAAGAATCAAGGGAAATGACATGGGAAGAATTTGGGACAACACTAGAATACAGTTTTAACGAAAATAAAAAGTTGTTTTATAGAACTCTAAAGAAAAGCAAGAACGAGAGAGAGTACAAATAACACTAAGACAGCTAAATGGAATGAAGGATAAATAGAGAACAGTAATAAAACAAGATCATGATATAATGAAAAGATGGAAAGAGCTTTTGCAGGAGAAAACTATGATAAGCGCAAACGAAGGAAATGAGAACGCACATGTGGAAAATATTCGGAACGAAGTACCAGATAATATAACAGAAGCAGAAGTAAAAGAAGCACTTATTAAATTAAGAAATGGTAGGGCAGCAGGTCACGATAACATAAAAGCTGAACAACTTCAAAATATGGGCGAGGAAGGTGTAAATTTGTTAAAACAGCTTCTAAACACGATATGGAAAACACGAAAAATTCCAACTGACTGGGAGAAAGCAGTGATATTCCCAATATACAAAAAAGGACAACAAAAACTGGACAACTGCTAAAATTTATGAGGTTATACTAGAAAGTAAACTAAGACTGTTTGTTGTCTTAGAACCAATGATGGTAAATGCACAAAGTGGTTACAGGAAGGGCCACTCATCGCAGGACCATATATTTACATTAAGAAAACTGATGGAGAAAACAATGGGCTAGGACATTAAATTATTCATAGCATTTATAGACCTGGAAAAGCGTTCGACAGAGTACCGAGAAAAACGATGTGAAATATATTACAAAAGAGGCAAATAAGCAAACAACTACAAAGAATAATACAAGGTATATACAGAAAGGCATACAATTATATAAGGACAGACTATCAGATATCAAAGGTATTTACAACCAAACAAGGACTAAGACAAGATCGAGCATTAAGCCCTCAACTGTTTATAATATTCCTAGATACTATATTAAAAATTATAAAGGAGGAAACAAGGAAAATGGACATAGGATATTATAAACTACGACGCACAATGATAGCTGAGTGCGCTTTTGCTGATGATATTGTAATACTAGCCAAATCCGAAAAAACCTACAAGAGAACATTAATATATGGAATGAAATACTTAATAAACACAACATGCCAATAAACACAGATAAAACAAAAATTATGGTGATCTCCAAACAGGAAGTAGAAACAAATATCAAAATAGCGGGAAAAAGTATCGAGCAGGTGGAAAATTTTAAATACTTGGGTATAAATATGAATAACAGAATACGGGCAGCAAACAAAAGCTACCATATGCTAAACAAAATAATACTTAATAATAAGCAGGTATCGAAGAAAACAAAACTCATAATGTTCAAAACAATATATAGACCAACACTGATATACGGAAGCGAAACATGGACATTAGACAGGAGACTTAAAACCAAAATACAAGCAGCAGAAATGAAGTACTTAAGGAGGATAGAAGGTATCACAAGAATTGAATTGAATACGTAATGACCAAATTCGAACAACTCTACAGATGGAAGGTTACAGGCAACTATAGAAAGGATACAACTCGGATGGTATGGACACATAATTCTCATGCCAGAACGGAGCAGACAAAAAGAGTATGGAACTCAACAATAAAAGGAAAAAAAAGAAGAGGTAGACCACACAAAACATGAGAAGACAACATACATGAAATGGTAACGAGAAATGGCATTGGATGGCAGGATGGAAGGACCACATTGTGGTAGAAAAGGACAGTATATATATATATATATATATATATATATATATATATATAATCTAACTAGGATCTTGATCCATACTTCATACTACTACAAGTATGGTATTCATTTCCTTCTTCAACATGTAGATATCTTGCGGTTATGCTGGTTAGTTATAAAGAAATGTATGTGGTCTGGGGTGCGATTTTTGACCGATCGCTATTATCATGCGCTATAACCGTACAAGTTCCATAGCACTGAATCGATAGAATTAACTCAATAATTAATGTCAAAATCTAACTACTGTCAAGCTTTCAGTTTTGTAAAATATGAGCATTATCTTTCACGAAGCGAAGGCTCAAAAATCGACACCATTTTCAACAATAGTGAACGTGCCTCGATCGCTATATTCGTAGCGATCGCTCAATAATGCAGCCCCTGGCATCTTGTTGTTTGTATTACTCGACCAATATGTAGGACTCAGGGCTACAACAGTCTGTTTCTGATTCGTCTAGAAGTTCCTGTCTTTTGTTGTATTGTGTTCGTTAGTATGTATTTTTTGCATCAAAATGCACCCCCTCCCATAATCTACCCGTTTCCCTGTGTTTAATTCCAATGCCTTAGGGTAGTTAGCCATATTTGTATTTGGGGATAGGTGTATTACAACGATATTCGATTATCTATAGTCGTTCCTCATTACTTTTTCTTGGTTGTTTAGTTTGTCTTGAATCATTTATAAGGTTGGATCGTTTGGAACATTCTGATTATATTGTGGGTTTATATTACTAATGTTATTGATTTAACTTACAACTTCATAGTAATTATTATTTTCTGCGAATTGCAAATTTGGGTTATCTTGATTTCCTCTTGCTGGTTGTTTGGGCAAGTTAGGTTTTCCATTGGCTGTATTTAAATGAACAGTTATGCTGAGCTTGCATTTAATTTATATCTACATGAACTAGTTGATGTAATTAATTATTTATGCGATCATAATTGTACCTGTTAAATTTGAGAGTTGTGACTTATAAGAGATGAGGTTTCTTACGTTTTTTGCGAGTAAAAACTGCCTGATAAGACGTACGTTTGCTATTATTTTAAATTAAACCATGATATATGCATATAGGTGCAGTGTCGTTGGAAAACAAACTCGAAACTATATGTAAATTAAAACTAGCATAGTTGGATAATTATATAATGTAATTGCAAATTGTAAAAGTAATATTAAAACCACCCAGACGATAATCGGAATCAGTAAATCCATTCGTGAAATCATTGATTGCAAACGAACTCCTCTTGCAAAATTAAATATCCATCCTTAACCCTTTAATGTATGATTTTTTAAAATAGATATTATAGTTACCACCTGTCGTCCACTTGCTACAAAACATAAGTATCGCCACTTATTAGCAAAATCATGCACTGTATGCAGATATTTATACAGAATAACAGTTTTTAAAATAACGTTTTTAATTAGGCATTGAACAATTTAAAATGTAATCTAGAAATTCTGCAACAATATGCATTTAATGGTTAAAAGTTGTAAACAATTCCGAGGTCAGCGCATAAACTAGTTTTTTTTTGTGGATTAGCGCTCTGCGCCGTCACTGATGCGTCAGTCGCAGTCCATCTTTCGTTGTGCGCAGTTGACTTAGCTACCAACGTTCACGTTTAGATTTAATGCTTTGTGCTTTGTGAGTGGTTTAAGTAGTGTAGTGTGTACTGGTGTAAGTGTGTGCTCTGTGTAATTAGGTAAGTACGTTTTTTTTATAGAATAGGTATGGTGGAAATTACCGTAGCATTTATTGGGATTTACAGTGTACAGCGTAATTTAATTACAATGTGATATGGCGGACAACTTAACACTTGACACTTATATTTCATCTATTCGCATCTTGTGTCCATATTATACTAAATACCTAATAACCTTTCTGTGCGATTTCATACCTTTATTACATAAGCTTATCTGTGTGCATGTTGTACCTTGGTTATGTTTAATGAAAAGTATGTTAAATCAATGTTAATCTCTGACATTATTAATACGTGTAGTTTTAATGCTAGGTAACAATTCCCGAGTAATTTTGTCTAAATCCACCAAATTGTTTATCGTTTTAATACACTTATAAATGTGACTCATCTCCATTTGCGTGCTATGTATCATGGTAAGAACCGGATTTATGCCGTATGAGCTGGCTCGTGGTGCGTAATGCTGATCTCGTATTCAATTGTATTTGTATCAAATAATTGAGTCGCGGTCATAATTGTGCACCGATTAAATTAGAGTGCTGCTACTTATGTCGGATTAGGTTATTTACGTTTTGAGTAACGCACAAAGCAGTGAATGGGCAACAATCATTATATATCAAAGCTAGATTAAAATAAATTATAATACTAATTAAATAACTAATACTATATTAATTGGGATTGTGTTAAATTCAAATGTTATTGCCTTGTTGGGGTTGAGTTTGTGTGAGGATTTAATTTTATACCATTGAATTTTGTTGAGAAATTACTGATTTTATATGGATGGCTAATATTCCGTCTTACTGCATTACACGGTTTTTCTGGTACCATGCATTATTATTTAATTTAAGTGTCTACAACTAGAAACACGCTGTAGGGGTGACCTACGATTCAAGGGGAGCTTGAACCCCTTGGATCGTAGGTCACCCCTACAGGGTAACGCTGGTGAAAAGTGCCTGGAAACTTTTCACCAGCTTTACAAGCCTTATGTTATTTTCTTATTTTATATTACTTATTTCTTGCACTTCCATTTCATTTTATCTGTTGCCTCTATTTTTATGCCGTTCTATATTTTACGTATTTTTGTTTGCTCATGGTGTACTTGTTTTTGCCATGTATTTTGGTTTCCTCTCATTTACCTTCCCGTCTCTGTATTCTAGGACTATTCTTGCTAATCTTTATTTTCGTTTCTTAACGTGTGTCCAATCCATTCCCATTACCTCCTTTTAATTGTGGTTTGTATTGGCTCTATGTTGCATACCTCTATCCCAAGGTGTTCGTTGGTGATCGTTTCATGATAGTATATTTTAAAAATTCTTCGTAAACACTTATTTATGAATGTTTGCATAATTTTAACAGTTTTTGAGGTTGTAGTCCAGGATACAATTGCGTATTTTACGTTACTATTATATATTCTACTTTTGGTTGTCTTTGCTTTCTCATTGGACCTCCACATTATTTGAAGCATAATGAATGTTCCTGTAATTATGTTCTTTATTCTTCCTTGCTCCCTCTATTTACACTTATTTCGCTCCCCAGGTAACAACATATCTCTGTCGTTTATTTTTATTGTCATTAATGTAAATATTTTGCATTTGTTTATGTTAATTTTTATTGTCTTATTTTTAGCTTCATTTATTGGTAACATTTTGCATTTCTTTTTGTTAATATTATTTAATCCAACTACGTTGGTGCTATCTTCTTAATCATTGATGTTTCCCAGTCAATCCCTCAATTTCCAATTAATACTAGTTTTGGTTTTTGCTAGTTTTCTCATTATCTGATTAGACATTATTAAATATAATATGATAATTATGAAATATAATATGATAATTATGAAATAATATGATGCATCCTTGCCTTACACCAGTTACATTCATTATGTCTCTGGAGAGTTCGCCATTTACACCTTTGTTGTGTAGCTTTTGTATATTCAGAAATTGAATGGTTTTGGCGTCTACTACGTGGTAATTCATTTTCAATAAAGGAGATGAATAAAACTACTATGTTTTTTACCACTTATTTAATTGTTTAAAACAACTAGTTTCGCCTAAGCTCTAGGCATTGTCAAGTTTTACCCGATGACTGAAGGTAAAAATGAACGAGCGCGCTTATATAAGTTTACAAACATCAATAAACAGTATACAATTGAACAGCAATAAAAAAATAAAATTAAAAAAAAATAAAAATAACCTAAAAGAAAAAATATATACACATGTAAGACCAAAGAAGGAGGAAAACCCACCCTCGGGGATTACCCTGTAAACACTAATGGTTACAAACTAATTCCCGCAGCGTATTGTGTATGTCTGTAAGTTTCGACTTGAAAATTTGTTTCTCCAGGTGGGACATAAAGATGTCAGCTAACAGTGGGCTGAGGGGTGAGCCCATGGGGAGACCAGAGTTTTGAAAATAGAATTTATTGTCAAATTGGAAATAATTTTGTGCAACACACATTTCAAAGGCTGACTGAAGTTCTGATCTGGTTACTGGGTGTATGGTGGTTGTATCCATTAAGTCCCGAATGATAGTAAGGCATTCGTCACATGGAATTTTTGAAAACATGCTTGTGACATCAAATGAGACTAATTTAAAGTTTTTGGGGGCAGCGAGCGTATTGAGTTTGGTGATTAGTGAGTGTGAATTTTTGATACTGTATGGAGAGTTAAACTTAATTAACTGATTAAAAATAGCGTTGGTTTTGATTGCAAATTGCCGTATTGGTGAATTGATATAGATCAGCCCACTGTTAGCTGACATCTTTATGTCCCACCTGGAGAAACAAATTTTCAAGTCGAAACTTACAGACATACACATTAAATTTTGGTACAGATATGTAGATGACATTCTTGCCGGTTTTCTCGGTACCCCACGACAGTTAGAAATGTTCCTAAACTTTATAAACTCCATTCACCCTAAAATTAAATTCACCGTTGAAATAGAAAAGAACAATACAATAAACTTCCTAGATCTAGCAATCACAAGAACGCCATCAACATTCGCATTTAACATATATCGAAAGCCCACATACTCTGGAATTACTATACCTAATAATTCTCACCATCCATTATCTCACAAACTAGCGGCATATAATTCAATGGTTCATAGAGCCCTAACAGTACCACTTTCCGAAACAGATCTCGAGTCTGAAATTAAAAATATCAAAACCATCGCCGTGAATAACGGATTCTACACAAACCAAATTGACAAAATCATTCATCGGAAATATAGACAGTTAGCAATTAAAATGATCTACCCCGTTATACCCGCACCAACACCTATCTTTGCCTCGTTAACCTTTTTCGGACCAATTTCAGTAAAAATAGGAAATATTCTCACATCAAACAATCTTAAAGTAGCCTTCCGAGCCCCCTCAAAATTATCTACTATATTGTTCAACTCTAAAGACCACCAGCCCTCTTCTTCAAAATCAGGAGTTTATCAATTGAAATGTTCCGAGTGTACTGGTGTATATGTGGGTCAAACTGGTCGTAATTTTGAAAAACGATATAACGAACATTATTCCTCAGTTAGACTCGGCAACACTTCCTCAACTTTCGCGAACCATTGTTTAAATACCGACCACCCGTTTCCAAATTTTGATTCTCTTCAGATCTTGCACATCGCAGAGAAAGGGAGAAAATTAACACTATTAGAATCACTGGAAATTTATAAATTACGTCAGCAAAACAATTTGGAGATTCTTAATGACCAGCTCGACCTAGTATATACACCACTATTTAAATGTATCCCGTCAGTATAGAATTGTAATCAGCTATAAATTATTACTATTGTTATTATCAAAAAAAAAAAAAAAAATGTTCATTAATTTATTTCCCGCTTTTCTTATATTACTGTTTGATTTGTATTTATTATTATTATTATTTTGTTTATGTATATATATATATATATATATATATATATATATGTATGTATGTATATATATATATATATATATATATATATATATGTATGTATGTATATATATGTATATATATATATGTATATATATATATATATATATATATATATATATATATATATGTGTGTATGTATGTATGTATGTATGTGTGTATATGTATATATATATATCAGGTATCATATATTTTTTCTTTTAGGTTATTTTTATTTTTTTTAATTTTATTTTTTTATTGCTGTTCAATTGTATACTGTTTATTGATGTTTGTAAACTTATATAAGCGCGCTCGTTCATTTTTACCTTCAGTCATCGGGTAAAACTTGACAATGCCTAGAGCTTAGGCGAAACTAGTTGTTTTAAACAATTAAATAAGTGGTAAAAAACATAGTAGTTTTATTCATCTCCTTTTGTATATTATTTTAATTATTTGGTAATTTTTTGGTTATGCCATAATTAGATGTTTGCATGTATCCTATGGAATGTATCCCATGGAACGCTTTTCCACAAAATTTAAGTTTTTTTGGCATTCTATGACGTTCTCAATTATTATTCTAATTATGCTTATATTATCTGTGCACGAGTTTCTGGGCCTGCAGCCTGTTTGGTTATTTCCTAATACTCCCTTTTTCATTCTCTTCAGGAGGATTCTCGTTAGTATTTTACACGCTGTACTCATTATTGTTATCCCTTTCCAATTTTCAAACAGTGGTTTGACCCCCTGTTTGGGCTACATAATAATAACTCCTTTGTTCCTTGTCTTGGTACTTTCTTTTCATTCCATATTTTATATAACGGTTCGTGTATGATATTTATTATCACATCTCCTCCCGCCTTTAATGCTTCTTCTGCCGGTATTCCGTCTATTCCTGGTGCTTTATTATTCTTGAATGTGCTTCTTCCCAAGTTATTTCATCTTCTTTTATACTGATTTTGGTTTTCGCCGCTTATAGTGCGTGTTAAATCTCTTGCGGATTTATATTTTTGTATAGTCTTCCCATTTCTTCCTCTCTTGTCAGTAATTTAGTTTAATTTTTTAGAAGACAAAAATGAAACTAAATTACTGACAAGAGACATGTGCTTCATGGGGTTTCATATTTTGTTAGAGAAGGGCTTGGTGATTTCATAAAGGGTTTTTAAGTCGTTTTTGCTAGCTGCTTCTTCTGGTTGGGTTAGTAGTTTCGGTCTGTCTACATCTATATTGCCTGGCGGTTCTTTTTACTTTCTGTCGTTTTCTTTGTATTGTTTGTCCAGTTTTCCTCTTTTCTCTTCTTTTTTTACAACATAATACTTTTTGTTTAATTCTTTTCTGTGTTTTATTTTCATCCATGTCTCCTGAGCCATCTATTTATTCTGTGTTCTAGTTTTGCCACCTACTACTTCCATCGCAGATTCTTTAATTGTATTTCTGCACTTGCTCCACGATGAATTTATGCCTGCGACTTCAGAATGTCTTATTTTCTAGTTGTTCCTGTATTTTTGTACTTGTTTCTAATTGCCGCATGTTTGAGCCATTGTGTATTGTATGCTATTCTGTCTTGTTCTATTGTCTTTTGGGCTGCTAACCTTAATCTTCTTTAACTTTATACTAGTGAGTGGTCAGAGTATCTTCAGGCGCTTTTGTTTAGCATGTTTTGGCATTACTAGTCGCCCCGTGGAGTGCAGTATCGCGATCGTGCGCCGCCGGTCGGAAGGGCCGAGGTAGATTTATGCGCATCGGAAGCGGCAAATAGAACAAGAAAGAATAAGCCCGTATCAGCCCAGAGTGATAAACGAAAGGCACTTTAATTGCCCTAACGTCTTGCGACAGACCTTATAATTTTTTTTGTCAATTATGATGTGGTATATATGGTTATTTGATTTCTTATCTGAATGTGGTGTTAACGGCTCTGACTTTGTACAAGACTTATTTAGCACCACAATTGTAGAGAGGCAATTTTAATTATAATTCAGAATGTAGTATATTTTTTAAGTTATTATAAATAAAAGGCGGTGTTGTATTTAGAACATCTATAATGATTGGAATTATCAATAAATATTCATTAAACAAGAAAACACATATCAACACATTTGTTGAGAGACAATGATATAAATAAATTGCTAAATATAGTATGTATGTATGTATATGTAAATTAAAAATAAATAAAAAAGCTCTATTGTATTTAGAAGAATTTATAATGTGAAGGTACAGCTATCATTATTAGAATTATCCTTCAATAAATTTTCATTAAACTGTATTAATACAAGCTCATACGTCACAATAGCTCCAGCAACCTACAATCAATATAAAAATAATAATCGGAGCGAAACAAATATGTAATTAATCATACACTAAGAATTAGTCCTCTGGTAACACTGAAAAAGTTGCGTCCAGTCAATGCGACAGAATCGAAACTTATTTGTTGTATAAATCTTCTAATCTGCAAGAAAATTATTGAATAATAAAATGACATATTAGTTATTACAATTATTACTTCTAAATTATAAACTGATGACGATACAGAGTTAAGGATTGCTATAGGTTTCTTGCTTTCGTCGTTAATCCAGGATGCATACAACGAAACGTATATTGTGCGCAGTATCAAAAATCCGAATGAGAAGAAGAAGTTTAATTTGTCTAAATTATTTTTCATTTTTCTGAAAAAAATACATGTATAGTAAATAAATAAACTGATTGTATTAGTGAAGTATATCATGGAATTAGATGATATAACCGAGCTCACTTATATTTCTTAACTAGAAGTTTATTAGATCTATATATTTTACTATAAGTCTGTCTTGAAAAACGTTTTATCTAAGATATAAGTATCTAAGATATAAGTAAATATATACACACACCGGCAATTTTAAATGAACGGGAACAAATTCGTCTTTTTTCGATACAATTATTGATGTTTAACAATTTTAACAGTTCATTTTACAAAGTTCAGGAGCATTCGACTTTTTTCTCGATACAATTATTACTTTTTTTAAAATAATTTTAGCATTGAATCATCAATTGTCGAACAGTGTACAATTTCCATCATTGCTACACTGCTAATGATATCAGTCGGTGATAAATCGCCCATTATGAACTGGTTAGCAAATAAGTTGATGAAAGAAATTTAAATGATAATTATCAAAAAATACAAACTTATTTGTAATTACAATTTGTCAAAATTGATAATGGTTAGTGTAGAATTCTATAATGCATAGAATTATAAAAAAATAATAAAGAAAGAGAGAAATTTAAATATTCTATGCATTCCTTTAATTTATAAATTATAATACTTATATATTTAAGAATACCTTAAACTGTTGAAGAGTTGTATTAAAATGAAAAATAAATTACTTCCAAATGACATCAAAATAATGTAGGACATGGAATCGTCCAAAATTTTACAAAGTCGACATAATCGATTATAATCTTCTCTGATATTTTTCCATGCATTTATAGAAACTCCCTAAAATATATAAAACATTTTGAATAGCACTGGGGACCATACAAAATACCTTAAGCCCGTATGACATGATCTAGTTTTCTATATCGTTTTATATATAAGAATTGATATATTAAAATATATAACTATTTCTAAATGGAAAATTAACATTGTGTATTACGGTGTTGTTATTGTTAAGTGAATTTATTATTATTCCACCGCTATATCATTTTCTACATGTATGTATGACACTATGTAGTTTGTGTCTGCATCGAAAACGATATAAGAAACTAGATAATGTCATACGGGCTTTAGATACTTACCGTTGACTCGGCAGTAACGCGTAGTCTCTCTGTAACTTGAATGAATCTTAGTGCTAGCGCTGAGCTCATTACCATTATAAATAAATCGACATACGCCCAAGTAAACGAAGAAAGGAGATCAACCAACTATCATTTTATAACAAAATAACAAGATAAAAAAAATTATTTTAATACAAGCTACCGTGCGTTCATAAATGGCTGATATGTGTTTTATATGATAATATTTAGTTATACTGTTGTCAAACCTACTTATTATATAAATAGCAGCTAACAACTTGCATATTAATATTTTTGTCATTATAAATATGAGTTTGATTTAATTTTACCTTTTACGGAACAACACTATACGATCATACGATTTGGATCCAAGAAAGCCATCAAAAGAAATATATGAAATAAAAGCTGAACTTGATTGTTGAATCATACATTGCCCGAAACGCATTAATCTTTTATGAATGCACGGTTAAGTATTATGAATCAAACTAACCTGAAGAATTAATGCCGTGAATAGAGAATAGTTCAATATGCTGAATACGTATGGAAAAGTCAGTGTTATGTAGAAATATTCACCAATTGTCTCGTCTTCTTGTTTGCATTTAGATGCAATGATTATGTTACTAATATGATTTACTAGATATTGTACTACAACAAGAGAAATAGTAAGATTAATTGCAAAAGTACTGGATCATACCAACCAATAGATATTATTATTATCAAGTTTAAAAATTGCATGGGTCTCAACACGTTTTCATGTAAATTTTGTAACAAAATACTGATGTATGTAATGTTGTAGATAATGAAGATATATCTTCAGGGGTTTTTTTTAATGGGATCCTCCAACATATTTCTTTCTCATTGAATACTTAAAAATTACGAAAGTACTTTTTCATGTAGATATGTAGAAAATAAATAACAAAAAAAAATACGAATTGAACTTTAGAGACGTTGAAGATATACTTCAAGCTTTTCCAATTAAAACTCTCAAATATAATTCTTCTTCTTAAAGTACCCTATCCATTCGAAGAATTTTGGCGATTATTTTGAAGATACACTTCAGGCTTTTTCCAATTAAGATTCTCAAATATAATTCTTCTTCTTAAAGTACCCTATTCGTTCGAAGAATGTTGGCGATTATTTTGGATATTATTAGTTTAATTGCGCTTGTTGTTTATGCGAACCACTAAGGTTCCTCAGCCATGGCATTATTCTGCTGTCTGGACCACGGTTTCCCTCGATTATCCTTGGATTATTAGATGTAAGGATTCGTATTTATCTGGTTGTCTCGCTACGTGGCTGAAGTAGAATAGTTTCCTGATCTTCACTGTGATAACAATTTTCATTTCTTTTTTCATTCTGTTCTTCTTCGTATACCTTATCCTCCAAGGACGTCGGCAATCAGCAACATGATCTGCACCTTATCTGCTGCTTTTCGAAACCGCGATCTTGTAGATTGTTCGTGTCGTCCACTGTCGTAGATTCTTCAGCTATGATGTTCTTCTGCGGCCTGGCCCGCGCCTACCATCAATTTTACCCTGTATGATAGTTTGTAACAGACGGTATTTATCATTTCTCAAAACGTGACCGAAATACTCGAGCTTTCATCTCTTAATGTTATTGAGAATTTCTGCTTGTTTGTTTAAGCGTCGGAGTATTTCTGTATTTGTTATTCTGTCGGTCCAGAATATTTTGAGCATTTTGCCGTAGGCCCATATTTCGAACGCCTCGATCTTTCTACACAGAGTCTGTTAGCGTCCATGCCTCTACACCATACAAACGAACGCAGAATACGTAACATCGAAGCAGGCGAAGACGTAGGTCAATCTTTAAGTCCAGGCTGAGCATGAGTATTTAGGTTGAGCTTAATACCAAAACTCTTCCATCTTTGCACCAATTGGCCAAGAAGAAGTTGACGTCCCTCTATATTAGTCCCCATCAGAACTCGTCTGGCGCACCGTAGGTTGTTGATTGCTACCCCGTTAATTTGTATCCCCTCATTGATATTATATTGTTATGTTCCCCATTCTTAGTATTCTAGTATAGATTCGCGATGAAGTGTAGGTCTTTGTCATCAATGCCAGTTATCTTTAGCACTTGGATCATTATATCGTGATGTAAGCACAATAAGATGTCGTAGATCACAAACACCTGGATACTGTAGAGTGCCTCTCTAATTCCTAGGCTATTTCTGAATCCGAATTGAGTATATCCAATGTGTTATTCAATATTTGGGTATATTCTCTGTTGTATAATAACTTCAGAACGTGACTCCTCAGATTTATGGTGCGGTGAGCACTGCACTCCGTGGCTCTTGATTTCTTTTGCTACAGGGATAAAACTCGATTTTAGCCAGCCTGCTGCAATTATTCCTCCCTCATATATATCATTGAACTGTTAGACTAACAATTTAATAGCATTCTCCCCTCGAAATTTCAGAATTTTAGTTGGAATTTCATCAGGGCAGGTTGCTTTCATGCTCTTGACCGTTTGTATGGCTCTTTCGACCTCGTACCTAGTGATTGAAAGTCTTGTTAATTTCTGAGCTTCTTTATTTCTATTATTCGATTCATCTTTAAATAGTTCTACATACATTATATCCATCTGGTCAACTTTAGTTCTATTTCTGTAATTTGGTTTCCGTTTGTATCTGTTACATTGCTCCTTTGGTTCTGTCTCACTCCAGTAGCTTTTTTAAAATTATTTTTGTGTAGATAAACAGTGCCGTGTCTGTTTTCACATGCTTCTATTTCTGCATGTTTCTGAGAGAAGTATTGTGCTTTTGCACTGATTTCACTGTTTCTCCTTCTGATTTTCCATATTTATTTTGTTCTATTTATTTATTATTGGTGATGAAATCTATTTGATTCCGTATGATGTGGTTCGGTGAGTCTCCTGGAGCTTTCCATCGCCAACCTATCCCTTTCATTCCTCACACCCAATCCACACATTCCAACGACGTTTTCTTCTTCTCCAGCTCCAACTTTTGATTTAAAGTCGTCCATTATTATCGTAGTTGTATCGTTTTCAAGTTTTTCTTCGTATATTATCTATGTCTGTTTAGAATTCCTTTTTTTCTTCGTTACTTGGGAGCATATACCTGAATGATGTTAAGAATGGTGATAAGTTGGGTTTGTCTCTACTTGTATCATAATCACTCTGTCTGAGATTGGCATAAAGTTTATTACCGACTGTTCTATTTCTTTGGTTACGACTATTGCTAGTACGTTCTGCTCTATCTTCTTCCGTGCAGTATACAACAAGTTCCTTCTAATACCAGTCGACCCGATTCAGGCCATCTCATTTCACTAAAACCCATAATAGATAAATATTGTCGTTTAATTTCTTTGATATGAGTTCTTTGATATGATTTTTCACTTCTCGTACATTTTTTTCACATTCTAAGTTCCTATATTTCTAAGGCATCGTTTTCCACTCTTGACAGTGGTTGGTCAGGTGATTCTTTGCACCCCTGCTCCAATTAAGGAGCGCCCGTATTTTGTATTGTGCTTCCGTTGCCTTTTACACCGTTGTATAAATACCGTTTATTTGACTATTGCCAATACGTCATTGTGGTTCACAGCCTTTCTCGTTCCTGTGATTTCATCTTGTGTTCGAATAGATCAGCTGCTGTTTCTTCTTGCTAGATTCTTGGCCCGCACGGGTATTTACTTTTTCCGGTACCAGTCATATCTGACAGGCATTGGCATGTAAGTAACTCGCAAACCCCACACTGGGGAAAATCCCCACATGGCATTTCTATTAGAATAATATTGAATACTTAAAACAAATTATAACAAAACTTTTGCATCTACGAAATAACTAACTTTTATCAAAATACGTATACAACTTTGAAGATAATTAAGATATAACTTTAGGGTTTTGAAATCTTCAACAATAATTTTATTTCAATAACATTGAATACTCAAAAATTGTAACACTTTTACATGTTGAAATGTACGGAGTAAATAACTTTCAATAAAATGGCATAATTTTATTAAAATAAGATTGAATGCTTAAAAATTGAACAGTCTTAACACGTTTTCATGTAGAAGTGTACGAAATAGATAACTTACAACAAATTACAACATTGGAGATAATGAAAATATATTTACAACATTGGAGATGAAGATTTATATTAAGGAGTTCTAAATTTAAATCCTCAAACACAATCTTAGAATAACATTGAATACACTCAAATTTGCAGTCTACAACGAAAAGTTATTTAAGAATTTAATTTAATTCATAATCGAATAACTGATCTATAAATATTTGTATCCTCCTAGAGATACCTTCAACCGGCACAGGTAATACACTATAAATTGTATTACTACTGACATTTTCGTACTTAATATAAAATATATGAAATAATTAAATCACATAATCCACCTAATTTAACTAATATAATTAGTAAATGAAATAATTTACACAGCGTGTACATTGCTAATTGGTGTGGTGCCACCAGATGGCGTTTAACTTTCCTCCTAGATGGTTAGTGTATCATATTAGTATATAACCACTCGAGATATTGTGTGAATTCATCTTCACTATCTGAGCTACACTGATGAGATCTAATAAGATCAAAATCTAGATATGTAGATTGCTAAGAAGTGGGTTCACACTTATATATGTTTTACACAGCAATGTTTTTAAAGAGAATATACATTTAACTAATTTTAATTAAATTAAATAATAATATAAAACATAATTAACAATAATATTAATACAAATTAATTTAGTTGAATTAGATATATCTTACCTGCAGCAACAAAGAGTATTGTGCCTGTAATAATAATTGATCTTAAATCAAAATGTTTGAGTGGTCCATAACTTTTCATGTGAACCTCCACCTTAGTCCATTCTTTGATTAAATTCGGCCAACACGCGGCCATATGGAAAAATGAAAATGTGATTCCCACTTTGCAGCTGTGGAATGCTAATGTGCCTATAATAGTTTTATATAACATTTATGTACCGAAAAAAATATTATAGACATACTTATAATAAATAAGTCCGTTCCCGACTTAATCATTTTAAAAATCAACATTAGCATAATAAATGCAGTACCTATGCAGGGTAATAGACAATAAATCATTTTCCAGGATTTCCAGCTGAAATGCAAGAATTTTGGTGTTTCGGCTGTTATTCCATTGACTGGAAATTGTCCAAAAATTTGCGCGATTAGTAGTATATTTCTCATGCTTTTGTGCAAACTTTTGTTCGGTTTGTCTGCATAAGGAGATTTTATTGCTGGTGAAAACTTCTTTTCATTCATATTGTATTGAACTACAGGATATACTGTTGAATATCGCATTATTTCTAAAATTAAAATTGTGTTTATTTCTACTGGCGCATCCTTGCCTGAGGTTACACATAAAGATGTTTTCGTTTATTCGCTTTGTCAATAAATATAACTCTGCATATGATTGTAATAACGCGTAAATATATGTTATTACTTATTTTTTAAATATTATTATATGTACTATACCGCTTTATATCTGAATACGTGCTTTATTTAGACGCACAGCGATCCACCACTGTGCGTCGCATCAAACAAAATTTGTTAATTTGGAAAAATATTAATAAAATTTATAATAGGGACCTAAACTGATTGGTGCCCACTCTTATGACACCACTACGAATTAATACATAAATTAATACAAAATTCAATACAACATTAAATAATAATTGTTTCTAGATTTAGATTTAACTCATTATTTCTTCTTTCTATAACGATTTGGTATTTAATATATGGAATATAGTATTTTAACGCCCGGTTTCTCCAAAGAATCTTAACTAGTTTAAAGTTTATTACATATATTATTGTTTGTTAACATATTTAAATATTATTATATGTACTATACCGCTTTATATCTGAATACGTGCTTTATGACTTTTGCACAGCGGTCCGACCACTGTGCGTCGCATCAAAGAAACATGTTTTGCAAACAAAATTTGATAAATTGAAAAAATAATAATAAAAATAATAATACGCACCTAAACTGACTGGTGCCCACTTTTATGACACCACTACGAATCAATACATAAAATAATACAAAATTCAATACACCATTAAATAATAGAATATAGTATTTTAACCCCGGTTTATCCAATGAATCTTAACAAGTTTAAAGATAAAAGCGTGTGCACCAAACAAAAATTGGATCTTAAAACAATAAGACGGTCTTACATTGTAAGACTAATTAAGATCTACATATGTTTAGTGCAACGGAATAAAAATTTAAGACGTGGTTATATATAAGACGAGTTTATATAATAACATCTTATGTAAGACGAGCTTTCAGATTCGTTGGAGAAACCAGGCGTAACTTTTGTATGCCTGAAAACATATTGAAATAAAAATCATAAAAATGCCCCAGAAATTATCACATCACATATATACTAGTTTCGCAGATATTGAACCATAAATAATAACATTGTTTTTGTGACCTATAAAGCTTAAACATCCGATTGTATCTCTTTTGTACAAATAATCTTACCTGGCTTTTTGACGATCATTCCACGTAGGACATGCAACCTTTCCACCTGTTATCGTAACAAGAGTATTTTACTGGTTATCGTTTTGCGTCAAGTGGTGCTGCTAAGTAAACGCCCACCCATATTAAACTGTTAGGTGTAAATGCCGATATCAATCATCTGTTGTTGAACTATGAAAATGTACTGGAAAAACTACATTAGCACGTTTGCTTATCAGTTGTTTTTGTATGGATTCAATAATAATAAAATTTCCCGGCAGGATTGCGTTTGTATGTTGTTGGGTTACTCGTCAAATATGATGGGTTTGTTTTTAAACACGCGATAAATACACATCACAGGGAAGTAAACAAACAAATCGCGGGGGTTCGAAGTGATGTAGGAGGATTAATTAATAAATGATTGTAAATATGAGTATTTTTCTTTCTAATAACATGAAGATATTAGATTATACTCATTGATATAAACTGAAAATTAAAAAACTGCTGTAAATTTATTTTATAAAGCAGGTAGAAAAAAACTGGGACATTTACTATTTGTGTGATTTCTTTTATTTAACTCGGATTAAGAGCAATTTGTCAATTTTCATGGGTGTTTACTATTTCAGAGATATTATGGATTAAAAATGAAACTATAGTTGTACAGATATTTAAAAAATCGGCATTAATTAATTTATTAATGTTTATTCATCGCTTTAACTATTAAATGATAATTATGTATTCTCAACTGAATGAAAATCTATACACCTATACCTATACGCTGTATTAATTCTTATAGGAAGTACTAATTTAAATAATTACTTTAACTGTTTGTGTCGTATTGTAATATTCAATATTTAATCACAATACTAAAACCACACAGTAGTTCTAATTTATCATCTTTTAAAACGTTGATCGCGAGTCGAATGTAGACATATGATACGTAAATAAAAAACGTAGCTTTTTGGAGTTTCAAATATTCTTTATTGTATCGTGTTAATTATTTGAAACTCAAAACATCCTACATTTTTTATTTATATATTATAGATAATAATATACAATACAATTTCATTTCAGTTTTATAAAGTAGAGGCTTCTTAAAATAGTAAAAAAAAACTTCTATCTTTATAGGGCTATCAGCCGTGAGGCTTTTCCGTCGGTCAAGGGAGAAGCTCAGAGGAGTTTAATGACCTTAACTTCACAGAAAACCTCTAAAAAAACTGTGAAAGGTGATTAGCAAAAATTCTCTCCTCGCTGGGGATCGAAATCAGGCTCCCTAATGCTCAGTACGAGACGGACGACGCCTCTAACCACTCGGCCACTGAGCTGGGTCCTCTCAAAATATTTTCTCAGTTACACGTGCTTAAAATGGGCGATACGTCTATTTACGTTTGTGTTCGGATGGTTTGAATCGGTGTTTTGACACTTATCCTCACATTATATCGTGTATTGACTCCATCCCTAAACCAATAAAATCAACAGAAAACGAACGTAGATACACGAAGTGCCTATTTATCCACGTGTAGTCTTCGATCATGATTGCTATCAATATCTTTTTGACAGTGGATATGAACAGTGATTCCGACGTCTGGCCAAACTACTGCCTTAAAATTTTCAGCCACATATTCCTTCAGCGGCCGCTGCACCTTGTAATTCAAGGAAAGGTACAGGATCCTTTCTTTGAATTACAAGGTGCAGAGCTTTATAGGTTTCTCGATGCCTCATAACATTTGTGACCCTAGCTTCCGTGCTTTGATGGTTCAATTTCTTTAGTCGTCTGCATTTCTTCCATCACGCTGTCGTTGAAAATTCTCTCCACATATCTAATACGGAGGTAGCACCACATTTCGAACGCCAGTCTCTTAGTCATTTCGGTTAACGTCTAAGCTTCCACGCCGTGCAATAGCACAGAAAACACATAGCATCTCACTATTTTTATGGGCTGTTTCAGGGATATTTCCTTGCAAGTTCTTTCCCAGGCGAATGAAAGCAGCTCTGGCTTGTTTGATGCGCCAGCGTACTTTTAATGAGTAGTCCCAGTCGTCTTTATTGTGTATTTCAAATATTTGATTTTTAGGGTATTAGAGCTCCAGGCCAATTGTCGGTTGTTTGCTAATGATCATGCATTTTTTTATATTTAGGTTTAGGCCATATGGCGTACACACATCCGAGACCCGATCCATTAGTTTTTGTAGCCCATGAAGGCTTGCTGAAAATACAGTATGGACTGCATAGCCTAGGTTATTGATCATTGTACCATTTATGTACATGCCTTCTTCCACTCGTCCAGTGCTTTGTTGAATGCCTTTCCAGAATAGATATTGAATATAAGAGGCAACAAGATACATCCCTGTCTCTCACCTCTTTCTATTTCCACATTCTCGGTGAGTTTATCTTCTACTCTGTTTGTTGCCAATATAGGTTTACAAAAATCCGAAGGTTTTTATCATCAAGACCGGTGCTTTTTAATATTTCCATCATTTTGCTATGCTGTACACTGTCAATGGCCTTTTTAAAACCAGTGAAACAGAGGACGACATCGCGCTTGATATCCATGCATCTTTCAACGAGGACTTGCAAGCTGAATAGGACTTCTCTTGCTCCTAGACCGTTCCGAAATGCAAACTGTGTTTCTTCTATATGTTCTTCTACTTTTTGGTAAATTCTCTGATTCGTAGAAAGATCTTCGTCACGTGACTTAACAAGCCTATTATGAGGTGGTCGCTACACTCATTTGTGTTTTTTGGGGTATTGCTACAAACGTCGATTCTAACCATTATGTAGTCCCAGTATCATAGATGGAATTAAACAGAGAAGTAACTACATGCATGCTGTTTTATTATCGGAGTTTGAGTACTTCTGTTGGTATTCCATCTAGACGAGGATGCATTCCTGTCTCTCACCTCTTTCTATTGCCACATTCTCGGTGAGTATGTCTTCTACTCTTGACATGTGCTGTTCGTTGCCAATATAGGTTTTCAATAATCCGAAGGTTTTTATCATCAAGACAAGACCGGCCCCCTTTTTAATAGTTCCATCATTTTGTTATGCTGTACAGTGTAAAAGTCTTTTTTAAAATCAACGAAACAGAGGACGATATCGCGCTTGATATCCATGCATCTTTGAACGAGGACTTGCATGCTGAATAGGGCTTCTCTACCTCCTGGACCGTTCCAAAATGCAAACTGTCTTTCTCCTATATGTTCTACTTTTTCGTAGATTATCTGATTCGTAGAAAGATGACTGAACAGTCTTATTATATTGCCCGCTTGTAGCTATACTCCTTTTTTTTTGGTATTGCTACTAACTTCGATTGTAATCATTCTGATGGGATAGTTCCAGTATCATAGATGGAATTAAACCGAGTAGTAAGTACATGCAGTCCGTTTACTTTTCGGAGTTTGAGTACTTCTGTTGGTACTGCATCTGGACCTGTCGCCTTAGTCCTTCTAGCTGCTTTAATTGCTTCTTCCACTTATTCCATTATGGCGCTGGCTGGCTCGAATGCGGTATTCTGCATGTCAGGTATTGACATAAGGTTGTCCGCGAACAGTTTCCCACCATCTATACATTTTTTTGTTTATATCCAGAACTAGCTTCCCATTTTTGTCATTCAATAAAGTGTTACCTACACATTGTCTGACGCAAGCAACTTCTTGTAACTTTTTAAGTAGTTGGAACATATTATGTTTTCGTCATATGTTTCAATCTCTATACACTCTTGGTTAAACCATACAGCTTTTGTTTCGAATTTTCCTTCGGATTTTAAATTCTTTGTCTAGTCTCGTCTCTGTATATATAATTTCTTCCTTTTTCCAACATGTCATCATTTTTTCTTTCTAATAGGTCGGTTCAGCTTTAGGTTTTCTTCTGTGACCTTATTGATGACGGATTTAAAATTAGTTTATGTGTTCTCAGTTAGGTTTTGTTGGTCTGGGGGTATCTTCTTGAATTCTTTCTCTAATTTATCACTTTCATCGATCGCCTTTTAGTCTTTCAGTTGGTCCGAATCTGATTTATTTGTCTATAACGCTTTTGGCGTTTTTTAGTCATATGTAGAGATTTGCTAACAGTATATTATGGTATGATAGTACATCAGCGCCCAGGAATGTCTTCACGGACTTTATAATATTCCTGTGTCTTTGTTTTATTCTGATGTGGTCGTTTTGAATTCGTGTAATATTGAGAGATGTATGTGCAGGTGATGTTCATGTGGATAACTAACAGTATATTATGGTATGATAGTACATGATATTATTGTATAATAGTACATATTATGGTATAATAGTACATCAGCGCCCGGGAATATCTTCACGGACTTTATAATATTCCTTTGTCTTGGTTTTATTCTGATCGATTTGAATCGTACAATATTGAGAGATGTAGGTGCAGGTGATGTTCATGTGGATATGCGTCGGTTTGGTTGTTGAAAGAAGCTGTTCATGATAGCTAAATCGTTTTCTGTACAGCATTATACAAATGTATCTCCCATATCTTTTCGACGTCCCAGATTGAAATCTCCCCAGTAGTTCCTTCTCTACCTGTTCCTACTTTAGCATGTAGGTCTCCCATTATAGTTGTAATATTGTTTTGTTTGAACTGACTTAGTAATTCAACCAAGTCACTGTAGAATTCTTTTATCACTTCATCTTCGCAGGTTGTTGTCGTACAAAGTTAAGAATCATTGGAGACGCTTGTACCTGCACAATAATAAGTCTATCAGAGACTCGCCATCTTGCTACTAATAACAATTACTACTCCGTTTCGGCTTCTGGTATTATGCTCACTAGAGTAAAATACTGTATGGTTTCCACCCTGCGTCTTCCGCGTTTCGCCCTAATATTTTTCTTAAACCTAGTTTGGCTATGTTTAATCTTTCCATTTACTTTCTGGTGTTATGCATTTAGCCGCATTCTTGCATGCCTCTGACATTCCAAGTTCCCATTCGCTTATTGGATGCCTTTCTGTCTTGACTTTGGCTGACTGAAAGATTCTTCGCACCGCAACCCTGTCTCATTCAAGAGAGACATTGTATGTGTTTGTAGCGATTATCATGATTTTTCCTGAGGATGTTTAATATAGCGGTATCTCCTTGCCTTCTACACTGCTGCGTAAAAACCGTTTTTATGGTTACCATTGTCCCGTTTGGTGTCTGATTTACAGCTGTTAAAATTCTTTAATTTTCGCCTGTGGTCAGGTTTGACAAGCCAGCTACCACTTGCCACCCCCCACGAACAGAACACACCTTGTCGCGGTGTGGGGGCCCAGTGAGGCGGCATCCGCAAACGGCCCAGCTATGAGGGTATACATAGCTGGGACTAGGAAGTCGTCGCATTGCTAAGATGTTCGGGACCCATTGCAACTCCTTGCGACAATGGGTCTCTCTAATAGAGCCAACCACCTTTGACCTATCGGCCTCTCTTGGCCAACCTCTACAGCCACCCTGGCTTCTTTCTGACCCCGACGCTATTAGGTATCGAGGGCTAGGGGTCAAATTACTGTCTTAAACCTTTGCAGCCCACCGCAATTCCTAGCGCGGCGGGCTGAGCCTACAGAGTCACTTCACACCTTTGAACTATCGGCCTCCCTTGGCCACCTCTTCAGCCTCTCTTGGCTTCTTTCTGACCCCGACGCTATTAGAGCTACTCGAGGGCTAGGGGTCATACCATCTTCTCTTCACCTATTAAAAAAATAATAAAAAATAATAAAAAAGAAATATTAATATAATATATTTTAAAAATTAAAAAAAAAACCCTCCTGGACGAGACGAGTTCAGCCGGGACGATGACCAGCCACTACACGGCCGGATCGGGACGCCGGGGTGCAACACTATTGTGCGCCGTGGATAGCTTGACGATCCCGGTGGCCCGCCAAGAAAAGGAGGAGACAGCCCCAGATCCAGACCAGGAGTTGTAACAAATTGAAGCAGTAACACGAGTTGTCCCTAGTGTGCGAAGAGAAGGAAAACTCTCTAAAACCTAGCACATAATATGACATGAGCAAGGAAATAGATAGGATCTATACCGAATATGGGAGGGACACCCCAGTTCCGGTGGTCATGCATTCCGTGGCGGGATGCACGCCACCGTCATCCAATGACTTCCATGACCCTCCAGCGAGCCGGATGGGGGGCCTACAAGAAGCGACCGGCAACACTGACATGGGAAACCACGAGATCTTCATGACGCCGTCGGCACCAAGCAAGAAGAAGGCCACAGAGAAGACGGAGGCAAGGCCTAGAAGGAACAGTAAGGAATCTTTAAAATACTGGTTAAGGGCAAGGGCCAACAACTCTGACAGCTCAGACTCGGAGGAAGGAAGCTCAAAGCACAAAGTGGCCGGAAAAAGAAAACCGGCAGACTGATAGAGGAACTCGCGAGTCTAAATTTAAAGGTGGGGACGTAGCCACAATAGCCCACACCACAGAAGTGCATATTAACGAAGGCCCAACGGGGAAAACGGAGAGAGGTTCTTCATTCCGAATTTTATCTTTTAAGCTCGTTTTACGTTTTACCCTTCTGGTGGTCCCGGCTGTATGGTGTTCTCTCCCAAGCTTTATATTATGTCCCAAATACACGTAGTTTCCGACTAGTTCGATAATGTGGTTTTCTATGATAATAAGTATGTTGGTAGCGCTCATATTTTAGTCTTCTGTAACTTCATTTTTAGACCCACTGTTCGGAAGGCGTTCTTAAGTTCTTGTAGCATCGATGCGAGTTTTTTAGGGTAGCTGTTGAAGATAACATCGTCACCAAAACGGAGGTTATTTAAGTATTTTCCGTCAATGTTGATGCCTTTTTCATTTCACAATAGGTCTGTGTGACTGTTCGCACCGCTTCTATTTAATATGTTGTGCTATAACCTTTTCTAAAACTCGCTTGTTCCATGGATTGGTAAAAAACAAATTTCTGACTGAGACGGTTGGTTATTGAGGATTGAGAGAAGATGGATTTTATTTATATTTTTGAATATTCATGCAATCGCTCTTCTTAGGCAGCTCTACAGTCTCTGCGTTATTCCATGCGTCCGGGATTTTACTCTTTTTAAGACATTTATTCAGTAGTATAAAAATGTCTTCTTCGAGTGCTGTTCCGCCCACTTTTATCATTTCAGCCGTAATTTGATTTTGCTCTAGTGCCTTATAGTTTCTTAGTTGTTCGAGTGCGGCTCTCAGTTCAGATTTGTTGTCTTCGGATCCCAAATTCAGGACGAGCCTTCTTGGTTCTCCTTGCTGGCCTTGGTTTTGAACTGGCTGACCGACTATACAGTTTTCGGTAGAAGTTTTGGATGTCCTTCGCGATCTTTTCTTTATCTACAATAACTTTTCCGGAATCTTCATTTTATGGATTTTTAGTTTTCCTCTTGACAATTTTGTACGTAGAACATTCATGTTTATGTTGTTCTTAACTGTATCCTTTATTACTTGTGTATTGAAGGCTCTTACTTCCCTTCTGACTGACTGACCGACTATAAAGTTTTCGGTAGAAGTCTTGGATGGCCTTGGCGATCTTTTCTTTTTCTACAATGACTTTTCCGGAATCTTCTTTTTATGTTTTCCTCTTGACAATTTTGTATGTAGAACATTCATGTTTATGTTGTTCTTAACTGTATCCTTTATTACTTGTGTATTGAAGGATCTTACTTCCCTTCTGACTGACTGACCGAGTATAAAGTTTACGGTAGAAGTCTTGGATGGCCTTGGTGATCTTTTCTTTTTCTACAATGACTTTTCCGGAATCTTCATTTTATGGATTTTTAGTTTTTCTCTTGACAATTTTGTACGTAGAACATTCATGTTTATGTTGTTCTTAACTGTATTCTTTATTACGTGTGTATTGAAGGCTCTTACTTCCCTTCTGACTGACTGACCGACTATAAAGTTTTCGGTAGAAGTCTTGGATGACCTTGGCGATCTTTTCTTTTTCTACAATGACTTTTCCGTAATCTTCATTTTATGGATTTTTAGTTATCCTCTTGAAAATTTTGTACGTAGAACATGTTCTTAGATGTATCCTTTATTACTTGTGTATTGAAGGCTCTTACTTCTCTTCTGATAGTTTTCTTCACAGTCTTGTTCAGTGTTATATATGTTGATGAATCCATGTCGGTTTTTTTCTTTCCTCAATTTGTCTATTTGTATTTAGACGGAGTTTCGGATTTTTATGTTAGTTGTTTCAGTAATTGTACTAGATGCAGTACCCGTCTCCACCAGTACCTTCTTCACCGTTCCCTATGTAACCGCATCAAAGGCCTCCGAGTAGTCGACAAAACAGAGATACATTTTTAAGTTAAATTCTCTTGCCTTCTCGATGAGTTGTAGAACGTTCAGGGGTGCGATTATTGAAACTACTCGTTTCCTACGTATTCGTTTAACTGTCGAAGTCGCACTCTAGGTTTGGTTCTCTAGTGTCTTTGCCTAGTACAAAGCCAGTTTGGTCTTTCGCTATTTGTGGCAGGAGAAATACCGTCAGTTGTTCGTTGATGATCTTTAGTAAGACCTTGTTAGTATGAGGGATCCGAGAAATGGTCCGTTAGTTGCCACATTATTTTCAAATTGGAATAAATCTGATATCATGACATGTCTAACTAATCGATAATTACTATCATATCTTTTTTGTCTCTGGTTATTATATTCCTTTCTCAAATTGGACTATTTAATTGATACTATATGTGTATAAAATAATCAACAACATTTTATTTATTATTAAAAATACAATAAAACTATCTTATATGAAATTGTATAAAGATAAGTTCATAAGTAACAATAGCTCCTGCAATCTAGAAATAAATTTAAATAGTATTAGTCATTATTAGTAATATTTAAAATACTTACACTCAAAACCAACGATTTTCTAACTTTGAAAAATCCTTTTCCTGTGAAACATGACGGATCCATTTTAATTTGCATCAACAAACGGTCAATCTGAAGTTATGATGAAGTTAATTATATAATTACTATAGCTTTTTTTAAAATTTTTAACCTCTTCATTGTATATTTCCGCGGGAAGTTGGTTTAGAATATCCGCTGATTCACTACTTTCCTCGTGAATTTGTGCCGAATAAAGACATACCGCAACTGTACGAATAATTAAAAAGCTGAATGAGTAGACAAAATAAAATCTATCGAGTAAACTAGCAGCTTCGTTTGGACTAAAAGAAAATACAATTTTTTTACGAGTATTAAGGATGGTTTATGCTAAATAAAATAAGAATAAGGAAATTTCTTAATTCTTATATTGTCAGCATACACATATCTTAAGTAACTGCTTAATTCAAGACTAAACTTTATTTAATTTCTATAAATAAGCAAATTTCCCTCCATGATCTAAATCCAAAAATTGTCTGCGCCCTGAGGAACCTTTTTATTAATTTCCAAAGAACATGTATAGTTATGTTGCCGCATCTACTTATATAATGTAATCTTACTCTAATGTATGTAGTAGTTGTACTAATATTACAAATAAATTGTTTGCGTATGACAGTAATATAATGTCTGATAATTCTTCATTCAATTTTCTTGTCAAAAGGTTTAATTTGTTGTAATCGTTACGAATCTCCGTCCAGTACTCCAAATCTTCTATCTAATAAACAAATAAAGACAACAATGTAATGCAATATAAAGGAATGGTTCTCCAAAAGAATCTCATCGTGTAATTGGCATAATTATTTCAATGTATGAGTTATAAATTGCAATTCACTTTTCAATGTATGAGCTCTAGAAACCTGGCCAAATCACGGATGGACTTAATATTGATTAGTATTAATTGAAACTGACAATTTTTTCATTTACACCAGCAATGCAACCGGTACCAAGTTTTGATCCTTTTAGAAAGAGACTTGCAGTTTTTTTTTACAATTAATGAAATGTTTGAATAATAAATACTTTTTCGTTGGCTGCCTTTTGCATTCTCTTCTTTACTTGTAAAAACCTTGATGAAATAGCGATACATATTAACATCAAAAACAAATCCATATAATTCCAACTAAATGTACAGCAGAAATTAATAATCTGTAATCATAAATATAATAAACATATTCATACTAAATTAATTTATTATATTACGTACTTCCAAAAGTATTCCTAAAAATATATTGTAAGGAATACGCTGAAACACGTGCTCGAAATTATTTTCTAAAAAATAATTTATATCTACTACGTCCGTTGTATTCTTTTGATAACTTGTAATTTTAAATTTTAGGAAAAATGAATGCTCCACTAAAATAAAAAAATCACCTACATTAGATTTAATAAATAACATTTATGAGATATAATATACGTGTAGGTGAAATGAAAAATCGGTCGATTTGTAAAATGCCTGAGACGCAATTCTCGACAATACTCGTCTCAAACATGTACTGTTACGGAATGTGTACTGTCCAAATAGATACCTAATACTGAAGGAATTATTTTTTATAAGAAATATGTATATAGTTTATTAGGGGAATTTTGTAGAAGGGAATTTTTGTGCGGGTATGCCAAATAAAGGTTTTTTTTTTTAAATTTATTATGCTTACAAAAGTATTTGAACATAAAGCAAACATAAAAATAAAACTTCAATTTCACAATAGGTTGCCTTAAAGAATTCAAAGTTGGAAACAGATTATACATTATTTATAACAAGTATACAGACATTGAATCAAATCAAATTTAAACGTGCATGTACACACATATAATATTACATGTATGTATTTAGTTTATCGTATTGTAATTGATAGAAAAGTAGCAAGTATTTTACTCTTCAACTAAATACACGTTTGAGACGAGTATTAGGAACTACACTTTACTTTCCGTATATAACTGTGATTTCCCTTCTTATCACAACGTTTAAACATTACACATAAACATTAATTACCTGCTGAAGCTCCTATAACAATAACAGTTATGATCCGTATTTTGTAATGCAAACCACGCGGGAACGAATAAAATGGCTTCATAGAATGGTCAACGTCTGTCCAAGTGCTCATTATTTGTGGCCAGTTAAACGCCAATTTTATAAATAAACATCCAGTAATAAATGCACATAGAAAGAATAATAATGTTACTGCAAAAATCAAATAAAATGTACTGTATCCTGTAAAGAATTGAGAGTAAATTTACACACAAACTTCTTAAGAATCTGAAAATACAACACATAGTCAAACAGACTGTAAACGAAAGCATGCGAAACTACCTTGGTGTTAAAGGAATACAGCACTGAGAAAAAATTGGGAGGTATCCAAACATAGCTAAATAGAATATCCAAAAAACACCTATCAAGGAAGGCAAACAAGAACTAACACTGGATAGCTACACACACATTGAAACTCATGGTCGCAAGAAGAAAAAACAAAAATAAACCAAAAGAATATAAGAGGATATACATAACCATACAAAGGGACATCAATAAAGTGAAAGAAGAATACCAGACCTAACAATGCGAAAGAAATAGAACGCATAATAAAGAAATATATTGCTTCCATATGCACAAAAATATCAAAGAAATGGCAGGATGCAGGAAAGACATGACTGCCGGTAACGCACTCAAAGACACAATGGGTCATGTAATAATTGACGTGAAGGATAATTGAGGAGATGGAAGACGTACATTCTGGAACTCTTTAATAATGTGAGAACTCACAGCGCTAACATAGAAGTGAACTCAATGATACGGGTAGTACTAGAATATGCCCTGGAGACTATGAAACCGGGTAAATCCGTTGTTCCTGTGAATATTATCAAGCACTTCGACAAGGATTTAAAGGATGTTCTCCTGGATCAATTCAACACCATATATAAAAAAGCCGTCATCTATGAACAATGGATAGAATTAACATTTGTACTTATTCCCAAGAAACCGAATGCGAAAGAATCCTCAGAGTATCGAACTGTTGCGTTTAAGAGTCATATACTAAAATTGTTTTTGAAGATCATTCACAAGAGAATTTACAAGAAACTGGAGGAAGACATCAGCACACAGTTCGGATATGACGCGGGCCGCGGGACAAGCGCTATTAAGGATACACGTTCTCTTCCAATGGTGCTTGGACATAAACCAGGATGTGTATGCATGTTACATTGACTGAGAAAGCCATCGACAAGGTTCGACATGATAAATTACAATAACTACTCAGTAAAAACATTGACTTAGGGATGTCAGAATAATAAGTAACTTATACTGGGGGCAAAATGCCAAAATTATTATTAAAAACCAACTAATAGAGAAAATAGAGATTCGTAGATGGGTGAGGCATATTATCTCCGCTCCTATTTAACCTTTACAGTGAAGCCATTTATGCCGAAGCCCTAGAGGAAGAGTCAGCATGGATAGTTATAAATGAAGTAGCGGTTAACAATATATAGATATGCTGATGACACTGTTTTGCTAGCGAGCAACCTTACAGACATTCAACACCTTTTTCACAAATTAAATGATCACTGTAACGACTCCAAATCAATTTTAAAAAGAACCAAGATAATGTTAATAACAAAGTCTTTGGAAAATGAATTACAAGTAAATCTAAGAATTGATAACACCAATATAGAAAATATCCACACATATAAATATCTGGGTGGTTGGGTGGAACAATCACGAGACATAACAAGAGAGATAATAGTGAGGATCGACATGATCAGAGCTACTTTTACAAAAATGAGGAAGCTATTCATACCTCGATATTAATTTAGAACTTAAATGAGGATGCTGGGGTGCTACGTATTCTCCACACTACTCTACGGTGCTGAAGCATGGCATATCAACAAACTCCAGGCCTTCGAATTGTGGTGCTACTTCAGAATGTGGATAATCTGGACGCAGCAAATCCCCAACCAAAGTCTTAAATGAAATGCAAAATAACACGAAATAATAGATACAATTATAAAGGGATCCCCCAAGTGCAGTACAAGTTCACTACTTTAATTAATGAAACAGGTACAGATAACAGTAAAAAGGAGTATTGGCATACGCCGCATATCGTAGCTCAATACTTTGGGGGAATGGTTCGACTGTTCCAAAGCCCAGCCAGGGATGCCTAGCTACTGTCAAGTCCATGATGATATCAGGAGCACAGGAAGAAAATGATGAATTTGCTTATTACATTTGTTTCCACAATAAAGCATTGACGTTTTTCTATTAAGCAACCAAAGGTGAGATTTGTTAGTGATCAATAGCAAGCACGGAGTAGATTCCTATGCATATCCTGCATTGCCTGAGATAGCAATTTCTCACGGGTTAAAACTCGGCATTAATGCCCGTATTCCCCAACATCCCATAAACTTTATAGGTCCCATAAGCTATTCAATAGATAAATCAACAACATCATTATGACAGAATTTGCCAAAACAAATGTCAAACACCTTGAATAGCGAGCTTTGATCACACATTTTGTTTAATTATTCAGTGTTTGCAATAGAGAGAATCTAAAGTAACTACATCCCCTAGATAATGTATATATCGTTGCTATAACCACGAATACTTATGAGTTCAATAGCTATTCATAGATTTGTGGAACGTCGGTGAATACGGGGGTAAGAGACAAAGAAAACTATTCAGTTTTTTTGTCTCTTAATGCCAAGTTTTACAGGTATAAGATAAGAGTATGTAATACATACCAATCGAGCCAAAAGTGATACCATCTGTAATCACCATAATAATATAAAATAACATATTAATAAACATCAATATTAAATACATCGAGCTATAAATAAATCGCAATGATTTCCATTTAAACTTTAGGTCCTTTCTTGTAACACCAGTTACCGGCATTAAACCAAAACATTGCGATAAAATTATTGATGGAGCTAAAGCCTCGTATGTGGTTTCTACTTGTTTCAAGCAGTACATTTTTCACCAAATGCGCTGTTATTGCAATTAGTCCATTGTATGATTTATAGAACTGATAAGCTTCCCTCTATGTAATTTATAATGTAATATCACAAAATGTATATTACACTACGTTGTGAATTTGCTACAATTACATGCGTCTTGTTTAAACATTAACACACTCATATTGATCTTTTTTTTTAATTCATAAAAAAACAATTGAGCAATCACATCCACGCGCAATCATCATAAAAATTATTTATGGGGCTGTAATGGGTGGGAAACATGATTTGCTTCGTAATTGCTTTGTTATTTTTTTCAAAGATCAATCATGTGTTGTGATTACAAGGTATTGCGTTCCAAGAAATTATTGTTGGTAAACTAATATCGATTAGTTGCTTAGCAGTATATTCGATGTTGATATTTAATTAACAGATTATTATAATTTAATATTTTTAATTTACTTTATTATAAATGGTGGTATTTATTTTATGTTTCTGTAATATGATTTTATATTACATTTTAATACTGCACTAATGTGTTGCGCTATTAAATTATTATCTCACCTAGCGATATGTTCTAGAGGTTAGAGGCGCTATCCGCCTCGTACTGGGCATTGAGGGGTTCAAATCACATCGGGGCGAATTTTCGCGAATCATCTGAGAAAGTTTTCGATTCTAAAAAGTTTTTTTTTTACTGTTTTTGAGACGTCTTCAACCCTGGCCTTGTTAAGTTTAACTATCGCACTCTTTTCTAGTCTTTATTTCGTTGTTGTTTAAGTGTGTTGATTATTATCATAAGTACACATATTATTATTTCCATAATTGTACTACACACATTATTATCATGTGATAAGAATAACATTAAAAATTAGTCGTTTTAAGTGTTTATTATTGATTACATCTATATTAAATATTGTTAAATAAATTGAACCACTACTATCACATATGTTGCAAATAAATTGGTTAGAGTGAATAGTAACGCATAGTTCACATAGAAAAATCCAGCTGCTGAAAATTTCGGTTTTCGCACATGCGTCTGGTGCGACAATATTAAAAAATCTAACTTAATAGATTCTCTATGTATATAACCTCCTGTAATGCTGGCTGTAACATCTGCAGTCTGCGTTCCTTCTTGAGTTACCTGATGGCACATTGCAATAACAATTCCACTCTGAACCTACAAATATATTAGTGATACATAAAACTATAAATGTTGGAAAGTAATAAGGATATCAATTTTTTAATGCTATTAATTTAGCTGAAATACTACTAGTTGACCCATAATGGATCGAATTTATAGGAACATGTATAATGTGGACAGTGCACATTACTTTATCATAAATATCATATTAGTTATAGAAGGATTTTTAAAGAATTTCTTTTCTTATGAATGACAGACGGACAGGGATTTTCCAGAGGTATTAACGAAGAAAACGTCGAGTAAGATCTTGACAATAGAGATGTTATAAGTAGAGACCCAACACGGCTCTAGTTATAACATCTTTGTTCTAGATCCAGGAAACAAAAATTAAGGAATATGTAATAAGAGAAACGATCAAAAGTGAATCCAAATTGGAAACAAGTAAAAGACAATAACTAAAGTCTTTCGGTAATGTGGTTAAGAGAGAACAGCTAAAATAATTTGGACATCAAAAGCACACAAGATAAGTATATCGGGCAGTGCAAGCAATACATGGGATATGAAAATAAAGGAGATCTTTAGAGAAAAGGAACTATCATGGACCGAATGAAAAAAAAACTGGCAAAAAATAAAAAATAAATGGAGGAAAAGAATCTACTAGGTGGTATGTAAAATGAAAGGATATGTATGTATTACACCTTAACACTTAACAGTACTCAAGGTTTACTAATTATTCTTAATAAAAATATTTTACCTTGATTAAATTAAATAAAAGCCAAAGACATTATTTTCTTATTCTAGATTATCCTAAATACTTACTATAATAAAAACATTATGATTCGCCAATGACACAAATTTCGCATCTACAACCACTCCAGCTACTGTAATCATATACTGAACGATAGACAATGTAAACAAAAACGAAAACACAGTGTATATGAAGATAGACCATCCAAATATATTGTTAAACAAATTTGCAATATTACATATGTTATTATGCGTTTTTACAAGCATAGAAATCCAATGTTTCAGTATCTGCTCATCATAATGCTTAATCGAATAATTCCGCTGTTCGTCAAACTCCTTTAACAAACGATTTAAAGCTACCAATCTATTTTTAACACATCTTAAAATATAAAATTGCAAAAATATAATTAACGAGCAATAATACATTTGGATTCCATCACTAAAGGCTAATAACGTCCCATAAAACTTTTCATGATCGAAAAATATATAAAGTTGAGCAACATATTTAAACAGTATCCATGCGTGTAGTACAACGAAGTGAGCTCGTACATATTTTTCGGACAATATTTGAACATTTAATTTGTTTAAAGTTTTATCCATCGATTTAAATTGATTGAATAGTGATTGGATGTTATTATAATTCCATAGGTTAGCACTTAGTATTATATGACATGTTATAATTAGTGTTAATATTGATTCTAGTTCGAATATTAATTCCATAATAAAACTGCTATGTTCTTGCATGTGTCTTCTATACGATGCAAACAAATACCATACTATTACCACTACAATAATTAATATTCCACGTCGTGGGAACTTTTTATTTGAATTGTTTTCATTTAACGTTGGTATTATACATAGCGAGGAGAACCATTTAAGTATATTATTATTATATATTAACGTCATGTTGTTATCAATGTAATATTATATACATATGTCGGTTTAATAGTGTGTAGTGTGTAATAGTGTAATACAATATTTTGGGGCACTTTATTGGGACGATTTCCTATTTGGTTGTAGATATTTGTAAACAAATCAATACATTACTGCTAGAATTTTTCATTAAATATACTTGCTGCGATTAGTGAATTATGAATGATGATAAAACTTTTAGTTAAAAGCAGGGCCGGTCCTAGCGGACGTGCAAGGTGTACGCCGTACGCGGGCGGCCGAATTCAGCCCGGACATGAGCTATCCAAAGAGTTATAAACATAAAACCTGAACTCGCCTCGGTTATAAAAGATCATTCACAGTATTTTCACAGATTAGCATTTATAAATGAGTTTATAATGTTAATTATAACTGGAGCATTACAGCGGCCAAATTATGTTTGCACGCGGGCGGCCGACTACCTAGGACCGCCCCTGGTTAAAAGTATTATTTATTTAGCACACTATAAAATAATAAATAATCAGTAAATTGCATATGCATGTCGAAAAGCATACAATATTTTGATATCATATATATTATTTATTACTTGGCATGTCGTCATCATCACGCTATGATATATTATTTATAGCACAGATAATTATTATTTTTAATTATCAGGAACTACATTTTCATTCAATTAGACATTCATGGCATATTTCTTCTTCTACGTGGGCTTCGCCTGTTCTGGATGCCAGCTATCCTTACCGTGTCTACCGCTCTTCGAAACAGTGTAATGGAGGTCAAGTTGGTTGAAAAAGATTCTTCTTCTTATATTGAGAGTATCCTGTATCTTCCGTTGTATCTGATTACATGACCAACATATGTTTTATGGTATTGATCAAAAGTATTCTTTTGAGTTCTTTTCCCTTTCGTCCCAAAATATCTACATAGGTTATTCGATCCATCCATAACACTTTTGCCGGTATGCCCACACCTCAAATGCTCCTTCTCGGGACAATTCTGAATTTTCCTGTCCCGATTTTTACAACTTGTTTTTTGGTTCCAAATACATATCATTTGTCCCGAATTGGCCTGAAAACAGTAGTGCGAGAACGTAGTATAAGTTTAAATGCTTCTTTTCATTTCCTGCGTTGGGGTTCATGCTTTGACACCATATAGTAGGGTTGAGAAGACATAGCATTTCAGGAGTCTGATTTTCAGTCAGTTCAATGTGGCACTTGCTTTTTCTATTCTGCTTTTGATTTCAATGCAGTGATCAACATTTTTTTTTTGCTTACGACCATATACATGACATTGTTTACATTCAAGGATATACCATACGTCTCGCTGCAAACTTTTATTATATTCGTTTATTCGTTAGCAGTTGAAGGCCTTCTGATCTTATCAGACAGATCAGAAGGACGGAGTCGTCTACATATCTTAGGATATTTATGAGTTCCCCAAAAAAAATATGCCTTCTCCACCCCGACTAGAAAATCTCTTCAGAATATACATTGAACATTGTTGGTGATAACATGCATTACTGGCGCACACCTTCTGCGAGTTTTTTATAGCTTCCGTTATCATCGATGCATCAGCTGATTGCTGTCGTCCATTCCGGTCTTCTGCAAAACTTTTATTAATCGTCGTGTTTAACCTTGTCTATAAAGTCTATAGGTGTACATCGCAGTTTACGTCTCTGCATCTTTAAATTATAGCATAATGCACAAAGTGCTTCGCTTATAGCTAGGGCATTTTGGAATCCAAATTAGGGTTTTTCAATGTGTTCCTCGCATTGTTGGTAAGTAGTGGGAACAAGCCGTTTCTATAACCTCCTCCTGACCTTCAGGCCAGTCAAAGGTTCTATTACCTCAGTGGCCTTCTATCCGTCTAAGGAGTAACAGTCTGAAGTCTGAAGTTGATATATTTCTCCAAATCCTCTGTGTACTTTGTTACGTCAAAGGTGCCGATTCTATTACCTCTCGCGATTCTCGAACCTTGTCCTCTTCCTGAAAGTGTTCGTATTATCAAGTTCCTCTCCTCTGTAAAATTGTCCAACGATGTTTTCTTCTTTCCTAGTCCAAACTTTTGCATTGTGATCTCCTATCACCAACGTGACTTCATTGTTCTTGGCCGATTTTCATCATCATCAGATTAATATATCTACTGCTGGATATAGGCATATCTTAATGCTCTTCATTGCACACGCTCTTGAGCTATTCTATTCCAGCCGCTTCCTGTGTGGCATTTAAGGTCATCGATCGACCTCGCAGGTGGTCGGCCTACACTTCCTGACTTCCTGTACGTGAGCGCCACTTGCAAGTATTTCCTTTCCCATCGGTTGTCGATTCTTCAGTAGATGTGACAAGTTCACAACCATTTTAGCTTGCAAATTATCTCTTCTATATCCATTACTTTGGTTTGTCGGCAAATCTCTTCATTACGTAATCTATCTGATAGTAACATGCAGAGTATTACTCTCTCTGTAGCTCGCTGGGTTATTTGGAATTTATGCATTATTCAATCAGTTAGGGTCATAGGAAATGACTGAATTTTCTATATGCCGCCCACCCCACTGTGTTTGTCTGTCGTTCTGTGATAAAATTCTGTCGGCCGAATTGGATGGTCTGGTCAAAATAGACGTGCTCTCACACACTTTCTATGATCGTATTGTCAACTGTGATTGGACTTTAGATGATGTGGGAATTGGACATTATTTTGGTTTTATCCATTTTCATCTTGAGACCAACCTGTTGGGAGGCGTAAAAAGTTTCGGGGAGATCATGTCTCCCTGCCGAACACCTTTTTGAAGTATTATGGGAGTCTTATCCTGTATATGGCCAGCCATTGTTGCGGCGTTGCTAAGGCATTTGAGTATCTCAATGTATCGGTAATCGACATCATTGCAGATAGTGTAGGACAGGACAGGTTTCGATTCCATCGAACGCTTTCTCATAGTCGACGAAGGCTTTTTATACTCTGCAGATTTTTTGTATAATTTGTCGAACTGTATGGGTATGGTATACAGTACTGAAGCCCTTTCTATAATCTGCCTGTTCTGGTGGTTGGAACTGCTCTGACCTTTGGATGAGTCTGTTCGTCAGGATTATTCTGGACACTTGTATATTTGGCTCAGTAGCGAGATAGGCCTACAGTTTTTCAGGTTTTATGTCCTTTCTTAACAAAGAGGGTTATTACGCTTCTGTTCCACGGTCCTAGCGTTAACCCGATGTGGATAACAGAGTAGAATAGTTTTTGCATCTATTTTACAATTAGGTTTTCAATAGTTTTTAGAAGAACTGAAGTAACGCAGGCCCGGTGCTTTGTTGTCTTAACGCTAGTTTTATCTGGTATATACTTACGACAGTATATCTTCGGTGTAGTGTCGTGTGTGTTTTGTATTTTGTCTCTTGCTACAAGAGGTCTTGCTCATGCTGCTGGTCATGCTAGTGATATTGATGAACGGTAGAGCTTGCTGTACTTTTCTGTTTCACGGTTGATCTCTGCTTTCGAGTTTACTATTATCCCAGTATTTGTTTTCATTTTTATCAGCTGGTTTTGACTAATCGAAATATGTTTTTTTAACACATTGGAACCCTAGTTTTCATCTATAAACCTTCTAATGCATTCTGTTTAAAAAGACGTACATCTTACATTATGGTTTTTAGTCCATTCGGCTAGTTTCTGTAGTCGGGGAGTCCCTACGATGAGCTGTTTTTCATTTCGCGTCGTTCTTTCATGAGTTCCAGTGTCTCGGTAGAAAGCTTCGATTATTGCCTTGTTGGTCTATCTTGAAAATATTTTCTGCGGCTTCTATAATATTTTATACTATTTTCTTGTTCATCTCGTTTACATCTGCGGTTTATTAAGATGACCATACGTCCCGCATTTCTCGGATAGTTCTAAATTTTCAGTCCCTGTCCCGAATTTTTACAACTCGTTTTTTGGCCTCAAATTTATAGCATTTGTCCTGAATTGTCCCGAAAAACAGTAGAATGAGAATGTAAAGTTTATATGCATATACTTATTTAAGTAGTGTAGAGTTTATCTTTTGTCTTTCTGGCACTCTAATGCTGCAACTGAGCGAGTATTGAGCAATATGAACTGTTTTAGGACTTGTGATAAGACACAGCTTCAAGTAGACACTTTGAAGGGTATGTTAATCACCAAAAACCATAAATCTCAAACTGAGTAGGGTAAGACTTTTTTTAAAATTTATGGAGAAGTGCAACAAAATAATTTAGCTGCGGTAAGATTAAATGGAGAAAGGTTCCCGAATAGAAGAATAGTTATTTTCTAATCTTACCGAGCAGTTAATAGATTCTGGACAATTTAAAAGGACGCCCTGCAAACATTTTCTAAACAACTAGTTGGAGAAATATTTCGATAGTTTGCCACTACAAGGAATAATTCATACGAGGTACATGCTAGATGGTGCACCTCATGTGGAACGGAATGTTGTTCGCCATCTGAATGCATAATTTGATCCTAGATAGATTGGACGCAAAATTAAATAAAAAATATAGCGAACCGCTACAGAAATTGATTGAGATTTATATACGTCAGTGTCAGATTTCTATCATGGCAATGTGATTTTTTTTCGTCGAAAATACGAAGCACGTTCTCATTGGTCAACTTAAAAGTCCTCCAGTTACCAAACGAAGACGAATTTACGAATAAAACAATCGAATTTATGCTAGATTAACTCACCCCTACTTAATAGATTGCGCCCTTGAAATACATAACATCCTGTATACTATTACTTACTAAATTTATTATTGCCAAGATCTGAATTCACACTTATAAAAAATATATTTGCTACACACTAAATATTATTATTTATAAAATCTGATATCATATTTATAAAAAATATACTTACGACTTACTAAATATTATTATTTATTATTAACTACGCTCCTTAAAAAACTATTTGTTCGGCAAATCGGATTAAATTAAAATTTAAATCATATTATGTGTGTATTATATATATATTAATTTAATATTAATTACAATAAACAAATGTAGAAAAAAAAAATCGTAGGCAAATTTACATGATAATACTATTCAGTAAAAATAATAATGTAATATAGTACATATAAAACAATTTATACAATAAATACAATAAACAAAATAATCAATTTCGTCAAGCATTGTGTAGATTTTGATAGTACGAAGAGAGTACATTCCATGCTTTATCCGCCATAAATCCTTCAGGCGGGGTTTCCCCTGCTCTCGCTAACCCTGCAACGTAGATATTATAATTATGAACATAATTTAGAAACCAATAAGTAGTCTAATAAAATAATCTTTCGAATAGTAAGATAGATAAGTATAAATGCACACCAATTAAAGTTGAATCATTTTTGTTTGCATACTAAAGATACAAATGACACGCCTAATTTATTACTGAATACAAAGCTTTTCATTTTATTAAATCTGTTTAAATAGATTTTGCGTTCGAGACTGTCCGAGGTATGAAAAGTAATTTGATATAGAATGAAAAAACAAGAATAAATGTAATGGAAAGGACATTTCTATGAAGAATTGAAAGCATGACATAGAATAAACAAGGAAAGATATAGACTTATGAAACTCACAAACGACATAGCAAAAGGACAATTTACACGATTTGGACTTGTATGTCGAATGAAAGAAGGAAGCCTAAGAAGAATAGTATACAAAACAAGAGTAACAGGAAGAACTCACGGAGGAAAGCCGGACAAAATATCGTAAGGACACATGACAAGAATAAATGGAGAGTACATAATGTACAAAAACACATACCTTTACATCCTTACTATGTGATACATCTGGCTGCTTTATAAATGTTCATTTTCATCTGTTAGTTTATACTAACTAAATTACTTTTAAAATTGCTTTTTAAATTATGCATTTATACTAACTAAATTACTTTTAAAATTGCTTTTTAAATTATGCATTTATGAAGAAATAAACACTTTATAATATCACACACAAAACATTAATTAAAAATATATTCCCTTCTTACTTGCAATATTTCCTCTTTACCCTATCCCCACCCCTCACCCACGTTTTCTCTACACCTGTCTTTTGCAGATGTCTGCCTTTCCCATCCTATTTAAACCATTCACTCATATATCTGCAGGCTGTGTCCAACTTAAAAATTAAATATAATTAATAGTTACCTCTCATTCTGGTTCCCGATATAAAATCAAACTCATGCTTTCTACTTGGATCGAAGAACGCCATTCGTTTATGCTTCATATCATACGCTGCAACTCTAAACGGAATAATTTCTAGTGGTTCTAATCCAGGTGCTAATTTCAATACAGAACCACCGTGTGTAGCATCATATAGGTTGCCATCAGGCGTGGCTTCTTTACCGAGAGGATGAGGAACGCCTGCTGGGTCACGCCCTACTATGTAAAAGTTAGCTCCAGCACACATTCTGGACTTTGCATGCCATTGTACCTAAATTATTTTAAAAATCTCCATAATTCTTGTCATAAAGTAAGTATTAATGATAATTTTAGGAGGCAAAGGTGTTATCTGACAAAATAATGGTTTTATAAAGGAATGTACCGTAATCTCTAGAGAGAAAGGTAAAACAACGAATGCAGAAAATAGAAAACACGAACCCTCAATACCCACAGCCCGAGAAGGAATCACAATCACATACCTCGCGGCGAGGACGGATGGAATAATCTAATTATCTTTTTTTCTTGTAAATCTACAAGTAATTTTAACTTATGGTAAAATACATCACGATTCTTGCGTGGTGAGTTCCACTACAATAATATTCCAATGGAGTGAGTGTTCGTGTTATCATTCTTAAACTAACTTATGTAATATATAAACGTAAATTCATCTCTTAACAATCTACAAATCAATATTTCTGGTAGACTTTTAAAGCTCAGTTAGTGCAGATAAATTCCTATGAACTCAAGCGATTTAAATACAAATGACCTTAATCTCTTCTATATTAATCGCTAGAGCAAAAAGCAACCCTCTCTCCTTGTGTTATTTATCATCGTCAGTAGAGCTATACTGACTGGTTCGAATAAGACCGAAATCTAGATAAATATCTGCTGCTATTTTCTAAAAGCTGATATCACCTTTTTGCATGATTTCAATAACCAATAGGTTTTCTATAATCTGCCAAACGCGTGTATGTAAAATCTAAACGGGAAGTGGGTAAATTGACAGTTGTTAAAATTTGATATGTTACAATTGCCAAAAAGTCTAATGGCGATTTGTTTTTGCTCAAAATTTTAGTAAAATTGTCATATCAGCTCTCCAAATAGCCACAGATATATTAGATAGAGTTGAATTCGTACTTACATAATTTAGATTTGTAATGAAATTAACCAAATATTTAATTCTAATAGTGAGAGAATAGATTTGAATAATTGGTTATTTCAATATAAAACAAATTCATACGTATTATAATTCTTAATAGTATAAAATTATGTATGTATACCTCTGTTGGTCCTGCGTACATCATAGGACTGGGAAATATAGCTAGAACAGTATTGGTGGGATCCAAAAGACCGCTATCTAGTACCGCTTGGTGCTGTTCCATTCGAACATTTAAAGGCACATCATCATCTTTTGTCCATCCCCCTAACGGATGTAACAACAGGACTGGTTGTTTGTATCCTCTCTCTTCAAGTTGTTGCTTAGTGTCTGTCATTAGAAGTGCATGTCCGTTATGAATCGGATTTCTTAACTAAAAATATTATAGTAATTATGTAGTTTCTTTGGAAAACAGGCAAAAATATTCATCTAAACTTCAAGACCTTATTGAATTTATCAAATGATTTATATTTAGTTTCCCCTGAAGCGACATTTCTCCGTTTTAAATATTTAACAAGTAATAATGTCTGATGTAATAGTGGTAATAGTATCAAGTTTTTATTAGAAATATTAACTTATAACATAAATAGTATTTGTGTTACCCATTCACCACTGAGGGCCTGATTGAATGCACTCTACGATATTGTTAAAAGTTAAATATTAATGTCAATATAAATGTTTATATTTACTTTAATGTAGAAACTGCGCAGTCAACATAATTTATTTAATGTTTTCTTACTACTTAATATTCTTGCAAATATTTAGAATTTAACAACTATAAATTACATCATATAATAGTAGTAGATAAGCTAATTTTAGAAATTTTTAAATATTATTAACATACTTATCAAATATCACTGTTCAAAGTCTACCCAAAATAGTAAGTTTTGGGTAATACGACAAGGTCAGTAAAAATCTCCTTTTCAATTAGTTAATATATATTGAAAATGAGCTTGTCACTGCACTTGCTGTATTACCCAAATATCTACTCCATAAGTAGTTTTCGGAAAAATCTACTGTACTAATTAAAACATAAACGGATGTTGTTTAGCTGAAAATTGTAATTAATTTAGTCTAATCTATCCACACAAATTGACTAAATGTAAAATCTGAAATAAGCGAAACTAATCCAGATTTGTAACGTGCATAAATAATGATTTATAGCTACAATTAATAATGAACTAGAATAGGAACCGCAGTAAATTATTTATATATATATATATATATATATATATATATATATAAACTATTGAAAGTTACATTATATTTTATATAAGAAATAATAATTGGTTATATAAAATGTTACGAGTAGGTATATTCGTAAGAAATAATAAATGATTGCGTTATTAATTCAGAGTGTAATTAAGTGTCAAGTAAAACCCATATATAATATTTATTGGAGCATAACGTGGATATTGTAATTATTATTTCATAAAATTTATTAAACAAGGTAAATATGTGATAACGATTATTTCTTTTAAGCTAGTAGTTGTTTGAATTTATTATACATATAGTCCCCCATGATTAATTTATGGTCCTTTTTCGAGCAGATTACTTTGCGAATTAATTAGTTTTTTGTTATTTACGATATAAGATTATCGTATCGTCCCATATTACGATTCATGTGTAATAGTTTAGTCCATTTGATCCAATCATATTCGAACAATAGTGTCACAAAGTTGAGTCCATTTAAACAAATTATATTATAATGACACTAGCCTCACAACTTGTAGTTATATATAATATCATTCATGAACGATCACCGATTCTAGTACTGTGATATGTTGGAGAATTTTCTACGCCCCAAAATTTAAGAATATGGGAACGAACAACTTAGAAGCCTTCTTGTTTCAACAAAATGGAGCTACGGCTCATACAACAGATCGTTCGAAATTTTGATGTTCCCGGTCGAGGCAGGCTCGAGTAATCTCCCTATGGTTTTTAAACATCGTCCTCGGTCCTTGGTTCAACTAAGGAGGCCATTAAAGAACAAATTGAAAGAATTTCCCCGATATGTTAGTGAAAGTAACACACAACACGTTCGAAATATGAATCGCCCAGGCCACCATTAGGACGGTATAACTTTTAAACCTTTGTGTAAAAATATATATTTATTACATTTAAGAAGTAAAACGTTTTTGGTGATACCACGTACCATTACTTCTCAATCAACCTTTTAAATTTGGAAGTTATTTCAGCCATATGATTCTTATTACAGGTTAGGTATATGGGATATGGGAAAAACGGATGCTCCAAGACATATGAGAATATGTGGATCGTAATTATATATAATTAAAGAATTGTAGTAATACTGTATAAGGTGATCACATGAATAGTTTGAATCAGTTTTAGAATACAATAGAAATTTTAAAAGAAGAATGAAATACTGTTTAATCCAAGGTGAATTACTCAACTATCAAAAGGGGTAATAAGATACTAACATTAAAGTATCCGCCATATATTAGGACTACTTTCATACGAAGACGTTAGTATGCAATACCGGTATGTTGAATGCTAATTTTGTTTGGGATGCTAAAGTATCTGCATGTGACCGCTCTCATTGCCTACAAAGTAATATCAAATATCCAAGTTGAAAAATAAGTCTCAACAATGGATAGGCACCCGAGGGTCTACTCTATAAGGCACCTTACACGATCAATATTACTGTCAATATTTTAGAATAATGACAGGATTGCTGTACGATAATATGTTTATAATGTTCATTATTCTAAAATATTGCCAGTATTACTCATCGTGCAAGGTATATCAATGATGTAATGAAGAGAATACTGATTTTTATCTGGATAATTGATTACTTGATAAATATAAAAGGAGGATTGAAGCAAATATTGACAGTACTAGTATTGACAGTATTATTGACCGTGTAAGGTGCCTTTATAAGTTCAGACCAGGCTGGTAAAAGATCAGTCCGGTTTGTACCCATGGTAACCAAATAAACAACTATTTCAGCTCCACGAAAGCTAGTGTAAGCCCCAATTCACACATAAGCGGCGTCGGGCGCAGGCGCGGTGTAGGCGAGGCGCAGGCGCGGTGTAGGCGAGGCGCAGGCGCGGTGTAGGCGAGGCGCAGGCGCGACGTCGCACAGACGATTGTGATGTCCATATGCAGTGAAGGAGTGGACATTGCACCGTATGTTTACATAGAGGCGGCGTGGAAGAGTTTCGCCTCTTCGCTCCTAAGTGGGCATTGCACCACATGTTTATATAGGGGGGGCTTGAAGCGTCGTGCCTCTCGCAGCTCCGACACCGCGTCTTCGCCTCTTCGCCTAAGACACTGTAGGCGAAGAGGCGAGAGGCATAACTCTTCCACGCCGCCTCTATGAAAACATATGGTGCAATGTCCACCGCTTTACTGCATATGGACATCACAATCGCCTGTGCGACGTCGCGCCTGCGCCTCGCCTACACCGCACATGCGCCCGACGCCGCTTATGTGTGAATTGGACCTAATACTTACCCATGACCTTTTACCAGACCGGTCTGAACTTACAGAATAGACCCTCAGGGATTGATAAAATAAAGCCGAAACAACGCCAGTTATGGAGAAGAAAGGATATCTTTTACTAGACTTACTAAACCAAATATGGAGGGTAGAAATCATCCATGGTTGACAATGACATTCTCAATATTTAAGAAGGAGACAATATAAGATGCAGCAACTTCAGAGGAATTACAAGAATGTGTACAACAGAGCGGCGATAGCAGAAATAGCCAAAACCCAAATAACAACGTCACCTGCACCCTGCGGAACACCAACGAGGCAATGTCGACCGGAATGACAACTTACACCGGTTGTCATTCCGGTAGTCCTGTTTTGATAATAGCCTCAGGTGGACGAGTTATGAAAAAATATAGTGCACGCTCTTGTCCTTAGAATAGAAAACCATCCTTAAAGACGCAAGAACTAGTGGTAAATGGCATGAGGGTGCAGAAGGCAGGGGGAAACCACTGCACTAAATATCCAGAAAAAAAAATCCCTTGCACTAATTATCACCATGGCTAATTTCACAATGAAATATTCCGAAGTAAAAAATCCCCCGATGGGATCTCCGGGAGGGACAATTCTAAATAATGTCAAATTATGGAACGTTCGCAGCATGTATGGACCCGGAACGACACATAATATAACACAAGATGTGAAAAGAATGAAACATAAACATTTTAGGCATGCGTGATGCATAACAGCAGCCAATACACCACAGATAATGGAACCTTTTACTAATCAGAAAATGACGACTCTCACTATGGATATGGAGTGGCATTGATGACATCACAATACACAAATAAATCAGTAGTAAATTGTATATCAGTCATAACGCGTAATGCTACTACAACTACAAACACGCCTCTGCAAATTGTGAACATAATTCAAGTGTACATCTCCAAGGCAGATAAACCAGACGAAGAGATAGAAACTTTCAACGAGCACATTACGAAGATTTTAAAATTAATTAAATCACGAGACATACTCCAACGCCAAAATAGGAAAAAGCGGTAAACATATAGGCAAATATGGCCTCGGAACGCGTAATGAAAGAGGAAACCGATTAGAACAATTTGGCCAAAAGGAGCTTTTCCTATAACACCATAATACACCCTCGAAATTCGAAACCAAATAGAATATATTCTAATTAATACGGGAACCGAAACGCTATCAAAAACGTAAAAGCATACCCTACAACATGATGTATCATAGATCACAACCACGTAATAGCCCATGTCAACATCTAATTAAAAATAATGTAGTCAAACAGGTGGGGTGTAAGGGGTGATGGATGGATACTATTCCAGCCCAAAAGACAACAACACCGGCACATGGTATACTCTGCTGGAAGATTAACATCGTAATATCGAGCGAACGTCTGCCGCAATAAGCAAACATCTCTTGATGGCCAACAGCTTAGGGTGGATGAGCTGGCAAGAGTAAGGGCACCCCCTTGTCCTTGGGACGAGAAATTGTCCCAAAAGACGTATGAACCTTACGGTCAACGGCAGGAGTATGCAGTAGGCAATGGGAAACGACTGCGTAAGAGATCCCTATGGATAGCCCCAGTACAACTATTCTTATATGACAATGAAAAATGAAACTAACGTCCGAGGGTGCGAAGAATCTCCCAGCACCAGATAAAGATAAGAAAGACACCCATAGAATAGAGACCTGCAACGAAAGGAGTCTAAAGGCACTAGGCAGCCTACATAACCTTATCAATGAAATGGAGAGATTCAAAGAGAGATATCATGGGCGTCAGCGAAATGCGATGGGATCAGGTACCCTCACCAAGGAGAACTACTCCATGTATTACTCCTGCAACGAATACGTAGAAAGACAACACAGTCAATTAGTGAGGACATTCCGATACCTAGGCACATCCATCAGATGGTTGGTGGACCCACAAAATGTAATTCAATGTCGAATAGAACAAGCACGCCAATCACTCCTGAAATTCAGAACTCTACTATGTAACCAAAATCTATCCTTTAACATCCATTACCGAATGGGAAAGTGCTATGCTTGGTCAGTCATATTATATGGGGTGGAAACGTGGCTGTAGAAGTTAGCATCCATTAACAGGTTCGAAGCATTCGAAATGTAGATCCTGAGACTAATGATACATATCACATGGATTGATTGAGCACGCAACCTGGTGAAAATATATAAAGGATCTCCTCGACAAGAGATCGTCACAACATTTCAAGACATACTCAATTCTGTTAGGAAGGGAACATGCAAATTACCAACACATGGTTCGATCTACCACCTAGAAGACTTGGAAATTTCCTGTAGACTGCCAGGGAAGAGTAGTCAGAAACCAAATTGACTACATCCTAATAAATAGACGTATCTGGACTTCACCAAAAATGGTGGCTTATCCAGCATATATCACGCCAGATCAAAACCTACTCGTAGCAACAAAGAAAAATAATCCCAGTAAATGCAATGAATACATACTCATTAGCTTGATAACCCACTTTTTTTTTAATTGTACTACACCAAAGACTATTTAAAAAGTACGATACCGATGTTGAGGAGGCACAATTTGGTTTTAGAGAAGGACAAGAGAACCTCTAAACGCGACCCAACTGCCACAACCAGCGAAACCAGTATGCATCTGCTATATATACTATGGAAAGGTGTTTTATAAAGTACGATACGACAAACTATCCTGAAAATAATATAATTAGATCAGAAGGTTATAAGACGTATTGAGAGCCTATATTGGAATCAACCGACTAGAATAAGAGTAGACGGAGAACTGACTGGAAATATACGCAAAGTAAAAACAAAATTTCATAAAATACAAGCAAGTGTTGACAAACAGCGAATCCGACCTAGACCTTAAACTGCGTCTACAATGCTACGTATAGTCAGTACTGGTGCATGGAATCATGGACGATGAAAGTTGTCACAATAAATAAATTAGAGGCTTTCGAATTGTGGACAAGTGGATTCAAAAAAGAGTTAATGGTCCGAATGTCAACCACAAACAATCCTAAGACGAAGAAAGACAGAGCATGTCACTTATTGCGCAACACCAAATACAGTATCTTACAACTCATCATCTAAGACGAGAATGGACTGGCCTAAAAACGGTCCAAGAACTTTTCCACACAACAAGAGACAATATAAAAGAAGTAATCGCAAACATCCATTAGTGGATATGCACGGGAAGAAGAAGATAGCATCTTCTTCTGCTATATGTTTCCGGCATTGCTTTGTGGAGTTAGATCCTGGACCTTAACTAACACCACACAAAATTGAAATCTTTGGAAATGTTGCTGTATCGAAATATTTTAAGGATATCCCGGAAAGACCAAATCACGAACAAAATGGTCCATGAAAGAGTTTGTAAAAAAACGGATACACTCAAAACAATAAAAATGGGAAAGTTTGAACATATAGGGCACATAATAAGGGATAGCCAGAGATACAACATGTTTCAACTGATACTACAAGTCAAAGTGGTTGGAAAAAGTGGGCCATGAAGACGACGGATGTCCTGGCGTAAACACCTAAGAACTTGGCTTAATACACCGATAACCGATCTCTTTGGGAAAGCGGTGAGCAAACGATCACGGATGGGTACATTGAGAAGAAGACCGATATCGCCGTATATTATGCTCATTATCACCAACAGATTGAATTTACATGTATTGACGAGTGCAGTCAATACATGTAAATTCAAAATAAAATACAAAACATATCCATATAAGTTTAATATCTTACAGCTAAAACTAGATCACAAAAGCTAATGGTATACTGTAGGTAAACTTACTTTGGTGAACATTTAACATGAACACTAAAGAAGGAAATAAAATTCAAGATCAGAAAGCGGCAGACATGAGATTATTGAGAAAAATCTAGAGCACTGATTCGTAACCTTTTTGAAGACAGGGATCACTTTTGATAATAAGAAAAATTCCTGGAGCACCAAAAACACAGAATCAAAAAAGATACAGACATAACTTTTATTATAAATTAAACTGATAATTAATTCATTACATAACAAGGGGAAGTGCCTAGTGAACGAGCGACAGCTCTAGATCGGATACTTGAGAATCTTGCACCGGAGATGAGCACATGACTTCGCAGCCACTATTTGTGCAACTCAAATCAGATACAGTAGATGAGCCAACATTAAATTTAGGCTTTTATAATTTCACGGAGTACTTGCAACAAATTCGTAGAGTACCTGTTAAGAACCACTGGTGTAGAGTGTTATAAAGGTAGACAAAATAAGATATCCAAATACTAAACATTGAAAGAAAAACTAAAGTATTATTTATTAATATAATTATGAAGTTGGCTAGTTCTTCGTATGTTAATTAGTAGTAGTTACTGTATTTTTTACAATTCTGTAATTGGCTGTCGACCTGCCGTATGTTAGTGTATATGTGAGTTTTGAGACTTGCTACATCAGAAAATCGTCCCCGAAATTTCAAAAGCATCATTAATTGTCTATATTAATTATTTATAATTAAATGAATTCATGATTTATATTAATATAGTGTATGTGTTGTTAAAATGTTGAGAGAGAGAGAGAAAATAAGTATTTGTTATAATCTCACCTGGAAAGCAAATATAGCATCTGCTCCCATCTCCTCAAACTTACTTCGCAGCTCGTTAGGTGTTAATCTATATTCATCCAAATTATCATTCCATTGTACTCGCTGTAGAACTTCCAAATCGCCACCGATAATCCAATCACCAGATTCACAAACAACCTTTGCAAAACAAATTTATTCATTCTACAAACCAGTTGGGGCTACTAAGTATTAACTACCTTCACATATGGATGATCCTTATTATAAGTACCAAACTGCCGACTGCATCTCTCCTCCTTTCGATGATAATAAATCTCCGGATCACGCAAAATAGCATACCTCTCGCCTTTATATGTTAGCACAATTGCCGAACAATCCTGAAGTTTGTCTTTAACATCCGATGTTATCGTAAGAATAATCGGTACACTTTGGTTAATTACTGTCGCATCAGAACTTTTTACTGAATTAAAGTGAAGAACCTATAAAAGAAAACTTCAATAAATTTATTTTTATTATTTTGAATATAATTTACTTTACCTGTAGATATTCTTGCTCACGCATAAAACCGGTTAAAGGAGTAGCCCAACCTTCACTCAAAACCTGCAACCATTGCAAATCTATTTCGGATAGTTCTAAGGACTCCAGTGTTTTAGCTTCATTTATTGCAGAGGGCAATAAGTCTTCCGATACGAATAACTCTTTTACTTCAAGATTGTTGCATGCTGTTTTTGGTAATATGCCCTGAAAATCGAAAATTTATAATGTATATACAACATAATATTGATTTTGTTTTAACATACAGGTTTATTAAGTTATATTACATTTAATTTGGATTAAGTTAAATTAAGTAAATTATGTCGAATGTTTCGTATTTAAAGATTATAATGATTAGTGTATTTCATCCCATAAGGTAATTTTTTAAATAATATTTAATATTTTAATAATTTAAAGCTCTTATTTTCGCCTCAATACATTTTTGGTTATTTATAGAATTAAGTTGAATTTAAGCCAAAATGTCTGTATTTCAACTGAATACGTTTCAATAACCTGTTTCTCGGAAATTTTATATTGTAAATGGAACACGTACATATTTTGATTCAACAAAAATGTTGCGCCCAATTCCAACTTTTAGTTTCCTAGGCTATAAAAAACAAATCGGCTAGTGCACACACGTTACATTATATGAGGCATTGAGGGCAAAAAATGATTAACCCTCAAATTTAAAAAAAGTTTAACATTTGTTTTATGTTAGTATTAATAATAATCGATATAGTATAAAACCGAAGACAATGTTTTGAAGCTGACCGATCTGTTAGTTCAGTGCTGACAGTGCAAAAGTGGGGGTTACAATTTCGAATCCCTTCGAGGGTGATTTATGTATTTTATTAAATATTTAATTGGAGTATTAAATATTTTAAATTAATAGCAATATTTAAAAAGACAAAAGAGTTTGATTTTTTACATATTAAAAATTAATTTATTCATTATCCATCGTGCATTTCACCCCTTAGCAATTGATTTATGATGGAACGACGGGAACTATTACCTAGTAATGATAATAATAACATAATGGTAGATTTTTAAAATTTGAGGATCAGTCCATTTTTGTTCTCAACGCCTCTTATATATCTTATATAATAAAACTATGTTCTTAATGAAAAAGTATGATGTATTTGTTTTATGTTATCGAGAATTTATCAAGGTAATTATAACAATTGTAATAATAATCTTAAGATTTACAGTTAATTTACGAACAAATAAGAAATATCATCACGAATTTATTTAAAACTACAAACCATTATAATGCCCGTATACATAAACGACAGTTAAAAAATAACGCTCCCTTAAATAAAATATGAACGGTTAAATTTTGCCTGATATTAATAACGTTTTACACCGATTAATTGCTTAGGTGACCGAAATCGACATATACTATTATTCACCGAGCATTAGTGCTTCACCAATCATAAACATAAGGGTGCGAATTGGCGAATAGTATAATACTTTAACATGTGAGAACGGACGTAATACAATTAAACGGCCCATTTTGGAATATAACCTTAACATCAGTTGTTAAAATTTAACAGTCGATTTTGCATTTTTTAATACCTTTTATGGATACGGGCACTAGACTGGTTTGTCGTTTTAAACATATAAATGTTCATAAATAAATTGTAAATCTTAAGATTGTTATAATAATTACCTTGATAACATTAAACAAATACTGCTATCATGCTTTTTCAATTAGAACAGTTTTATTACATATAATATATTATATACATATTTCTTATTTGAACATAAATACATGTTTAACCCTTGCGTTTGTAGACTTGTGAATACATGTCCCAAGAATTGTCTTTCAATTCTATTTACAGAAACTAAAGTTATTAAAATGTATTTCTAGAGCATATCATATGAACAAATAAGCTGTATGATATTTTATAATTATTATGAGTATTTAATTATTTTAGAAATATCGTATTAATACCATACTTACATTTTCCTCCAACATTTCCGCAACATACATCATTGATTCATTCACAGACGAATTAACCGTTTTAATCACCAGCTCAGGATGTTCCGGTTTTTCGTATTCCTGATCAATACCGGTAAATCCCTTAATAATCCCCTGTCTCGCCTTTTGATACAAACCCTTAATATCACGCTTCTCGCATACAGCAATCGGCGTATCAACAAACACCTCGAAAAACGGCAAATTTCCAAGCTCGTGAATTTTTCTCGCCATATTTCTATCTTCCCCAAACGGAGAAACAAAACTACACAAACAAACATGCCCTGCATCTGCAAATAGTTTAGCAACTTCCGCAACTCGTCTAATATTTTCTTCCCGATCTTCCTTAGAAAATCCCAAATTTTTATTCAACCCTGTTCGCATATTATCACCATCCAAACTATACGCCGGTATGCCTTTGGAAATTAAAAACTCTTCTAATTCGAAAGAGATTGATGTTTTCCCCGCACCAGATAACCCAGTAAACCAGATCGTGCATCCTCGAAAGCCACCATAATTGCCTAGGATTTTTCCGCGTTTCACACGACTGACATAATGGTTTTGTTGGGTCACGTTAGTTGCTTTTTGTATCAGCTATATGAAAATTATAGTATCATTTGAATAAATTATATGATAACACTAAGCTTACCTTAGATTTATACATATAGTCTTGTATTAATGACATCTTTAATGGTTGTAATAATGTAAAAGGTTGATTGATTAAATAATATTTCCTGTTCTAGTTTCACTCTGCGACCGTACAAACGTTACTGAACAAAAGCCAGTAAATCACTTTCTATGCGCGAATTACGACTTGTGAGATGCGTTAAGATTCTTACGTATACTACAAAAAAATATACTTGGTGAAAGCACTAGTATTTTGTTTATATGTAACTGTTTATGTCATCGACTTATTTTATTTCTGCCGCGTTTCTTACACGATACAACCGTTTTATGTGCCACCGTTCGAATGCGTTTTACACGCCAGCACTTCATATTTATATGTTAAATCTGTAATGTAACCTTGCATACAGTTGTCCATGAAAAACAATTTTTGTTTAAATACGTGATCTTGCGATGACATTTTTTTTATTCGATTAGTAAAAAGCTTTGTTTTATATATCAGGGATTTTTATTTTAGTGACACTTTCATTGCGTTTATTGTTGAATGTTAATCAACAACTTGGTGTTAATAGCCTTTTTTTAAGCTGATACGCACTAAAACAAACAAAAAGATTATATTTTTTCGTGCTATTTGTTTTATAATTATAATTACTAATATAGGTGTTGCCGGATTTGTGCAAAAAGTGAAATATTACTACATAATAATTAGCTATTGCGTCATTTTAAATTAAAATTAATTATAAATATTTACCAACTGTAACTGTAAGAGATTGAAATCTTAAGAGCATATTATTATGCTTAAATAGTGATGTTTACCCTCTATAATTGTTTTCCAAAGTGGAGATGAGTCATGAGCCGTTGATTTCACACACAATTCAGATTGTATAAGTAATCATCATTAATTGATCAATCAAAACTATAACTTTCTTTTATTTGTATACAAAACTTATAAAATATTAATTTTTTTTTAAATACAATCACATGTCAAGATATCACCAAAACACTGGATTTGTACATTCTAATTATGTATTATGCATTATTTTTCTATGATGATCTACTCAAAAGTTATACAATTATAGCCATTATTGATTTTTCATTTCCAATCTCTATTTCCTGTGGGGTGCAGTTTGGAAAACAAACGTATAGACGATGATTATCATAATTCAGGCCAAGGGATTTGTCCTTAAAAATCAGTAGGTTAACATCCTAAATAGTACTGTTATATATTGATGGACACCAGATATAGCGTCGAAACGCACTATATGCATCAAAACTAGAAGGAAAGCTGCCAGATGCAAGAAAAACCTAATTAATCAACGCCTACAACTTTCAACAAGGGAAGAATACGAGAAGGCAAAAAAAATGTCAAGAGGAAAATCCGAGCTGAAAAAATACGCGCCTGGAAAGAACGGTGCGACGAATTAGAAAATGATATTTGGCGAAAAATTTTGTAGGCCAAAATTGTCATAAATAAACCGAAACTTCACCCAGAACTAGTCCTCGACGACGAAGAAACACAAAGCGCAAATAAACAAACTATTCCCTGCAAACCCATCACGAAATGGCCAGAAATCCCAGTAGACAAGGACATACCACTTTTCGAGCCGGTAGATCCACTATAGACGCTCTCAGCAGCGTCATGAAAATCCTAAACTCAATTAGCACCAAGACAACAAAATATGCAATGCAAAATGCTTTTTACTCGGCCCTATGGCTCGAGGCTATTGAGGCCATTAACAACGCGAACATCTAGACACTTGCTACATATGAGCCTTTCATTTATCACTCTGGGCTGGTACGGGCTTATTGTTTCTTGTTCTATTTGCCGCTTCCTATGCGCATAATTCTACCTCGTTCCTTATAACCGGCGGCGCAGGGCCGCAAGAGCTGAGCGATACTGCACGCCATGGAGGCGACTAGCAATGATAAACCATGCTAAACGAAAGCGCTTATAGTCACCTCCAACAGTAGACAAATTAGAACCTCCTGGGGTGTTCTACAGGGTTCGTTTCTGGGCCCAATCCTATTGAATATCTTCTACAATAAGATATTGAAGACCACTAAAAAACGTGTGACGCTAGTTGCGTGCGCTGATAATCATTTTTACATGAAGAACAAAGGCATTGCTGGACGAGAATGCCCAATATGCTATGGAAAATATCTCTGGTACTCATAGAGGTGGAAGATAAGCTTTAAATTAGCAACACGGAGTTGGTACTCCTAGCCGGTAGAAGAAAACTGACGGGTCTTGAACTAAATATAAAAAGAATTAACATAACCAGCAAAGGTCACTAAAATATATGGGTATACATCTGGACAAAGATGCTCGCATGACAACCCATATCAGGGAAACCTGTGAGAAAGCCAAAAAGACCCTAATGGCCCTAGTAAGGGTCACACCCAACATCGTAAGACCACGATCCATGATACAGATTCTAATGATGGCTGTGGCCTAGGCACAAACAATATGAGGTTATGCTGGAACGCATAAACAGAAAAAATGCCATACGCATCACTTCAGCAACAACAGTGGCAGTTCTAGCTATTGCGGGCCTACCACCTATATAAAAAACGAGAAGCCATCCACAAGCATGGTAGAGGACACAAAGCAGAGACAAAAGCGAAAACACTAGAACTATGGCATGACAAATGGCGACAATACAATGGACGAACGAAACTATTACTCAAAGACGTCAGTAACTGGTGCAACAGGCAAAGGGGCCATGTGAACACGGGGTAGACAGGACGGATCGGCAAGAGTGAAAACAGTGAGTGTTGTTACTGTGGAGACGAAGGTACTCAGGATATTCGAATGCGACATATGGGCGGAGTACAGATCAACAGCAAACTAGAAATGTGGTACACAAATATCACAAGATGACATAGCAGGACGCCTCCTGGAGACAGAGACAAACTAGATAGTGGATCACACGGGTGATAGGGACAAAGGATGAGCGGACAATGCAGGAGGCGTAGAACGCAATAATAAAAGCAGATAACGCCCACTTTTGAAGAAATGCCTAAAGACGGATACAAGGATGTAGCGGAGAGAGGTGCTGCTTCGCTGGTAGGTCGATCCTAGACGGGTCGGAATCCAGCAAGGGGAGAATGCCAGCAAGGCCTCCACAGAATCTATGAGGAGTTCCTACCTCAAGCCTAAAAAAGTACTATACCGGTTTTTTTAAATGACACTGGTATACACATCCATAAAAAGAAAAATACAAGTACAAATTAATTTTTCAATAATTTGTATACTTATATTATCGATATAGGTAATTCTAAATATGGTCTGAAATATAGGTCAGACTGCACTATTATTTTACTGATGATATACTTTGAAACAAAAGAAAATGATAGTTATCTGTATCTGTCCAATTTTTGTTTCTCTTCCGCAATTCATGAATGGGTGGACTAGGAGATATTTCAGAGTCTCTCTGATTTTCTAACTTTATTATTATTATTATTGTAGCTGTAGTAGTAGTAGTAGTAGTAGTAGTAGTAGTAGTAGTAGAGTCCAGGGGCTCTGTTGCATTGTAACCGATGGCTGGCATAAGTCAGCTCTTCCTCAGGGAACAGCTTTTGGACCACGTCGACAAGATTCCGTACTATGTATCTTATACACAGGTAAAATATTATTTCAGTTAGAGGGCTATCAGCCGTGAAGATTTTCCGCCGGTCAAGGGAGAAACTCGGAGGTTGAATGACCCGGTATTTGTCTTAACTTCAGAAAAAACCTCTGAAAACTATGAAAGGTGATTCGCCTCGGTGAGTATTGAACTCAGGCTCCCCAATGTTCAGTACGAGACGGACGACACCTCTAAACACTAAGCTGGGTTATACGAAATATCTAATAATCTTTCTACTAATTCGTAAACGTAATGATACTTTGGTATTGGTAACAAGGATTTCCCCCGGCCGATTTCCACTAAAAAACAATAAAAACGGAGTTAGGTCTGATAATAGCCATATACACAATTAGGTTTAAAAATATTCAGGAGTTTTTTTCGAAAACGTGGAGGAAATATGTATCACGGACGGGCATTTTGATGATGGCCTTAATATGATAGAGTGAACTTAATAAAGAAGATTTGCGAAAAAAGATTTGTTTTTCGTCCATACTTACTACTTTCTGAAAAACACTTCCTACATTTGCTGTGGAAGGTAATGGTAACAAAATTTAGGAATATTAATAAGTATTTTATGATATTTTAATTATGCGAGCTAGAAATCGAGTACCGAATGGTATTATGAGCCATAGTGGGTATTCTTTTAAAACAGTTGGGAGCTGTTGATTTTCATTGTTTTGATGCACATTTCGTGACCTCAATGAATCCATCCAATAAGTAAAATTTATGAATTATGAATCCATCCATTAAGTAAAATCAATCGATTTTGTATTTAATATTAAACTGGCGTTACACGTATTATTATTTATTAGCATTAAAGGTAAAATAATGTGGCACTTTATTCAAAGGCGGAACATATTAGCATGTATTTGGAGCACGAAATGATAATGTTACGGTATCGGCAAGATAATATGCAAACGATTTGCGAATTTGAGATATTTTGAAACTAATTTGACAAACAAAACAAATACTTTAGAGACAGCCTCGTATGTTTTTGTTATCTAAACGTTAAATATCTGGAAACAATCTAAAAACTCTTCTGTTCTGAATGCTATTTTGATCAGAGTTCTTCAATTTAAACAACTCCATCATAAAGGATAAATAAAACAATTTTTAAGTTTTGTTTAGCCATTTTCAAGCTCCTCGGAGGAGTTCGAAAATGGCTAGAGCTTAGCCGAAACTACTTGCAAAGTGTAACTGAAGTGTGATAAAAAACAGAGTAAAAAATCGTTTTATTTATCCTTTAAAATGAATTATCACAAAGTAGACGCCTTAACAATCCAACTCCATCATATTCGGTTTCAAATGGTGCCTATTGCACATAGGAAACGAGTTGAGGATGCTTGAGATATGCGTCTCCGAAAGTATTAAATGAGTTCGCCTAATTAATGTACCAAGATGATATATTTTTAGTACTTGTAATCTGGGGTATAAAATGCTAATTTACCAAATTATTTATTAAATAAAAGACCTTTATTACGGTCATTTACAGATAATATTTTAAGACTAGTAAGGGGTAATTTATAGCCGTTATTTACGCATATTACAATTAAATATTAATATCTCTTTACAAAATCCCAGCGTTTCAGATAACCTATACAATTATATAACAATATGCAGAGCCGGTCCTAGCGGGCGTTGCCGCTCAAGTGCGAGCGGCAAAAGAAAGCCGTGAATGTGTAACTTATTTATTTCTTCCCATATGTCCCTGAATGTCATAAGTAATGATAATTATAAAATAAATTTAAAAATTTAGCTTTCTGTGTGGATTTGCTTATATATGAGTTCCATGTCAGTTTTTGGTCAAAGATGGCATAGAAGTTGTGTATGCCTTTCTTCCGTAGTTACTTGACAATTGAGTGTGTTCGGCATTATTAAATGCCCCTTCAATATCAAGGTCCGTAGCCGTGGCTAACTTTCCATCATCCAGTTCAGTCTTTGCCAGCAGCCTATTTTGGTCATCCAGAGCCAAGTCGGTTGACTTTACCGGTTAGTAAGCGTATAATCGATTCCTCAGGGGGTTAGTTTTCAATCTACCATCACTAATCTCTATCAGACTTTCTAGTATCTTGAGGAGCAAACACATAAGTATGATGGGTGTATATGACTTAGGTGGGTGGGTCGTTCGTGCTTCCCACCTTTGGTAGGAAGATGACTTTTGCCATCCTCCACCCCTGCGGTATATACTTTCAGGATATGCTAGCTCTGAATATTTTGCAAAGGTGAGGGACGATAATGTCCTGTTCTTTGTAGTAGGATTGTGTATATTCCATCTACTCCCGGCGATTAAAACGGCTTGAATTTGTTTATATCCCACCTTATTTTGTGTGGTTTTGCCATTTCTGTTGCGAATTTCCAATCCTCTGCTGTGGGTGTTGTGGGCATAGTGCTTCCTCTAGGGGTTTGATATAAATTCAAGTCAATTCACCTCTAAGGTTGATGTTGGTGCTTCCGCATGTGGGCATACACATAGCAGCAGATGATGAACTGAAGGTTCCTTCCTTAGCAGTAGGCAACAATAAGTATCTGCGGGGGACACCTACCATCACCTGGGAATTAGGCAGAGCATGACCATACTACCAGTCTCTTCGATCCCCCTTCGGTTGGTGCTTTTAGAAGAGCTATTACGAAGTCCGTTGTGCATAGCCTCGGTAGTGCGCAGCTTATTCTTTAGTATATTTAGTATATTACGCAGGCCCTCGGTTTACTATTTGCTCTACCGTATAGTACTATACCTAGTTACGGGATTAGACATGAAATTCTCCCTCCGCGCAGCTAAAACAAGTTATCACATATATCACGGCCAGGTCTAATTGTCCACAGGCTCAACTTCAATTCATGATTAGCCTTTTCAGAATTTTGGAGGAGCCTCTAGCCTCTCCCCGCATTCGTCTGGTACTAACACGGCTTTGTGATGTCCCCTTCCTTCAACGCTATCACTGCTTTGTGACGTCAATGCCCATGCTACTCTGCATAGAAACGGTGGACTGTGCTCACTAACGAAGTGACCGCCATAACCGAAGGCACGTGTGTTTCATAGTACAATTTTGTTCTGACTGAGTGGGCTGCTTCCATAGTTCATCAGTCGGCGGTGCTGACTCAACAGGCCGGTAGCATCGATATATTACATCGCGCGACGGGAAATAATTCTCTGTTATTTGGCAATCTATGGGTTCCTCATTGTCATCTTTCGCTCGTAATTTCTCCCAACTATAAAACCCATTCCTCTCATAATATTTCCTCATAGCCAGCTTAGTAGCCGAGTGGTTAGAGGCGTCGTCTGTCTTGTTCGAGTTCGAACTCCATCGGGGCGAATTTTCGCGAATAACCTTTCACAGTTTTCAGAGCTTTCCTGTAAAGTGAATGTAAATACCGGGTGATTAAACTGCTCTACGCTTCTCCCTTGATCGGCGGAACAGCCTCATGGCCCTATTAGGCCAAATTCACACATAAGCGGCGTCGGGCGCAGGCGCGACGTCGCACAGGCGCGACGTCGCACAGGCGATTGTGATGTTCATATGCAGTGAAGGGGTGGAAATTGCACTTTATGTTTACATAGAGGCGGCGTGGAAGAGTTTCGCCTCTTCGCCTACCGTGTCTTAAGCGAAGAGGCGAAGACGCGATGCCGGCGCGGTGAGATGCACGAGGCAAATGCCCGCGTCTCGTCACCTAAGTGGGCATTGCACCGCATGTTTATATAGAGGGGACTTGAAGCGTCGTGCCTCTCGCAGCTCCGGCATCGCGTCTTCGCCTCTTCGCCTAAAACACGGTAGGCGAAGAGGCGAGAGGCATAACTCTTCCACGCCGCCTCTATGTAAATATATTGTGCAATGTCCACCCCTTCACTGCATATGTACATCACAATCGCATGTGCGACGTCGCGCCTGCGCCTCGTCTACACCGCGCCTGCGCCTCGCCTACACCGCGCTTGCGCCCGACGCCGCTTATGTGTGAATTGGGCCTAAGGGTGCACGTTTTTTTACTTTCTCGTTTCTTGATATGTATTAATTTCTATGCCGTTTCTTCTTTCTTTTCTGGCCATTAAAATAATCCCTCCTCCGCCTTCATGCTCTGAGTTTAGCCCTCTAAGTTTCTTCTAAGACAATATAGCCTGCTATTCGCCACTTCCTGTGTTGTATTTGCACAACTAAGAGCGCCTATACGTTGTAAGTGCGCAAATCATGAATATGATGAAATGTGAGAAATATGCTTATGACTCTAGCTGTGCATGTATATCAGTATAGTTCCGTACACTGCAGTACTCTTTACAAGACTGTCCAACAACATTAATTAACGTTTAACATTTCATTTATCGAATAAATATTACAAGAAATTACTATTTAAATAACTGAAGTGTATCATAAGTCTAAATTTTACATATCAATCGTACATTTCATAGATAGGTTTTTCATATAACTTATTAGTTTCCAATACCAATCTAATCTAATTCCTGCGCTGCATGAATTTACATTGTTTTGTTAATATGTACATTTGTTATCTCTACATCTATTTGCGTGTAGTAAACAAATAAAGAAATAAATAATACGAAATTGTTCCTTATACAACACGCAAATATAATATATGATACAAACATTTATTCGACTATTCTAATAAATATTAATGATTTTATACATCCCCGCGTACCTGAGATAAATACGATTTCAGTGTGGATGCAGGTCAAGTCTTTAATAAATACATTTAGATTCCTGCCTCCCTGCGTACGGAGTTCCATGAAATCTCAGTTACTTTTGGAGTTATAATTTCTACTCTTAACGTGTCATATTATTTTATTGTTTCTATTAATTCTTCTAACGTTATTCACTGTCCCATGATACTATTTTAAATTTCTATTTTATATTTATTTAATCAAATGCCTAAAACTTTATTTTTATACATTATATATATTACTAGCCCAGGGGAAAGTACAGGAATTAATAAGGTAAAGAGAGATACAATGAAAATAAAGGGGGATACAAAAAAAGTAGAGAGGCTATAATAGGAAATGGGAACTAGTAAGGGAATAACTTAATAAATCCCCCCTATATCTCAGATTTACAGATTTAGTTGTATATTACGCAGGCCCTCGGTTTACCATTTGCTCTACTGTATAGTACTATACCTAGTTGCAGGATTAGACATGCAGCTAAAACAATCACATATATCACGACCAGGACTAATTATCCACAGTCTCAACCCAGGGGAAAGTACAAGAATTGATAAGGTAAAGAGAGATACAATGAAAGTAAAGGGGTATACAAAATAAAGTAGAGAGGCTATAATAGGAAAAGGGAAATAGTAAGGGAATAACTTAATAAATCCCCCCTATATCCCAGATACAACCTTCTTCTTTAGAACTGTTCTACCTCGTACATATATTTGTTGTTATTAATAGAAATGTATTGTTTTCTTTCTTCTATAGCAGGTTAAGTGGTAGAGCAGAACAAAATCTGAACTTCGCATGTTCTTCAAATGTAAATTTACAACCAAATTTACAATGTTTTTCATAAAAAATAAAGACAGTTTATTATTATTATTATTATAAATTTGGAATTACTAAAATAGATTATAAACAAGTCAATTGATATAATCGTATCTCATCTCAATCTACTTGAACCCTGCACTACACAATCTTTGTTAATTCTCAATGAATCAAGCCTTAATGAATCAATAAAATTTATTGAATCATAATAAATTGTGGAAAATATTAACAAATAAACATTTGTGACAAACGGACGGATGATGATCAATAGCTCAAATTTAAAAAACAAAGCAATGTATCCACACTTCCTATAATGAAATAATTGTTCATACTTTCTATTATTTAGTCATACATTTAAATAACATTAATTATTGATTGTAAAGTAACGAAATAAAATAAGACTATTGTAACATAATTTTTAGTTTCACGGTTGATGATCAAGGTTATTGTAAAAACAATCAACTCGAATTTAGGTAAGTAATAGCTAATTTTACATCTCAATGATTTCAACGTAAATTCGATGTTATTATTTAGAATCAAATGATGTTTTTTTTTAGTTTTAAATTTTATTATATCTTGGATTAATTTTTGTGCAATTATAAACAGTAAGGGGGAGAGATTCAACAGGAAACTAGACAAGACGTTGTTGTTACCAAAGAAGTGTGAAGAAATTAGAGTAATATGTCGGTACGGTTGGAAGGAACAGATCACGAAAATTGAAAATTACGTCAAGATGCAGCAAATCGGTTTTTATTAGTAATTTTCCGAATCAAATCGCGAATTGTTGGGAAACCCGTCGCCTTGGCGGGCAATGGTTCGAAAATAGAAATAGAGCCGCGCAATTCCAAGATGGGAACATCAACACAGACCCACCAAATGTCAAAATCAACGTCATGTCTGGAGAAAGTAACAAAGGGGTAATGTAATCATATGAAGCGCGGTTTTTCATTGATTTTAATAATGCTGGATGGTAGTGAAATATTTTGCATCAACCTAGCGAGCCGCCGGCTGATCCGAATGTCGAAAACCGGAAGTTCACATCTCTTTTCGTTATCCATATACATCGTGAAATACACGTTTGCTGGAACACATGCATGTGTGGAGACCGTAGGACCATTAGAAGGCGAGGCACGAGAAAAAAGTTACGATTTCGGGTTTCAGATAAATGGTGAAATTTGACCCCCTTGTTTATGCTCAAATCTAGTAGGTAGGAGTATAAAATAATAATATGGAGAATCGCAAGAAAAAAAATGCCGCAATTGAGTTGTTTCTTATTAACACGCCCCAACAGGGTCAAATTTTGCACAATCGTACGGCACAAAACTCATCCTATAAAACACTATATCTCCAAGAGTAGACGAACCTATCTCGTTCAGTTTCTCAATATAGGTAGCTAATAGATGTAGCTATATAAGAGTGAAGAAATTAGAATAACATGCAACCTCAGTTCGAAGGAACAGATCACGAAAACTACGTCAATTTGCAACAAAAAAGTTTTTTTATGGTAAGATTCAAATGGCGAATTGCTGGGCAACCAGTCCCATTATCGGGCAACGGTTTAAAAATTCGAATAGTGCTCATTTCCAATAAGGGAACATCATATCTCAAATTCGACGTTCGCCTGGAAAAAGTAACAAAGGGGTACGCATATAAAACGCGGTCTCCACACATGCATGCAACATCCAGCAACATGTATTTTGTGATGTATCTGAATAACGAAAAGTGATACGAGCTTCTAGTTTTCGGCATTCGATTCAGAAGGCGCTATATCAAGTTGATGCTAAATATTTCACTACCTCCCAGCATTTTTACAATGAATGAAAAACCGCGATTCATATGCGTACCTCTACCCCTTTGTTACTTTCTCCAGGTGGACGTCGACTTTGATATTTGATGGGTCTGTGTTGATGTTCCCTTATTGGAATTGAGCGGCCAAGCAATTCGGGATTCGGAAAATTACCATCAAAACAGGATTTGCTTCATAATAACGTAATTTCAAACTTTGGAGATCTGTTCCTTCCAACCGCTGTGATATGTTACTCTAATTGCTTCACCCTCATATAGCTGCAGCTATTAACTAATTATATTGAGAAACTGAAAGGGTTTGGCTCGTTTACTCTTGATATAGTGTTTTATAGGATGCGTTTCGTGTAGTACAATTGGTACAATTGTGCAGAATTTGACCCTGCTGGGGCGACTAGAGACACTCAATTCCAATGCAGAGGTGTGCACTGATGTGGTATCGTCAGGTGGCGTTAAACATTCTCTCTAGAGGGAAAGTTGCATTAAAAAGTTTTATCTGCAACATTTAATCAAATATAAGCTGGTACTATTTAATTATGCTTAATTTTGGAAGTGTATTATACAAAATTTACACGTATAAGAAGTTGTAATGAAAATCAGTTGCAAATATTTGCATGTGGATTTATTATTTGATTTTCCAGCAATAACAAAAATCGTTGAAATTTTAGTTTATATTGATATATATATATATATATATATATATATATATATATATAAATAAATGTACAATATCTAATTTACATATGCTATAAGCACATTAAAATGCTAACAAAATTGTATGCACATTATAAGGCGTACATAATAAGTTTGTTTTAGGTATAACTGTAATTACATTAGTAGAAGTAGTAGTTAGTGTATTTGTTACAATTCCGTAATAATTACATGATTTACTTGGATTGAAATTTATAATTGGAGCAAATTGTACATGTATATACGAGTGGCGTAAGTCGTTTTTAAATTGTTTTGAAAAGGAGAAGAATTTGCGTTTGGTATTTATGTAAATCGACGTTCACAGTTACATTTTTATTTATGAATAAATTGATTTTAAGTCAATATCTGAGCACGTGGATTTACATAAATAGTAAACGTAAACTCTTCTCCTTTTCAAACTGATTTAAATGTGATTAACGCCACTTTCATTCTCACATGCTCATATGATTGCATACATTTGAAGACAAAGAAGTTGCATAGTTCTGTTTTGAATGTTTAGTAAACAAACAGAACCTATATTCAATCAGATTTACAATTTATTAGAATAGTTACAATAATTTAAATGGCTGAAGTGATTATTAATAGTCTATCGACTATTTGTAGAATATGTTTAAGTGAAGCTGTGCCACTTAGAGACATATTTGAACTTAAATTAGTACAACTACTACATGATTGTGCTTGTATACAGGTAAATAACATTTCTTACAATTTATTAATTATATACATTTATTTAGTTGATTAAAATTGAAATCGTATACTTTTTAATTAAGTTGTACTTGCATGTTATGTAATTATATCAATAGGAACATTATTATTGATTATTATATAGTGATATTTCTCATATTATGAGTGCCCTGCACAGTTTTATGCTTAGTTGGATAGTTTTGGATAGTTGTCTGGAGGATAGTATAGCCAAAATGGGCCCATTGTGAACCCTCCCTTTAAGGCTATTCACCTGTTCTCCAGTCAATTCTGTGGGTGAGCTGCAGTTTTATGCTCAATAAACTACTATTTGTAAATTATATATCTAAAAGCCTCAAAAATTAAACTTCTACAAATCTAAATATTAAAGCACTTTCATTTATTATTTGAGAGTTGTTCTGGGCTGTTTTAAGCCAGTTAATACCCAGAATAGCTCCTGAATGATAAACAAAAGCAGCTTTTATAATCATAATATCTGTGACTTAGTTCTAAATATTTTTTTTAGTAAATGAGTTTTACAGTTTTCTTATAAATTATGTGGTATCTCAATGCTACAAAGGATTCTCTACTTGACTGTTTGTAAAACTTATTATTATTATTAAGTTATACAACTATACTTATATAGTTATGTATTTTATGTTTATATAATTATTTGTATATAATTAATAAATCATATGCTGATATTGCTGACAGTATGTTATAGTATCTATAGCTTCCCTTGCAATAGCTATGCATAAGCCCATTTAGAATAATAAAATTTATTAAATTTGTAATTAATGGTGTACATGCTGTATTTGCAAAAACATGACATTGGTCCTTTTAGAAACAAACCACAGATCACACTCCTTGTAGTTTTGCTTCTGCTGCTTCCAGCTCTTCTGGTTCCATTATTTGGGTGAATCCATCTCAGTACCCTTCTTAATTTTTCTACAATTTCTCTCCATTTTTTTCTATATTTAGCTGTTTCTTTCCAGTTATCTACACCTAGTTCTCTTAGGTCTTTTTCTGCCTCATCCTTTCACCTGCTCCTTTGTGTCTCCTTCTCTTATTACTTCTCAGGATTCAACCCCCACATATGACCTAGCCATCTAATTCTTGAAGCTTTATACAATTTATCACATCTTCTATTTACTTATTCATAAATTGCCTTGTTCAAATAAAAATGTCTCACTGAAGACTCACTGACAATTGCAACTACTTTTATCAAATCTAGTATTGAAGCAGTTACTTCAAAAACAATAATAATATTAATCTTTTTGCTGCAGCATTGCGAAAACTCACTCGCGCCTGTGGTGTGGCGTTATATTTGCCCTTTTTGTCCCGTGAGGTGGAATCTTAGGAAAGACACCTGTGCATGACTATTACCACTAGGTATTGGAGGCACGAGTAGTGCCGGATTCACCGTTTTTCTGGCCGGGACGCCTACCGGCTAAACCAAAACTCACGTTCTGTAACTAGGGGCTTGCCCGCCTCGGAGGCACTTTTAGCCCCTAGTGCCATCACACGTCAGTCGGTCATTCCTGTCTCTTATACTGTTGTGGTTGTCTGTTATTGTGCGTCCTGCAGGACTATGTATGAACTTCTGCTTCATCACTATTTTCTGGAATTTGGCGACGGCGCTTCAGTTTGCCTCCGTTTCCAGCATCAGTTTACCAATGTATCCTGTCGTCGGGTCCTCCTTTCCCAGCTAATCCCACAGGGTGGCTCGGTCCCTGTATCATCTGGCACAGCTGTTCAGGGTCGTACATCCGGTTGCAGTGGCGGTACTAAGACGCGGTGCCCTATGTGCACCTGCGACAACCAGTTGTCTACCTGCCCGTGCTCTCTGTTAACCAGTGGCTCCACTTAGGGGAAAACTATTTCGTCCACGTCGCGTTAGTCGTCCTGGCCCATCTGTCTTGCCACCTTGTCCATGTCTGGGCCCTGACCTCATCCTTCGCCGTTTTTGTGACTACCCCCTCCTTGATTATCCGGTAAGTGAGTGCCTGTTCCTCTATTAGGAGTTCCGTCGGTGTTGTTTGGGCCAGTGCCTCTGCCGCGTCTGAGGAAACTACGGTATGCGCAGATGATTCGCATGGTACTGGTCCTTAGCGCCCTCCTTAGCTTCTTGGAGTTTAGGTTCCTTGGGCCCTTGCTACTGTAGCCAGCAGACATCTCTTTCTGTAGTCCCGCCCATCAATGGTGGGAAGAATTTTGGCCAGGGCAGCCTCTGTGTTAGCTGCCTTCGTTGTCGCCTGCAGCACGTGAGCCGTATGCATTCGGTTTGTTTCACACTTTTCTTGGATGGTCCTCCTCGCGTTTTGACCTCTGTGGTTTTGGTGATGGTCGCCACTTCACCATCTATTAGTTCCTGGTCTACCAGTTCGTGGATGACCCTTCCCGCCTTCTTCCCTTGGTTGGTTACCGCTCTAGTAGCCGCACTATGGGTATTTCTAGGGAGGGCCTTGCTTCGGGCCCCTTCACTAATGTCATGTTCTGGGAAGTGTTAGAGGGCCACTCTTCTGAAAGTATCAACGCAGCGTCCTCGTAGGAGGCCGAAGACCTCCCTAATTCGGCTTACAGTCTTCTCCGTTGTCTTTGTCAATTGGGCCTAAATATCCGCTTGAGTCTTGTGCAGTTCTTCCCTCTCCTTCTCTCACTGCTTCTTGGGTTGTTCTACTTTCTTGCGCCGTTCTTAGTTAGTGAGCTGGGGGAGTCTGATTGGTGTTCCCCGTCCTCCAGGAGCCTCTCATATAGGTCTCTGAATATTGCCGCATTCACCTTGGCATTCCTAGAGGTGTTGCGTGTCCCTACCGCCGGATCCGTTAGGCGGAATACCGCGTCCTTGACCTGGGTCAGTTGTAATTATTTTATATTTATTATAAACTATCAATTCTTTTTCTTGTGACACCATCTCCTATCGGACCAACTTATGATGCTTACCCGTGAAGCAGCTGCTTAGAAAATTTCGACCGATGTTCCATACCAACGTATTAGGTCACTTGTCCATTAGTTGTGCCGTCCCCCTGCCATCCTGGTACCGTCAATCTTGTCCTCCATGATTAGACGCAGGATCTCGTAGCGTTTGCCCCTCATTATATGCCTGATGTATTGTAGCTTCCTTTTTTTTATTATTGTCATTAGATTTTTGGAGTTGCCCTAGTATTTCTTCATTCGTTCTTCTTTCTGTCTAAGATATTCATAGGATCCTTAAATACAAATACATTTCGAACGCGTCAATTCGTGTATCTAATAATGGGCTGCGTCCATCCTTCGGCGCCTTACAATAGGAGAGGAAAGATGTACAAACGCAGCATGGGGATACGGAGTTGAAGGCTCAGATCCCGACTGGTGAATAGGTTTTTCATAGAGGTAAACGTTTTTCTGGCTTGCTCAATTCATGGGAGTACTTCCCTTTCGAGATCGCATCCTTCGTTAACTATTATCGCGAGATATTTTATAGATGATACTTGCTTCACAGTGCTGTTCAATAACTTCGGCGCTTTGGAGATGATCACTAGTTTGATTTTGGTTGTGTTCATGTGCAGACCATACTTCGCGCTGTGCTTAACAGCAAGATTAGTCATGCTTTGGAGAGTAGTAATGCTTGGCTAGTAGCACTGTGTCTTCGGCAACACGGATGTTGTCAATTACTGTGCCGTTGATTCTGATATCGTCTTTTATGTCCTCCAGCGCCTCTAAAAACAGCTTCAGAATAGATGTTGAATAAGAGTGGCGACACAGCCCTGCGTAACTCCTCTTTTGAGGGCTACCTCTTGTGATTCCCTCAGCTCTGACCTCTACTGTTTGATTCCAGTACAGCTGGGCGATGATGCGAATGTCGCCCTTATTGATGTTGGTGTTTATGACGATCTCCCATGTGTTTCTGATGTGATACGCAATCAAGTGCCTTCCTATAATCAATAAAACATGCGTACACGTCAACGTTCATGTCTCTGATGAGAACGTTTAAGGAGAAAATAGCTTCGCGAGTTCCTACCCAGTTTCTAAATTCAAATTGGGTTTTGCCTACTTCGCGTTCGTATCTGGCGTATATGTGAAAGTAGATAATTCGTAGAAACACGTTCAATACGTGAGATATCAGGCTTCATCCGATAATCCTCGCAATGAGACGCGATTGCTTTTTTGGGTATGGTAACAAATACCAATTTTAGGCAATCTGTAAGAATAGTTACGCTTTGATATATGCTGTTTTATAAGTATGCTGTTGTATAAGGCTTTGAAAAGGCCTAGGCCTACGCCGTCAGCTGTGGCAATTAACTTTAGTGTTTCCGCATGGACGTTGTCCGGTCCTACCGCTTTCCTATTCTTCTGGAATTATATAGCATGTCGCACCTCGTCCTTCGTGATGGTGAGGCTGGTTTAAGGTTGTTGAGTTCAGGAGGATGATCGGGCCTTGCGTTGTTAAACATATTCACTCGACAGTTTTAGTTTTTCTTACTACGTATACGAGGATATTATTGTTATTGTCTTTAAGTGCGCCTAGGTGACACTTGCGTTGTCGTTGTGTGAGATATTTGATTTAATTGTGTAGATTAAACAATTCGTGCTTGCTTTGGAGTTCTTCCATTTCGCTCAACCTTTCTGTCAGCCACGACTCCTCTGCTGTTCGGCGGTCTCCTCTCACGGTTGCTTGTCGTTACGAGCCAACCCAATATCACTTTCCTCAGTGCCAATGCTTTCTTTGTTTGACAATTTCACTTAATCTAGCCTCGAGTTTATCAGCTACCGGTTACGCAATTTCACATTTACAATTGTATCTCCCTTAAACAGACTATCAACACGAAGTCGGCCGAGTACATATATTAATATTATGTATATGTCCTATAAATATATATTATTAAAAATGTAATACTACTAATATACTAGTAATATTTTTGTAACAATAATGTTTTTCTTCAGATTGAAGAAACTGATGAACTCCCTAAACAAATGTGTGATAGCTGTGTTCAAGAGGTCAACAAATGGCACAATTTTAAACTACAAGCAATAAAAAGTGAAACAATACTCAAATGTTATATTAAGGATAAGCAATTAGATGATAATTTAAACCCTCCAACCATTAATGCAGACTCTATTGATGATTCTCCACATGCAGATGGAAATTGCCTTGATGAAATCCAATACGACACTGATAAAAAACAAAGCAGTAATGGTCTATTCCAATGTGAACAATGTGATAAGCAGGTGAAAACAATACACTCCCTTCGACGACACATGAAAATACATTTGGGAATTAAGGCACATGTATGTAAAATTTGCAATCAAAGCTTTGTTGAGGCTGGAAATTTAACGAAGCATTTGCGAAAACATAGCAAAGATAAAAAGCATCAGTGCAATGAATGCGGGCTGCGGTTTTATGAGCGTAATAAGTTAGTGATACATATAAGAACGCATAGTGGTGAGAAGCCGTATAGTTGTCAAGTTTGCTCACGTCCTTTTGCAACACCGGCGCAAGTACAGATTCACATGAAGGTAAAAATAAGTTTATAACAAATTTATTTTAAATTACAAAACCAGTTTCTTACTCTTATATAATAAAATTATATATGAATTACTTGATATGATTACCAATTCCTTTGGTAAGAAGAGAGAAAACATTACTCACGGAACGTACTCCTTACTAATCGGCTATGACCAATCCTAATTTATTTATTCAGTCCCTTATATACAAACCTATGTACATAAAAGAACCAAATTAAAAATGCAATAATAATAAGACTAAGACTAAATGTGTTTAGAAAGTGGAGTGTTATGTTGTATTAATCATTTTAATTATTACTTTTGTATGTAGCTTATTCGTCATTGTTCCAGACACATACCGGAGAAAAGCCTTACACATGCAACATTTGCGACAAATCGTTCCCCTATAGCGGTTCATTGGAAACGCATAAAAAAATTCACCAAGGTGAACGAAAATTTGTGTGTCCGGACTGCGGGAAAAGCTTCTCACAGAAAGTAAACCTAGAAAGTCACGTACGAACCAAACACACGCACGAATGTCCTTTTATGTGCAGTGTTTGTGGTCAAGCGTTTCCCACAAAAGAACAGCTAAAGAATCACAACAGACATCACACCGGTGAAAAACGACCATTGCGCTTTACTTGCACCATTTGTGAAAAACAGTTTGGCACTCAAGCTGAGCTTCGAATACATACTCGCACGCATACGGACGAGAGGCCGTACCAATGTGATTTCTGTGGTAAAAAATTCCGAGCATCCTCACACATGACGTCACACCGTAGGATACATACTGGGGAACGCAATCACCGGTGTCAGTATTGTGGGAAGACGTTTAGAGAGGCTTCTACTTTAAAAATTCATGTACGAATACATACGGGAGAAAGACCGTATTGGTGCCAAGTTTGTGGTATGAATTTTACACAGAGCAATACATTGAATACTCATATGAAGATTCATAATCAAAGCAGAACGAATTGAAATTTAAATTGGGAGGAAAGGAAAGGAACTAAAAAGGATGGATGATTTACATCAAATTAGTAATAAAATAGTTTTCTGAAAAAATTCAGTCCAAACTCGTAACAAGTGATATTATTAGATAGTATTATAAATTAATTTTAATTGATTGATAGATAAATGAAAATACCTCCTTTTTACAGTTTTATATACGAGGGTTGCTATTGTTGATGCAATATCTTATGTATGTTTGTCATACTAATGCCCAGGTATGCCTCAATCTCAGGATAGGTCACATGACGATATTGCATTATCAGTTACAGTACAGACTTATTTAAACTCTCTCCAATGCTCAGTGTGCGGCGGACGGCACCTCTAACCACTAGGCCACTGAGTTGGGTCATTTTAAATATTTTCTCTAAACTTACTTTCATAAACAAATATTAATAAAATAAATCTAAAATTAAAATTAATATAACTTCTACAGGCAACTGGGGGCCTAGGGCGTTCGCAATCTTTTCCCCTCCCTCCTTAATCCGGTTCTCATTACTACACTTGTAGGCTTTATCAAAAAACTTATTACTACACTAATCAGTGTAGAGATTTTAGAACTATCGATATTTCCATAGTAACTCGATCCGATCGGTCGGAGGTGCTCCTTGTATCATAATCCATGCACAGGGCTCTATGGTATGGTCAAATGGTAAGTAGCCACACCGGCGAGAAAGCTTTTTTCTTCAGGATAACAAAACGGAAACATTTTTGAACTGGCTGAAAGTCATATTTTTAACAAGCTACAGTCCCAGACCCTGAGTTGTATATTTTTTGGTATTGCTGCGTATCTATTGCTATCTTTTTATAATCTCAAATTTAGTCTTTGCGCTATTTAAGTTTTAATTACTAGAGAACGGTTGAAATAAATGAAAAAGGTAAATAAATAACAATTAAATTATTCACTGTTCATTATCTTAAAATTACATGTAATCAATTAACAAGTACATAATTATTCTCTCAAAACATTAAATGTATTTTTACCAAATTTAATCAATAATAAAACAAACCTAAAATATTTCACTCATAAACGTCACTTCGCTCATTTCTATTTTAATAAAAATTACTTTAGGTTTATAGCTACTATTAAATATGATACTAAAAGCCCCATAGAAGCTAGCAGATTTTGTGAATTCACTTCAAATAACCCATATGCAGTAAACTGGGGCAATAACTTGGTTTTATTATATAGTAGTTCCAGATCATCATAAATTTCTACTACTTCATCCTTTAATAAAAGCTTTTGACAGGTCACACCAATGTTGGTTGAGATTCTTCCAATTCGGTCGCATGTCTGCACAATTAGTAGAGTTACGATCTAAAAGTATAGTAATTAGATGTGAAAATATATGTATTTATTAAGAAAGGTGTAAAATTAATTGTTTGTTAGTACGATCACTATTCGAATGAGCGATTGAACACTAGACGAATATTGTTTGTTATGTTAGTAAAAATGATTGTCCTTGAAAGAAATTATGTAAGCATAGATAGGATGGGTGGTTTCTCAAGACTAACCAATATATGCTCTTATATTCTACATCTTATAAAATCTAAACTTCGCTCTTCTGTTCAATCAAAAATAATGAGAAAGCCATGTCGATTAAAAATAGAACTGCTTGCAGATCTTTATTTTGGATTGAATCAAAGTGTGCTCAGCGTTGTTTAGTTTCAACTGACAAAAGAAGAGAGCATATTTATAGTTTAAGCTGACTTTATCCCCCGGCCTTTATTGGCCTCCATCTTTCTAGGGCCGTGAGGCTTTTCCGCCGGTAAAGGGAGAAGCTCACAGTAAACTGTGAAAAATTATTCGCCCCGATGGGGTTTAAAGTCACGCTCCCCAATGCTCAGTACGAGACGGACGACGTATGGGCCATTCACAATAAACGCGGTAGTGGTAAGGTAGCGGTAAGCAAAATTTTGCATGGCTATAAAAATTCAGACGTTCAGAATTGGGCTGTGAGCTGGGTCCTTCACTTTTAATAATAGCAAAATAATGCACACATGTATCCAATATAAATATAATGCCGATATAGGTGTGGGAAATTATGGTGTAGTCGTAGGTTTACGGAAAGCATATTTTTCGTGGTACTTGCCGTAGCCGTGGAATAATCCTAATGTCAATCTCCTTTTATGGATAATATCGTAGCGGGGGTTAAGAACCCAGCCCAGTCCGAAACGCAGTCGTCCGAAATCAACCCATCGCCCTGGCGTTATGCAAGATTCCATTTTCTGTTATCTAAGTAAACTGACTAAATTTTTCGAAGTTTTCGAATCTCGCTGCCCGGCGATGACACGGCAGCCAAACGTCTTAAACCCAGTGTAGTGGGTGGGTGTTCAAACCAACCAAACTATGCCATTAAGGTCGTTTTAGACAAGACAATTACTTGACTCAAAAGTTAGTCAAGATGCGAGACAATCTAAATTGTCTCGTACCACACAGCAAATTATTTGAAATATTGAATTGGATGGTAGATCGAATGGAAAAACATAGCGTGTTCTATTTGTCAAAGATAAATTGTATGGGAGGAGGATATATGAATTCATTTCTTGAACAACTTTTGAGCTAAGAAATTGGCTTGTCTAAAACGACCTTTACATTTCTCATTTTATAAAATTTGACTTCACTATTTTGTTCAATTCAAAATTATGCGAAACCAACGTCCATTTTGTATAGGACTGTTTTCAGAGCATTATGTATGATTGAATCAAAGTTTACTCTGAGATTCAAATGAAAAAGACGAACATAGTTTACGTTTGTAGATATAAGAAGAGAGAGAGTAGTTCAGTATTATCGTTGATTGAGAAGTCTAAATAAACTCATTAGTCAATGGTATTATATATGTTTTTAATAAATTGTCACTACTATTTTTTTCTAAATTATAAACAAAACATATACTTACAATTAACATTCCAGCCCATACCAAACGAATCAGTGTCATATGCATTTCATATTGAGACTGCACCCTAAACGGGTTTATTACTATATCGATAAGCATATTTAGTATTACTAAATTATTTGCAAACAGCAGAAAGACATCGAATCCAAATATATCACAAAATAACCCTATTGCCGTGCAAAGATTTGTATACATTTTAATTACATTCGTGATTTCAACATTTAATTTATTTATAGGCATAATTTTACCATCAATCTTGAAGATATCGTAAGGGACTTTTGTAAAACGCCCATACATTTCATTAAGATTTTCACTTAAACGTTCAAATCGGTAACAGAGCGATACAATCATATTATACAATAATATAGCTTTAGAAAACACCACCAATTTACACAGTGATGTATATAATTCATAACCCGGTATGTTGTGATTCAGGTAGCGTATAGTCATCATACCTCCGAGCTCGTAAATTATAATTACTAAAGCCACTAATAATTCATATATGAATAAATCGTGTTTGGTTTCAAGTTTTGTTTTCATTGCAACATCAAACTTTGCTAGTGTCTGTAAAAAATATTTCCACTTTGTGTTATATTTAAATGATTGGTAGAGGAGCACGAGTGGTCTAGTGTAATCTACAATCATCCATAAAAGTACACTCAAGGCTTGGTTGAATTTCATTACAATTAGTCCATGGTAGTAAATCTGTCTTGAACTATTAACGCAAGCTAGTGTTAATGCTACCATTGATAACAAGCGATATATTAGAAATAAATTGGATTTTACTATCCTGCTTCTTTTAAAATCATAGACAGGTGTGAAGTTTATAATGTTGCAATACTTGTAGTAATATTTTATATAGCTTATGTCGTATTTACGGTGTAAGGGCATTGCTGTATCAGATGACTTGAAATTACTAACGATGTCGGGGCTTGATATGTAAAAGCTGAAACATTTTAATAATATCAAACTTTTTTCTTATTGTATACATTTACTATTGATTAATACATTAGTTAGGAAATGACGTAATGGCTTTATATCTTTTTAAAACTAAGCACGATATATTAATGGTTTTTAAATCATTAAAATCAGTAATACATGATCATTTTAAAGGATGATTATCGAAAATAACACATTTATATAAGCAAATTAAAGACGCCGTTTAGTAATTGCTTTTGTTATTATTTGTATCTATTGTCATAAATTTAATAAATGAATATTATATACAATATAAAGGCACCTTACACGATCAATATTACTGTCAATATTTTAGAATAATGACAGTATTACTGTATGATATGTTTAAAATTTTCATTATTCTAAAATATTACCAGTATTACTGATCGTGTAAGGTATAATAATGATGTAATGAGGTGAATACTGATCTTTATATGGATAATTGATTACTTGATAAATATAAAAGGAGGATTGAAGCAAATATTGACAGTACTAGAATTGACAGTATTATTGACCGTGTAAGGTGCCTTATATAGAACATAGGACTAACCCTCAAATTTAAAAAAATCTTATTGTCATTATTATTATTATTATAAGTACTAACATATAAATATTTATATTTTTTTAATTTGAGGGTTACTCCACTTTTCTCTTCAATGTCACAATTCTACTTTAATATCAATAAATTTCAAGTAAAAATGTACTTCATAATGATAGTACATTGTGCAAAAATGGCATAGAAGTGAGAGAAAGAAGGAAACGATAAAAATGCTAACAACAATAATACGAAGACGTAAAAATTGAATTAGAAAAACAAAGACGTAAAAATCTGGGGCAAGAGAGCAATCTATAGAAGAACTACCAGCAGAAGTAGAAAAAGCAACGAAAATACATGATACGTGGAAACTATATTAAAAATAACAAGAAAAATAAACACACCCAGCATGAAACAGTCAAAACATAAGACAAAAGGGTGAGAGCGAACTATAAACGATAGCGGCTGAGGTGTTCCCATAAACACACTTCAGCCGCTTTCGTTTATAGTTCGGAAGCTTTTCCAGGCTGTTCTAAGCTAGCTAAGACCAGCCCAGAACAGCTACCGAATGATAAACGAAAGCGGCTCAAGTAATTCGAAAGAGATGGCCTGCATATTTTACAGAAATGTATACAGAAACAGAACTCAAATAACCCATAAGAATCTAGAGAAATCGAGCACTAACAAATAAATATTAATTAAGACGCAATTTCCAAAGAGTAAATACTAATAAAAAAAAAACAAAGACTGAAGAATAGGATACGGCAGCTGCAAACGATATACTAGCGGATACAAAATCAGATATCTACAGATGTTATACACATACAAACAAATGAAATCTGGAACAGCATGTCTAGTCTAATTATTTACAAGAAACCTAATAAAAGATACTTAACAGTAAATATAAAAACTGGATGCCACCTCCCTACTATGTACCACAGACAACATGACAGAAATTTTACCTGGAAGATTAATAAACGAAATTGACCGGATATTAAGACCAACCCAAACGAGTTTAGAGCTTGTAGATTAAGATAGGTAGATACAATTTGCATACTAGAATTTTATTTTATTACATGCCTTCTACCGTAAGGTGTAGGCGTTTTTATTCTTTGTATTTGTATTTTTCTTTTCATTTTTGTCTACCCTGTGGTCATTGTTTTATTCCTTCCTATGGCTTATCTTTTCGTTCTGCTTCTTCTCGTATAGCGTCCTCCCATGTTTTTCTTAGCCTTTCCCTGTAGTTTTCCCCTGTAGAGTATCATATACTCTTTTTGTCCTTTCTTCCTTCATCTGGTCCAAACCACCTTCTTTGGCCTTCTACTATTTTTTCATTTATTGGTTTTATGTTTAAATTCTGTCTATAGTTTTGTTTCTTATTCTATATCTTCTCGTCTTATTCTCGATTTTCTACAGGAACCTCATTTCGCATCTTGTGTACGTTGTCGACTACCTCCATCAGCGTTTCGCCTCCCAATAGTCTTCTTATATATGGAATACCAAATCGCATCAAATCGAAATGGTTTTTCCTGGTATTTCTTATGTCTTCTATTATGAGCAGTATTTCGCTTGCTGTAACCCTGTAACGAGGTTTTGATGTTCACATTTTTTCCCAGTAACCAATAACATAGTTCTCTATTACAATAAATACAATATTTAACAAACTTAGAGCTAAAATAGGTGAATTAGTCTTGCTTTTTGCTGGAATGTATAATCTCATCCTGATCTTCTTTTTCTATGGGGTTTCCTTCGCACTCCTCCGGCCTCGAGAGGGGACATTTATTTGAATAAATGCCTTTAATGTGCTGCGTAAAATGGGACTATGGTCTAAATAAACGGTATTTCAAAATTAATGCAAACATTTATATTTTCAATAAATCACATCTGCATAGGGCTTTTAGCCGTGAGGCTTTCTCTCCGGTAAAGGGTGAAGGTCAGAGAAATCACCCGATATTTGTCTTTTCACCTCTGAAAAATTGTGAAATGTTATTCGCCACAATTCGCCCAGCTGGAGTTTGAACTCACGCTCCTCAATGCTCAGTACGAGAAGGACGGCGCCTCTACTATTATTCCGCTCAGATGGATTTTTTGTTTATATTTTCCTTGGGACGCAAAAAATCTGCTCTCAGACGACGACTGTGCAGCGGGGAATTTATCCTTCACGGACAATTGGGGCATTTAGCCACTAAAAAGACGCCCATTTTACCGTGCCCTCAACCAGTACTAACCGTAGCCTTTATTACGGACTGAGGTGGTGCCATCCCGCTATGTGCGTATTATACAAGGTATCCCTAAAGTATGGAATAAATTTGATACAACCTTTATTTAGGAATTTTGCAAAAATTTCTCGGACACGTCGATTTTTGATTTTAAATTGACAACTTTTAATGAAAGTGTCAATTTTTTTCGACTATTTTGATGTGCGTTTGAAGTTGAAATTTTTCAAATGCTAACCCCATTTTTTTATTACATGATGGTAGTCATATTCTCAGGCGTCATCTCCTTCTCGTTGCCACGCTTCTGTCTGTTGCACACTTTGGATACGCATCAATCATCGCGCTCACCTCCACAGATCACACAATCCTCCCGCTGCTCCAGACCCATCCACTTAGGTAGTTCCTGAAGGAGCCGTGCCCGGTCAGTACCTGGGTTAGGTGGAAGCCACCGCCCTGTGCTTCCGGTGCCCCACGGCCGAACATCCAGAATGCTTTTCAAGCCTTCTCTTCCTTTATCTTGCGTCATCTCTCCAGGCATTATTTTCCTTTTTGGGATTCTGCGAGTTTCCATCTACTTAAATTTTTTGCTATTTAGCCTTTCCATTGTTTTGGTGAGACCTTCCAATATTTGTAATATTTTTGACAATATTATGTTATATTTCTGTATTTCCTTGGTAACTCTGTTAATTTCTTTTTAGACATTTGCAAGCAACCAAATAAGAAATAAGTCGGAAATGAAATCTTCCAAAGAACGAATGAGTCTGGAGACATCAGATTCTGTCTTTATTGATTTATATTCTGTCTTCGGTATATAGTTCTCTTTTGTTTAACTCAGTTAGAGCACTGATTACTCGTTGAAAGTTGTGTACAAGTGTACTGCCTCGGACTTATATCATCGAGTATCATTGGTTCCTTCGTTTTAGTATTTATTCATGGGGTACTCACTGTTGTGTTGATGAAACAAAATAGGTGTATACTCTCTGTACTACTCCAAATACATTCACTGTTTAGAAGATGTTGATACTGCATGTAGTCCCACCAGATTCAAGAAGTGAGCTGTAAAGAACCTAGGTTGAACTCCTTTATAAACACCACACATGCTCGACTTCATATCACATGTTTCGGCTCGACAATTTCTTATTTCGAACCCATCTTCCGCCAACCTACGAAATATAGTATCTGTACAGCACTCCCAATAACTGTCATAAGTTTTTTCTGATTTTAAATTGGCAATTTTAATTCTTAATAACATATCGGATTACTTGGCTCATTTGTTCTGCTTGTACTGTTGCACGATACATGTCATTCAGTATTTTTTTTGAAATATGATTACCCATGATTTCAGAGATATTCTGTCTCCTGTGCCTTGCAGAGTTTACATGAACACAAAACACTGAACTTTCTTTTTTATAATGTCAACCCTAGCCTTCTTCATTATTTGATGACACCTTATACCAAAGGGAAGGTGTAAGATCTCTTAGTTCTATCAAAATCAAGGGACTGAGGATTTGTTTCTGATACCTTGACTGATTTAATACATAAAAAAATCCGCCTCGAATTCAGCTACTAAGAGCCACGTCTGGTAATCCCTTCTCACGGACGTGGGGAGATCCGTCGTTTGCGACGGTTAGGTTGTGCACCGCGACCGCTTCTGCAGTCCTCGCTCCACGTATTCAAGTCTCCCCCGAGTACAAGCTTTCTCCAACCCGCCCGGCGTATCGTCCTATCTAATTCGCACATGCCTTCCCCCCACATCGATGTTCGGGGAGAGATAGTTATCACGGATACCTCCTCTACACTCATGGCGACTTGTCCCCCCTTCCTACTTAATACTTTCATCATCCCTTCTCGCCCAGAGCTACCCCCTCGTCCTCCGATGCCGCCCAGTCCCTCCCTTTGGTTGCAATACCCACCTTCCTCAACTGTGGCTCATAGCAGATCAATTGAGGTTGATCTAGACCACTCGGTCCGGGCCCTCTTCTCCCGCGGTAGGTGTCCACACATACTGCAACCCCACTCATTCCGTCCATACTCGTCTTCTTCTCTGTTCACCTGTACTTTATTACTTTTGTCATCTCTTGTTCTGGCCATTTTCATAACTCTCGGCCACTCACCGGCCAACGCGTATGTGGCCCTCCTCGGCAGACAGCGCGCATTTCTCAACTGTGGCCTGGCACTTGGCTCTGTGGCATCCCCTTGCCTATCGGGGCCTAGGCAGTTGGATGCTGAGTGCCCATCCTTCCAGCATCTGTAGCAGGAATTTGTGCATGTTGCCTGTCTGAGGGTAGCTCTGCAGTGAAATAGTCTACTATTAGGAATATTTGTCTCTGTGGGTCCTCAGTCAGAGCTTTATTGCACGTAATGGTACAAGTCTGGGAATCCTCATAGGCCTGCATGGGCCCTTCTATCCGGAATTCCCTGCAGCTCCTCCCTGCTCCATTTTCACCACTGCATCCACCTCCCCACTGTAGTTATTAGGTCCATTATCTTTAGTTGTACTATGTGCCCCATGTAGCTTAATAGGCGCTATCTTGCCGATGACCTCCTATATTTTGCACACATTGTACTTCCCTCCTCTCAGCGCTTTCCTCATATTTCCAGTCCCCTTTTTGTCACCTCTAGCCCCTTTTCCTCGCAAATAATGAAGTGGCTGTGCCTCTCCCACCCCGTTCCAGGTATTACTTCCCTGGAGGTACGTGTTTCCATTCCCAAGCCTTCTAGAGCCTTCTCAGTACTGACCCCATTTCCTTTTTCCGGTAGCCCGTTCCCGTCCCCCTTGCCCGCTGAGCTGGATTAAATCATACGATTTACTAGAAAATTGACAATATTTACTATTAAATAGTAAATATTGACTTTACGCTTCGTGTCTATATTAGTAATAGACTATTTTTGAATATGATTTGAACATTATATAGATTCATTTGCTGAGAAAGCGAGCTGGGATGATGCCGCGAGAAGACAATATAACTGATTTAACATGGTAATTATTTGAATCTGAAATTTTCTTTTGTGCAATACTTTATTGTCCATTTGTACGAATATTGTATAGATTCATGGAAGGTGATTCTGATAATGTGTAGAATAGAACATCGATCAAATAGCCCTCACTACGTTTGCCTTTTTGTATATTTGTACTTCCACTTGATGGAATTTGCATGTGGATATTGTTGTTCATGAGAAGGTATAGTCACCGTTAGTTAGATTTTCGGCTGGTGTTGTATTTGGGCCATACCTCTTCGATGACAACGCTAGCATTTCAGTGATTGTGAATGTTATGGCAATATGCTAACGGAGTTTTTGAGGACTGCATTGGTCGGTATGGATCTAGATGGGATGTGACGTTATTAAAACGGGACAACCTATCATATTACAAGAGAGATAATACAGTAGTTGCATGAGAGATTTCCTGGACAAGTAATCGCATGCAGTGGCAATCAGAATTGTGTGATCTAACACCGGCTTCTTGCCTATGCCAACTAACCAACCAACCATAATTCCTGAGGTGAAAGAAGAAACGACGTGTATTTGGCGATATTGTAGGGCAAATGTGTGAATTGCATTTTTTCGAGTAAATATGTGTTTTAGTACTGAGCATTAGGGAGCGAGAGTTTAAACCACGCTGGGAGCAAAATTTCGCGAAAAAGTTCACGGTTTTCATATGTTTTCTATGAAGTTAAGGTTTGATACAGGGTGATTACATTCCTCTGAGCTTCTCCCTTTATCAGCGAAAGGTGCTGCTCAAGCTGATAACTACAAAGATCAAAGTTTGTTTTGTTTTTTGTATGTGTTTTATTGACAAAATAAACATTCGATGTCTATGAAACACCATTTAGTAATCTATGGTTAATTCTGTAATATAGATGTTTATATTCCGACTATCAATTTTTGACATTTGAGATCTTAGATTCGCATTACCGATCGCTGTGTGACGTTAGGAAAAATGATGTGATTTTTTCTATGCTCACAACAATCATCAACGATTTCTTTACAAATTATATTATATAAATATTCTTGTTTTATTATACACACGATCGTATTTAAACCAAATATATATTTACCCAAACAATAAAATAGTCAAGTTGCAACTAAATAATTTATTCATTGCGACAACTAATTTCTATATGGACAATATTTATTTTAAGTTTATAGCTACTATTAAATATGATATCAATAGGCCCATTGAAGCGAGCAGATTTTGGGAATTGATTTCAAATAACCCATATGATGTAAACTGTGGACAAAACTTAGTTTTATTATATAGCAATTCCAATTCATCATAAATTTCTACTGCTTCATCCTTTAACAACAATTTTTGAGAGGTCAGGCCAATATTCGCTGAGATTCTTCCAATTCGATCGCATGTCTGCACAATTACTAGAGTTATTACCTAAAAAATAAAGCGATTGTTTTACTAGTAGTAGCAAAATGATACTAACAACTGTATCAAATCAAGGTGTATTAAAACTGGTACACTGCGTCATTTATATCAATACACAAGTATTTTCGGTCAATATGGAATCTTGCTGATAATTGAAATATATAAGCTAACTCAATTGCACAATAATGTTTCAATTAAGCCTTGGTTTCCTCGGAAGCGGTCGCTAATGACGCTACTACGTTACCAAACTACTTTATATAAACGGTTATAGTTTCCCATAAAGAGTAATACCTCAACGTAATGTAAACAGCTAACGCATTATGATGAAACATTGTTACAGTTATTCCATTACTTATACTTAAAACGATTTTTATGATGTAAATGACGTCAAAAGTGGCCGCTTCTGAGGAAACCTGGGCGTTAAGCCTTGGTTTCCTAGGAAGCGGTGTCGACAAAAGCGGCCGTATTTAACGTCATTTTGACGTCACACATTTCTTTTATGTATATTTAAATAAATCTGGTAATCCAGAGAGAAGTATTGAGAAAATATCATGAATTACACTAGAATCTGGTGAGTTATTCATTACATGTACTTAAAACGTATCTTGTACCTTATAAATGATGTCAAAAACGGCCGTATTTATCGACACCGCTTACTAGGAAACCAGGACTTTAGGGAGTTAAAATGGTAACGTAAAGAAAATAACGAAATTCTCCGAATATTTATATTTCAATATGAAAAACGAAATAAATAATTGTTGAATACTGGTTTTTACCGTTATTTTCATTTTTAAAAGTATCTCCATTCCCAGTTCTCTTCTCTTGAGGTTGGCATGTATCAAAGAGCTTTATGTCAGTAAAAATATTGCAGTTTTACCAATGAAGCAGTTGTTGAATGTGCATTTTCGTCTTCTTATGACTACACCAAGAACTAATATAAATGATATTGATTGAAATAAATAGTTATATACTCTTATTATAACGAGTGTTTTTTTAATACCAATAACACATAAAACTTGAAGAAAGAACCCAAACATTAACTTTTGGCCATATCTAGTTCTATTTTAAAGCTTATTGTGTGGCCTTATTATTTGAAAAATTATGGGGAGTATGTGTAACAAGAGTGTTCATAACAAAGCGCATTCTTTTAGTGCATTCCTGGGTCACTTTTTGGAGTAATGACCGTATGCCATGAATACCACGAACTATGTTGGCTCAAAAGAGATCAAATGTTACTGATTTATTGGTATAAACCAACTTGACATAGCCTCAAGGAAATAATCTGTCTTCGTAATAAATGAGGCTTATCGGCCAATTTTGCGATAAACAACATGTCAGCTTGCAGTAGTTCTAAAGCCTAATTAGCAGAAAAACAATGGACGCGAAGGTCTTGTGGCTTTAATTCCTACACTGGTTGGATCTTATATGTACAGCGTTGAGTGAAGGAATAATATTTATATATAATATTTCTTATTCAATGGTACAGGCCAGACCTGTATAATTGTACTAAATGCAAATTAGGTTTCAACTGTTATTTCAGCAACCGTCGATATTGCCGTCTGTGTGCAACTAGACTAATTATCTACTAATTTATTAAAATTCAACAATATGGGTTAGTGAATTTTTTTTCTAATTATAACAATAAATTGTGCTTGTTCTATTGTTTCTACATTATAAACAAATTATTTACTTACAATTAGTGATACCGCCCACACAGCTCGTACCAATTGGATATGAAGTTCATATTGTGAAAGCACCCTGAAAGGGTTTATTAATATATCGATAATCTGATTTAGAAGTATTAAATTATCGGCAAACAACATAAAAGCATCAAACGCAACTATATCACAAAATAACTCAATTAATGTACAAAGATTTGTATACATATGAATTATATTCGTGATTTCAACATTTAATTTATTTCTATGTATAATTTTTGGTTTAATCTGGAATATATCCGTATGGATTTTTGTAAATCTGTTATACATTAGTTTCAAATCCTCATTTAATCGTTCAAACCGGTAACATATCGATGTAATCATATTATGCAATAGTACAAACTTGGAGAGTGCCATCAACTTGGTCACCGACATATAAATTTCGTAACCAGGAATATTACGATTGAGATGTCGCACGGTCATCATACCAGCGATCTCATAAGTTATAAGAACTGAAGCTGCTAATAGTTCATACGTGTAATAATCACGTTTTGTAGTAGGTCTCGTTTTCATTGCAATATCAAATTTTGCCATCATATTAAAAAAATATTTCCACTTTAAGTTTTGTTTAAAAGATTGGTAAATATACACCAAAGGTCTACTAAAATCTACAATAATATATAATACTGAGCTAAGAACTTGGTTGAATTTCATTACACTTAGTGAGTGGTAGAATATTTGTTTGATACTAATAGAACAACCTATAGTTAGTGCAACTAGTGATAGTAATCGGAATATTAGAAATAAATTAGATTTCACCATCTTGCACTTTTTAAAATTATACAAAGGTGTGAAGATTATATAGTTGCAATACATGTAGTAATATTTGATATAGCTTATGTCGTATTTTCGGTGTAAAGGCATTGCTGTGTTGGTCAGTGACTGTATTAAGTGTTAAGTTAGATTCACTTTTAAATATTAAATATTAACGATGACGGGGTTGGATAGTAAAAGGTGGGACACTTTAATACTATTCAACTACTCTCCTATTGTTCATTTAATATTGATTAATACATTAGTTCGAAAATTCGTAATGGATACGCATTTGTTGAAAAACGAATAATAGGACTGAAATAATGGTATCTAGCAAATAACCAATCTATAGAAACAAACTAATTAAAGTCGTCTCATTATTGAATTACTTTTTCTTCTAGTTCCTTATCCGTTTCGGATGTTGGCTATTATTGGTGCAACCGTTCATTCTTCAGCCACGATATCCTTTTTCTTCCTGCTGTTATTTTTCCTGCGACTTTTCCCTGCAATATTGTTTGCAGTCTGAAATCTGCTTTCATTTCACATATAAAATAAATATAACCCCAGGTGAGTAGGGCTAACCCAAAATCTTAGTCTATCTTAGGCTATCTCATGGATTCTGGGGGAAACACAAAGACGAATCTGAATTAGATCAAAGGCAAAATACAAATACTGAACATTGCCACATACAATGCAAACACACTAACAACTGAGGAAAGACTCATTGGAATACAAGAACAATGAATGCGGATCAAATGCTATAAAGTGGGGGCAAGTGAAATAAGAAGGCATTGAGAAGAATGGAGAACATTAAAATCCGGAAATATGTTCTATTTGGTGTTCAGGCCTGCCCAGAGAAAGAACCAAGGTGTAGATGCTAGTGTATGCGAATTATGTCGTACTTGTGACCAAGACGGTGAAAGAGATGCAGAAGATGTTGGAGGGAATAGGAAAGGACCTTGATAAGAGGACGTTAGTTGTGAATATGGAATAAACCAAATCAATGTTGTTTAAGAATACGCGGGATGGGGGTTGCTAGAGGAGAAGAGTTGAAATGGAAGTAGGGTTGCTAACCCTCCTCCTTTTGGAAGGACAAGCCTCCATTTGGCTATAATGTCCTCCCATTCTCCCTATCGCTAAAATGTCCTCCTTCTTATCATTTATTATTATTAATTTCGTATTTGGACTATTTGGTGTATGGGATTTGTTTTTTAATAAACTATGTTGATGAAAAACCAATTCTCACCGTAATTTGTAAACTGTTTTTTGTCCTGTGCGGGGGATGTATTTTAAAGACACCCATGCCTCACTCCCATATCAGGTGTTAGATGCATGGGTAGTGTCGGATTCACCCCGCGACCGATCCGGGCGCCTACCGACCAAAAATCAACCTCACGTTCTGTCGCTCGGGGCTTGCCCGCTTCCAAGCCCCTCGCGCCGTCTTGCGTCAGTGAGTTAGTCTCTTAGCCTTGGCTGTTTCCGTGTCTTGTCACATTTGTCGTCGGTCATGTATTTCGTCTCTAAGCTTGGGCGCTGTAATGTGTCTTCTGCCTCGTCTTGACGGTCTTCGTCGAATTTCCGTTTCTTCACTGTACTGGCAAACCGTACCACTGTATTCCAGTTTGCGTTGTTTTGCATTATCTTGCCTCCCGCTGAGGCTGTTTCCCCTATCTCTAGATACAGTCTGGTGCGCTCCTAGTATCATCGTTGGTATGTGAAGATGGTGTGTGCGTGACCATATGTTCCACTGCAGTATCGGCATATAGCTGTATCAGCCTTGCATATCCAATATATGATATGTGTGGTTCAGTGTTTCAGCTCCCTGTGCCCTCGGTTCACCCATGGTTCGATTCTGGGGATAATCTTCCTAGTCTGCGGGGGGTTTTCTCATCCCACCGTTTTTGCCATTTGTTCTTGTTCTGTCTAGCTTCGTCTGTGGCGACCTTTGGAGCTATCTATCCCTGGATTTCCCTGTATGCCTGGGCCCGCACCTTCACAAGTAGGTCGCCTGGTATTCGCATCTATCGATACGCCCTCCTTATCCTGTCAGCTGGGTCTTTGTAGCATTCGTCCCGGCCGGTGCTGCGTACGACACCGTCGCCAGCAACTCCCTCTTATTACCCGGTCCCCCGATGTTCGACAAAAGTCTGGCCAGAACCGTTTCTGTCTTAGTCGCCTTTTTGTTTGCCAGCCTCATCACCTGTGACGTGTGGTTGAGGTTCGCCTCCAGGCTTGTTCCTGAGTATCGAATTTGTCATTGCGTCACAGTAGTCTGACTGTGACGGTGTCCTCTTGGTGGAAAGCAGGGCAGCTTCGGTATTGGCCACCGCGACAAAGTCCGGTACTCGCCATTATAGTTTTCACCTCCGGACGACTATCGCGAAGGCGCTGGAGCCTATATCGAGAGCAGCTTAAGCCTAAGGTCGTCGTCGTAGGCGACGCTCCAAAGAAAGAGACCCAATACGGATCCTTGTAGGGCCCCTCGTCACCTCGAATCTTGACATGCCCTTGTATTATCCTCGCATCTCTTCATTCGGGGATCGGGCACTCCTCCGCAGGGCATCCATGATGGTCACCCATGGCAATGAGTTAAACGTGATGGTTAAGCCCAGGGTGACCATCACGCAGTGCCTGTTTGTCCTCCTGTCACGAAAACAAGCACAGGGAGTTTGAGTGAGTGGGGCCAGGATCTGTTGTCAACCTCCCTCTCCGAAATACAAATTGTCGGTCGTACCCACCAGTCTCCTCGAGGGCCTCGGTCATCCGGTTTTTATCTTGACGGTACCATCAAGGAGACATAGTGGTCGGTAGGAAGTCGGGTCGTTGACTAGCTTCCCCGGTTTTGGTATAATTATCAGCTTTGCTGACTTCGTAGGAGGAGGGTGCCTTTGTCTAGACAATCCGGGTTAGCAGTTTTGTAGCCTCCGGCACTGCTGCCTTCAGGACTTCGTTTGGAAGCCTATCCGGTCTTAGGGCTTTCTTATTGGGTAGTCAGTTTATTATCTGCATGACTTCCTTCCTTGTTCCAGTCAGCTGTTAGTGTTGTTGTTGCTGATCTGGGGCGTGGATCTTTTGTTTCCCCTGAGCTTGTGTTAGTGTCAAGCGAAAAAGGGCTGCCACTATCGCACTTACCGCTCAAGGTTCCGTGGCTTCATTTCCAGGCGGGCGGTCTCCGATCTTATGCATTACATTTTTCTAAGGAAGGTCCCACGAGTCGTTATCGACCTCCCTACACACTTTGGGGGCCTTTTGGCTCTGTTCATTGGCCCGCCTGTACCCTTTTGCTCTTTCGGTATTGGTCTTGGTATAGTCCGGTCGGTGCCCCCGCCGCTCTTGATCGTTGCACCTTCCTGCTGGCTCCGTTTATCTCCTTTCTGCCTTTCAATATTTCCTGATTCCACCAGTATACCCTCCTTAGAAACAAGAATAGTTAGAAACCCTAAATGGAAGGGTGTAATGATTAAAGGAGTGGATGGTTTTAAATATCTAGATTTACTTCTGGTTTGGCTGCAGAGGTGGGTGGGTATAGGAAGCAATTGGAGTGGGTTCTAGCGAGATTGGCGTGGGGGATAGCGAGGAGAACATGGAAATATTTGTAGGACGGAAATATAGGAATTGTATGTCAGATTTAGGATGCGTGCGTAAAGATTGAATAAGGGGCCTTACAATCCGGGGTATGTGGATATAGAGTGGCAGGTACGGGGGAAACTCCCGGGCTATATAACTAGGTTATGGTTGAACAGAGAGAAGATATGCATGGCACGAGCGAAGTGTGGATCGGAGGAAGAAAGTGTGTATGGGTATCCCGCGTGTATACTGTGTAGTAAGGGGAGTGATACGTGCTGGCACCTGAGCAATGAGTATGAGGGTGTGAAAGAAGAGTGGGTGGGGGATTGAAGAAAGGTGAGTGAATGGCTAAGAGAGGACGGGAAGGACGTGGAAATCTGCAGAAGGCTGCCATTGGATAGGAAGTGGATGAGGGACGGGGAGGATAGTATGTTTTTTGATGTGGGAAGGAAAATTATGGGAATGGTGTTTGAGTTGCTGTTGTGTTGATGGGTTTAATATGCCAAAAAAGGTAGTGTGTGTATTTTACTCGACGAGGAGGTAGTTTGAAGTGTGTAGTGTGCAATTGTTACTTCTAGATTTTCGATTTGACGCAGATGAAATTTATTTTAGATTATTTGATGTTTTTCTACACATACTCATTCTTCAGGGGGTCCTTTTACATTTTTTATTGCTGAAGGGGGAACAATAGTAACGTCGTCAAAATCGTCAAAATTGCATTGTACCATCGACCTGTGATTTGTCAAAGTTGTCAAACTTCCGTCATAAATACTACATCTTTTGTTTGACTGCCATCTCATTCAGAGCGTTCTGAAGTTACAGAATAAACCTAGACCCCCAGGGTTTTATTTACAACAATTGTTGTCAATAAAGCTTACCTTATTGACACATATGTAACTTGTAAATGGTAAAACCTTAGTTTATATAATAACAAATAAAATGACGCACCCTGAGCTTTTACTGCCGGCGTAAAGTGTACGTACGTATTTACACATATGTACATATCTTGCAAATAGAGAAAACTTTACTACTTTACTACTTTATCTATTACTATTAAACTTATCCTCTCTGATTTTTGCTGCCGGCGCCCGGTGGACATTTCGGTATATTTTACACGCAAAATTTGCAATTTGAATTTTGTCCAAATAGTTACAAATTTATTTATTATTTTTCTGGTAACATTTACAAATCTGATGCTATTAATATTTCGTTTCTAATATTGAACTTCTTGATTCCTACTCTCTATTTCAATAACTTATGTAATGAATATGTGAATATTTAAAAATATTCATATATAGCGACATTGCATCTGGCTCTATAAAATAATGACAAATTCCGAAAAAAAGCAATTGCATAGTACGCAAAATATACATACAAAAACAACTTTCAGTGCTTACTTCGGGTACCCGTGTTAAATCGTATAACTGCATTCAGGTAGGTAACAGGTGGTATTCTTTATCCCACCTTGCCCTTCCTGTCAAAACTACAGGTCAATGATATTTGACAGATCTTTTGTATAATGTAATTCTGATGTGAAATAAAACAAAACATTACAGAAATGGCATTTTTATGCCCCGTCCGCATACGCAGGGGCAAGAAGAAAAAACGTAAGTACATTTTCTGCACAGCTAACCCTATTTTAACCAACAATAAAATAAATGGGTCAAACTGACCATAATTGTGCAAAACAATTTTTATTGCAGCAACTGGGGCCGATATCGATAAAGAGCTTATGAAAACGAATTCAGGCCTGACACCTGGCATGGGACGGATAACTGGCTCAGCTAGTATAGAGACTTTAGTTCGGGTTGGAATCGAAAAGGAACATGGGTTGTCACCGGATAGTAAAATGGTTGTTTTACATGACTTTACACCATGTGTGGATGATGAGCTTGAAGTGAAAAGGGGACAGGTTTGTTTTATTGGTGGTTATGTGTTTTTGGGTACAAAATGTATTGGGTGTGTTTTTAGATTGTTAACATTTTGTATAGGGAGAATGATTGGGTGTATGTGATTGGGTTGGATACTCGGCAGGAGGGTTTCATTCCACATTCTTACTGTACACCTTATAATAGCCATTTAGCACAATTAGCAATTAAGAAAAAACTGCCTAGGGATACTCAAGTTGGTGCTACAGAACAAACAGACATTACTCAAGAATGGTAAGTGAATAAATATTAATATTAATTCTGGACTTTCCAAGCCAACTTGATCTACCTATCTGCCACCTATAACTATATCTGTACCTCAGAGATATACAACACTTTTCCCTAACTTTATAGTAGAGCTGTTTGAACAGATTTACAAATAAAACATTTTTTTCTATACTAATTGTATTGAAGTAATAAAGTTCTGTATATTAGTACAAAACAACATAGGGTAATACTACCTTGACTTAAATTACCTTTTATTACCTTGAACTTTAGTTACCTATTTAATATTGCTGCCATATAGTATGTACAAAATATATTTTATAATATTGTAATTTTTTATAATATTGTAATTTTTTATAATATTGTAATTTTTTAGTGATTTAGCAGTACCTGATACAAGTGACTGCGATTCACTAGGGAAGAAACCTGGTGCAGTAGCTAGTTCACCAATTAGCATACATTCGGAACCTGATATGCTACCTTTTGCTAAAGATCCATCAGGGAGATACATTGTGCTCTATACTTTTATTGCAAGAGATGAAAATGATGTATCAGTGGAAAGGGGAGAGTTTGTTACAGGTAATTAATAATAGTAAAATAATGATAAAATGATAATCCACACTGAAAATTTCATTTGTAGTTTTAAATCGAGAAGATCCTGATTGGTATTGGATTGTTCGAAGTGATGGTCAAGAAGGTTTTATTCCTTCTGGCTTTGTGTATCCTGCAGATAATGTGATACAAGGTAAGCATCATATTATCTATATTTATATTATTGTAATTAAGTTAAAATAAGACCTTTATTTGGCATAACTATACAAAAATTCTACAAAATTCCTCCAATAAACAAAAGTCTAACATAAATAACAGAAAAAATCATAGAAACAATACAAATAAAATACATATTTGCTTCTATGCCTTCTTCCTCCATACTACCCTCGCCAATATCCTCTCCCATGTCAGCCTCCAACCCAATCTGCTTTCACTCACATAATTTCCCTAGAATGAATTTGCTAATACCAATTATAATGCTATTGATAGATTTATTTATGAAATATTCTTGAATATTGACGTGTTTAATACAATAATTTCTTTAAGGACATCTGAACCCATCAAGCAATCAAAATGGGACCACTAATTTCCCCAACCCCAATACAGCACATCACATAAACTCACAAAGTGCAGATGACTTAAGATATCATGGCACAGAACTAGTAATGTTGTATGACTATAAAGCTCAAGCTCCAGATGACCTGTCTGTGAGGCGAGGTGATTGGATATATGCAGATTTGAGCAATCAGACAGTGGATGGCTGGCTGTGGGCCTATGCTCCCAAAACTCGAAAATACGGGTTCATACCAAAAGCATACGCCCGTCCGCCTGCCATGACTAGTTTATAGTGCCACAGTTATTGTTACGAACAAGAAATATATTTTTTTATATGAAAATTTTAAATTGAGCAGTGTTCATTGGTTGATATATTTATTATGTGTAAGTGCCTGTCTAGCCGTTAAGTATTTACTAATTAAAAATATATACTCTACTATTTTATACTATTTTGAATAAAATGTTATTACATATTAATTTGTTATCACCTAGTATGGTAGATTCAAACAGTAGACTGCAATTGTGTTTAGCCATAAAAAGACATTCACATAACTGACTGATCTTCAATTTAGTTATTTAATTGCAGTCTCATGGGTCCTACCAGGTAAGGTTTATTATAATTAATGTATGTTTCTTTGTGTAACCTTACAGGTAGGTTACAGGATTATTTTTATTCTCCACTAACAAGCAATAAGATTGTAATTAAATAAAATATCACATTCTAAGATGTCAAGTGTAATAACTTCCAAATGATTTTTATGTTTAGATTTTTTTTTTGATGATTCTTATGTATATTTTAACGCTCCTTTAATCCGTTTTTGAGTTTAGAATTTTTTAGAAACTAAATTATTAAAAAAAATAATTAAATAACATACTCAATGGTAAAACTACTGCAATCTATAAAATTCATTTATCTCAAAAACTGTTTTTGGAAGTTATGACCACTATAAATGGCTGAACATGTAATATACCTAAGCCTAGCTCTAGTACAGGCAGTACTAGGTGATTGCTGACCTGCTACTGCTAACACTGGAACCTCCTCAGCTGCCAGGGTTCTGTAGCTTGCAAAGATACAAAGATCTTCCTTACAAATATATGCCTATTATGTTTCAATGTTAATTTGTGTCATTAGTCAATTTTGTTAGTTAAATATAGTCAGTCAGTTCTATTGTTATACAGTTATTCTGCAGGACTTATACTGCATGTACTAGAGATGAATTTTGCAAGTTATTTTCTATTGTTTATAAATCATACAAAAACTTAAATATTCTCCTGTAAAGGTAGACGAGGTCGTGTTAATCTAAATAAACCTTATACATTGCATAGAAAACTAGTAAATTAAACTATACTGATCGAACAAATCAGCTATTCTAATTATTTTGAATCATGTTTTAATGTTGTATGCCTCTTTGAAAATACTACATTGTAAATGAAGTTGCATATAACAAACGTCAAACCAAGACTTCCCTGCGTCCTTGTAACTGCATATATCATTGTAAAACCCAGTGCACCAGGTGATTTAATTTTATATCTATTTATTTTAGGTTACATTATGAGCTTTCTTATAAACCTAATTAAATCGATCTTGCACAGGATGCTACAGTTGTTCTCATTTGGGCATAATCAAATTAGCAACTCATTAAGTATCTACATTAAGACAAACACCGGCAACACGCTGTCGGTTGATTTGAATCCGGAATGGGATATCAAAAACGTGAAAGAATTGGTGGCCCCACAGCTGGGTTTGGATCCGGAAGAGGTTAAGATTATATTTGCTGGGAAAGAGTTGGGTGATACAATTACCATAGCTGTGAGTATATTTATACTGTGTCAATGTTCACAATTAATATTACAGTAACTAACCAGTTTCAATGCTATTAGCAAGCTAGTTAATATATTTATGAGTGACATTGATTAAATTCCTTGCAATTTCAAGTTATAAACAAATATAGGCAACCATAAACAATTATAATATAGGCAACTTAATCACAAAACTGGTGAATAGTTTTTATAAAATTTTGCATTATATTTTTTAAACCCCAGCTAAATGGCCGAATGGTTCCTCTCTTAAACATTCGCTCCCTCACATTCGTTGCCTAGATGCTACTACGTGTCAGTCCTCTTACTACACAATACAGACGCGCTATATCTTACCCACATTAACACTTACATTCCTCTCACTTCTGAATTGCAAGGCTCTCTTGCCATGGACACTTGTCCTCCCTGCTCCACCCACCCATGGTTAAGTAGTTCGAGGGTTTCCCTGCACTTGTCACTCCACATAATCAGGGCTGTATGAGTGCTCTCAGCCTTTCCCACCTGCCTTTCTTGCCACTACAAATTCGTCCTCTCCCTGGCCTCAGTACCTAAACTTCCCATTCCTATTAGCTTTTCATACACCCATACATCAGACATACCCACTCTATCATACATCCTCCGTCTATCCTTTGTACATCCACTCTGTCCTGTTCTTCATCTACACCTCCAGCACTAGTCCCTCTTCACCCAACTTCCTTGCAACATTTCCTCGAACTTCGCTACCCTCCAACACGACACCCACCACATGCTCATGATTCCTACTAGGGTTGCCAATTAATCTTGTTTCAAAATGAGGACGGGTCGGCGGTTAGATTAGGTACCGCACCGGCTCGTGTTAACGAGAGGTGGTGAGGGGGCTCGCCCATCTGGGCGACACGGGGTCGGGAGCGGGAAGAGGAAACCTCAACACCAGACACGAAACAAAAGGACAAAGGGGAGTATGGAAACCAGAGAACTGAGGCAAGTGACCAAGAGCCCAAACTTGTAAAAAGGGAATGAGATTGGAGACAAACACTTTTTACTCAAACCATGATGACGAGAACTGCATACGACCGAGCGGTATATGTGCTATATAGTGTGGTATACCACCAGTGAGGAGAAGATGAAGGAACGCATCTACTATGGCATCCGAGGCTAATCGCAGACTCACACGAAACAGGGATTAATAGTTGATTGGCGCCTTCATTATTATTCCCTCTGTCTCGGCTGGCCACCCAGGACATGAGGAAAATCTTTGAATACCATTTCGCAGGCTCTAATTTACAAGCAATTATCAAGAACCTGACGGAACAACACACAAATGAAAGTCACCACAGAATACCCTTCACCAACGTGGCAAAATCTAAGACAAAGAAGTAGAAATCAATATTGATCAAACCGACCTAGGGGCAGACGAATGCGAATCTATCTGGAGGAACCGGGAGATCAATAGCGCAGTCCGAGAAAATCGAATACGGGCATCTATGGATTAGGGTGAGGGGCAGCGGCGCCAAGGTTGCCGTACTGTGCGATCAGCGCGATATCGCTGGGAACCGAGGCCAGAGTCAGGAGGCCGGGTGTAACCATACACATAAGAAGCCTAGATCTACTTACAACAAGAACAGAAGTTGCCATCAAGGCGGAAACTAAGAATGAGGAACATTGCAGGGTAGGGGAACCTAGGCCGGCCCTGAACAGCACGAAGAACATAACAGTGTAGCAGCAACAAGACTGAAGGTGAGAATTATATAATGCAGAGCAACAAGAAGAGAGAGGGAACTGCCACAAGGCTGCAGCCGCTGGATGGCCACCGGGCCCACGAGTGCAGTGGAGATGGCAGAAGATACCTTTGTCTGAGGTGTGGCGAGGAAGGCCACCAGGTAAGATAGTTCAAGAGGCAGACTGCGCACTATGCAAGGCAGAAGGCTATGCCGCGGGGAGCTTGCGATGCCCAATAAAGAAAAGAACTCTGGACGAGACGAAGAACAAGGCTAAAGGGGACCGACCCAACGCAGTATAGACAATTGAGACAACACAGAAACCAAGGTCATATCACTAAGACAATACAAACACCTTGACGACCCCGGATCTCAGCCCTAAGCCAAGGCAGCATGAGGAGACATTAGTGTGGCTCGAAGGCGGTCAAGCGTCCCGCGTGGGATGTGAGGAGGTTTAATCAGTAGGCGTCCTGCTAGAATGCCGGGTGAATCCGACACTGTCCATGCTTATCGATTAGAGCATGGGCGTCTTTTAGAAGATTCTTTCTCACAGACATAAAAAAGGTTATGTTAAGGATGGTTACAAATTAAGGTGAGAATGTATTGTATTAAAAAAAGACAGATACATTCACCAAATAGTCCAAATTTGAAATAAATCGATGGGAGGACATTATACCCAAAAGGAGTTTTGTCCTCCCAAAAAGAGGATGGTTGGCAACCATATTTCTTGCAGTAGCACTGCCATAGGTGTCTATATTTTGAGTCCTAGCAGACTCTTTAGAAACCAGCCTTGCTCCCTTTCTATTACATCCTACCCTCGCAATCTCCACTCTTTTACTCCATACATCAATATTGGCTTCACACGACTTTCTATCATAAAATAAAGTATCCAAATTTCAAAAAAAAATGTCACGACCTGTAGGTTTTCTGGTTCATTTTGGAACAATATCGATATTTTTGCTGCCTATATTTCCAATCAAATGACTTTAGTTTTAGTAGTTTGTTGCACATTTTTCTTCGAATTTTTAGCCAAACTGACAGTTGCATTTTTTCTCAAAAAAAAATTTCATATTTCCCCCTTTCTGCGGTTCTACGGTTTTCCCACCGGTGCTATAATGCCCGAAATATTTTTCCCTATGCCTAGAAGGATGAATCTTTCAAATGACACCTTTCCTAACGTTCTACCACCCTAATAGCGACCTCTAATCGTATGCAATATGCATAATATATACACATCTGTTGTTTTCACTTTCTTTGGTAGTATAGGAGGAATAATTGTTTCATATTTTTCGACCAGAAACGCTAACGCCAGTAATGATTTACTCGTTACCCTGTTACTTGTTATAATAGACACATCGTGTATTTACGTTTGTGGTTGGTTAGTTCGTGTTGTTTAAGTGACGAGCCAAACCAGTTGAATACGGACGTATATACACGAAGAGCCTATTTTAACCACCCATCTTTAAAAAATTGCTACCATTGATTCGCGAATATAGGTTTAAATTTGTAGGAATGTGATCTGGGCCAACGCAGCGTCCTACACGCAGTAAAAACAAAAAAACGAACAAAACTCCCAAGCCAATCAACTAGTCTACTCGAAGAAAATGAAGAAGAAACAGGCTCAAAACCATTATGTGAAACACTATCTGATTTCACATTTACCTCTGAGGATGAAATTAATAGCAGTACTTTAAGCGAAAGTAGCTACTACATTAACATCAAAAGATTCACAATTTACAAGTATATATTTTACAGAAACAGAAACATCGAAAGTTCATTTCTACGTATTCTGTCCGACTTGTAAAGCATTAAAATCTGGAAAGTTAAGGGTCCGATGCCATTTTTGCAAGTATGGAGCGTTTACTGTGCATTCAGATCCTCAAAGTTGGGAAGATGTGCTCGAACATAAACGGATTACAGGGTTGTGCGAAAATTCTTCTGATAAGTGTGCAGATGTATGTAAAATTGTGTTTGGCTTGGTACAATAAGTCTTTATTATTACTAGTACTACACTACGTTCCTTTACTGAAAAGTTATTGATTCATTTCATGACGAATGGATAAATAAAATAATTGATTCAATTTGTACATTTGAAGTATAGAGAGGCATCTTAAAGTGTTATGGGGCCTTAGGCACTAATGATTATTAGTGCATAAGGCCCCATCTACATAATAAGATTTGGTGGCCCTTAATTTGTATGGTAATTTTATGTAATTGCGATATTATATCCGATAATTATTGAATTTATAATTTATCATTTTATTATAAATGTTATGCAATCTAAAAGACACATTATTGACAAGGACAGCAAGGAGACTTTTGGCAAAAATGTCTTTTTCCATGACAAGTGTGATTATTTAGTGTTTAGGGCAATTCGGTAGCTCACGCCCTACCTTAAACCGGGATCTAGCGAGAGCCTTAAGACAGCACAAGAACTATACATGGAGTAACAGAAAAAAAGAGGTAAAATTATATTAAAGAATTTGTCTTGTAAGTCACAGATTTCACAGTTTCCCCTTACTGACTCAACGTCTCAAATGGATAGCTTTGTAAAGTATTCTTATAGTGAAATTGTTTGTGTAATACCTTCATGAATATAAGCACTTTTTGTACCAAGCCATTCATAAAAATATAAATATGTAGTTGTTTGTGTTAATAATTTTATATTACAGATTTTAAATAATGCAGAACCTACATTTGCCGAATTTTATTTTAAATGTTCTGAGCATGTTTCATTAGGCGAGAGTGATAACGCGGTTCCTTTGTATTTAATACGTCCGAACATTAAAGACGTGCCATGTTTAGCATGTGCAGATGTTAGGTAACACATATTATATACCGCCAAATCGATTATAATTATATTTATTTGTAGCGAAGTAGTATTTGTCTTCCCTTGTGTGGATAGACACGTTACTTGCTTGGATTGTTTCCGCCAATATTGTTCAACTAGGTTGATGGATCGACAATTTTGGTCGCATCCTGATATCGGATACACGCTTGGTTGTCCTGCTGGCTGCACTGACTCATTTATTACTGAAATTCATCACTTTAGGTTACTTACAGAGAGACAAGTAAGTTACTTAAGGCTTGATTTATTTTAAATGCAACGTTGTAAAAACGACCGTGTAACTTAACTCGTTATAAACTAGTTTTTACATGAAATATGATAATTAATACCTTACCATCAATATATAACGCGGAAAATACGATGAATGATGTTTACAGTATAATGTAAATAAATACGATATATAATTCGTATTTATTTACATTATACGGTAAACTTTGTCACTTTAGATTTTACGGCACCGCTTTCGTAAGAAACGGTTTTACAAAGTCGTACAAGTAATAATAAAATAATTTTATGTCAATTTAGTACAATCAATATCAACATTTTGCAACTGAAGAATACGTTTTACAAGCTGGAGGTGTACTATGTCCGCAACCTGGTTGTGGTATGGGGATTTTAGCAGATGCAGATTGTCAGAAAATAACCTGCATAAATGGATGTGGTGTAACTATTTAGTGTTTTGCATTTGAAAATATACTAATTAATTGTTTTTGTAGTATGTATTTTGTCGGCATTGTTTGCAAGGATACCATATCGGTGAATGCCAAATGAATGATGTTTCAAATTCAAATGTCGATTGTACATATAATATAGATCCTGCCAGAGCAGCGGATGCTCGATGGGACGAAGCCTCTAAGGTGGCTATAAAAGTGTTAACAAAACCATGTCCAAAGTGTAGGACACCTACAGAAAGAGATGGTAAGTATAAATAATACGAATGTAATCAAAATAATCGTAAATAATAATAATAATAATCATAAATAGTGATATTGCTATAAATATGATAGTACTATCACATATGTAAATACTAGGGTTGTAAATAACATAGTGGCAATATAGATACAAATCAATTTATATTGAAACTTACAAGTAAAATTATATTACATTCCTTCAATATAATCAGCAAAGTTTATTACCTTTATATCAGTAGATTCAGTTAAATGGGGTTGTTGCGATTCGTTGAAGTTTTGGAGTGTCGTTCTGACTGCTCTAAAGCATTAAAGATTATTGAGGATTTAATTAATGAATGCTTACGTGAAGCCTATGTATTACCATGTAGGATGATTGCAACGAGACTGCGGATTTTCTTCGCACAGGTTCATCGTCCCTTCCACAACATCAGACTGATATTAGGAGTCCTTTTTATAGACCGTCGGTGGACTGTGTGAATCAAAAAATAATAATAATATTAAAATGAAATAAAAAAATATTTTTTAATTCCGCGTAGCCGCGCGTTAACGCTTGGAGTGGACGACTATCCTTATGTAAATAATCAAAATTTATGTTTGTATCACAGATTGAAAATTGACGCGCGTTATGAAGATAATCATCTATTATATAATCCAACCTAAAGGAATCAGATGGTTAGTGTTATCTATTTTAATTTTAGGTGGATGTATGCACATGATCTGTACCAGAGCTGGCTGTGGTTACCATTGGTGTTGGGTGTGCCAAACCGAGTGGACAACCGATTGTATGGGCAGTCATTGGTTTGGATAAAAGCCATTTAAGTTTAATTCTAGTCATGTGAATGTATGTAAAAATATTTAAAACTAAAAGAATATTATGTATTTTATTTCGGAAAACACACATTTCTATGACATTATTCCTTAATATATTGAAAAATAAAATGTGTTGCTCTGTCCATTTAGATATTCTTAGCAGCAATCCAGCTTTAAAAGTTCAACAAAAAATAGAAATATGCCAATAACAGGTTTTTCAGGCAATTGAACAACCATAACTATATATACTCTTGAATGAATGTTGATTTTTTGTTGACGAATCTAGTGCAATGGATATTACTCTTATTAGATTCGTCAAAAAATTGATCAACTTTCATTCAAGACCGCTCCAGCTGAAACTTGAACCGTATCAATCAGTAAAATTTCGTACTAGTAAAAATAAGTCCGGCCCCTTTTGTCCAAGTCAAGTTTTTATTACTATGTATACTCAAATATACTATATATAATACTCAACAATGTATTTTATTGCAAGAGCAATAAAATACATTGTTGAATATTCAATGGGGGACTGCCAGCAATATTGAGTTGCAGTAATGTTATAAAAAGTGTAACCACATGACTCTATAGTGGTAATCACGACAATGCAATATGAAATTCAACAGCAAACTAAAGGGAAGTGAACTCAGATGAGATGGGAGATTTATATGTTAAAAGTGTTTTAACATTATCATATAATTTGCATGATATGAAGAAAGATGATACATTTGGCAGGACTGGGGAAATGGGAAATGAGAATGTTTGGTCAAAGCCAAAGTAGAAGTAGGTGAGAAGTGAGAGTGGACATAGGTTGATATTTCTCCTAGTCAATTACGTTTTTTAAATATTTTTTTACGGTGAGTACGGTGAGCCTCAGCCCCCGGGCTGTGTGGACTGCGGCCCTTCACGGACCTATTGTGCCTCATACAACATCCATGATTTACTAGCAGGTTAAATTCTTTGTGAAAAAAATTCCCGGCTAGCGGTGGATTCGAACCACCAACGTTCCGTTGTAATAGCTTCAGACCATCGCCTTAGACCACTGCGCCACGGACCGCCTCAGTTAATTACGTTATAAAAATATAAAATCAAGCGGAACACGAAATGTTCGTGGTATGGAATTACAAAATAAAGAAGGGTGTTCCAGAAATAAATGCAAGATATTAGAATATAGATATAGAATCTGGAAAGCGTGCAGTTTGTAGAAACAAGTTGTTTTTAATGGGAACAGTAAATGCGGCGCTTGATATAAATATATATAGAGATCCTAGTATGCGATACCGGTTTTATTGATACTAGTTTGACATTGTAGATAATGGGAGTACTGACACATATATAGTTTTTCGTCCAAGGTATAATCAGTATTCAGCATACCGGTAGGGCATACTGACGTTTTCATGTGAAAGTATATGACAGTTAAGAAACGCGAGATGAGGAAGTATGAAGGGAGGGATCGGGGGACTAAAAAGGTCATGTGTTAAAACAAATTGCCCGAAAATCTTAACGTAAAAAAGTAAACGCGAAAAATAATAGAAGAAAATATAGGAAAATAATGCTAAAGATAGCAAGATTTGTTCTGAAGATATAGTAACCAAACGAAAAACAGCTGGATTTCGAGAAAATAAAAGTAGGTCCTTCAAGAATTAAAATGAAGAGTACAAGGGAGTCATAGCTTGTGGAATATACGGTAAAAATATAGGATTCAGAAGAAAACTCTACAGTCTTCAGTATCTGATTATACAGAGTGATACATAACTGGAGAACATATTGCATAATGTCAGGCAGAAAATGATTTACAGACCAGCATTGAGGGCTTAATGCTTGTCTGAAAATTATTTTTTCCGTAGGTGTATTTGTCAATATAATAATTATGTGGAATATCTTCCACATTATTATGTTCATAGTATAACCCCCGCATTCACCGACGTTCCATAAATCTATAAGGCACCTTACACGATCAATATTACTGTCAATATTTTAGAATAATGTCAATATTTTAGAATAATGACAGTATTACTATACGATATATTATTTAATATGTTCATTATTCTAAAATATTGCCAGTATTACTCATCGTGTAAGATGTAATAATGATGTAATGAAGAGAATACTGATCTTTATCCGGATAATTGATTACTTGATAAAGGATGCTTATATTGACGGTACTAGGATTGACAGTATTATTGACCGTGTAAGGTGCCTTTATAAATAGCTATTGAACCCATATCGTTATTATAGCAGCAATAAATACATTATCTAGGGAATGTAGTAGATTAGATTCTCTCTATTGCAAACACTGAATAATCGAACAAAAGGTGACATCAGGGCTCTAATTGTAGGCGCTATTCAAGGTGTTTGACATTTGTGCATATTCTATCACAATGGCGTTGTCAATTTATGCATTCAATAGCTTATGGGACCTATAAAGTTTATGGGATGTTGGTGAATACGGGCATGAATCTAATATTTGGCAAGCCATTAGAAAATCCTTACGCAGTTAATTTATGAAACTAAAACTTCTATCTTTATAGCTATCAGCCCTAGGGCTTTTCTGTTAGTAAAGGGAGAAGTGTAATACCAGGTGATGTATTTACCTTTGTTCGAACTCTCGCTCCCCAATGTAGGACACGGCCGGTACCACTAATCGACACATACAGGATCGTTAGATTACGATTTTCAAAACTTTCATTTGTTTTAGAAAATCAAGTAGATGATTTATTGGACAAATCTTTTACTTTTCTTTAAGATCTAGGTTGTGGCACCAACACGATGTTGCACCACCACATGTTAGAATAAAACAGATTGAATGGCTCAATAACAATATTAATGGAAGATGGCCAGCTTCATTGGCCTGCAGGATTCCCGGAGATATCCTCTAGATTTTGATTTGTTGTATTATTTAAAACAATTACTGTGTAATGAACATTGTACAAGTGAGGAATAACAACAATATCAATTACTTCATATTCAAAACACTGACAATTTTGATAGTTCTCTTGGTTTACGGTAATGCGCTTGTATTAACGCACTAGTAGTTATTTAATATTTTTTGTAGTAGTAGTGACAGTATTTATTATAATTTGTAACAGGCCATCGACCTTCGGGTCTTTCTGCTGTGTGAGTGTTGCTACTTCAGAAAATCGTCCTACGAGTATTGTAATGTGTCGTTAATTGAATATTTGTTATATTTATTAGAAGAATTAGAAAATATTGACCTTGAAATGAAATAATTCATAACTTATTTACTTTTATACTTTCATTGCTATTAATTTATCATACGAAGTATGGATAAAGTATTGTAGTTGTACGGATTTTCTTTTTCTTTTGTCCATATTCTCTTTATTAGTTCCCCTGAATTAGGGGCCAAGGAAATGGGAGAGTTAGTACCTTTATAGAGGTTGACTTTGCACTGGCCCTCACCAAACCCAGGGATGGAGCTGAGATATGCAAGATCTTCATTTTTAAGGACGCTACATCCAAGACCGTATGTGCGTGGTGAACCACCACACGATACAAGAGGTGGCCTTGTTACCGCAGAACACATCTAGCCTGAGAGGACGATAAACATCTCTGGTCCTGGAAGCAGCAGGCCGACCCAAGGCTGAACACACATAAGCTGAGAAGGACTTAAGTTCGGACAGCGAAGGGTGCAACTGTAGCAGTAAAAACAGTCTTTATACTGCGATGAGGTAGGCTAGAGGGAAAGCAACTAATTATTACTTCCTAATAAAACCATATGAATGAGAGAAAATAGAAGTGCGAAGTGCCAAGCGAAACGGCTAGCGTGTGACCGACCGCATGATGGTGGGAACCGTGCCTTATGTGAAAACAATGCGGCTAGACAACAAATCACCTAATTTTAGAAAAATAGTGACTAAAAAACAAAAACTGATAATATGGGAATATATGAAACACGGTGGCTAGGGACTGTAATATGCCAATTGGATGATGCCAGGATATATTACTCTGGCTGATTACAAATACCATCGATACGTAGTAGGATTAATGGTAAAAAAAGTATGTTTGGTAAGGTTGATATCATACTCTGAGAGATGCATGTTAATGCAAAAACATATAGGTGTATGCGCCCTGATAAACCAGATAAAGAAACTGAACGGATATACAATCAGATGGAACAACATACATATATACATATATACAAATAGTAATCTTAAAAAGCAAGACATGATCTTCGTAATAGGCGCAATATTTGAATGTGAATATAAGAGGCGATTTGAAGATATGGTTGGTAATTTGGATTATGTCAGAGGAACGAACGACAGTATTGCAATAAACTATCTCTTTTACTGCAATACGGTCAAGAAAAAACATGATGATTAGTAACACCTGGTTCAAACATCCAGCAAGGCGCCTATGCACGTGGAGAAGTTATAAGTTATTATCGACTACCCGTTGCCTTCACCATAATTTTAACTACCATTCTTCTTATAGTAAGTCGGAAATGCTGCGTCCAGAATGTTTCCCCAAATGAAATTGTTTTTTAAATTAACGTATCTACAAATCGATACATGTAGTAACTTATTTTGTAATTTATCCTCTTAATTTTTTTCGATTATCCAAACCATGGTTATTTAGTGAATATGGTCAATGTGAGCACGATCTCGATTCTAAGGAAATATATAATACTAGCTGAAATTAACTCAGCCAGCGGTAGCCGATGGGTGAACCGAGTAGCCTGTCGGTTGTCGCTGCCGGTCCCAAGCCCGGATAAATGAGGAGGGCTCTTAGGTGGGGCCAGCAACCTGCCTAAGGTAAGACAAACTTCATGCTCACAGAACTGGAAGCATAGTCTAAGGATACCGGACTAATAACACTGTTGACGAATCCTGCCACGAACAACGAGAAAACGATACCACCTAAGAATAGGATGCTGGAATGTAAGGTCTTCCAACAACAAATACCAAGAATTAATAATAGAACTAAACAACCACATCATCGATATATGTGCGATCTCAAAACAAAAAGAGAGGCAGTGGTACATTAACGTACCAAAACTACATCCTATTAACAGCGGTCGCGCTAAGACCGAAAGTTCAGGGGTAGGTCTGCTTATTAAAGACAAATCCGAACAAAACATAGAGTCCATAGAATACATAAACGACCTAATACTGAAAGTTACACTCCAAATAAACCACAAACCCATGCACATAAGATCAGTCTGCGCGCTGGATACCGGCATACCGGAACAACAAGCAATCGAATTCTATAAACAAATACAATCACTAGGTACTTGACAAAATACTAAACAATGATAAAATCGTCCTTCCTGGAGACTTAAACGCCAAAATCGAAAACAAAACCATAGAAGGGGTCCAACAAAGATTCAACGAAGATGCGGCAAACTCAAGAGGAGAGATGTTAATCGAAATCTGCACCTTCAACGAACAGGATCAACAACACCTTCTTCGACTACAAGCAGCAACACACGGTCATTTTCACCGACAACCGCAACAACAGCGCCGTCCTAGAGCAACAGAGCCATACCCCCTGGACAATATTGGCCGTCAGAAGCCGTAAACATTGGCTCAGATCATAACCTAGTACTCTATAAAATAAGGACCATCGCCAACTCAACCACAACCACAACAAGAACACGTAAACACGTCACAAAATTGAACATACAATCACTGGACACACACAGCTCACGAGGGCTCTATACAAATCGCCTACACCATCACATCACAAACAATCTGACCTGCGAGACTGACAACATTGACACCAGCTGGAACAAAATCAGAAACAACATCCACAAGGCAGCAGAAGAAGCACTAGGGAAGAAAACAGTAAACATAAATGCTAAACCATCCATAAAACCGTGGTTCATCCCAGAAGTAAAAAGAATCTCAGAAGAGAAGAAAATTGTATACCTAGACTCCAAAATAGAAGAATCCGTGAAATAAAAAACAAATACTGGCAAAAATTCAGTGCAGATATGGAGCACAGAAAAGAGTCTGGAAAATGCTCAGAGGTTTAAAGAAATCAAACGAGTGCATAGAAATCAAAGCTATATCAGAAGAAGAGTGGGTTAACTAATTCCAACAACTGTACGAAAAAGGAGATAAACACACAAACATGGAGGCGAGGACCGAGGGAAGAAACCAAAGAATAATTTTTTTTTGTAGATATAAGATTGATTTTAATTTTACTTTCTATATAATTATGATTATGTTGTGTAAATATGGTGAAAAATATATTTAAATTTTAAAAAAGTGAGGAACACAGAGATCAGTATGAAGAAACGCTAACAATGACAGAAGAACAGATCAATAGTGCAATAGCAAAACTAAATAAAAACAGGAAAACCCCGATCGAAGACGAAATAGTCAACGAAGTCATTAAATATGGAGGGGAATCCCTCGCCAAGAAATTAACGAGGCTGTTTAACACAGTATTAACAAAGGGCACAACACCAAGGAAATGGAAAAAGAGCATCACCATCCCAATATTCCAAAAGGGAGACAAGAAGGAGCCGTCGAACTACAGAGGAATAACACCGCATAGCTCCACGATGAAACTTTTCACGGACATAATCGCAGGGGAGTTATATAACATCGCCCCAATCAACGAAGAACAACAGGGCTTTAGAAAAAACCGATCCACACTAGACGCCATATTTATCATACGACAAATCGCAGAAAAGGCACTCGAGTTTAATAAACCCGCTTTCATCTACTTTGTGGACCACACAAAAGTGTTCGACGACATACAACTTAAGGACATCTTGACGATAGTTGAAGAAAGAGAAGTACCCAAAGAATACATCCGCATAATCAGAGAGCTAAACACCAAAAACACCACAAAGATGAGAGTCGCCAAAACATTAACTAAAGAGAAATACCAACTCGGGAATTCGTCAAGTCTCAGCCATCTGTTGTCATCATGGACAAAATCATCGACACCTTAAAGACAAACGGGTACAGACTGGGCAACAGCAAAGTAAACATACTGTGCTATGCTGACGACGCAACCCTAATAGCTGAAACAGAAGACGACCTGCAGAGGATACTACACTCATTCAAAACCACGGGTGAAAATTACCACATGACACATACAACAGCAAAAACTAAGTCAATGACCATCTCAAGAGAGCCCGTACGATGTCAGCTAGCAATGGACAACTTACCAATCGAACAAGTAATGTCGTTCTACTACCTGGGCTGCCAAATATCCAGAAATGGAAACCTGACCGCCACCGTTTCAGGTCACCTGCAACAAAACATATGGAGGAACAAGTACCTAACTACCGAATTCAAATCCAGAATCTACAAAACATGCGTTCGACCTATCCTGGCGTACGGAGCGGAAAGCAGAGCAGATACAGTGCCAACCAGAGCAGATACAGCGTCAACCAAACGGCAATTAAGAACGACGTAAATGAGAGCTCTTAGACTATTGCCGGATACACGATGTGGGGCAGACAACGAAACACCAAGATTAGAGACAAATGCAAGATAGAACAGGTAGTACGATAGGCGAGACATCGCAGACGTGAATGGAACAGCCGAATGACCGACGACAGATTAGCAAAAATAGCCTGCAACGGTAAACCCGTTGTAGGCGGCTCCCAGGGCGACCACCAAAAAGATGGCGCGACAGCTGGGAGTCAACATCCTAAGAATAACATGTAGGGTAACACTCCCAGATGGAACAGGCGACCTCACTTACTGGAAGAAGAAGAAGAAAAAGAAGAAGAAACTGAAATTTCTGTCATTCTACGCCGCATGATGACAACTATCTCGCCAGCTCCTGTGAGCCCGTGTCACTATTTGTATACTTTTCCTCTCAAAATATTACCAAACATAATATTGTCCTTCATCTTCTTCTTCTAACTATGCAGTTGCAAATTATAAGCAAACAGTAGACGCAACTACCTTACTATCGCGTTTTTTTCCTATTTGCAACTAATAAAATTATTTGCCACGAAAACCACTTAGAGCATACACGACAGGTTGGTCGGTTTCGAAAAATTGTTTTTAGTTTTATATTATTGAGACATGAAACATCATAATAGTTTGACTTCATGGACAAATATATAGTTGAAATGCTTTTAAGAAAAGAAACGAAGTAAATAAAAAGTATAATGCTAAAACGTTTATATCTTGATAAAATAACGTACAAATAAGTAATCGAAATTAAACAAATCTTAGCCTTCAAATAGACGACTTTTAGTGTACATATTTTTTCTCTCTCTCTCTCTCTCTCTCTCTAATATTCGCAATGATCATCTACAAAAAATTTACATTATTCAATATCTATGTTTACAAATTAAAGTTGTCCGATGCAAAATATGAATTTCCGAATACAGCATGAGTATTCTGTTGTATTTTTAGATATTATCTGATGTACATATTATAGGTCCTTTGAAGAAAATCGGTATATGTGTTAGTATGTCTATGATATGTTTTCTTGCTATGATTGTGAACAATTAGAAACAAAATTCAATTTTCGTTACGTTTTAAGCCTAAAATAGTCGAAATAAAACCGATTTTTGCGATGTCTGTATGTATGTATGTCTATCTGTCTGTGAAATCGGCACAGCAGATTACGACTATACCTTGGACAATCCAGTGAATATTTCTGCAAAATCGGTCCACTAACAGAGAAGAATTATCAATAAAACCGATTTCCTGCGCATAATTGGGTGCGATTGCAGCACAAAAAACACGATCGCGCAAAGCAACACAAAACACGTCATTGGTGTTTAATGGATTTACGTAAATCCCGCGAGGAATTAGCGAAAACGCTTAAATGTTAAATGCAGTAATGAACATGTGAAAATGTGAGAAAATGTGGGAAAACGTGACAACATATGGGAAAATGCTGAAAAATGTGGGAAAATGTTGGCAAAAAATCTGAGGAAATGTGAGGATATATGAGAAAATGTGAGAAAAAGGGGAAAAATCGTGTGGTGCCAGACCAGATATTTTTGTTAATAAAAAATATAGGAATCACTTAAAATTTTATTTATTACATATAACAATTATCAAACACCATAAATACTTTACAACATGATAATAAGAAGTACAATGACCTAAAAATAACAAAGCCTTTGAAAATGACAATTAAATCAATGTTGCTAAGAACAATGCCGTTTTTGTTTATAAACAATATAACTGACAATCAACTAATATACGGCATTATCATTTAGTGTGGTGAAAGGTTTAATAATATGGAATATCCCTGTAATATTCTAACACGTAAGTCAATAGTTAGTCTGCAATAAACAATATTAGTAAACCTGGTGATATTGTAGGTCCCATTCAGATCGATTTGAACCGGCAGCCGAAAATCCCCCGGCCGGCGAATGCATTTATGCTGTACGCGAATGAAAATCGAAAGAAAATGGCACGCGCGTTTCCCCTGGATTCTAATAAGGAAATTAGCAAACGGCTGGGGAAGGGCTGGAAGGAATTGGATCAAGAACAGAAAAGCGTTTATTACGCAATGGCGAAGAAAGTGGATGCGGAGCACAAGAAAAAATTCCCAGGTAATATTTACGCCGACAAATAAATGTGTGGCGGATAATGCGGGGTGGCATACAGAATTGATTTTGAATAAATCTGACGAAGCAATTGGGCTTTGGAATTCAGTAAATCGTGCATCCCGGGTACGTGTTCAGCTGAATAGCTTCTGTAAATTGATGCAAATCAATTGAAGCCCTTCGGAGACGGCGCATAAAGACGTCAAATACATAGCTCGCCGTTTCAATACAACTCACAAATTCCGAATAATTAAAAACATAACTTGTTTGTTGCATACAAGGTTTTAGCTTTATGTTATTTTTTACATACATAAACATGTTTGATCTTTATGTATATCACAATATCTATATCATCGAGTTTCCGTACTGTTACACTATCTTCTGAATTGTAATTTGTGGACTGTTTTTTCAAGACGGTAGACAAAAGGATGATCTATAAATAACTTTAAGGCTAACCAAAAATGGTACAGTATAGTACCGACTGACTGTTATACATAAATGTCGGTTTATGGTATTAATATCGCGGGCTAAATTTCTCCAACTTCATTGGTACATTTCACAGGAGCAGCCGTTTTCGAGCGCAGTGGAATTTGTTTTTTTTAAATGTCGATATGAAGATTTTGCGTTTGGTATTTATGTAAATCAACATACGCAGTTACATTTTTACTTACGAATAAATTGATTTCAAGTCAGTAACTGCGCACATCAATTTACATAAATACCAAACCCAAAATCTTCTCCTTTTCACAACAAATCAAAAGTGACATACACCACTTTCATTCTCACAGGCTCATATAATACCGATAAGCTGTGGGGAATATTAAAGTTGAATATGTAAATGTTGACATGCGCAGTATTCATTTTGCGAACTGTTTCAGCACCTACTAAGCCATTTATCACTACAATATAGCGCGCGAGATCCAGTGTTAGGGTTCGTGTTGAGAATTAAGTGTATGCATTTGAAAATTAACCATGAGCAGGAGAAGTAAGTCAGTAATTTGCTTATGATTATGTGTTTTAATGTTATTGTTTTTTGTGATGGATCCAGATAATCGGTAAATATATACTATGTTGAGACTATAGTGTATTTCTTGAAAATCAAATCAAAAACCGAAATGAGAGTTGTTTTTAGCGTCAAAAAGTCAAAACTGTTGAATGATTGCTGCTAAAAACAAAACTACTGCGCGTGGAACAATATCAGATGAAGAATCGTTCTACAGCTCTTCACCCGAAATAACTGTTCTATTCACACAGTTAAAAATAGGCATATGTATTGTATAATAACTAATTAAATCCAGCTCAGTTTCCTAGTGGTTAGATGCACAGTTCGTCTCGCACGAGCATCGGGGAGCGAGAGTTCAAACCCCGTTCTGGACCAAATTTCGCGAGACACCTGCACAGTTTTTCATTGGTTTATTTTTTGTGAAGTTAAGGTAAATACCGGGTGATTAAACTCCTCGTTATAAACTTCCCTCTTGTCCGGCAGAAAACCCATTGGGCCGTTTCTGGATGGAAGTTCTTTTTGAAAGAATAAATAAAACTTATAATTACAAAAATGCGCATAAGAAGCAGTTGCAAAAATAACGGGTTTATTTCATTATTTTTAGTTTCGGTATGGTTTCTAAATTGTAATTTGAGTTAATTATCATGTTATTATAAGAGCATTCTAATGAATACTTCATTTGATTACATTATTTTTTTATGAATCAGTGTTTTTTATTCAACACTCACTATCAACTACTCATGCTTTATGAATGTACGCTATCGTCGATGTGTCATATAATTAATGATTAAATTAAAAATATTTCGTACACTGAATCAATTGGTGTGTATATAGGTGATTTATCATATATTGATTTATTCATTCTAGTATAAGTTCATAACAATAGTACAATTTCTATCCCGAACTAAACTGTATATTACATAAACATATTATTATATTAAGTAAAGCAACATTGGCTCCAAAGAGAAGTTGCATTACTTTGTATATAAACCACTTGAGATTCTGTGAATTCATCTTCAACTACACTGAGGAGATCTAACAAGATCGCAATCTAGTTCTGTAGATTACTAAGAGGTGAATTCACGCTTATGTTACAATTATATATTTTATAAAGGGTGTTTTAAGCGTCATTCTATTTATATCATTTATGTTCAGTATATTGTAGAAAATCATAATGAATAGGATCACGCTTTAACGCTATACAAGTATACATATATCTTTGAAAGTCGATCGTAGATTCGATCAATTCATTTGTACACATAATCGATCATTGAGCAAGCTTCTTTCGCACTGTGAATAGATTTTATACCACCCACTCTTTTTGAAGAATATTAATACGTCATTAGAATGTGCGTAATATAGGGATAATCTGTAGACGAATATGTGCAAAACAATGATCTCACGGTCGTGGTTGATTGTAGCAGTTGGTGCTCTGTTCGTCCACTACGTGTACAATTATTCAGAAAGATATTGGCCTATCCCCATGTAAGATTCATATAGTGCAAGAATTAAAGCCGCACGATCATCATTTGCGGAGTTCTTTTGCTAATTGGACTCTTGTGTAGTTGAAATTTGAAAATCGAAAAATTGTGTTGTTAATGCGGCTCATTTTTTGACGCCTCCAAATTATGTCCTATGAGGCTACATGAATTCATTGTTTGTATGTTTATACTATTTACCGCGATAATTTTCTTTATTTGATGCTATTAGTTAGTATAGCTGGCATACGGCGAGGCGTTTCACAATTAACAAACACCCTTCTCTGGTCCGGAGTAGATGATATTCTTAAATATTGTCTGCTTTGTGATAATTCATTTAAAGTATAAATAAAACGATTTTTACTTTGTTTTTTTTTATCACACTTTGCAACTAGTTTCGAAAATGGCTAGAGTTTAGCCGAAAGTAGTTGTAAAGTGTAACTAAACTGTGATAAAAACAAAGTAAAATCGTTTTATTTATCCTTTAAAATGATATTCTCAACTAACCGTACTCCAGTTGTTCGGAATCCACATTAAACTGTAGGTCCACCTGTAGTATCGGTTGCCACTATAGACAGCCTGCAATGCCATGAAAGAGGTCGATATTAATAGATAGATCGATATGGCAGTCCATTTTACAATTTTTATATGACTATCCCCCGTATTCAGCAACGTTCTATAAATCTATCAATAGCTATTGAAGCTATAAGTATTAGTTGTTATAGCAGCAATAAATAAATTATCTAGGTAATGTAGTTACTTTAGATTCATTCTATTGAAAACACTGAATAATTAATCAAAAGGTGTCATCAAAGCTCCAATCGCAAGCCCTACTCAAGGTGTTGTGACATTTGTTTTGGCACATTCTGCCACAATTATGTTGTCAATTTATCCATTCAATAGTTTATGGGATATAAAGTTTATGGGATGTTGGTGAATACGGGCATATATGTATGTTTTTATTTGTTATTAAATGTTATAACAATCAAAGTATATTAACTCATGTTATAAAAAACGCTAGTTAATATCTTTTATTATTTTAAATATACACTCCGTTTTATGAGATTTTATTGAAATTGTTAAAAAATATATATAGAAAATAATTGGTCCATGAGAGTATCACGCGCCTCTGAAAATTAGTTTTCATCTTTAGTACACAATACATAGATACCCTTAGGTAAACCACAAATAAATGATTCGTCGTTAATAACAGTTCAGTTTGAAAAAATGCATGACGTAGTAGTCGGTAGCTTTAGATACGAATTCATTATCTCTTTGCGATTGACTCTTATCCTGTAAACGCAGCGTTTTAAATTCAGCTTCACCAAGCGTGATCGCTTTCCCGCGTTTGCCTTGATGCGTGTTCGATCAATGTCTTCAGGCGCGCAGACCAGGTCGAGCATATTTAACTAAACGAAAAAGAGTAAATAGGTGAAATATTGGCAGATCGATAGCACGTAAGCTACAAGAAGATTAGAGCTTTAGAGGAAAACAAAGTGCAATTATATTACTTAGAAATTATAATTTATCACCTAACGCGGGGAAATTATAGTGGCTTTCGGAACATCCCATTTTTTTTAAAGGAAACAACGGATGTTTATCAAATAAATTGCATTATGTTACATATGAATTTACCCAGTACTAATAAATATAAATATACAACACACATTTTATATTTACGTGCAGCTTTTAAAATCAATATTCACGTGTACATAGTAATAACTAGTAATACTGGTAATACTAGTAAGTAGGTACATATTTAGTCTCTCTTGGGACTAAAAGTGTCTGCGTTTAACGAAACTCCGTTCAAATATAACTGACCTTACTTAAAATAAACATTAATACAAGGATACGTAGCACATTTGAATATGTCTCTACCTATTAGAGAAATTTCCTGCTCTAGCGATTTGGTCAGGCGCCGGTGAAAGCTTATAGTCGCGACTGTGTGGGATCTAATCTGAATTAATTAAGCCGTTCCACGGTAATATAGTTAATTGTCTATTGACGTAGTATCTCAATTTAAAAAACCCTATTTTTTAAACAATGTTTTAGAGATTGTTTGATTTGAACTATCTTGTTTGTAAAATTTTAACAACATTAAGTAATTGTTTAAAAAATTCGATTATAAAAAATGAATCCTCATTTAGTCACATCAATAATGTAATATCAAATACAAAAATTAACTAAAAGTATATTCCCTCATCTGTAATATGCGTCCTCGCCTACTTCATATCCTATGCTAGTCTTGCAGATTTCCAAGCCTTTCCCATCATCTATTCACCATTCACTCACCTTTCGCCCATCATCCACCCGCTCTCCTTTCACTCCTCACTTTCGTTGTCACTCCTCTTGCTACACAGTACACACACGGTGTATTTTTTCCCATCGATACATGCCTCATTATCTCCTCTGATGCGAGCGAGATGCATAGTTTTTTGCTCCATCCTGCTCTCGTTATATTGCCCGAGGTTTTCCCCCGTACTTGCCACCCCACATAACCTGGATTGTATGAGCTAGCCTTTATTCTCTATTGCCTTTCTTGCCACACGACATTCAACCTCATTCCCCTCATGATCTTATATTTCCCAATATTCTCAGCTGCTCATCCACCCACACCTCAGATATACCCACTATACTACTTTCTACTCCATATAACCTGGATTGTATGAGCTGTCATTTCTTCTCTCTTACCTTTCTTGCCACGCAACATTCAACCCTATTCTCTTCGTGACCTTATATTTCCCAATACTCTCAGCTGATCATCTACCCACATCAGATATACCCACTCATTCACCCTTCCACTATACTTCACCCAACCCGCTCTCTGCCTTACCCCTAGATATCATCCACACCTCCCGCACGGGAAACTGGTGCGGGCGGTGTGGATGATATGCAGCGGGTTGGGTGAAGTATAGTGGAAGGGTGAATGAGTGGGTATATCTGGTGTGGGTGTATGATCAGCTGAGAGTATTGGGAAATATAAGGTGACGAAGAGAATGGGGTTGAATGTTGCGTTCCCCAATTCTTACAGTCTTTATTCACCTCTTCAAACACGACTTCCACCACATGCTCATACGATTAGTCTCCTGCAGTAGAACTGCCAAAGGTTTCAGACAGCATCCCTGATCTTACATACAATTTCTAAGTTACTATCCCACCACTTTCTTCAATTTTCAATCCACTCTCTGAATCATTACTCCCTTCAATTTCAACTCTTCCGCTCTACCCATCCTACCCTTATTTCTAAACATTATTCATGTGTTTTTTTACATTCACTACTAATCTCCTCTTATCTAGCCACCTTCCCAATAGTTCCAACTTCTCTTGCATCTAGTCCATTCATTTATCTACAAGGATTACATCTTCCGCATACGCTAACATTCACCTTAGTTTTTCCTACCACAACCCCTCCGGCCTGCCCTCCCCTTAACACCTGCAACTCACTTGTGTAAAGATTGAATAATAGTGGACTCAGAGGGCATCCCTGCCCTACTCCCACAACAATTCGAAGTTTACAAATGAGACTATTGTTTGAAATTATTCTATCATATCGCTATTAATATATAAGATGCAATATATAAAAAATTCGTACAATCGTATAGCACCAAAATACATACAATCAAATGTCTTCAATGTTATAATCTTCAATAATAAGTCTAAAGCCTTTCCCACATTTGCAAATATAACGTGCGTTCAAAGTAAATTTGCGTACAGGAACAAATTTGACATACATTTTCACATACTAATGACAATATGCGACGAATAAGCATAAGCATTTGCAAATGTGGAGAGGTGTTTAAGTGTGTATGTTTCGAGATCGTTCAGAATTGAAAATGCCAAAACTGGGTTATATTTGTGTATAAGGATAGCCATTTTTTAAGTACATATGATATGATGTGAGGTACAAAAAACTAGAAATCTGATGAGTGTTTTAACCTGCTTCTTGCTAGAAGAGTTTTTCTTGCCAGAAGCCGGTTTTTCGGTGACGGGCTTAAAGAGTGGGTTTCCAGAAACAGGCTCGTTGGTGGGAGCACTTTCAAAGAGCGTGTGGTGATGGACGCATTGAGAAAGTTCCTCCGTTCACTCTAACCTGCGCTTAAGATACGAAATTTCACATCCAGCATTTTTATAGTGCTGTTTGGTAGAATCAATGAAATCACGTCCTCCTCCATTGCGGATATGGTATCTAAGGACACACACACTTAATTAAACAATACTTACTTACGGATATTAGTGTGTAACATCTATCGGTGGCTTAGCTTGACAGCTTGGCTGAGAAGCAAAACAAGTCTGTCTGTGATGACAGTTCGACTCGGTCTATGGGATAGTTGTCATAAATAATAAATATAACCGACCACGATGGTAAAATGACAAATCGTGCATTCAAAATGGCTACCCTTCCGTCGCGAATAAAAGCAAATCACTACTAATCTGTGCTTCATACGTCGCTTTATGTGCTAATCTGATTTTACACAACTCAACTTTAAAGTCTTCAAAATAGTTATCAGTTAAGAAGAATTTCATTTTTTAAAGAATTATTTGCTAGCGTTATTAGTTTTTCCATAAAATCATAAGATGAGAATGCTCTATATTATATAAAATATTTAATATTTTGAAAATCTCTAAACTATAAAGTGCTCAAATAGCAATCAAGAATGAAATGTATGTACTGTTAATAGTTATATCAAGTTATATTAATCAACTCAACTAACGTCTTCCCATACCATTGTCTTAAATTTGTTTAGATGTGCGTCTTCTCCCAGGTTCTCTGATTCCAGCTATTTTCTATTCTCCTGTTCCAAGGACTTCCTGCTTCGTTACATTATCAAGCCTGATAATTCTCAAGATTCTATTTTCTTAGAAGCAGTCTTCTGTGAGTGTCCACGCCTCCATTCCGTATAACAAGATAGATAGTACGTAGATTGTGACTACATAGCAAGGATCTCATGCGCATGAAAGTATCTCTTTCACGAGCAATTCTTATATTCTTCCTGCTGATTGATCCTAGTTTTCATTCAAGCTAAAGTCTAGTAACCCTACCGATGGCTCGAGTGTTTGTATATTATGTGTTGTCTTGTGTCATTCTTTCTTTGCTTATTTTAATGTATTTTGTGTGTGTTTACTCCTTCAGGGGTGTTTGCTAGAAGTATTGTGTCGTTTGTTGAAGATTGTTCCATTTATGATGATGTCTTCTTTTATTACATTCATGGTATCTTTAAATAAAGGTTACGAACAGATATAAACGAAAAGTGGTGAATGCATCCTTGTCTAACTCCGTTCAATATTTCAACCTCATCTGTGTAGCTATCCTCTACTCTCACATTGGCCCTCTGCTTAATACAACCTATTATTCTGATGCCCTTGTCAAATATATGGCAGTGCTTTTGAGTATGTCTAGCATTTTTTCATGTTTAATAATGTAATACATCAGAAACTGCTACAAGTTTTTTCTTAATCGATGAAGTATGCATGTAATTTCTTGTTTATATATGAATAAGGATCTACACTGTAAGGAGGGCGTCTCTTGTACTTAGAAACCAAAATGTGTATTCCCTATTTGTTCTTACAACTTTCGGGAGATGCGTTCTTGGATAATATTAAGAAACCGTATAAGTGTGTGGCTCGTCATTGATGGTCCGCTGTTCCCACTGTATTTTGCAGTTGTTTTTTGGGAATTCTTGCAAAGACAGATTTGAGCCAATCTAATGTTTCCAGATTCATAAATTACATTAATCAGCCGAACAAGTTGAACTTCTACGTGTTCATCAGTAGCCTATAAAAGTTTCAGTATTTCAATTTGGACTGTATCATGTTCTACTGCTTTAGCGTCCTTCAATCTGTCTAATGCTCTCTTCAATTCTGATATTGTAATTGGTTTGGGAGCGATAGTTCAAACCACGTTGTGGACAAAATTTAGCGAATCACTCTAACCTCTGACTACACTGAGCTACATGTTAACAAACTACTTGTACAGTATTTCAGAGGTTTTCTGTGAAGTTAAGGTAATATATGAAATATACCGGGCGGTTACACTCCTCTATACTTTTATCTTTCCGTAAACACTTCAGGCTGATTGCTATGAAGATAGAAGTGTTTTTGTTTGTTAAAAATAAGATAAAACAACTTCGTATAACGTAATCAATTTTTTTTAAATGAATTTGTTCGAATGTTTTAAGTATATTCTCTTAGAAAACTTAGAGATATCACTAGTCATCATGATTAGTTTTCATTTTAATTATAATTATTTCAAAGAATTATATATTTTTTAAATAAGACAATTTATGTACCACTATAGAAAATAGTCCAATATAATAATAATTCATGTATTTCCTATTACCTAGACAATTTACAATAGTTTGCGATACATAACATTAAAATGACAACGAATCATGATGAGTAATGGAAGATCTAAGTATTGTTGGACTGAATTATATGATACTTTATAAATAAATTGAAACATCGTTAATATATAGATGGACTATACTCTTCAACGATTGATTTTATGACCAGTCAATAGTATCATAAATATCTTTTAACACTTTAACGTATAAAATGGCCATTTGCCAAATAGTATTGCACTGTTTGCAAATCTGCGATATACTAGAGCCTGAAAATAGAATCACGTTTTTATTTTACAAGCTGGGGAAGCTGCACACAGTCTAGCACCGTGTCGATACACGGCCCCGTCCGAAACACAGAGCATGTGTGGATCGACCCGGTGGGGTCCGCTAAGTTGATCCCCAAACTGCACGGCTTCGCAGCTGCAGTCCATAGCGAGTTTGCAATGAATCCGTTTTGTTTACAGCTTGGGTATATGTTATGTTTCATTCATGGACTGCGCAGCTCAATTCGGAATGGAAACGGCAACTACGTGTTGCTCGAGAATTATTATTATAGCAGGTCTCAGATAAACACGTCGTTGCCGTTGTTTGCGCACCGTTTGCAACGAATTTTATACTTGCGAATAGTTGCGACCTAGGTTTGCATAAGAATAAAACTTTACTGTTGCTGTAAATATGACTTTTGATAGATGGGACATTTTGGTGTAAGTATGATCTTTTGGAGCATATAAAACCCTGTATATATATATAATATAATATATATGTTGAGTATGGCGGTTTGGTGTTTGTGTGATTAGATGTATCTCAATGGAGATATATTTATATGAGACGGACACAACTGATGGGAACTATTGATGAACTGTAATATTGATAGGCGCCTAAAATAAAATCATCGAACAAAACCTATCAATACTCTGATATCCATCGATTAAAACGTATCTATAGTTCAATATAGTACAAAAACTATCAATGGTTCCGATACTATTACCATTTGTCGCAGCATTGAACGTAGTATTTCTCTTAATTAAGCTGACAGTATAGTCTGTAATGATTTAGAATAATTCACAAAACCCCATCATTAACTGGCAAGGCACAACTCTGTTCTCAGTACACTTGACAGCATAATGATGATTGAAATTTTAACATATACACATCTAAGTACCAGACCTAATATTCAAAATGTGATTTTGAACTTGTGCTGACAATATAGTAGAGAGTGATTCGAACTTCTCCATTTTTATCTAATTCCCCAGTCACGAAATCTTCTTTTGATTACTTTTCAACTGCCCATCGTTCGATAGTTGGCCATAGATAGTTCAATAGTTTTTGTTCGATAAATCACTAACGAAAACGTCCACTCTTACATACATTACATTACATTATTACTACTTGAGAATAAACACTGAAAAAATTGTTGTTGAACGCCTGTGCAATACTCTCAGAAGTTTTAAAAACGTTTGTTTCATCATATAGCTCATTTGGAATACTATCAGCTTTCCGTTAACTTTGAATAAACTTCCAAAATTTCTTTGGGTTGCTGCTCATATCTTCTTGGATTTTAATCAATAACATCATCATAACATTATTTTATTGTTTTTTTTTAAATTTCATCTCTTAAGTGAGTATACTTATGATAGTCATATCCATATCTCCTATACAGCTTTATATAATTGTTCTTATTTAACTAACTTATTTCTGATCTCACTTGAAACCCAAATTGGACAAAACACATAAGCAGCAATATATGGGATGTTTTATTAATGATTCATCTTGCTAATGCTATTCTACATATGCTTCATCCGAAACCAATTATATCACACATAAAGTTTTGTAAAGATGTGAGGATTTGCAACCACACTTTATATTACCTTAATTGAATTCTCGATTTATTATTTACAAGACTTACGTTCATTAATAAAACCCCATTATAAGTTATCAGCATTTTTAAATTGTTTCAAAATGCGAGATACCTGTGAGAAAACTGTTTTTCGGGATGCCATTCGTTAAAAGTTTCAGCCGCCCTTCTGCATGAATTATTATTATTTCCCCATGCGAGCATCAACTCTGCTCGGTTTTGCAAAGTTAATCGTCGTGCCATATTTAGTGAAGTTTATAACCAATCAACGTCAAAAGTTTGATGACTGTATCAGGAATACTTGATTACATTAAATTTGGAAAAGTGTAGAAATAATTAATTTAATTTATTTTATTTGTTAATTAAAGTCGATTGTCATTTGATTTTTGTTATTTGGTTTCGCATGCAGTCACTTTTATATAGAATAACAAAAACAAATTTTATACGACTATCAGCCGTAAAGATTTTCCGCCGGTCAAGGAACATGCTCAGAGGAGTTTAATCACCCGGTATTTACCTTAACTTCATAGAAAACGTCTGAAAAACTATAAAAGGTGATTCGCCCCGATGGGGTTCGAACTTCGAAGGTCCCCAATGCTCAATACGAGACGGACGACGCCTCTAACCACTAGGCATCTGAGCTGGGCCAAGGATAATATTTACTAAGAAATAACAACAAAACATTCAACTACTTATTTCTCACTAAAAATATATATTTTTTTGTAATCCTACTATCGAAGATTTGACACCATTATGGCAATTGTTATCTTTTGTTTATAACTCAATCTCTACCGTAGCCGAGCACTAAAATTACGCATTCTGTAAAACGACTAGTCATTTAGTAAGCGACTAAGTGAAGCATTGTAACTAAATAATACAAGGTACTACACAGTAACAGTAAATAACACCGATCTGTTGTCATTTGTAATATCTGTTTACTAGGCATTTTACAAAACGACTGATTTTATATTTCGCATAGGATATCTCTTAACTACCAATGTTTGAAAATAACGATGATAAAACGAATTATCGCTATTGTGCAGATTTGAGGATAGAACAATATGCAACAAATCAATAGTCGACGTTTAGGTTAGAATTCTTATCTTACATTCTGTTTTCCCCATTCTCTGCGGTTCTCTGTTTTTGCACTTTCCTTATATTTGTTGCCTCAGTTTTTACATTATGTGATAGCAGGCTTATCGATGTATAGTTTTGTAGAGGATATATGTAGAGGCGTTGTTCCATTTGCTAGTTCTAACACATTTTCCCACGCACGTGTTGAATAGTATTTTTATTGAATGGACATGGAGTAGAGTAGTAGAGTCTTTGCTTTATGGATTCAATAGCTATGCCTTTTTCGCCTGGAGATTTATAGTTAGAGTAAAATTAATATTTTATTTTTGGAAAATTAATGTTTCGTGTTTCCAATTGGTCTCGCGTTGGTGTTCTTTTTTGTATACAGTTGGGGTAGGTTTTCAATTGTTTTAAACATTATTAGCAATTCTCCCCAATCGTTTCCTTCCGTGGTTTCCAATAACAATCACATATACATCTAGCTTTTTGCATATCTTAGCATTAAAATCGCCACCTACCAATGTAAAGGTGATTCGCTGATGTGTTGGTAGAAACGTTCCACCACCTCGTCTTCATTATCGTTGGTAAGTTCGTAAGCTTGTATGATTTTTATGCTATACAAGAGCTTGAACGACAGCGCACAGTTGTAAGAAAAGATTGAACAGTGCCAAAAGGACAGGCGATTGGAACGCTTACAAGACGGCACTGACCGAAAACAACAAATAACTGAAAAGGGTTAAAACCTGAAGAGACTTCTGTGAGGGGATTTACTACGCTACATAAGGTACTTGCGAAGGACCACTCAAATTAAATAAGGCTGCTAAAGACCTCTAGTGGCATGTATGCAAAAGATCCTGAAGAAAGTCTATATGTTATATTACAAACACTTCTATCCGGGGTCAAGAATAATGACAACTGGTGACATGTCGTCAACCCTGTCCCACCAGATCCAGCAAAAAATGGCCGGTAAGATATTTACCAGGCTGTAAAAAACTTCAAACCCTACAAGTCGCCAGGGCCGGATGGTATTTTTTTCGCAATGCTGCAGAAGGGAATCGACATGATCGCGCCATGTATGGCAGATATTTTTAAGGGCAACTATTGGCTGACATACATACAAAAGGAATGGAAGGAGGCCAAGGTGATTTTCATCAATAAGGCAATAAAATTCCTCATCAAAACGATGGAAAAAATTTGATTGCTGTGCAAGAGTTTGTTTGGTGGTGCAAGAGAAAAAACCCAAACTAGGCTGCAACAGCTCCAAAGGCTGGTATATTTGGGCGCTACAGGAGCGATGTGCACGTCTCCTACCACAGCAATAGAAGTTATGTTAGATCTGCTCCCATTACACAAACAAGTCGAAAAAGAAGGTCTACACAGTGCTTTCAGTCTAGGGCTAGGCCACTAGGTGCCTCTTTACGGCCACATGAAGGTCCTGTTTCAGGTCGGAAAGAAGTATATGACGTATTCCATGGTTCCATGCCATTTGAATTCGATTTCGATGAGAAAACAATGAATAATCTGGTACACAGACACATCGAAGACTGCAGAAGGTACCGGAGTTGGCATATGAAGAATCGCTGGCAACGGGCCGGACGTCTACTATCCTACAAGCAGAAAGCCTGGCTCTTGAAATATGTGCACAAATCTGCATAAAATACGACTCGAGGGAGTGCGTCTCTATATCCTTAGGCCCAATTCAAACATTGGAGGCGAAGGGGCGAATGCGCGTTGCCGGCGCCGCCTCTATGTAAACATATGGTGCAATGTCTACCCCTTCACTGGATATGGACATTACAATCGCCTGTGCGACGTCGCGCCTGCACCTCGCCGACGCCGTTTATGTGTGAATTGGGCCTTACAGACAGCCGGGCAGCTTTAAGGAGGCTTAAAGCCTATAGCTATGACTCCAAAGTTATCTGGAACAAACTTTGAAACAACTAGCGAAAGGAAACAGACTCACTCTGATGTAGGTACAAGATTATTCAGTGAAACAAAATAGCCGACGCATTCGCCAAAAGCGAGGCTGAAGCTCCCTCTTTATGAGACCAGAGCCAACATGCGGACTTACAAGAGACCACTACAGGCGGCAATGTTTTCGATAGATCGTTCGGGCCGATGACGAATGTTTGTCCATCATGAACAGAACCAGTTGATTGAAATTTGTTGAACACTTTCTAATCTATTAAACGATCTGGTGCGTTTGTTCGACTAATATTTACGTCAAATCTGCGAAGATTTCGAAACAATTTCCCCATATTTAAAGTAAGTTTTCAGAATTAAAAAGTATTGTACTATACGGTGGTATTGTAAATGACATGTACTAGATTCGTCAACAAAACATTTTAAACACCTTCATTCAAGAGTAATTATCCAATAGACTGTTTCGTCCACTGCAGGACACACAACGCAAGGCCGAAGGTAATGGCAAATATAAAGAGAGGATTTGCCATTACCTTCGGTCTTGGGCTGCTTGAATTCAGTTTGTGTGATGCTCTTCATATGATCAGTCTGTCGGGTTGGTGAGACTCCTTTGCTTTTTATCGCATTTTCTCTGCGTCGTCATTCCAAGATGATTTAGTCCATTTATCATTTAACATTCTCCGTTTGAGGCAGCAGGGGATATTGGATTTTAAAATATACTCTAATTACGTGGAAAAGAAATAATCTGTTGTAATAGTTGTGTTCTTCCGACAAGCCCCCGGGGAGCCTGTCCCTAAACAACTCCAGGAACCGAACCGGGTTCCGACCATTTGGTTTTGGAAGATTTGCTTTTTTTGTCATCTAGTTTCTTTGTTTTCTGTTTATTGTTCTTTTATTTATTTATTTTATATGGTTGCTTTAATGTATTCTTTGCAATCTATGAATGTCCTTAATGTTCTTTGTGTATTTGGGCAGCTTGGTTGTTATATTCGTTTGTATTATTTGATATTAGACTTTTGTTTGATGCGCTAGTTCTATTTTTATTTAGATGTATGTCGCTAAAAATATGGTTGTTATCGATAGGCTGCCCACATTAGACAAATTCTCCTCAGTGATGATGTAACTTGAATAATTTTATTTCTTTCTACCGAACGTTGTTGGGTGGGAACTAATTCATCATGAATTGTGTTTTGTATATATTTGTTTTTAATCCTACTTTAGATGAGGTATCTGCCAGTCTATGAGCATCTTATCTGCCTTTTTCAATCTGTCCAGAATTAGTATCATGCCGTCTGCAAATGGTAGATGGTTTAGTTTTCGATATTTACGCCTATGTCTTGTAGTCTAATAGTCTTTAATGTGTACCCGAAAAGGGTAGTAAATAATTGAGGAGATATCTTGCTGGTCGCCATGTTATACTCGGAACATATCTGTCATTTCATGTGTTCTAACTCGTTGAATTACGTTTCATAGTCCATAAATTAGTGTAGTTTTTAATTAGTGGCTTGTTATGCTCAACACAGCTCTCGATAAAGGTTTTAATAGCTTAGATGTGATCGTTTGTCTCATATCCTAGTAGGAAACATACCTGTCCTGCGTGCTAATAAAAGTTAAGTTTGGTCGTGAGTCGACTAGTTCTAGAACTTTTGTGAATGGTTTGTAGATGTAGGCTAATTGGTCTGTAGTATTTTTTAGGCCGTCAATGTTCCTTTCTTATACATAATAACGATGATAGCATTATCCTATGTTCTATGTATTGTTGCTTCCATAAGATACTTATTAAATAGAGTAATGTTTGCATGTACCAGCTGTTCTCCACCTTCATTTAGCGAATAAATCACAATTCGTCTTCTTCCGGACCCTTGTCAGTTTTCATTTCTGGCATTGATTAGACTATTTTTGGAAAAATATATTTTAATGTTACTTTCGAATCATAATTTTTATTTATTGTTAACATAACTCGTACTAGCAATATTCATCTTCACTCTCGATACTATCACTGGTCTCATTAATGTCACCGTTCATATTACTTTCGTCTGAACTATTGTTGTCACTCCTTTCAAAAACTGCATCATCTTCAGTACCATCTACAACATTACTTATTCCGCATTTTTTAAATGGCTTTATAATCATCTCTCCTTTCATAGCTTCCCATGGATTTTTCACCCAGGTACAAACATTTGATATTGATGGTTGTTTCATACGTTCTGTTGAGGTGACATCATGGTTTCCATTTATTCCACTCTTCTAGCATAAATATTTTAAATGGTTTATTGATAGAGACATCGAAGGGTTGTAATTGACTTGTGAGGCCTCCAGGAATGACTGCTATTTCTGTATTCATTCCCTCTAGAAGCTTTTTGGTTGATTTTGTTGTATGCACTCTGAATTGATCCCACACTAACATCGCAGGCGTTTTAAACAATGTACCTGGACGTTTTGCCCATATCTTTTCTATCCATAATTTCATTCCTGTCTCATCCATCCAGCCTGTTTCTTGACGTGAATAATAATTCCATTAGAAATTTCATCTTTTGGTAATGTTTTTCTCTTGAAGATTACCATGAGAGGTAGTTTTCTTCCGTCTACGCAACAAGCTAAAACTACAGTGTAGTGAGTTTTTTCGTGACTTGTTGTTTTGATCAGTATTGATTTAGTGCCTTTTGAATCTACAGTCCGTAGATAGAACTAGTTTGAAGAAACATCAAAAGTTAGAGGCACCTCATCCATATTCGCAATTTGATTAATCTCGAAATTATATTTCCTTCTCGCTGATATTACAAATCTATCGAAATCTATAATTTTAGATTCGTATTCAACCGGCATTTTCTGGGATAGTGTAGTTCTTGTATGCATACATAACCCATGTCTTTTCATAAATCTAAAGCACCAAGACGGTGATCCGGTAAAATCTAAAATTCCTTTAGCAGTTGCCCATCTTCTCGCTTCAAAAATTATCATTTTCGTAGAAACAGATATTCCCATGCTTCGATTGTTTGTTACCCAATTGTTTACTTGTACTTCTGATTCTGGCTATTTTGCTAAGTGCGAACGGAATGTTTTCTTATTTTTACTTAGCAGTTTTAATTGTTCTTCTTGTTTTCTCCATTCGCGAACCATTTTCTCTGTTAGTGGTGGTACAAAATGTCTTTCTGCTGCTCCGTTTCCATATTGTTTTGCATAATTGATCACATTTAGTTATCATTTTTTCTAATTTTAGAATAATAATTTTAAAGATTTATAAAAGTAATTCAAATGAATCGTACAACAGCGCACAAGTCATCTAATGGAAAAGTGTTTTTTTATATACGACATACACAACCATAGTACTTGAAATGACATTACCCGACTATCGCTTTGAAACCGATATTTTTAACTTTTTACCTTGGTAAATCAATCCTTCCTCACCAAGACACAGAGGATCGATTTATTTCCTTGCAGCTATCAGCTTACACTGATAATTGTGCCCCATATTCCTCTTGTGACGGTTCTCTCTCACCACGACTCTTCACGCCCCTTCTAGATAAACATATGGTGGAATGCCCACTTAGGTGACGAGGCGCGGGCATTTGCCTCGTGCCTCTCGCCGTGCCGGCACCGCGTCTTAGCCTCTTTGCCTGAGACACGGTGGCTGCGAGGCGATAGGCACAACTCTTCCACGCCGTCTCAATGTAAAAATATGGTGCAATGTCCACCCCTTCACTGCATATGGACATCACAATCGCCTGTACAAAGTCGCGTCTGCACCTCGCCTATACTGCGCCTCCGCCAGACTCCGCTTATGTGTGAATTGGGCTTAGAGTGAACACTTTCGTTGCTTTTACTATCCATTACTTCCGACTGTGAGCGGGAGTACTGTGGCGTCATGTACAATCGATATGTTACCCATCATGATCTATCTCTCTTCGTGTTTTGCTATTAGGACTAGCCCAGGTCCATTTTCGATATTCATGTTTGTTTAAGAAAGTATTCATAGCATTTAGACGGTGTAGTAGTCATTTCTTTCTCCTATGCCGCATTGTCCCTGGGACAGTGCACTTTTTCTCTAATTTATCGATTAGATCTGCGATTAGTATTGTATAGTATTTTGGAGCTTTGAACATCGCAAATATCTATCTTTTTTTCTGTATTTGTGAATGTTGGCGCATACACCTGGATGATCTTAATCTGTTGTATCTTTGATTCTTTGATTTAGAATTCAAGAGTGCTGAAACTTGAACTCTCTAAAACAGAAAAAGTTTCGTACAAGAAATAATAGGTCTGGCCCTAATTTGCTTTTAAGTTTCACTCAAGTTTTTATTGAAGACTGCGCAGTACGAAATGAGAATTAGCAATATGACACGTACTTCACTTCTATTTTGATTTACTTGAACGAAACTTCGATGATCATTGAAACTAGGAATTTGTTCAAGTTTCTTGACGAATCCAGTATAATAATATTCGTGATTTATGGTTCATTTTCAACAATCGAGTTGTATCTATTTGTCATTAGAAATAATTTAAACATATCATGTTACAAAACTAAAACAACATATCATAATCAAGTATCCTTGATTTTAAAAAATACTAAATTGTTTAAATATAAATGTTGTAGTTTTGTGGGACCACTGGTTTATTATGTTGTTATAGTTTTGTAACATGATATGAAACGTCATCTAGATGTAACAATTGCATCAAATAGATAATCAATATCCAATAATGTTATTTTACTAAAAATAAAACCGTTTGTGGAGTTTTGATAACAAAAGTTTCGCATTGATCGAATTAAGTTAATTTAAGTTTATTTGCAAAAAGAACGCCAGCGTCTAAATATATTACACCGCATGTGTCTGCAATCGCCCTTAACTGCCCCACAAGCGCATATAAATCCAGCAAAAAGCGAGTAATTCGGGGTCCCGGCTGCTGGATTTGTATTATTAAAGTTCCATTTTTGCGCAATGTTGCAAAAAAAATGCAATTCCTCATCCCAGTTTTTTAAATTTTAAAACCGAATTTAACGCAGCATCATTTATGCGGTAAAATCACAGTTAAAAATTAGTTAAAATACCGCGTCGATTAACATGCGTATCGATGTTTTCCGTCGCGGGGGTGGTGGTAAAAACAGCTGACATTTGCGTGGGTCGTGTGGCGGACTATGACCCACTTGTCCGGGCATTGCAAACTTAAACGCGCTCTGCCGTCGGTAGGTGAGGCCCCACGTATTGATCACCGCCACGTTCAGTCGGCGGCGGCGACGATCAGCGTCGCGCTGCTCTCACCACCCACACCGGCTGCGGCGTTTGGCGCGAAAACTTCATCCGTTCACTCGTTCGGTGCGCTCCACGAAGACGACACAATGCAGCCGACAAATTCGTGCTAACGTATTAGAAGTATTGCTAACCAGAAACAGAAATACAAACAGTGCCAAATTAAAAGAAAATTTAAATTAATTATAAAATTAAGAACTTAAAATTATTTGTGTGAGCCAAAACACACGTGTTTAAGATATTCGGAGGAGACGCGTTGATATACTTCTCAAATCAAATTAAATTCAATTTTAGTGGTTAAATTAATATAAGCGAGTTCTGATATTATTATATATTAGTAAAAACTTTTGTTGAGGTTGTAAAATAAATACAACAGTGGCAATGGATTGCTGCAACTATTTACCGTATAAAAATCATTACTACGGCAACCAACAATATTTTGAGCAAATGCCGCAATATCCACCTAGAGAATATTACAATCCACCGTACCCAGAATACTATGGGAACACCCCCTACTATCCATCTCATCCGTGGCAATGTGGTGCACCTTCATTTCCAGGTATGGGACATACAATGCTATCAATTTTATTTAATATTAGTAATATTATTGCACAATTATTGTATTAAGAAATTTAAACATTCGTTGCATGATGCATAAGCTGTTTTGATATTTCTTAACTGTCAAACGGCAAACAATGCAATAATTTGAATTTCGTATACAGTTTTCTATTTTGTTATGTTGTTATGATAATTGATTTTTGCGATAACCAGAGCGAATTACCGACCTTGTTGAATAATCGATTCTCAATTTAATTAATTTACTTCGTAATGAGCTTTCGGCTTTTACTCAATAACTCATATTTGCCGCATATAAAGTAATAGCGTCCAGTAGTTTTTATTTAGAATCATAGTTTTATGTGTGAAAATATGTGTATTGTCGTTTATTTATGGTTTCGGCGCGAATATTCCAGGAAAGCTATATACATAGATGTGGGTGTAACCGGCAACCCGAGTAACCCTTTTTGTTATTTCCAGACTACGTATATAATCCGAAGGAGGCGAGAATTCGCAAGGCCATGCGCGACGCCAGCAGGGAACGGGCTATGGGTGTTGCACCTACTAATAGAGGTGGGCGTAGAGCTCAGCCCTGGGTTCTTCCAGAATCCGAGGAGCAGTTTATGATGGTAAGATTGGGAAAGAAATAAAATTCAAATCCGTAGCTATAAGAAGGCAGTAAATCAGAATTGAGATGTTATTTTATGTATCTCAATTTTGATTCATTGTTGTTCAATTGGTGCATTTGGGGAAGCGGCGTCGAAGACTGAATGCGGGGTTAGGGACGGTGTTAATCCGATAAGGAGAAGTCTTTTGTGTGACACGGTTGATAGGAGGCCGTGGTGTGTGCATGACGAAGAGACCGTATTGTGGGGGCTGCAATCAATATATCGGTCGACACGGAGGGGCTTCCTTATCTGGACGCCGGCTGCCGCCGCAGCCGATACGAAATTCCCTCGCAATTTCGCGCGGCATCGATATCCGATGATGCGTTGCCATTGGCAACCGAGATGGTCTACGCCGGTTGCCCGGCAACGGCGTCCTGGCGCCCGAGTTTCCGCCGTCGATATGCGCCGCGGCGTGCGGTGCACTCCGTCCCGCGCGTGATCCAATACTAGCGTCGATATAGTTCGTTTTAAGGACGCCCACCGGCGGCGGCGGCAATTTGCATTATGCCGTGCGCTGTTGCGATGGGAGCCGCCACCAATGCAATTCTGAGGTGACGGCGTTGGCACCTTTTTGATCGATAGGTCATCATTTTGCACGCGCTCGATTTTAACTCACTAGCTGCATTTCTAAACTGACACATTTTTGTCTCATTTTGTCTTATTTATTTATTCTTTATTTCAAAAGTACACAAATAACTTAATTTACCTTATCATACTAGTTTAAATTAATATGGAACAGAGACATTTTTGACTTTATTTATCTCTTATACATAAATAACTTTAACTTAAGGTGAGTGTATGCTGAAATAAAACAAATAAATAAATCTAAAGTGTAATAGTCTATTTTCCATTAAGGTATTTATGGTGGCAAAATAATAAATAAAATTTAATAAATAAAGTCATATTGGACAAACTTTAATAAATAATACATGTCAAGTAAGATGGGCTTATGGCAGCAAAATAATAAATAAAGAGTCAATTTCAGAGGATAAGTTTTCATAATATTGTTTGTTGTGACAAAATAAGTACATAGAATTAGTGATAATTCTTATTTTGTGAGCCATCGAAAACATTCTTTTTTTTTCCACTGATTCGTTCTGCCTCATTTATTATTTTATTTGTTATTTATTATTTGATCAGTATAGTCTCACCTTTATTTCATTTTGACATTATGATTGAGATTCCTGCTGGTTTTTTCTTAACTTGATAGGGGTATATAGTTTAGTTGTGTGCAAGAGTTTGTTATTAAAAGAAGAAGACGGACAGTTTAAATTTTTGTTATCTTTTGGTTAAAATCGAATATCTAGCTAGAGCAAATATGAGCTAACAAAATTGTAAGCTCAATAATTTAATAATTTGACACAAAAGCGAAAATCAAACAAACAAGTTACACTTAACAGTTAGTAGTATATTATTGACCACTAACTGTCGAAAATAATCCTTATTTAATATTTAATTTATTATTTATTACATCATTTATATAAACTACTTTAAATTAATATCGATTTAATATTTTTAAAGAAATTATTATTGAACTTTATTTAAAATAATTTAAACAATATTTTTATTAGTAGTTGATTTTCTGCTTTTGAAGATTAAATCTCACATTTATTAAAAGTTGTAGAACTGATGACCTTATAATCTTAGGGTTTGAAACTTTGTAAAACGTAGATTTCAACAAATTTGCTTACCATTTTTTGATAAAATTGGTTTATATAGCATAAATAATTATACCGTGCGTTCATAAATGTCGGTTTTTGGTTTAATTTACCGCGTTAATTCAGTTACGAACCTGCCAAAATCCAGATTTAGGTCCTGGTGTGCAGAGTGGGTAATATTTTGTTTTAAATGTCGATGTGAATTATGTGAATCTTCTTTCTATGCTTTTTCCTCAAAAGATGTTAACGACTATATGTGTATACTCATCCCGATTTGCTGTTTTTATCCATTAGTTTTCCATTTACATTCTTCTTCTCATAACTATAGGTCATTTCCTTAATTATTTTATGGACATTAAATAAAGGAGTCATTATTTGCATGACATTCTTTTATTTCCAGGAAATTTTTATTAAGCCACGTCTGTTTTACAATTCGGATTTTATATTTGATCTACAGAATAGACCATTTTTTATTCTTTTGGATGCTTCTTAAGTTTTTCCGTTCTTTCATTATTTGTATGATGTTGATGATTTGAGTTAATAAAAGGGTTGCTGGGTGCTCATCTGCAAACTGCACCTAGTCCCCTTGTATGGGATCTGTATGCATGCTCCTGTTGAAATTTCAGCTATCATTCTTCCCTTCATCCCACACCAAAATAAGATTGGCTTTTGACCGTAGCTAGCATTCGTATTCGAAGGCCCATAGCTCATGTCCACATAGTACCCTTTTCAAGCAAGTACGTGCAGTTCTACCTTGTTCGATACGGCATCTAATTTCTAAGGAATGATACCAGTCGCTACTGCAAGTGCATCCTAAGTATTCCATTCTTTCGGTCTTTTCTAAGGGTATGCCATGCACGTTAATGTCTATATCAATAGCTGTTTGCTGATTATCATATATAGTTCATCTCTGGGACACTAAACTATAGCTCCATAAGCTACCATGGGTCTTATCAGGACTGTGTAAATCCACAGGATGCGGTGAGACTGAGGGTGGTTACACTGATGCTAGTATGTCATATTTCGCATCTCGCCCACATCCGCCAATGGGATGTCGGCACTACACAGCTGTGTCAATGGTGTACATTTTAAATATGTGTATATACACGTTCTGAGTTTGCTATTTGTGGGTGTGGATTTTATTTACCCACTTAGTTTGCCTAATCCCGAAACCCTAGTTTTAACAATCCAGGTTCCTGGATCAAGGCGATCGTGTGTTGGTCCATATTCAGACTACGATAAAGCTGGGCTGTCGCAGACCTACTATGGTGAAGGTTTACCTGGAGAGCACTTACCATTGCATTATACAATGTTCTACAAGATTCCTTCTTTCTTTAGCTCGTGGGCTGACAAGCAGAACAGTCTGGCCAACCGTGTCGGGTCCTTCCTCCATTAGAATATGCCCCGACTCAGTTGCCTTATTCCGCCTCAGGTGTGTTAGCAGCCTGCGTTGGTGCGAGCAGAGTCTTCATTCGGGGCGACTCTCTCCCATCGTCTTTTCTAGCTCCTGTAGTTGATTTTAGTTTAAGGGGAAGGGAGAAAAAACGAAAACTCACACTACCCTTCCTACCCATATCTTGTTCTGCATCTCCTTCATAGAGGCCCATAATTAGTTGTGTTGTCCCAGTGGCTCCTCTTTCTCCGCATGGTGGAAGAAAAGCCACTTGTCCACCTCTATCCAGCCTCGTCCGGACCGACCTCAAAGGTTCCCGTTTGCCCGGAATCCAGAGAGACAGGGCGTCTCTCTGGATTAGGGCAATCACTTTCGGTAGCATGTAAACCTGGACAACGTTGAGTTTCGCTGCCGCCAAAAGTGGTGAGAGCCCCCTCATCATTTCGCAACCCCAGCTACTGAAAGTTGCCGACTTAACACCAGCTATGAACAATCTCTTGTACCAGTGAAATGTTGTTCCAGCAGCGTTGTTGGGCCTCTGATAATTGACCCAAGGCATAGTGCTAGTCTACGATTGCCACACGCAGGTTCTTAGTGGCAGTCTGTGCGTAGAATAGTATTTGGCCACCGCCTCGTACTTAATGAGTCGGTTTATGCCTCTTTCCAGGGTTAGACGTTGGAGACACCGATTCAATCATCCTACTGGATCCACTTTTTGGCTCCTGTGGCTGGAGTCTTGATGATGAGCTTTCTCTCTTTTGATGCTTGGGTCGTTCTACCCGATTGTTTCCCAGCGCAGACCGTGCAGTAGCTTCTTGAGCTATTTTCCCCCGCCTGTGCTTGGCGTGTGAGATCTTTAGGCCACTCTTTCTGCCTTTGGGCATGCTGAATGAACCATCGGATGGACCTGTCTCCGAGCTGGGAGAATTTGTATGTGGTGCATCTAGTGGTGTGTCCGAAGACGCACCCACTATCGGAACGTCCTAAATCGCGCCCACATCAGCTACATTGTCCAATACAACCGCCCGCCGGGCGTCTCTGACAAGCCCAAAGAAGTGTCCGCTAACGGCGCCGTTGGCAATGTGGCTGTCTCTTTGGCACCAGAAATCTCCCGGCCACTCTTCCTGCTTTTGGGCACTGTAGAATAGCCTTCCGATCTCCCGGTTGCTGTTCCATATGTTTGTGTATGAAATGTTCGTCCAGCCTGTTCCTCATCCTCCGTGTTGGATGAGGAACAGGGTCGACGTCCACAAAAAGAAGACCCACCATGATATTCTGGATACGCCTAGACTATATATACTATATACTATATGTTTATGGACTGGACTACTAGTCAGATATTAAAATTTAAGTCGCGTTGTCGAGAGTGCTGTGTTATATATTTCCACATTCAAATTGAAAAAAACGTCTATCTTTATAGCTATCAGTTTTAGAGCTTATCCGCTAGCAAAGGGAGAAACTCGGAGAAGTGTAATCAATCTATTTATTTACACTTCGGTCTTATTAGCCTTTTCCCCTCGATGCAGCGAGGCGAGGGCTTCGTTAGGAGTTAGGATTAGTTAGTAAAACCACAGTTGTGTGGTATGAAAAACATTAATTTTTGATTTGGTTATTTCTCATGATTTTCGATGTTTTTTTATGTTCTAATTGATGTTGCTTAATTTATAAAACGCTGTTTTTCTATGTTCCTTAGGTTTTAATCAACATTTTCGTGATTCAATTGACTTTTTCATGTAACAAACGGTACCGGCTAGATTTTACGTGGTTGAAGGAAAATTACCCTGACCATCTACGCCCTCCGCAGCTTTTTTGTTGCATTAGCTTCAGATAGTTGGTTTCTATGCGGGGAGCAATAGTAGTTTAAGAAAACCTTGCTAGATTTTGAGTGGTTGAAGAAAAAAAACATTCACCGCTTATGGCCTGACCTTAATTTTTGGGGAATTCGCTTCAGCTCGGTACTTTCTATACGGTGAGCAACAGTTGTTCACGAAAAACCGGCTAGATTGTGTGTGGTTGAAAGAAAATGACGTTCAACACCTATGCCCTGACACTAATTTTTGTCGCATTAACTTCAGCTCAGTGGTTTGTATATTGTGTGCAATAGTGGTTGAGGAAAACCGGCTAGATTGTGTGTGGTTGAAGGAGAATAACTTAACCAACCATGTCCTGGCCCTAATTTTTGTTGCATTTGCTTCGGTTCGTTGGTTTCTATACTGTGAGCAACAGCTGCTGAGTAAAAACCGGCTAGGTTTTGCGTGGTTGCAGAAAAATGGGCCTCACAACCTATGCCCTGACCCTTATTTATCTTGCATTCGCTTTAGCTCGTTGGGTTTTATTCGGCGAGCAATTGTGGTTGAGGAAAAACTGGATATATTTTACATGGTTGAAGGAAAATGATTTTCACCACCTATACCCTATTCCCAACTTTTGTTGCATTCACTTCAACTAGGTGGTTTCATGTTATATTCACCGACAAAAAATAAACGCAGTCAAACTGGCGATGCTTACTTGTACTTTCTTAGTTAATACAAGGTGCTAGATGTATGCCTGTTAAAAATGGTAGTAGTGCGACATTGGTTAAAAATGATGCATTCATTCCTAAACAGTTTATGTAAATATGCTCGTGTCAGTATGTGTCATGTCGTCTCTCCTCATAATAGTTCTTGTTTTATATGAACAACTTGTGGAATGTGGTCAGGAACTATGTTAGTTACGAAGTATGTTGTTAGCGGAACTACACGTTCAACACATTTGTTTTGGAGTTTATGCAAAGTTATTACTTGTATATTTACAAGTATTGTAAGTATTGTAATAAAAGTTAATGAATTAACATTATTCTTAAATTAAAGAATATATGTTTTTTTTTCATTCGTTGCTCCGGCTTGCTTTGTTATCAAATAAATTTTTGGTATGGCCGGGGTTCTTACCGGTGTAGGAATGTTAACAAACATTAATTATAATTATAATTTCTTGTATTTTTCTATACATACAGATATTGATTCAATTGCGGCTTAACCAGCTTTGCATTTTACGTCATCTTCTGAGGCTCTACAGGAAATACATAACATTTTCTATATTTAGATTAGATTATATTATTTATTTTTAAATTAGATTATAATTGCAGATTAATCGGTTTCGTATATCGGCATCTATACTCTAAAGAAATGCATTTTTTAAATATATTAAATTATCATTTTTTTAAATATATTACTTATTCTATGCTGGCCTTAAACCCTTCCTTTAAGGCCAGCATAGAATAAGCTGAAATATGGCTGAAATCCGCAAAAATGAAATGTTTTGGTAGATGTCTGTTGTTTTTTAATGACACTTGATGCCAAAACTCCGGTATCAAGTTTCATTACAAAACAGCCATATTGATTTTCTATTTTTTATAATTAAAATAATTGAAAAATAAAGTAATTGTTTCGTTTTTTCTATTGGCAAGAGTAAATGTAACTATTTATAAAGAATTTTGTTTAAAAGTTTCAAGAAAATAAGTTTTAACTTTACCTGTTCATATCTTGGTAAGTTGGGATTGTTTACTATTTTTTCTAACTATAAACTCTCTATAAACGTTCCCCTACAACTCACTGAAAAGGGAATGCGTTATTTTATACTCCGCGTGTTACATTATTACATATGTTTTATCAAACTGTGATATATCTATTATAGAAATATTAACCAGACTCAATTTTAATTATTTTACTTTATACTTTAAATAATTTATAAGTAGCTATGTACATTTTGAATTCTTTAATAATGTATTATAGTAATTATACAAATATAATGTAAATTATTCGAGCACGGGACGGGTCTAGTAATATAATTTTCAATACGGCCCAAATAAGGATAATCAATTATTGATATAATAATAATTGTACACGCATTATAGCAAATAAACTTATATAATAGTTAATCTACTAGAGTAGTATAAAAGTTTTCGTTCATGAATCCATAGCGTAATATTGTATTCCGTCGAAGTATTCAAGTTGGGAACTCACGTTGTTGCGTAAGCGTAAAGTTTGTTTCGGTGAAACATTAATCATGTCAAAAGTGGTTCAAACATTAAATTATATAGCCGTCCCGACGATCTATAATATTATCGCAGGTCAGTTTCACATTCACTCGCCGTATAAAGGGCGGCTTAAATTATATAGAATATCTTGCGGATTGTAAATAAATTTCATTAAAACGAACATGAATGAAACTGTGCTTTCATTCAGCTTTACGTGTGCACTTGAACTGCAATGAAATGAATATATTAACGTTCTTATACTAAAAATGTCCAATAAAACTATCAAAAGCACATTTCATGCTATGAACATAATTATGACGGTATGTGGGGAACTAAATTGTTTTAATTACTTTTTAAAGACCCCTTCGCATGGAATGAGGGGCGTAGTTGGATCACCAATGTGCGGAAACGGTTTCCCCATCGGAAATATGGGAAACGGACAATTTATGCCGGCAATGCATTCATATAAGCACATGCATTTGATACCGCATGAAACAGGTGGTTACCTTCAGGTAAACCATAACTACATTAAAATCAAATTTAGGTGTAATTAAAAATATATGTATTACAGAGCAATCCAATAGCTCAACTTCAGCATCAAACAGACATGTGGCATCAATACCACCAAGCGCCGAGTCCTATGAGACAAACAGGTGAAAATTAAACAGTGCATTAATTAATTAAGAATTGTGTTATTTGTAAAATATTTTTTTAGAAGCATTTATGCTACCGCCATCTCAGATGCCAACGTACCACCATCAGCAACCAAATGAACTTATGGCTTCCAACGTTTCCCCGCCAATTGAAAAAAATAAACCAGCAGCCGAAAGTTATTCATCACCTGAACACCCAGTATCACCTCATACTAACGAGAACGTTCCGCCAAATGATAACGATGTTAGAATGAATGAACAAACGTTTGAAAGCAAAGTCGAGCCACTGATGGAGACGAGCACTTCACACCAATCCGACTCATTTCTCAACGTCTACCAGGAAAATATCGTCGTACAGAATCCGTTTGATAAAGCCGACAACTTAAAAATCAAAAAGGTTAGTATGTAATCGGTTTACCTAAATGCGGGTTTATGCTGAAATAAAAGGAATAAGAAAACAAGATTTTTTTTTCATTATATGGTTTTTTATGAATATAAGCAATATGAACTATCGGGGGCGATTTTCTAAAATTAAGAAATCATATACACATAAAGGCACCTTACACGATTAATAATACTGTCAATATTTTAGAATAATGACAGTTTTACTGTACGATAACATGTTTAAAATGTTCATTATTCTATAATATTGACAGTATTATTGAACGTGTAAGGTATAGTTATGATGGAATGAAGAGAATACTGATGTTTCCAGAATAATTGATTACTTAATAAATATTGAAGGAGGATTCAAGCAAATACTGACAGTATTATTGACCGTATAAGGTGCCTTATACAGTAGTATGATGGAAAACTGGTTACAAATACATCTATTCTTCCCAATAAGAACTAAATAATAATAAACATAATTTTCGATGACATAACGCACTATGAGACGACAAGCATAACTTCAAAAATGAATTTTCAGGTTTTTATATATGTTTATATGATTCTTATGTATATTTTAACGCTCTTTTCATTCTTTTTTTGCGTTTAGAATAAACCAAAATATTATTTTAAAAAATTAGATAACATAATACTCAATGGTAAAACTACTGGAACTCAAAAACTATTTTTGGAAGACATTTCTCATCTCACAGTGCGATATACGAAAAATTAATTCATTTTTTAAAAACGAATCAATAATATAAAACTGTATATAATAAGCAAACGGAAATTAATACATACAATACCAAGACATAGGAAATAAGGCGACCTTCAGCATTTTTGCATTATGCAATGCAGGTCTAATAATTAACCTTGACTAAATGGTAGACACGTATTCTTATTTTTTAAGCATAATGATGTTTATCTTGATCTTTATTTTGTGTGTATATAAATGATAATATTTCGTATTTTATGTCAGCATAAACCCACTGTAAATGATTGTTGTAGTTTTGGCTATGTTTGGTAGTTTCGACTATGTTAAGAAGTTAGTAAATGTAATACGTTAATTAATGATGCAGTCAGCACCTTCGGTTAATAACACCGTGAAACCCCAAAAGTCGTTGCCGGACTTCAACGAGGCATTCGGGTCGACGGAGAGGGGCCGCTTCCAGAGTCCTCCCGATCCACGGCTTCCCCACAAACAGGGATACTTAGATTACTTTTTCACAAACAATGATTTAAAATTTGATGATTATCATATATAAATGTTTATAGTTAGCGAATATATGAGTGGTGATGATGTTACCACCGTAGCTAGCCCAAATTCCGTTAAATTAGCGTAAAATTTATGATAACACAGGTACATATTTTAAACATTAAATTTAAGATATTTAAAGTAGTAGAAGCAGAACTATTGCCAAAGATTAAAATCAAAAAGACGTTTTGTAACCAAATGTTACAAGATTTGTATATATCATAATGTATTATTAGTATGTTTTTATTTCTTGTTACATTTTACAAAGTTTTATTAGTACTATAATTGCAATTTCTCTTTTCCATATAATTTAGAAATTGAAATTGTGCCTTCGATAAGGACTGTAAATTTGAAATTTTTATATACGTATTTTAATTTACATGATAGTTGTTATTGTCATAGTTTTTTAAATTGAACATATATATTTTGGGACCAAACAATTTACCTTATATTTTATATCAATCTGTTTTGATCCGTTTAGACACTCATGCTGTCTTAAAAAGTTTTAGTTGATGTACAGTAAATGTATACATTGATTATTGTAACTTAATGTTAATATAAGGTTGTGCCTTAGTAGATCTCAAAATTTATCAAAAGTTAAATTTATGAATATAGAGCTTCCCGAGTTATTGTCAACATTTTTGGGATTTTGTAAATAGGTTTTAACCAAAGACAAAACAACAAATTAAAAAATTATTGAATAATATATTATATAATTAAATGCTTCCCAACAAGAAAGAATGAAAATTAAAATAGCGATATATTCTAAATCTTCCTTTAGTCTTCAAACATTATTAAATCAAAAAGTATCGGTCACAGTTAATTATACATCCACAAATGATTAATAAAAACATGTAAAGACCAACAACTAGATTATTACGAATTAATCAAAACAGTACTATAGATAAATGTGGTCCATAATTTATATATCCATATTGATTGTGATCGTGATTATTAGTTTATTAGTATATAGTAAGAGAATAACACCAGATTATATTGTACAAATATATTCAAGTTAAGAATCCCATATTATATATATTGTATGTTGTATTAGGATCAATTAAGATAGCTAACAACAATATATAACCGTGCATTTTTGATCAACTAATATTTATTATTGTATCTACAAAAATGATCAAAAGTGCACTTTATATTCCTTTATAATGTGTTATATTCATATCAAAGTGATATCGTTTCATGAAAATTATATAATTTAGCCGACAATATTAAGTTGCGTTGTTTATTCATAATCCTTAATCTAATATCCATTAATTATTGTAGTTACTATTCTCTATAACATTTGAATCATTTATGATAAGGTATGTTTATATAAATGATTATTTATATTTAATTAATGTAATTTCTAATAAAGTAAACATAATTTGAACACTAGGACATGCCAAGGAATCATCACTTCTCTTGAAGGTAAGAGAGATTGAATTAGAACGAATTACACGACTTATATTTGTAAATAAATATGATTTTTTATGGATAGGCTTCAGATTATTATGTGATGGAGAGCAGGAATATGAGCTAAAACGTTGAAACATTCTTCTCTCAAGCCCATATTCCTGCTCTCCATCAGTGCCTCAACGTTTATGTGTCAGCCAATGCCAATAGCCAGGTTTGAAATTGAAAGAAAAACAGGTGAGTAAACCTTATCTCTGATTGGAATCTATTGAATTACGAAACAAGATCTTGAGAGTTGACTGAGCGTTGGAGACATTTGAGCATGGTTATCATACAAGAGTTATTCATTATATTGAAGGATCTTGCTCTTACACATAATATGTTCAACAAATAACCTCCTAAGATTCTGAGACTATATAAACAATTTTATAATAATCCGAGAATACCTACCAAATATAGAAAAGACCAGCGTGTATTTTTAAATAATAAAGAAATATTTCAAAGTAAAAAAAACTTGTATTGTGTAGCACTATCAGTGGTAAGGTAAATGGAGAAGGTCAGAGGAGTTTAATCAACCGGTATTTACCTACATTTTATAGAAAACCGGAGAAAAACTGTGAAAAAGGTGATTCGAAAAAAATAGCCTGCAGTGGGCTTAAATCATTCGCTACGTTCGTACTGAGAATTGACAGTACGAGACCACTAAACCAGTGAGCTAGGTTCAAACTTTCATTATTCAGCAATATATAATTCTGGCTTGATCTGGAAAATTATTGCATTAAATCGTTGTACAAACCGCGGGAGTGGTGCGGAAACGGAATAACGCGCGCGGCTGAGGCATTGATGTTGGAACCAGGAGGGTTGGCCTCGACAACTTACCAACTACACCTAATTGAAACGTCTATTAGAACAGTTTTGAACATTAAATTGCTTACTATGTCGAAATACATATGAACTAAGAATATGACGTCACAATCTATAAACATATTGATTATAAACCTTTCTAGTACTGCTACGTTTCGTCTAATACAAACTCACAGAAACCGTACGTAGAGGAACCTCATAGTTGCCACCATGAGTACACCTATAAGTATATGTCTTGAGATCCCACAGAATGTTTTTGTAGCGGATTGTATACTATATACCCTCATATATAGAAACCGACTGCCATTTGTGACTGTTTGTATGTATTATCCCCGAATCACAGTTCTAGCTCTTCTTCTAAGACTCTGCCTTCCATTAAATGCACATACGCTATTCAATATCTCTAAACGAAAGCCCGGCCTCTTTCATACCAATAATATGGCCACATTTAAAATCGACAAAGAAATGACACACACAATAAAACAAAAAATAGATGTATAGATTTTATTTAAATTTGAATCAATTCTTTGTTGAATCAAAATTTTTTATAATTATATTAAAATCGATAAACAACGTTTTTTTTTTATTATGAAAGACAATATGTTATAATATTTGTTTTAATTATTTTTAGTTGCAGTTTCATCCAAATATCGCCCACCAACCCTTTATATTCGACTCCTCCTCCCTACCCGTTCAGAATAAACCGGTAGAAAACCTGAAAGATGAACAGTCCTACCACAAAGAATATATTAGAAAGTATGTCGAGACTTTAAAGTGCGATGCTTTGGAAATCATAATGGAAAATAGTGATAACCATAATGGATTTAGTTATGTGACATATCCTTGCGGCAAAAAGAATCAGTTTAATTACATGAACTCAATCGACCTAAATGATTTGTATTTCATTCAGAATTGCACGGAACGGTTGTATGGGATTGGGAATGCGCTGAATTTGAGCAGAAATTCAGGAGATGTTAAATGATATTTTTGTAGATTATAGTTAGTTGTGTTAATTTATGTGTTTGTTAATAAAGATATTTAGGTATCTGCATTTAGTCCTTTTAATTACTTACGCTCAAATTTGCCACATCTTCAGTTGGGAGCTTTATAGACTAATCTACAAATATTGGAATCTGGTAGGTTATCGGCAGGAAGTTCCAATGATCTTCAATGAGAGTAATGTTAATGTATAAACTTACACCCACCATCTTGACGCTAAACTATGATCATATATTTTCTATAGCAACTGTCTATTTCCAGCGCGTTTCGTTCTTAGTTCTTTATTAATTTTAAAATCACATTTTTCTTCAAGACACTAATATCTACCAGTATGAAGCAGAACCTACTCTAAGATCGCCACCATTATGATGCTTGTATGCTATATTTAGCATGTTCTAGAATTTATTATTACTTAGTAATAAACAATATATGAAAATTGAGATCGACTAATAGATGGGGCAACAAACTCTTTGCAAATTAAGAATACTTTGTTGAAGATAACCACCCTTATTTAGCCTGAGGTAGGGAATCTTCATATACGTCCGGGAGGCTACGCTGGCATTCTCCCCCGGGAAGTGCTGGATTCCGACTCATCTAGGGCCGGCCTACCAGCTAAACCCCACATCACCTGCAAGGGACGCTGGCATCGCTTTCGGCGTCCCCCGTTCTCCTGGATGTTCGTTCTGATGGCTGTTTCGGCGAATAGTGCTGCTACATCCCATTTATCCTCATCTTCGAGCAAGGGTCTCAGTCGTCACTGGCCTGCTGAAGGCCGCGGACATTCTCTCGCATGGCAGGACCCATGCAGGGTATGCTAGAATGGTATGCTCCGCGTCGTTCACAAGTGCGTTGTAGTAGAGGCAAGCACTGAATGCAGCCCTCTTGATACAGGTCAAATATCTTAATGGAAAAATGGGTAAAATACTTCACATACCTATATAAGGAGGTCAATGATAATGAAACGCTTCCGTGGTGAAGAGTAAAGCAGAATAATGCAGCAGAAGCAACACAAGAAAACATTATCAAAACCAAAAAACAGGAACGCGCCAGGACCTGATGAAATCTCAAATGAGATGCTGAAATATGGGAGAGCTGAACTGATCACAGAAACGGTACGACTTTTCCAAAATATAATACATACTATTGGAAGAATATCAAACAGCTGGAAGACCGATACTGATCTTTAAGGGAGAAGAAAAGAAAAAGCTTGAAAACTACCGAGGTGTCAACCTCTTAAATACTGCACTAAAGGCATTAGATATTTTTGGGAACTCTAAGTAAAGAAATACCACTGCGGGAATAGTCTTCCACTCCTTGAAGACCTTGATGAATCTCATCGTGGAGCATATATATATATATATTGTTTACACATGAACGATTCCAAAACTAAACTGATTATATTCACTAAGACACCTAGTTGGGCCGTACTTCAATGAAATCGTAGAACAAGTGTCATCCGTAAAATATCTTGGGATCCCTGTGAACGAGGAGAGCGACCCCAAGAAGACAATCAAATCACGATCAGGCACGAAGCACATTCATACCTATGAAGACTTTTTACTAATCAGGACTTAGCCTTTAGCTCCGCATCCGCATGCTAAAATACTACATCCCAGTGCTTCTCTATGATTTCGAAAGCTAAACACTTCGCATATCACTTGGGAAACGCATATACGCATTTGAGACGTATCAATATTGACAGATTCTGCGTATATCCTGGGTGGTAAGAAAAACTACCGAAGAAGTACTTAGATTTATGGAGAATAAGAAAGAATTGCTGACCACCATCAAGTCCAGTGCATAGGCAACATCATAAGATGGTAGCGCTATCAGATTCTTCCGCTCATCATCGAAGGGAAGATCGAGGGGAAATAATCTGTGGGAAGAAGAACTCGTGGCTTAAGACGTACATCGATGATATGAACGGACATCAATCGAATTTTTTAGAACTATAATCTCACGCACCATCATAGCCAGTTAGATCGCCAACCTTCGCAGGGAGACGGTATCCTAAGAAGAGCAAGACCAGGAATTTGGGGTGCAAAATATGACAGCAGCCAGAATATGAAAGAAGGACATAGTGGTGGAATAATCATTATATGACTAAAAAGTAAGGTCCGCATCTAGAAAACCTGCAACTATGACTTATGCTGCAGAAATAAAGGCTGACACCACCAAAATAACTCATGAGAAGGTGTAATTTGAGAGAAAAGAGGAATCTGTAGGATGTGGCAAAGTGGACCCGAAATAGAAGAAAAAGGTGGAAGGAGCACGTCATCCGGATGACAGACGACCGTAAGGACGAGCTACCATAGGAGGAAAGAGGTAGAGGAAGACCGCATGTTTTTGTCCTGTGAGGAGGAAATCTTCCAAAGGCACTCATACCTCACTATCACCACAATGTGTTGGCATGGGTAGTGTTTGATTCACCTCGCGTCCAATCCGCGGCGCAATCGACTAAAACCTAACTTTCTGTCACTTAGGGCTTGACCGCCTTCTAGGTACCATGAGCCCATGTTGTCGCCATGAAGTTCGTCCCTCTATCTACATGCGGCTGCCTTCAATACCTCATTGGGCAGCCCGTCTCGCCCTGGCGCCTTTCCGCTTTTTAGATTCTTTATGACCGTCAGCACTTTTTCTCTTCTCTCGACTCATCTACTGTTGCAGGTTCACACTATTCCTTGTAAATCTGCGAGTTATCAGTCGTGTTTGGGCTTGGTGGAAAGAGGGCCATTACCACCGCCCTCACATCTCTAGGAACTGTAGCTTCGAGGCCAGACGAGCGGACACCAATCTTCTTCATCACCAGTCTATGAAGAAGTCCCCACACCTCCCTACAGAGTCTTCCTGACTGCGTTCGACGGCCCAGCAGCAGCCAACAGAGCAAGGATGAAGACCCAGCGAACGAGAGCAGTCAAATCCCCACCTGATGTACATGCGATAATAGTCCTGCAGGTGATCAGTTAGGAATTCGACTGCTCTCGCCCGCTGGGCCTTCCTCCTTGCTTTGTTGGCTGTTGCTTTTGCGTTTGCAACTTCCTAGCACCACCAGTACCTTGCCCTCTGTCTTATTGTTGGTAGTCTGGACGGGAATGCGATCCGGCACGCCTCTTGTAGTGCCCGGTTTAGGGCCTCAGTCATTTCTTCTGGGTCGCCGGTCTCGTGAGTTGCCGTTCCTTCCAATGCTGTTGTAAGCAATTCCTCGTCCATCTTTTCTATGGCATACATACTCGCGCGGCTGTCCATAGACGGGTCTTGTGTCCGGGGTTGGGCAATTACTTTGCTAGGTCCTATCGTATAACAGTTAGTGTTTCTTCCGTCCGAATCGTTTATCGCCGCACTCTTCCCATCAGCTGCGCAGACACCAGGGTGAGGTCTATGAAGGATGCCTCTCGAAGGTCGGGATCCTCAATAATTCCTCAATACAGACCGTTAGGTTGAGTGCGGATATACGTTCCATTAATACTTCTGCCCTAAGGTCGGATGTTGGGGGATCATCAAGCCGGCGATTTGGCCTGACACGACGACCTGGAGTGCGATTCTTGAAACTACTCGTTTCGAATGTATTCGTCAAACTCGTCAAACTCGTACAATATGGACAATTCACGATTTCGTTCAATGATGGAATTTTAGTTTATTGTGTGTATATTAAGGGTAGTAAACAGACATTCTAAAAGCTTAAATCGTGAATATCCGTATTTTGCCTTGCGACATTGATAGTTAAACGAACTCGTTCAAAACGAGCGATTTCAAGAATCGCACGTCTGTCCGATCGTTGTTCTCACCATTTGTTCCAGCGTATCTAACCATTCTCCCGCAGTTCGGGGATAAGTAGCATGCTACTATTGTTATGTCTTCGACCTTTGCCCACGCGATCCCGCTCGTGAGTGAACCATGGGACGCAATGTATTTATGGTGGTTGCTCAATAGCTTGATGGAAACGTCTCCCATGGGTCCATCCGTCATCCACAAGCAGTCAAGTCTAGCATTGTTCATTTCATTCAAAACGATCGCGTGGGCTCCCCTCGCCACAGCAGTTGCAAGCAGTTGGTGGGCTGCTCTGCCCTGCCCTTGTCCTCGTTTGCTTGTAGTATGTTAGTTCGCAAAGATGTCATACTTGTGTGGGTTGTCCGCCTCCGCCAGGCTCCTGCCGTCTGCTCGCTTCCATTGCCCTACGCTTGATGAGACATTAGCTTTGCATAACACGCAATTCTCCCGCCTACACAGCCGCGCCTGGTGCCCCTCCTCGCCACATTTGAGGCAGAGCTGCTTGCGATTCTCCACCGTGCACAAGCTAACGCGGTGGCCATTTAATCAGCAGCTACTATACCAACTGGGGAGCTCCTCCCTACGACTGGTTTTGCACATTATGACTCCAATCATATGTTTGGTAGCTACCGTCTAAGCGCTGGAAAGAGTATTGAGCTGGGCATCGGAGGTAGAGAGAATGTGATGGAACCAGCAGGCTAAAGCCTATTCACAGGAAGAAGCAGAATAAACAATGACAAAAGCGGCACAATTATTTAAGCCACCAATATTGCAGGGCCAATCAGGTCGTTTTTGAATAATTAGTATATTTGTATATGTATAACCCCACCTCTATACGAATTATATCTTTCATGGTATCAAATAATACTAAATCTATTTTTCTCTTGAAAAAAAAAACTAAACTATATAGAATCTCAGATTAAGTTGGATCTGAGTTTCTATATATTTTAAAAATAATTAGTCATGGTGTTTACTTACAACAGCTACTATATTTCCATAGGAGAAAATGGAGAAGTAGGTCGTAGGGCTCATTGAAGATATATCAAATCTCAGAACAATAATAGTTCCATAAAACGCATTATTTATTAATAACTTATTTCTTACTTAATATTATAAAAAAAGATGTGTGGTTTATTAGAAAAAGAATGTATTACATACCTTAAATTGCTGACATTACCTTCCTTATTGGGTTACTAAATAAATAAAATGTTTTTTAATCGTATATTTTTAAATATTCATTTTCGTAGGTCCATACATACGCCACATAAACGTAGATTTTACATACATACAGACATACAAGAAATTTGCTTAACTACTAGTAAAAAGGAAATTGAGAAACACAATATGGAACGTATAAAAACACCCTATGTTAATATAGTTTGCCAGTGAAGTAGATTTGTATTTTGTGTTCTCCAATAAATTTAATTCGTTTCGAATGCTTTTGGCACTATTCATTATATCTGTAAAAATTGGCAAACCATATTATAAAATTACAAACAAATTCCCAAAGGTAACTAATCACAAATAAATATAATCATTAATTGGCATTTTGTTAGCATGAGCAAACTGCACGTTTTGTTTAAAACTTAGGCTAAATTCGATATATTTTAATGGTACTATGAAGTACCTTCATCATACATTTCAATAGCAAACCTAATGATTATAAAAACACATATACAATATAAATAACTCTATATAACAATAAGTGACACACAATTGACAGTAACAATACATAAATTAAATAAATATTATATACGTATGCACGTTCTGATGGCATAGTTTCATTTTAATATTTAAATATTTGAGCCTCCGAGAATTTGACGTCTCGGCGAATTAAACTGTTTCCATTATTCTTCTTTACGGTAACTTAAAATACTTGTGCGATTTTATAAACTGCTTAACTTGAAAATAAAACTTTAAAATTAATAAAACATGTTACGCTTCTAATTAAGTTAGGAATGCATTAAATAAAATAAAGTAATATGTTTTATTAATTATTTATCGTTTTTTTTAAATATAAATGTAATTGTATAGGTAATTTAAATTAGTAAAATTGTATGTATTCCTTTAAAAATACATGTATAACTATGTATTAAACCTACATACGGTTCAACTATTTACTAAAATTTTTATATATTTTATTAATAATGTGACAATGTCTAGTCCCCTTTTATCTACTGATTTCTTACGTGATTGCATATTTTACGTTAAATATTTCACAGGAAATAATAAAAGCACACATTTTAAATCTTTTTTTTTACCCAAATAAATTGAACATTGAATGGAACTGAATTTATTAAATTTTTAAAATGTGTGCAAAATTTTAGAGCATAAAGAAGACAATGTATGTAAGAAATTGAAATCACACAAACATTTAAAACTTCAATCCCTTACAATAAGTAGTATTTTTTAAATCAGATACATTGAATGTAACGCAGTATTTTCTTGTTAAACTCTGTAAGTAATATAAACTATATTTGAAAATTTCAAGAATAATTTTGATTACCCCTGTAATACTGAGTCAAATTGGTTCACCTAAGAATGTTAATAAAGTTATTGTTATGTGTTTGTAACAATAATTTTATTTTTTAAGTTTTTTATATGGTTGCTAAATAGTCCCTCAGGACAATAACAATAATAAAATTTATTTAATTCGAGTTGTTTTACATATAAATTGGATATTAATTAAATACAAAAGTTGGAACCAAAAGTAATACTTCCTTACGGCACTTCTATAAGAATGTTTGCAAATTATAGACGAAACAGATTTATTGCCTAAATCAATTATTGACAAATAGAATTAGCGAAATCTATTTAGTATATATTGATAATTGTATCAAATAGATGTTACAATCTAATAGCAAGCATGCCTTGATTCGTGATGAACGTATTAATATATTTTTTTTTGTGATAAATTATGAATGTTTGTAGTGTTTTGCTTTACTGTGGGTTAAACGAATTATGTATTTCCAAGCCGGAAGAGGTGTCTACGAGAGACTTACGCGACGCACTCAGGCCTGAGTCCCTGCCCTTGCGCGGGAGAGTGGTAGAGGTTGCCTCTAAACTACTGTCTCTTGGTTTCCACACAGGCGACCCTACAACAATAATTAAATGAGCTCGTTCTTTTTGACTACTGCACTGTTTTTTTATGTTATAGATTTTCGTAAAGTATTACAATTATATTTATAAATAAATCATACCTTGCGAAAATCTAATACCATAGAAATTTTACACTTATTATATGTCCATTAAATATTTTCAAACATTCAACACAGACTTTTATAGTCTTATCTACCGGAATATATACAACGTCTAGTTAACTAATTTTGGAAATTTCTATGGTCGTCAAAAAATGATTGTATCTTTAATTCAATACTAAATTCTTCCTTCTCCTATTAAATTCTCATTCAACATAAAAGAAACACTTAAAAACACATAAATAAAATATCTAACAACTAAGTAAGCAATCAAAAAAATTTAGGGTTAAGAACGAGCTTGGAGACGGGAACAATATAGTATTTCAATTCAAGTGCAGATGTGAGGTTTGACACAAAACGGATTTTATTTTATCAATTTTAATTAAATAAAGGTTTCAAATTAGGGTCGTGACATTCTCATGGAATTGTGTAGAATTCCAATAGACATATTGAAAGCATTCTATACAGCAACTACAGCTAAGCAAGGATGCCACACGTAAAATAATAATGGAGGAAAAAATAAACCGTGTTATAAGTGCAACTCGTGTTTATATGTGTGTGTGAAATAACTGGTGAGAATGATCAAAGTAGCATAACATGAAAAGCCCAACTTGAAATATGACTAGTAACGTGATTCGTGCGTTGTCGGTTCACAATGTAACCTGATTATCTATGTTTATGTTTAATTAAGTTTAATTGCTGCATTTCTCAAGTTAGGCGTTTTTGAGGGTTTTTAGGATTGTTCATTTAACTTGAGATTACCGTGCTCTATACAGTACAACAATTGCAGTTATATAATATATATCTCGAAGCGAAATATTGAGCTAGTAATAGATATGCTATTAATAATTATTTCTAATTTCAACAAACGATTTCGTCACATTTACATTTAACTATTCGGTCCTGCGTAAAACTGTCACTTTTAGTTAGTGTATGCTATCCTTTTTCAGTTTTTGACGATAGGTAACACTCGACACACGTGGGGTTTTCGATACTTAGGGACCTAGAAGGCTTTTTCAGAGAAGACTTGATTGTTGTGGGGCTTTTGCTCCCACCGTCCGACTTTTTCGGACTCCTGCACTCGTCCGACTTCCTCACCGGTTTCGGGCTATCCGATTTCCGTGCCGTTTTCGGGCTACTGTCCGCACGTTTAATTTTATTCGGGCTCGATTTCCGGGATTGGTTCGGGCTGGTTTTTCTCGATTGATTCGGGCTGGATTTCCGCGACTGGGTGGGGGTAGAGTCTTTGCGATTTAGGGAATCGTGTCGTTTGTTGGGAGAGCGATTGGGTGATTTTTTACGTGATTCGTGCACTTCTGCTTTAACAGTCTTTGTGGTGTGCTTACCTAGTTCTTCGACTTGAATCGGGTGGTAGTTCTCCGGCTGGTGGGAGGATTGGATGAGTCGGGCTTGACTTCCGGTGCTGCCGGCCGAGAGCGTTGACGTTGTACTGAAATGGGAATTGTAGCAACAACATATAAAGCGAATTGCGTATTTTTTAGATTTACCTAAGCGTTAGGTGGTTTGGGGTGCGTCCAAGGCCTGATTTTTTAGCTGTAACGGTACCTGTTTGGGAATCTTCCTCTCCTTCAGATTTTATAGCTGTATTAAAAGGGTCGTCAGTATTAACCGCACACAAATGATACTATAGTAACTAACAGTGAAGTATCATTTATATCTGAATGGTAATAAAATAAAATTGGTGTATTTTGAAAGGTTTTAACATTACAACAATATAATTATTGATAACAATCATTCTTAACCTTTGAATTATGACTATGAACATATGAAATGAGCAGCCGCGTTGTGCGAATAACGCTCCCTTAAATGCAAAATGGACCGTTACATTTTGACAACTTTCTTAAAGCCCTGTTGCACAACCATCGATTAGTTAACCATCAATTAAAATTTTACTGTAAATGGAGAGAACTTGCATAAAAAAATCATTATTATCATAGTACATTAAGAACCTTAATATCAATTCTCAAAACTAAATTGTTTATTTTGCATTTAAGATAGCTTTATTTTTTAACAGAAGTATATAATTGAGTCTGTGAAAACAAAGCTGAGGAGAATAACTTTTTATTTATAGAAATTCATTCAGAGTCAGGTGTTTTGTCGTATACCCTTGCTGAATGTGCTATTAAGATTATCATTCATACGTATTTTCCTGCAATTTGTACTGGAAAGAAATTCTGTATTTCCACATGTCCTCTTAAACTGTGTGAAACAAGTGCGGCCTTCGCGACGATAAATTACAGCGGCGAACTTCCTCTAAATTGCCTGCACTAAATCCGAGTAACGCCACGGACTTTCAGTTGTCTAGCGATCAATTGGAGTGAACTACACAATCCTAATTATGTGCTATCGTATGTTGTGTTGCAAACAATAATATATGAATTAGTTTTATATTATATTGACTGGTCTTTCCACTTGGTTAGTGGAGGAAAGCTGTAATCAGCCAGGGCCGACATATGTTATTATATATTCTTGCTGCAGTTTTGCTGAGATACCAGCATATCGATCTAAACGAACCAAACTATGCCCGTCCACTATTTAAAACGACTTGAACTATGCACTACATTGTTTCTCAGATGTTTTTTCTAACGAATTAGGCGTACATTGATAAATGAAACTAATTGAATCATAGATAACAACGCATGATAATGTAGCGCATAGTTCAAGTCGTTTGAAATAGTGAACGGCCATAGTTTGGTTGGTGGGGGACGCCCACCTACCCCACCTTTGCTCGTATAGTTTTTCCATAGGATAACACTCTTGCTGGAATAGTTTAAACAATATAAAACATCTGTATCCAATGAAAAAACTATGCGAGCAAAGGTGGGGTGGGCGGGCGGCCCCTACCAACCAAACTATGCTCGTCCACTATTTCAAACGACTTGAACTATGCCCGCCCACTATTTCAAATGACTTGAACTCTGCACTACATTGTTTCTCAATGTTTTTATACGTATTAGGCGTAAACTAACAAATGAAATTAATTGAATAATAGAAAATCACGGATAACAGTGTAATACAGAGTTCAAGTCATTTGAAATAGTGGACGGAAATAGTTTGTTTTTTGTGCTTTCAATAACGTCCGTTGTTTCTTTTTATATTTTTTATTTATGATTTAATTGAAGAATTAAGTATTTTGAGGTAATAGCAATGTTTTAAGTAGAGTTTTACATTTTTACAATTAAAAAACAAGGATTTGTCTGTTTTTGTAATGATCCTGCCAGTAGTCATATGATGGTCTCAAAAATTAAACCATGCATGTCTCAATACACGCCAAATTAAGGTGAAACCGCGATAAAAATCATCCAAGTCCAACGGCGGGCATTTCAACTGGTTATTTTAGATTATCTAGCAATTCCAAATTGCATATGTTGCGTACCTGTTGATGTAGAGAAAGTATTTTGTTGCTATTAGTGGGAGGAACGAGTATTTAAACACCTACAAATATTGCTATTGTAAATGTTTATTTTTATTTTCAAGATGCGACTTAACTTTAGTCTTTGCTCTTAAAAATAATGGATCGGGAATGTTCTTACTTGTAAGTTGTATAAAATGTTGGTAGAATGCGGTAGTGGAGGATGATGATTTGCGAATTATTTTCGTTGATCTTGATTCTATATTTTGAATACCTGTTCTGTAGTATTTTTATTTAAATTTATCATTAGGGTTTAAACATCCATTCGTGTGTTTTAGATCATTAGAACATTAGAACAACTGTAATTATTATTTTTGAACCTGTTTAAGAGCATACTTTTGAAGCTTGTACAGTTTAACATTGATGGAGAATGCCATGAAAATATATTTTTTAATGACACTTTTTATTTTAATTTAGTGTTTTGATTTCAAAATCGAATATGTTTTGTTTCTTAATTCCGAAATATAAACCACAGACCTTGTATAACGAGTTATAGAAACCAGGGGGTCTATTCTGTAAGTTCAGACTGGCCTGTTACCCTTACAGAATAGACTCCCTCAACAACAATTTTCTAAAGTGTCACAATTTACGAAAGATTTCAAATTTTGAGATACGTTTAATAAATTATTACACTAATTACTATATTTTAATAATTGTGCTATATTTGTTATTAGAATGTTTCTACATAAATGTTTCAAATTTCGCCTTAAATTCAAATTTTATAATACACTTTTTTACTGTACGTAATTTTTATAAATGGCACCATTTTTGCAAGCGAACTGCAAATATGAACATTATACAGGCATACGTCCCAATATCAGTATCCGCAGAAGAAGAGATGGAGCAATTTTATTTTGACGTAAAAAATTTAGTCAAAGTCACGAAAAGACGGGACGTAAATACAATCATCGGGGACTTGTAAAACTGGGAAAAGAAAGATTGGAGGTCCTGGTAGGCCCCTTTGGACTTTGAATACGAAATGTAAGGGGATTTCGGCTCTTGCAGTTCTGCCAATAAGAAGATATAAAGGTCACCAATACCTGGTTTCGACTACCAGCCTGGAGAATAAACACGTGGATAGCCCCAATAGACCATACGCATAATATAGTCTCAATACTTAAATTAACATTAACAAAAGATTCGGCTCGTCCATTACGAAGACATGTACATACCTAAGCGCGGACGTCCCATTAGACCACACACTCGTAGCAGATGTCAGAAACAAACTCCCATAACTATATATTTGATGCCAAAAATTGTAAGCTAATATACCCACAAACATCGAAGAAGAAGACACAGCAGGTCTATGGGATAAAATGACAACACACAAAATATAGTAGGTTTCAAAGTAAACGACCAAAAGCAAACATGGATGATGGACGAAATCCTGTTGTTAATGGGCGACTGGCGCAAACTCAAGAATAAAGGCGATGGAAGCAACTATAAAATTATTCAGAAAATAATTAAAACCAAAATAAGGCAAGCGAAGAATTATTGGATGGCGCGGGAATGTGGAAAAATCGATCAATTACGGATTCTACACGACGACTTTAACTTAAACGGGAAACAACCGGAGTTTTCCGGAAAACCAAATTCTCCATGCTATTTAATCAGAAGAACGAAGTCATAGATAAAGGAAGTGACAAGGGCATATTAAGAATTACTTAGCTAACCAAAGATCAGACAACAACACAGAGACAAGTAACAATCTGACGGGTCCGCCAAGCAGTAAAGACGAAATTGAAAAAGCCATAAAAGTACCACAAGACAATAAAAAAGCAGGCCGTGATAAAGCAGTTAGTAAGAAGAGGCGATTTGTTCCTGTCAGAAACATGTAGAAAACGATTGACGTCATTAACTTCTAGAGATCGTTTGGACAATAAAGCAGCAGGCCGAGATACAGTTTCATCGGCACGCCTGCATAAAAACGGCGTTGCCGTATTGCAAAAAATCTTCAACCAAGTGTAGGATATCGGTCACTATACCACTCTGTAGCTCTGATCAATATTCAAAGAGAAATACGTCAAAAAGTGTGAAGACTCATTAGCCATTAGTCACACTTTAAAGCTGTTCCTTAAAATAATTCAACAAAGGATGTATAGATATTGCGAAAGCACATTTAGGGGCACCCAATCTGGATTCAGGCAGAGACTGTGAGCAAAAGAAGCAATTGTTGCAACACAATTTTAGTATAAAATTGTTACGGCCGGAGATAACCCGTCTATCTATGTTTCATAGACTACTAAAAGGATTTCGACAAAGTCCAACACCACAGACTCATTAATTAATATATCCTGCAACATGGACATTGACCAAAAAGTCATTCGATGCATAGGAACCCTGTATTGGAAGCAAACATCTCAAGTGAAAATTGAAAACGATACATCCAGTACGATTAACGTCTGCAGATGAGTCAGACAGGGGTGTGTTATATCACCTCTATTGGTTAACATTTATTCTGAGAACATATTCCTAGAAGCGCTCACGGACCTAGAAAAAAGTTAACGATAACCAGGACCAGTACCGCATGAAGCGAAAAGGGTACAGGTGGGCCATAGAATACAGTCGGGAAGAGTGCAGGTACAAGCTCTGCAGTGAGGTCGATGACGACCCGTCGGGCTTTCCCTATAGACTGGTCATGAATTAGATTGGTGGTCACTCGCTTGGCCCGGAAGCTACAGTTCCTGGAGATGTAAGGGCGGTGGTAATGGCCCTCTTTCCACCAAGCCCAATACGACCGATTACTCGCAGACTCACGAGGAAGAGGATGGACCTGCAACAGTAGTTGAGCGAACAGAAGAGGAAGTGCTGGCGCTCATACAGAAGCTGCCAGACAGAAAGGCGCCAGGGCCAGATGGGCTGCCCAATGAGGTATTGAAGGCAGTCGCCCCACAAAAGGGGTGCGGATGACAAGACTGACCAACAAATGCTTCCCAAAGCGATGGAAAGCGGTCCGTCTGGTCTTGATTCCAAAAAGAGGAAACCATCGGAGAACCCCGTTGCGTTCCGACCACTCTGCTTGCTCGACGGAACCGCTAAGACGCTAGAGCGGTTGATCGTGGACCACCCTGGAAGCTATCTACATATATACCTTAGGTAGCTAAGACATCGCGAGCGATCTACCAACATTAGCTTCACAATCGACCAAAATTAGCTTTGTGGTCGACTGGTCGATCGCGATGCAATTTACGATATGCAGACGACACAATACTGATCGCCGATAACTTAGAAGACCTCCAAGAACTCGTCAACAAGGTAGGGACTCACAGTCACCTCATGGGACTGAACATAAATATTGCGAAAACAAAATTTATGGGTATATCCCGAGACCCCAACATAGCAAAAGACGCGGTAGTGACATTTGGCAACCTACCAATGGAAAAAGTCAGCAAATTCAAGTATCTGGGAACATGGCTAACACAGGATCGGCCATCAGACACCGACGTTAGATTCAGAATTGAAAATGCACGCAATTCTTTCATGGAATTCAAGTAGGTCCTTGCCAACACAGAATATGATCGGAAACTTAGAATAAGATTTGTAAGATGTTACATATGGTCAGTGCTACTCTACAGTATGGAGGATGGATGGTAAAAGTAGCATCAATGACTGGAATTGAAGCGTTTGAGATATGGCACTACCGCAGAATGCTTAGAATAGCATGGACTGCAAGAATAACAATGAGAACGTCTTGGTCTTGGTAGAAGTGGTAAACTATTGACAGCAACAAAAAGAAGGAAGATTGAATATGTAGGACACGTGAAACGAAATTAGAAGTATGATATACTACAACTTATCGTTGAAGTTAAAATTGAAGGAAAAATATGAGTTGGAAGAAAAAAGATGTTTGGTGTGGCTGAGAAACATAAGGCAATGGGCGGGATTAAGGACCATCGGAAGTCTTGTCTATACAGTCAGGAATCGAAAAGAGATGAATCATATTGTCGCTAACATTCATTAATAGATATATGCATAAGAAATAGAAATATTTTGTATGCTCTTAAACATGTTCGGAAAATAATTTAATATAATATTAAAAAGGGTCTTATAAATAAAGATTAGGAAGATAATTTATAAATTATTGTTCTTAACACATAAACAATTGATTTCATATGGATTTTCTAGCTCGCCTCATCTGATGCTGGTAGTGATTAATTGTAGTGAGGTAGAAATTCTTAATTTGATAATACGCCGTGACTTAGCGGAAATTAGTATATTTGCAGTATGTGGTAACTGCGCTCCCCTTTCCCGACCGGGCATACCAGGCATAGAGTTACGAATAAATACCCGTGCTCCAGGAAAACACTTTCTTTCTTTTGCTTCTTCGTCTGCCTGGCCGAGTATAGTAACTCGACCATGGCGATACCCGGGTCTAGATTTAAGTTATTGTAAGTAACATGTTGCGGGTAGATACCCGTTTGTCTTGATACATATCGATACCTATAGCTCTTAGAGTTTACACCCCGTATCCGCGACATGAAATATTGTCGCGGATATATCGGCACAAAAAATTGAAATTCTTTGATGAATGAATAGGGTAGCGGGCAGGAATTCCCTGTGATCCCGGCTAAGAATAGATCTGCTTCCGGACTTGCAACCCTGCCCACGCGGACTTATGGCTATTTCCTATCTCATACTCCAGGGAGAACCATGGCCCCACATTAATCCGATCCACACGCTCTCGCTGTACATGTACAGGGCTTTTTTTCATATTTCCTTTATTATTAGTATTTCACGTGATTATTATGAAAATCTGTATACGTTCCTAAATTTTTAATTTTTAATCATTTGTTTTTATAACTATTCTCAATATTAAAAATACATTCAGTACACACTTTACCTGAATGGAATGTATTTTTCAAAAATGGACACATGAAAAGTGTATTTATTTGTTGAAAATACAATATTTTAAATTTTTAATAAAATACTGATATAAGTACTAGAATCTTGTACACAATTTCGTGATAATTTTGTTTCCAAAATCGGAACATTGCAGTGGGTAAACAACTTTCCTAAGAACGATTTCCAACAAATACTAATCAAAACGTAGTTACGTGTATGAAAAATGTTCTGAAAGCATGAGAACAAAATTTGTTGCAGACGACAGACGGACACCAATTTTCCAGAGATGATCCAATAAAGATGATTTCCACAATAAAAATGTTTAATGATTACAGTAGCAGTTAGTTACAGCATTGGTTACAATTCTGTAACTGGTTATCGACCCTGCGGGTCCTTCTGTCGTTTGTTACTGTATGTGTATCTACGTCTGTGTATCTACGCCTGGTTTTTCCAACGAATCTTAACTAGTTTAAGACCGTCTTAATAATTCGACGCTCTTAAAGCGTTGCACAAAAAAAAAACGATAAGACGGTCTTACATTGTAAAACTAAGTAAGATCTACACATGTTTGGTACAGCAGAATAAAAATTTAAGACGTGATTATATATAAGACGAGCTTATATAAGACGAGCTCTAAGATTCGTTGGAGAAACCGGGCGTAAGTGTTAGGACTTGCTACTTCAGTTCCCCAGTTTTATGTGTAGTGTCTAGTGTCGTTAATTGTATCCCAACGACAAATGGTACCGACTTTCCGGGCCGCCCTTTAGTTGGGGGTGCACTATGTCGGCGTGTAGGATTACAATACTTATGATAAAATGTATCTGTGACATAACTGATACACAATAAAATCTATATTTTGTTAATAATTTAGAGAAAAAGAACTTCAGAATTAAAAATGTATGTTTTATATACCTCCAGTTTTGTATACCCAACCAACATTTTTTTGATATGTGCGCTATATGTTTCTAACAACATATTATTGAATGTTTAGTCAATTTTTAACTTTACTTAAATGAGGTGTCGTTATAAAAATGTAAATAGTGAATAGTTTATATGTAAAATGATCAGTAAAACAAGAGATGTCCTCTAGCTTGATGATACTTCACTGTTTAACGAATAAAAAAAATTCACACACATGTACCTGCTGCGTCTCCCACAGTTTTACTCCTCGTGCGAAAAGAAGTCGTTCCATTCGCCTGTGGTTCCTCGCCATCCTGACTATTATCATAGTCAATATTACCAGCCGAGTGCCGTTGCGAGGATTTGGACCGTTTCGTTTTTCCAAGCGTGTGCGACCCTTGTACTATAATGGATTTCGTTGTTGGTCTTTCCAGCGTTTGACTGTTGATCGAATCCTTATGTCCTGTGACTAGCAGAATCCCAGGACCTGTACCTGGTTTCGTCGCTGGAATAGACATATTCCTTACGGATTCCCTGATAATCTGGCGTATTGTTTTCAGGAATGCATTTCTAAAGTCCGCCGTGCTGCAATTAACGTTCCGCTTTATACCCAATTACTTTCCAACAACTTCAATAGATTACCTGTTTGAAAGAACATACACCTTTTCAGATCTCCTTTGCAATTGACTTCTTAAGTGGATTAATTCCCAAAGGAAATGAGAATCCATATCCTTCGCGGAAGACGCTCTCACTTGAACCTCCGTGACGGGAATTAATACTTGATATCTAATTATTTCAACTTCTGAGGCACTTCCTTTGCTTGCAACACCCTAAATAATATTTATTACACTATTATGTAACTATTAAATCTAATGATAATTACCATCAATTTCTTTTTCTGTCGCAACCGTTCTTTACATAAAAATACTACAGCCGATTTAAATACGAAACACATAGCGTGCAATTCTAAACCTTTTTTAATTTTCCCTAAGAAATCAGAAATATTCAGCCACTCAACACCGCCGTAGTATAACAAATCACCGGGGCTTAAATCAATTGGCTGTTTGCATGATTTCTGATGTTGCCTAAATAGATGATCGAAAATAGCACCATATTCTTCATGAATTCTTTGCATTTCGTTTATATGCTCCGCTACTTTTTCCATTCCTTTTAAAGCCTCTGTAATATTTATTATAATTAAATTATAACAAACACATTTTTTTGATAAACATACCAACTAAATGCTGATGTTCATCACAATTGGAATCAGTCAAATTACGTAATTGTTGCAATAGTAGCGGATACTTGAGTATTCTCTGAATAGGTTTGATTAAATATGATTCTAATGTAGACGAGTGCTGCTGTTTAGGATTTCTCGCCGAAAGGAATTCTTGTAAGGCTTGATTACCCTCATCTATAATTGTTGGTTGTTAGTAAGGAGCGCATAAGAGTGGATTTATGCTGATATAAAATATGAAATAACACAAAAAAAAACATTATATTGTTGTATAACTTTCATGTACAAATGAAACGCCCGGCAGAAAAAGGTATTTTAAATAAAAAGGCTCATATAAATATGTCACCTAACATATTTGTCATGATTTGCGTTTTTGTGAGTAATAAAATAAATCTAGATATTGTGCGTCTGTAATGCCAATGCAAAAAAATGTCGTAAGGGCACGATATTTAAATCAAGGCAATTTATATTCACATGTTTAATCTTTTGCGGGTCGTTGCATATCAAAAATGGTCTTATTAACTAATACAGCGTGTGAAAACTTATTTTGTTTTAATTTTTCGTAGACAAGTCTTTATTAAAAATTAGACTTCTCATAAAAATTACAATTTATAATTTTATTATTTTATTGATTATTATTTTTGGCGATCATGATATAATTAGCGATTTCACGTATGCCTTGTCAATCGTAAAACGTCATATTTTACTATCTACTACCGATAAAACTTTCATGGCCGCATTTACATCATAGTCGTAAATATACGACCTCATTTACTTCACGGTCTATCATTGAACATTCATTTGTTGTCTAGGAGCCCACGTGTATCAATACTAGCTTGAGAAATACAACATTTAAACATTTTTATGATAATTATTTCCATTATAATCTACATTAAATTGCATAATGTAATGTGCATTTCGGCCAAAAAGTACCTTTTGCCAGCTGTGTGAATTGGCACCTCTATGTTTGAATTTTCGAAAAATTATTGTCTTAGTTTTGTTCGAGATTTGTTCACATTTGTCCTACAACAATTTTTGTTTGTCTATCATTTCAAAAAAGTTATATCAAAAATAAAATGTCCACCCATATAAAATTTATTTTGTAATTTTTAAGCGGGATATGTTTGTTCCGGGTAAGTCCACGTTTGTCCACCCCACATATGGGAGATATAAATAAATTAAAATGATGATGGATATGTATGTAGGTATTTACATCTCTAACCACAATCGAACATTATGGGCGGACAAACGTATTCCGCTTAAAAATATCACAAAAAGGTGCTCACCGAAAAATTTATTTTTTAATAACTTTTTTTAAAGGTATAAAAGGAGAATCGAAAATGTTTGTTTGACAAATGTGAACAAATCGTGGACAAATGAATAATAAAATAATTTTCGAAAATTCAATTTTCGAGAGCTCCTTATGTCAATACAGAAATATCAATTTAATGACTTATTACTTTATTTTGTTACGCTATAAATAATAAAGAAGCTCTAGATAATTAGTGAACGGGGTGTTTTATGCTTTGCTATCACATAATCGAATAAATTAAACTGTTTGTGTTTTTAACATACTGTTTAAATCTCGCACTTAGGAGTATGTTATTAGTCAACATGATTTCTATCCCGATAATGAAATATTTTAAGTCAAAAGTTCATATAGCATGTTTTGTTTAAAATTGCCTTTTCTATGGAACGTTTAATTTTTACCCAGTTTATAGAACTTCCTGTATATAAAGATTAATTTGAGTTGTCAATATATATATATATATATATATATATATATATATATATATATATATATATATATATATATATAATAAGAATTCGCCCTAACCATCTAGTCCTTATTGCTTATTTTGTCACATGAATCGAAAATATAACTTTAAAGTTAATTAATTATGTTTTATTTTAATATCTTTTATCTGTATTTTATTGTTGGTATTTAGAGAATAGATAGATTTTAAGTTACCTATTAATATCTTTATTATGCCTATATATGTTTATGAATTTATGTATCACATCTGTTAATAAATAATAATGTTATATGTTTATATCAGCATAAACCGACCTATAGAGCGAATTACTATAGTTAGAGTATAGTACTTACTCGGATGTAAAACTTTTTGCGCTTTACTATGACTCGCACAAAATGAACTATATAATTTGAAATGGTTAACGTAATATAAAAATGCGCTTCCTATTGAAAATAGAACATTCTGAAAAATATTTTTTTTAGGTCAATTTATTTGTATTAAATTATAATAACTTACCTTAAACTGACTAGAATAATCAAATTTATGAAAATCAGGTTCCAATTCAAGAGCCTCCTCGAGATTCTGTAAGAACTGTCGTTGGAATGTAACGATTTCCTGAATGTTTCCAAACAGAGCATTTATTTCCGCATTCGAAAGGAACGTTTCCCTTTTCAGGGGTTCTAAGTAATTTTCTAGTAGATTATTTAAATGCTGAAACGCAGAGTACACATATAGCAGTAGTTCACTTCAAAGAGTCAACTTCTGTGAGAGTTGTTAGCATTTAAATGGAAATTACCTTAACGTATGCCCGTTCCGTATCGACGAGCTCCATGATTACTTTCCGTAGTTTTTCAGCATCGCTGAGTTGTCTAGAACCTCCCATTTGAGTTTGAGATGTGTTACTAACAAGGCTACCGGTTGGACTCGATTTTCGCGTCTCTACGGGCGATCTGCAAAAACCGGTCACCTGCTCCGCCGTCTTGAGCAAATTTTCGATCTCAAAAGAGTTGGTTCTTGAAGTTACTTTAATACCGGAGTCTATTGATGACACCGTGTTATCCGTCTCGAATCGATCCTTGCCTGGAATTATACAATAATTGGCGTTCATACTATTGTATTTTATTTTATGTCTGCAACCATTACCTGGGGCAGGGACAATGAGACCTGATATCATTTCTTCGCTAATGACGGGTGGATCTGAGGGTGGCGGCGGACAGACTAAACTATCGATAATGTCGTCGGTCGCCCGTAATATCGAGGCCACTTCTGGTGGTTCAGTACGTGATGATCGCATCATCATGCATAGTGCTAATTCTTCTTGTAAGACGCTTTCCAAGTACATCATATCTAAATCGGATACGATCGCCCCGTTGATTACCATGATTTCATCTCCTTTTATAATACCTAAAATTAATAGAGATACGAAAATATAAAAGTGATATGAGTATTGTCGCTAAAATTTACTGGGGGCTATCATGGCGGCAGGGTTGTTATAATTTGCATAATTATTTAATCTCGGTTGAAAACACCTGCCGCTGAATATATGACCCATGTATGGTTAATATGGATTATTTATGGATGCTGCTGGATTATATTTAGTTAGTTTATTGTTTTTACTGTACATGATAATATATTCCCGAGTTTCTTAGGACTTACACATTGTACATTGTGTTACAAAATAAATCACAGAATATAACATAACGAAATCTTTATAATTCGAAAACGAGTGTTATAGCATATATATTTATTTGATTTATTTACTATCACATAATCGATTGAATGAAACTTTGTGAAGTTAACGTCATCAACAATATATTTTTTTATATATGTTGCTGATCATATTTATTTATATATATTTTTTTGTAAAGATCATGTATAAATTCATAATATTTTATTCTGAATGATAAATCGCGTAGATATAAAAATAATAGGAAATGGAGAAACCAAGTAAAGTAGTATGTTTTCTTAACGAAAAATTATTTAAACTATATTTGTTTTAATATCTTCGCCATGGGATACAAGAGCAATATCAACTGCGTATATAAAGTATGTATGATATTTATACCGTTTTTGTCTACTCTATTGATAGTATAAATTATATAATACTGGTGATAACAGAGATATCTATTTATTCATGTCGGTTATGCTGTTAGCTATGTTTGCTGTAGTAGAGGAATGTTTGGAGTGAAATTATGTTAGCTGGAATGGGTGGTGTTGGCCGCTTAATAAAACCCGAATTAGCTAGAATTCTGTTCAATTGTCACTTATTACTCCCATTTAAAGGTTTAAGGGGTTACGGTTCAAGAAATGACAGGCCCAAATTTGTAACCTCTCCTGCTCGCGGTGCACCCTGCTAGACAACAAACGAGGCTCTAGCGTCCGAGTATCAGCCGGGATAAGTAGATCCTCTCGGCATTACCAACAGCCACTTTGGAGGCTAGACAAGTAAGGGGAGATAGGGCTCCACTTTCCTGAGATGGATAATTCCCTCTCAAAGGCGGAAGAACTAGCAATAGTTAAAGGCAAAGGAATGAAGAAGAAAATGGGTTACCATTTCATAAAAGGTTCACATGGGCATCCCTAGTACAAACAAATTAAAAACGGCACCGGGTATTGGTGTCCTTTAGATGGAGCAGGAGTGCAAAGAATCTCCGAGTCCAGCATAAAGAAAAACAGTACACTACAGTATGAAAAACTAACAAAAAAGACCGAACGAATAAGAATAGACCCTTGGCATATGCGAAGGGAATTTGAAGACAGAAAGAGTCACAACATTGTACACGAAATTTATAGAACGAAGCTGGCAATAATGAGTATAATTGAGATGCGCTGGAAGGGCTCAGGATATAATACGGTACTTGATCACTGCATATACTATGCTGGTAACGACGAAAACAACATCCAAATGGGATAGGCATCATAGTAACCTTGATTTCTCAAGAGGTCGGTCAAAAATATAATACATCATTCAGATACTTATAATGGATCAACTGGAAGCAACACTGTTTAATTTTGACATCGTAAAGGTTTACTTTCTAACGGTAGATAAAGATAACAAGAGGTAGATGAACTTTATGAACAGCATGTTCTAAAATCAACGAGAAAAAATTAGATTATATTTATAATAGAAATATCAATCCTAAAATTGGACAAGGAAAAGAATACAAAATAGTAGGACAGTATGGACTATATAGGAGATAGATGGGTCCAATTCTGCAGAGAAAAAGAACTTGTTGTCACAAATACGTGTTATGAAATTCCCCATAAGCGCCTATAAACATGGACATGGCTAGCGAATATAACTTAAAATGTAATCAGAAACCAAATTGACTATACATCAACTAGAGATTTAGAAACAGCATAACCTCTGCAAAACATACCCGGAAGCGGATGTAAATTCAGATCAAAACCCTCCTGTGGTATCATTTATGGTTAAACTTAAAAAGATAAAAGATAAACAACAATCTCCATACCCAATATATGACATAATTAAGAACCTGAGATATGCGGACGATTCTAAGAACCTGAGATATGCGGATGATACCAGCGAGTATGGCTCAAGGACTTCAGCTGATGATGGACAAGATTAGCCAGCAAGAAGTATGAAATAAATTTAAATCTCAAAAAGACCAAATCTATGGTTGTCTATAAAGATAACCCACCACCATATACTATGCTAATTATCAACACAATTATTAATCTAGTGGACAAATACATATATCTAGGCACTGGGATCACTCCGTAACAGTCAAATGCAGGATAGAGAGAGCAAGAGCTACGTTTATTTAGATGAGAAAAATGTTCAACAGTCCAGACTTGAGCTTGCAACTGAAGATTAGAATTTTGCGGTGCTAGGTTCTCTCAACATTAATGTACGGCGTCGGATCCTGGACATTATTATAAAAAGAAACGGAGAAGATTCCAATTTTGCGGTGCTAGGTCCTCTCAACATTAATATACGGCGTCGGATCCTGGACATTATTATAAAAAGAAACGGAGAAGATTCGAATTATAGACATATCGTCGTATCCTTAATATCTTATGGATAGAGCACATTCGTATTGAGGAGGTTCTGGAGAGAATGAGCAAGGAACGGGAAGTATTGATCACAGTGAATGTTAGGAAATTGGAATACGAGCACATAATGAGTCATACAGATAGGTAGAGAATATTACAACTGATTCTGGAAAGGCTGGGAAGAAGAGCCCAGGAAGACGACGAACGCCAGTGGTTAGGCATGATTTCGCTGCAATATTTTCGTAATGCAGTAGACAAAGTGAAGATCTTGATGATGATCGCTAATCTTCGGAACGGATGATGGACGCCAACGCTACTTTCACATGACCGGCAGTTTTGCCGGCTGGTGAAAAAAAACTATTGCCATTTGATTTACATTGGTTCATGCACAGAAACTTGGTCGGCTAGAAACTGACAGACAGAAATTAAACGAGATATGAATGGTGTCGCTGTGCTAGCTGCCGTGCAAAGGTAAACATAGACGGCTCCGGCCAGACCATTCATATCTCGTATATATTCTGCCGTCCGCTTGCCGGCGATTCGGAGCTCTGTGCTGGGGGTATATTCTATAAATTCAGACTGGTCTGTTGCCCATGACAATCAACTAAACAACTATTGGTACGCGTTGGTTTGCCCAAGACTTTGCGAATGCTAGTGTAATACTGCCTTATGTTACCTTATGTACCTTATGTTACCTTAAATATTACAAAATTGTCAAAAGGTAGTGTACGAGGTTATTATCCTGTTACTATTCACAAATTTGTGACATTTGACATAAGGCAGTATTACACTAGCATTCGAAAAGCGTGGGACATACCAACACATTCCAACAGTCGTTTATTTGGTTACCATGGGTAACAGACCAGTCTGAACTTACAGAATAGTCCCCCAGATCCTAATGTAAATCAAATGGCAATGGTTTTTTCACCGGCCGGCAAAAATGCCGGTAGTGTGAAATAAGCCTAAGAAGAATAAAGGTGCATTCTTCTTCTTGGCGTGCTTTTGCGCTAATTATATTCATAACATTCCCTTACTACTTTAAAATATAATTAAAACTATATCGGCAAATAAACTACGTCTAAATATAATTGAAACATAATTTCAATAGTAAATTTTAACTGTACCGTTTTTTTTATGGTACATAATTACAGTGTAGTGGTTCATATTTTAAGATAGGTATTTATTACATTTAGTATGCAAATTGATTGTGAGTTGAGTGTAAAATCAATTAGTACATCTATAATATACGAGTACACAGTCGGAATGGCTTTTGCACCGATGAATATTAGAAGGAGATTAATTGCTATTTGTGATATGCATTCGAACCGGAATACATTTACAGGTGGATGCATACTGAATTATCATTTAAGTGTTTTGCCATATGTCATTTCACTACTATGTACGAGGTGGTATTAATTCCTAATAGATAGAAATTAAATTTAACGTGACTGATATCTCCCCAAATAGTGAATTTACTGTAATGCTAGCATTATAAGTAACGGCTCCAATCACGCTATGAACAAAACTAAAATAAGGCGAGAATAAGTTGCGGGCTCTAGTACTTTGTAGGGTACTAGAGAGCTTTCTCGCTATTTATGGTCACTCTATATATATATATATATATATATATATATATATATATATATATATATATATTATAAAAGGAATAATTACACTATTGTATCAAAACTGAATAAATAAATTATTTTTATTTTTAATTCTTCACATATTAATTATATATACAGAGTGATCTTTATTTTTTTAATGTACTTTTTTGTTGTTGTTCTTGATGAGCATTGTATATTGGATAGTTTTTATTTTTTTTGAGTTGTCATGCCAAATATAGGTCTTTTTTACAGGGTGATCTACTAGCTGTATGACAAACTCTGACAGGTGAAAGTTATTGTGAATCTATGAAAAATAAAATGTTATATGAACATAGTTCCGATTTTACTATAACTAAAAGAGGACTATTTTCATATAATATTTTTTTCTTATAATCACATCAGCTTTTACCTATCACAGTTTGTCTTAGAGCTAGTAGATCACGCTATATATTACCCGGCGCATTCGCCATATTGGTAATACGAAGTATTTCCTGATATAGTGCAAGCCGCTTAATGTGATCACATCGGGACCAGAGGTTTTTGATAACAATAACCCAATGAAAAACATACAAACACATTTTTATTGTTTAAAAATATAAAATAAATATACGTCAATTAAATTTTTTTAATAAAACTGAAAAAATTAAAAAACAAATATTATTCTTGATATTTTTATTTGAAAGTAAGTATGTACTACAAACATTTTGTAATATTTCCAGTTGTTTAGGCGGGCTTTTTCGCTAAATTATTGATCAAGGGTGGCTTACCAAAGAAACGAGTGCATGTTTACTTAACACATAGAGCTGTAGATCTTTGGTCCGAAATTAATATTCCCACCAGATACAACAGTGTGCTACAACGTTCTAACGCATTTAAACTTGATTTTATGTGCTACAGGCGTAACTTGTAACACACTTATAATTTCATATGATATAAGTCACGAAATCTCCTGGTAGAGCACTTGCTAACATCATTTTATTATCCATGAACACCAAGAGTGATCTACCATTATCATTTCTTGTATGAAGGCTGTGTTCCAAAAAAATGTTGCATTATTGCGTTCTCCGTGCATACGTCTGACTCTCCTACAACCGTTGCGGGCCCACAAATAAAATCTAGATTCGTCACTAAACACAATTGATGCAATTCTTGAAACCTATTTGCTCTTTATTTGAACCTTTACTGGAACTTGAACTACCCAGTAAGCTTTTTTACTATTTAAATTATCATTTTTCTTTACAGCATCTTCTATTCAATACGATTTTTTAAAATTTTACTGGCACTGGTACATACAGCGAATAAACTGTAGTGTCACGATCATTCGTCGCACTAACGAAACTGATAAAAATGCGGCAGCGGACAGTCGCCAGTCAAAAAAAACAATCCTAGTAATTTGATAAGATTAACCGAAGGAATGATTACTATAAACAATGTTTTTCCTATATAGTAATATACATCAATCAATACCCGAATGGTAACAATATCTGTGATTCGAATAAGCGGCGTGCACTGAATGTAAGTAATGGCAAAGATATTTAATTCTTTCAACGTGCTATTTATGTTCTTTTATTACTATGTGCTGATATAAATATCGATATAATTAAACAAGGACTTTCAATATTGTGTATAAGCCGCTTCACAACATACTCACTATCATTGTTTATATTCATTCATATAGGTTTAGTCATTGTTTTGGTTGGGTCTACCATAGAAATTGATGAACATTAAAAGGCTGTATTCCACCTCACGCCTATTTTCTAACCGTTCCTATACAATGTTTGTAGGTATTAAAAGTTAGTAATTAACATTTCAAACATTTCAAAACTATCAAATTAAAAAAGTTAATTTTACTTGGCTATAGCGGAACTCAAACGATGCGTTTCTAACTATAAACATTATTTTATGAATTAATTATATGTTTGGACTTATACATTTAGCTTATATATAAATTATAAATAAGATATATAATAAATATATATATATATATATATATATATATTTCTTTTTATAATATATACGATTTTTTGTATTTGAAAATAATAATTAATACAGAATTCTTATTAGTTATATCCAGTATCTTATAAAAATGAAAAATACGTATATCTGACAGTAAGAACACTTTTTACAAAATACACATTTCGTCAGTCATAGTATTTTTTTTATTGACGTATCATCATCTATCAGTAAGGCACCTTACGCGGTCAATAATACTGTCAGTCCTAGTACTGTCAATATTTACGTCAATCCTCCTTTTATATTTATCAAATACTCAATTATCCGGATAAACATCAGTATTCTCTTCATTTCATCATTACTATACCTTACACGATAAGTAATACTGGCAATATTTTAGATTAATGAACATTTTAAACATGTTATCGTACAGTAATACTATCATTATTCTAAAATATTTACAGTATTATTGATCGTATAAGGTGCCTTTTTTATTTATGCAAATTAAATCAATATGAAAGACGTGCTGTAAAGGACTCTAAGGAATAACAACGTCAATCCAATTAAATTCACATATACACATCAAATCATCACACATAAATGCTTTCTATATGCAATTCTCGGCTTCGTTCCTTAAATATTCAAACTAATGACAAATTGACAGAATATTTACTTGACAGCGAAAACTACAATAATTACGTCAAATAAAACATGCTCACAATTTCGAATTTTTAGAAGAATTTATGATATTAAAATGTGTCCATAAAAAAATAGCGTTAAACATAAAGTAAGTGATTTGCTATACACTCATTTAAACGGCGGGACATACTGTCAATCAAGTGATCAATTTTTTTCCTCAGCATCTCATTCTAAGCTTCTTGAATCCGCAGCCGAAGATGCGAAGTTAGGGATATATGTTAGGGATATAATTGGTAGGAGGCCAACGGATTTACCGCATCAACCAAAAGGTGCGGTAAATCCGTTAGCCTCCTACCAATTATATCCCTAACATGCTCAATGTGATACAAATTAGGCGACCGAGCAACTCATGGGAAAACAGCAATGATAGCTTCTTGCAAAAACCGTGTTGTGACCTTTGACGTATGAGGGCATGCGTTATCTTGTTGGAAAATGGGATTTTCCAACCTCGAAAAACATGGTGTGCAACAGAACATTGGCAATATAACTGGCTGCATTTAAGTTGCTATCGATGAACACCAAGAGTGATCTACTACCATAATTTCTTGTATGAAGGCAGTGTGGCGTTCCACAAAAAATGTTGAATTATTGCGTTCTCTGTGCATAGGTCCGACTCTCCTACGACCGTTGTGGACCCACAAATAAAATCTAGACTCGTCACTAAACGCAATTCTTGAAACCTATTTGCTCTTTTGTTGCTCCATTCTAGTCTGCGGGTACGGTGAAGTGGACTAAGAGGAAGACAAAAATGGACGGTACAAATCCAGTGAATAAGATTTTATCCGGCGGTAAACAAATGACATTGACATTCTACGTCCTGTATCTTCCATACAGTCTATGCAATTGACCGAGTTGTGCCTCTTGTTGGCCAAAAGTCTTAAATAGCGTTCTCATTATCTGTATTCACCCGGAGGCGTCGTTGAACCCCTTTATCGGACCATCTGGACAAACATCTTACCACCGTTGCAACATCACGATTTACGTGGTCAGCAATATCTCTAAATGAAAGTTCAGCCTATCTCATACCAATAATACGGCCACATTCAAAACCATTTAGTTGCGAATAATTTGCACGTTGGCTGACAAAAAAATACGGATCATATTTTTTATATAAATTTTAATCATTACTTTGTTTCATCAAAATAGCCATGTTTTGATAATTTTATTAAAATAGATCAACTTCTGTGTGTTACGTGTTTTTATGAAAGAAAGTATATGTACGATATCCCAAGGAAAGGCCGAGAATTTAACCAGCCGGCAGACAACTGCCTGTTGCGATGAAACCTGACCAAGCGTGAAACGCGCATCTAGTTTTTTTAGAAGCAAAAAGCATTCGTATAGGTAAGCTAGCAAGCGAAAACTTTCTAGAGACGTCCCAGCAGATAATTATTAAGGGAACATTAAATAATATGGTCATGATCGAATAATACTGCCGTTGGGGTGCCCGGATTTTTACTTTTTCTTTTAAATTAGTTTGTTAGTAATTTCTCAGCATTTATTAGCGACGTTTATTTTTTCGTACTTTTAAATAAATCTTGCAAAGTTTATGGATGAAATCACGACTATATTTTCGAATTTCAGAAATTGTGACGTTATATAGAACTTTGAGTAAAAATGTGATATCTTACGGATGGCAAAGTTAACAAAAACAAACAAACAGCTTTTACTGTTGAATCTGAAACTTATTTTATAATAAAAATGAATGGTCAAATTTCATAGTTATAGGCCGTAGAAGACACACGTATGCAAGATCAGCATTCATGAAAATTAAAAAGTTCCTTTGCAATAGGAAAGAGTAACTTTTCCATTTTCATGAACGCTGATTTTGCTATCTATTCTTGATTTTCTCTCGAATGCTTGATATCCTATCTGTTCTAATTTAGTTTCAAGATTTTTCTATGAGTCAACTCTTTGCTTCATATTATGTTATACTATGCAAAATACAAGCAGCAGAAATGAAGTACTTAAGGAGGGTAGAAAGTATCACAAGAATTCATAGAATACGAAATGAGCAAATTCGAACAACTCTACAGATAGAAAGTATACAGACAACTATAAAAAGGAAACAACTCGGATGGTATGGACACATAATTCGCATGCCAGAAGGGAGACAGACATAAATAGTATAGAACACAAGAATACAAGGAAAGAAAAGAAGAGGTAGACCACACAAAACATGGGAAGACAACACACATGAAATACTAACGAGGAATGGCATTGGATGGCAGGATGCATGGAGAATGGCGAGCAACAGGAAGGACTGGAAGAAATTTCTACAGAAAAATAATATAGCTTAAAAAATACGCTTAAATAATCTCGACACCCGAAAGGATATAAAGAGATTTTAAAAGATTATATATATATATATATATATATATATATATATATATATATATATATATATATCTGTTGTACTTGTTAAATACTGTAGGCTAATAACCCGCATATTCGACAAAACAATTATTCCTGAAACCACAACATGCATTAGAAAACGGATTGATAAAACGATGACGATCTTAACTATGAAATACCGGCGGACACGAATAAGAACATGGTACCAAACCATGAACGAGATAGGAAGACTCGCCCAAATCAGCAAAATCAGACAGGAATACAAGCAAGACATCCTGGAACTAAGCGAAGTCAGATGGAATAGAACTGGAATAAAATTTCTGGGAAGCGGGGAATCCGTATTGCACTCAGAAAAAGATGACGACGCATAGGAAGGAGTGCACTACTCCTGCGTAGCAAGGCAAACAACAGCCTCCTTAGCTGGAAAACGGTCACTACTCCTGCGCAGCAATGCAAACAGCCTTCTTAGCTGGAAAACATTCACTACTCCTGCGCAGCAAGGCAAACAACAGCCTCCTTAGCTGGAAAACGGTATCTTCTAGGATCGTCAGAGCAACATTCAACAATAAGACAAGATGCATCACGATCGTGCCCACTGAAACCTCGGACGAAGTAAAGAAAGATAAATTCTACGACCAACTCAACAACGACCTAAGAAAAATCAGAGAGCAGGACATAATCCTAGTAATCGGCGACTTAAACAAAATGGGGGGACGACAGGAGCAACAGGGAGCAAATAATTGGAAGACAAGGGATGGGAACCGCAAACAACATCCAGAAAATACATATGAATAGAAAATGTCCTTCTTCCCAGATTGAGAGTATTTCAAAATTACGTGGGTCTCACCGGACGGACCTACGTAGAACCAAATAGACCATATTATGATAACAAAGACATGGAGAAAGTCCCTGTTAGACATCCAAACCCGGCGAGGAGCAGACATCTCAACCTTGTCGTTGCAACTTTATGCCTAAAAGAAGCCAGACCAAAGATAAGAGAGACGGTAGGTAAGCCACAGAGGAGATACAATATCGTAACTCTAAAAGACCCACATACGTCCAGAATATTGTAAGAATATGTCAAAATTAAATAGGAGGAACACAAAGTCAAATACGAATCGAGCGAAGACATAAAGCAACAGTACTGCAGGATCACCGTTCATAAAAATGAAAACGATCCTTTACAATAGGAGCATCAGTAGATATATCTTGGAACTAAATTAGAACAGATAAGAGATCAGGCATTTGAGATAAAAATAAGAACGCTGTTCTTGCTATCTATAGCAAGATCAGCGTTCATGTTAAAATGAAAATGTTCTTTTACAATATGTCAAATGAACTTTTTAATGGACGTTGATCTTGTATCTTTTATTGTTTTTATCTCCAATGGTATGTCTACTATCTGTTCTAAACGGCGTGGAGCAGGCATCTTAAGCGACCACCACCATGTTGTAGCAACTTTATACCTAAAACACCCACTCACGTTCAAAATATTCTACGAATATTTCAAAATGAAATACGAGGAACACAAAGTCAGATACGAATTGAGGAAGACATAGAGCATTAGTGGAAAAGCGTGAAGCAGTGGTGGCAAGGACTGGCCATGCACCAAAAGAAATTGGAAAATATGGGAACTAATCCTGAAAAGAGAAGATGTCAAACAAAATATAAACAAAATAAATCAAAAATAGAAGCCAAACCCACGCTGCTAGATACTACTACATCAGTATTAACAGGTAGGTAAGCAAAAGCGTTCGAAGCGACACAAGGCGATGGATAAACAACCTTGCAAGCGCAGCAGAAAGGGCTGTCAACATCAAATATTATATGAAATAACAAAGAAGTTGACAAACAGAGGCCTACCACCGATGGAAGGAACACTTCATAGAAGTACTGAATATGAACAGGATACCAACCCCAGAACAACGACCAGGAAACACCATGGACAACTCCATATTGAACATATACATAAACATACCAAGCTTCCAGGAAAGAAAGATAGCGATAAAGTACCTAAAAATAAATTAACCGTACAAATGCTACTCTTAATTCTCAATCAAGCCAACATAATGGAAAACGGGCAAATAAGTAAAATTAAGAAAGAAGAAAAAGAAAGACGAAAAAAGACGAAAAAGAAAGACGCAAAAGAAAGACGAAAAAGAAAGACGATAGGTCCATCTTCAGAAACTGCCTAGATAAAATGCTCCTACCAGTATTATACAAAGGGCTCGCGAGAATACTACTCCTCCGCATACAGGAAGCCACGAAACAGCTCTTAAGATCACAACAAGCAGGATTCAGACTACATAGATCCTATGTGGAACATATCAACACACTGAGAATAATAATTAAACAATCAAGTAAATAGAACTCTGCACTACCTTTTGTTCATCGGTTTCCAAAAAAAAGCGTTCAACAGTGTGAATCACGAATTTATGTAGAATGTGCTAGAACACGCAAAATATCCAAGAACCTGAAGCAGTCATACCATCACTTCGACTGCAAACATAAAAACAAGTTGTCCGAGCAGATCAACGTGAGCACGGAGATAATACAAGGATGAAGTCTGTCCCCGTTGTTATTATAGTATTTGACTAAAGAAAAGTCAAAATACACCGAGAGTAATAACGTGAGAAATCCATAAACGCCTAGAGGACCTATGTGCAATGTCGGGGTCCTCTAGGCCTTTAATGATTACCTAGTATTTTTAACACACAAACTAAGCGATATGCAGACCAACATAGATGCACTTATAGAGGAAGCTTCTAAAGGAGGCCTAAATATTAATACAATCAAAACAAAAAAGATGCATAACCAGAGAGCTTGCGTAGGTACTTTTAGGAGGAGAACCAGTGGCACTGGTAGATAGATTTCAATACCTTGTGTGCGTGCGTAACAAACGATGGAGGGGCGAGCCAAGACGTGGAGCACCGAATTAGAAAAGCGAAAGCGACTTTTGGGCAACTAAAGAGTATATGGACCAGCACCTCATTCAGCACCAACATAAAATTTCGTTTATTCAAATCTAATGTCAGATCAGGGCTGTTCTATAGATGTGAGACCTGGAACGCAAAAAGATCCAAGTCTTCATTAACAATTGTCTACGACGCATCCTTAGAGTTTTTTGGCCTGAAAGAATATGAAAGCACGCCCAAATGAAGAATCAGTCGAGCTGCAAATCAAAAGACGCAAGTAAACTCGGATAGGGAATGTTCTTCGCCGACCAGATTGTCTAAACCAGAAGGGACTATACTGGCATCAAGGGAAACGAACGACTACAGGGGTAGTTACTGGTGGAACGTGGCATACGACGGCACACTCATAGAGTCATATTGCTGGACGATGTAACCGCCGTGGCGTTCGCGGACGTCATGGTCCTGGTCATCCATGAATGAGGCATTGAGAACACAGTAAGCAAGAACAAGGAGGCAATGGAAGCGATGGCAGACTGGAAGATGGGCATCGGGATTAATATTGTTGTACCCAAAACAGAAGTCGCCCTGCTCCCTTCGAAGAGGGCAGGTGTCCAGTCTGTCACCGACACCACTATGATGGACGAAACATTCCAGATAAAAAAGCAAGTGAAATATCTTGGCACTATAATCGAAACTAACAAGAACCACACAGCCCAAGTGCTAAAGGCAGCCCAGAAAACGGCTCAAACAGACTTTCCAAATATAGATGGGCCAAGGCAGAAAAACCGTAGGCTGCTTGCCACAAGTGCCGAGAGCACAATAGTAATTGCATCTGAATGGGTGGATGCAGTTAATACGAGAAGAACCGTGGATAGGATGAGAAGGGCTCTACGCACCAGCGCCATGAGAATGATACGAGCGTACAGGACGACCGAGGTGGGAAACTACGACAAACGCGATATGGACTGGACAGATCGTCCCCCAGATAGTTCCACTGGTAGATAGAAAACACGGAAAAATAAATCACGACGGGGCACGGAGTGTTCCAAACTTATTTACACCGGATAAGAAAGGCTAGAACACCCAACTGCCGATATTGCGACCAGCCAGATGACCCCGCCCATACCCTGTACATATGCTACAGATGGCACAAAGAAAAGACCGAAATGTGGCTCGACTTGAAGAAAGAAGGATTTCAGTACGATATATATATATATATATATATATATATATATATATATATATATATATATATATATATATATATAACGGTCGGTACCTCTAATCATATATGCCACAGAACTGAGGTTTGTTTATATAAATGGGGCGTATTCTATATAGTAAACTAATACAGTGGATTGTTATTTAATTCCTAATGTAACTAACGTTTTGAATTACGCATATATTGTCGCTATAAATATTCATTAAAGTTGCTAAACACGAACTTCTTATAAAAACATTGTAAACTGTATTTATTGTGTGTTTTCAATTTCCTTGAACTATTATAAACATAACATAAAATAGTTTAGCTTCCTCAAATAGATAACTAACCCAAACTAATCAGAATTTCAAAGATAATCCGTGCTTACGTAAAATCTGCATAATGATTTAAATACAAGACATATTAAACACTACACACAGTATACTGTGATACGTGCCATTGTGATTAGTGCGGTTAACTAATTATTAATATCGCGGGTTTAATCCAAACGTCAGCAAATTGTTAAATGCCATTCACATAACGCGGTTACAGATTAATTATAACCGATAATAACCATACATGGGAAATGTATATTGTACTATTTGTGAATTAAAGGAAATAACTAATAATGATAGCGGTTATAATTCATGAGTATAAGTGTATAGTGATTGAAAACTTACCATTTTGCATGGCGACACTCTTGTCCTCAACACGGCTCACATAACAGCACAATTCGTCCTGTCTATCGGCGTTTTCCACTAATTCAGCCTCGACACTGAATCCCCACATTTGTTCCAGCGTACTTCTTGATAACTCTACTTGGTACAATATTTTGGCACATACTTCTACGATTTCATGAGTGTGTAACTGGAATGAATATTCGTTTTAATTGGATCCGCGGGAACCCTTTATTGTGCAAATTTCAACCAGGGTCGGGCGGAATGAAAAAGTTCAAACCGTTTGCCGGAAATAGAGTTACATTGAACTGCATTCGCGGTAATTTTATGACTACAATATCACTATTGTGATATTCTGATTGGTTCACACCAATCAGAATATTGCGACAAGTACTTACATAAGTTGCTATTAAATCACTACGGTGTGGCACAAAGTAATTATGGTCTTCCATATCTCTCCTCTTTTTGACACGTATGAAATGCTCGGTTGAATTAAGATTTTTTCTAGCGCAAGCACTCGCTAAAAATTCCTCTACGGACATTGCTTCCCTAACATAAACCGTGGCCGTCGCCGAGTCGGGCAGCGCAACTTTCACAGTATTTTCCGACTCCTCTCTCGAATTCATCTGAAAACATTTAAAAAGAATCATATGACCATTTGAATGGCTGTTTTTAGGCAAGTCCGTGTATTCACCTGCATCGATCGCCTACTTGATCCACTATTCGATCTCGACAGCATCGGAGGTCGTCGCTTTGTAGCACCTCTTCCGGCTAATAAGTTGTTTAAAAGCGAGGGGCTCCGGGCACAAATAAAAGCGTGGAAGGACGATACAGTAAACACACCTAACTTGTTAAGGGTGTTTTTCGTTGCTCTTGACACATGCGTTAAAAGGGACTGGAAAAAAATAAAACGTAATTGTAATATCAGTGGCTTGTAATGGATTTAAGTCGTTACACGGTTAGTGGAAAAAAATACGGTCTTAAACTTTTATTGTAAGCCTCCAAAACAAAGTTTTCACCCCGGGATACACTTTATTCTGACATCAGGGGCTGTTTTTTTTTGCTGTGTGTGTGTGTGACCGCATTTTTAGGAACCTCCCTTTCAACAATAAATCATTGTCCTCGGCTGTATACTTATACTTAAAATAAAACACTCCTTAAATGGCTGCGGATGACGGGTCTTGTGAATTATTATTGATTGCTATAGATATGGCCGCTGGTCGTGATAAAGTGAGTGTTGGAAGCTCTTAATTTAAATAAAAAAATTAATATTAATTCGCTTGACTAATTTTATTTTTCATTGAGGTCTCTACTGTTATTGTATTATTTATCTATAAAATTAACAACTTATTGTTGTAATCTCAGGGTAATAATAAAAAATAAATATAATAATGTAATAAATGCTATGAATGAAAATTGACAAACTTATCCATTTTAATTTTTACCGTTAAATCCTGTGCAGGCGAATTTACTTTAAAATTTGTATAACTCAGTGAATCGTGTAAAACTGTATTCACTTTCATTGACCAAAAGGGAACGAAGAAATTCGCTTTTATACTATTTACTGAGCATATTAATACGTGATACACGAGTGTAAATACTCATTTATAATTTTGTAAACATTTTAGTTTTTAAGAGTTTAATATTGCATTTTAAAGTATAGTATTCTATGCGAAGTGAATTTGAAATAAATATAATGAGTATTATCTAAAATATCAAAACCACGTTTTTAATAGCAAACCAAAACGCACATAGTAACCCTGGTAGTAGAAAGATAAATTATGTGTAAGACATACTAATTCAATTGCACGGTTGTGAGTTTCATAGTAAACGTCTAAATGGCATACCTTTGGATTCGGTAATTCGCCACTTTGTAAGCTGGCCATGTAACATCTAAGACGGAATTGTTCACAATGAAGTCGTTCCAAGTTTTCTTCCCACTGCACGACTTGGCCTCCTAATTGTTGCCTGGTATCTGCATCAGCAACTACGGACTGCTGCATCTCTGCCATATGTTTCAACTTGTAATCCTGTAAATTGAAACATAAAATTTATTAATTAAACGTTACAGCTTTTATAATAGCCCATTTATACAATAAATTTCATTTATCAACCGAACGGGATTTCGGCGATTTTTAGTAAGTCCTAACAGACATATGCATATACACACGGCAGAAGGACCCGAAGGTCGATAGTCGGTTCCAGAATTGTTATGAATTCAGTAACTACTATTACTACTATAAATTTTAATGAAAAATAATAACTAATTTTCTCCTCTTTAACTTAATATAAAAATAACAAATATTAAGCGAAGGGAACCAAACTTTGAGATGACACTATAAAACTTTATATAAGAAAATGACGACAGGATATTGTTTTTATGGCTAGGTAGATAACAAAAAAACTCCCATCCTATTTAAAAAATAACTGCACGTCCGTGCATAATACTCCATTTATTATTGATGCCATTTAATTTTTGTAATATAAATAAACATTTATTAATTTTATTTATTTATTATTTAATACGATACTGAATTTTCTTAAATATATTTTATTAATTTATAATTTATAATCCTCTAATAGAAATTTTAATCCTGCGTTAATATATTATGATTTTATAAATTAAAATTTGTATGGCAGTAAAATTTAAGTAACTTATTAATTAATTGTGTACAATATAAACGAAAAATAAATCATTTAACATTACACATTCATATGAAACTTTAAGTTTTGATCCACAATGTGATGCAATTATGTAGATAAACCATTGCATAGTTGATCAGTATAATTGGTCAGATAATTACTAATCGTAATGTGTAATTAAGTGATTTATTATTGGTGCTAACAAGCTCGATCATGTTCTATTGAATTTAATGATGTTCAACATGTAACGTTGCGTCTGCGTTTACTCCACTCCGAGGCATGCACTTTATAGAAATAGTGAATAAATCATACACATGTAAGTTGAGCAATATAAACTTTTATACTTGGCAAACTTTTTAGACATTCGAACTTAATAATGCAAAGTTATGATTTCTTGAAATAGTTACGAGCCACATATGTAGTGCTCACAAGTTCCGAGGGTAATATTTTAGAATTAGTAATATACTGTGGTTTTTCATAATTCTCTAAAACTGAATGTTCGTGATTTAGTAACATAATGTACTCATAGCGCTTCAAAATCATCATCAATTAACGAATTTCGTCCACTGCTAGACGTAAGTGACTCGTATTTTTGCTGATGTTGTGTAGCTTCATCTAGTTGGATTTTATCCTTTTGATGTCGTCAGACCATCTAGTTGGTGGGCGGCCACTATTTCGGTAGGCATCTCTGCGGTCTCCACTAAAGTATTTTCTTCGTCCAGCGAGTGTGCAAAAGTCGCGCAATATACCCAGATCCATTTTCAAGTTGTTATAAGATATCTAATAGTTCGTTATGCCTTCGCAATAGTTTTTTATGTAGGACACGAAAATTAGCCAGAAATATTGTACCGATACAGGTAATTTTTAAAATCATAGTTTATTTACTATGATTTAAAAAAAGAACTGGCAAGGTTGCATATATTATAAAAATTGTGAATGTTTAACAAGCGGCAAACAAAAATGAAATTGTACCATAAAAAGCAATACAACAATGTTTAATGTAGAATTGTCTCGATCATTAAATAATCAACAAATAAATAAACAATATTTGAAACTCAAAATAAACTGCATTTTTATTTACATATTATAAATGGAGTTTCATAAAGTACATATTAATCAAATGGAAATCTTTACGAAAAAAATAATGATCCATTTACTATATCTGAAATTTCTATAATCATTACATTTTAAGTTACATTGCGAACCGTTTCTAATTAGTAAAATTATTTGATTTAACCGTGCATATCCTTTGTTACATAAATCATTATAACGTAATCCGCTCTGTTGTCATGTCAGACTAGCTAAGCCCACATAAACCGCGGATTGCATTGCGAGACGAAACGAGACATCAAAAAGAACAAACATTTGTTGAAAAGAGTACTCTAGTCTTTCGCTAATACGCTTGTCGCTTTTTGCATTGTATCCGATCTGCTTTGCTCTAGTTGCGAACAGATTTGATTGAAATGCGGATGTGCATTTTTGTCTATTCCGTATTTATCAGCAATGCCTACGCGTAGAGTTTATAAAAATAATATTTGTATGTATCACTATCAGTAAACATTCAAAACTGTTCATATTCGATAACCATATAAAACAATTCAATTCATGGCGTTATTTCCCTACTGTTTTAAAAATGATATTCCAATTATTTATTATTATAGAAATGGATACAATTTTAGGATTATTTTTCACAAATAGAAAATAAAATATGTCCTCACTAACTAATGTTACTAAATATTTGTGTTATTTTTTGCTATTTCGTGTTTACAATTGACTCTAGATAGTGCATGCATTTACGGTATTATTATTATTATATATATATATATATATATATATATATATATATATATATATATATATATATATAAGATTGACTATAGTTTACAAAAAATATATGTGGGTTGATTGTCAAGTAAATTTGGCTACAAGGGTCTTTCCGCCTTAATTCAATAATTCAGAATATTTAATCTAGGCTAGATAGCACTAACGAACATACAGAACGCATTTTATTATACACACTTATATTATTTGTGAAATTTAAGCTATCAGATTCTGGATCAACACAAAATACAAAACTTTTAAATGTCTAAAAGAAATAATTATGAAAATAGCGAAACACGGGCTTTATATAACCTGTTTGTACCAAATATTATTTTCGGTGGTTATCACAGATCAGTTGAAAAATGTAGTAGCGAGGACAGAAGAAAGGAGCAACTGCACCAGGGGTGTGAATTTTTAGCGATCGTTATGAGTATAGACGATATTTATTCCGAATCTCGATTTTTTACCTTTTGCTTTGTGAAAGGTGATTGCTATTTTTGACAGAACTAACCGCTTGACGGTAGTTATGCTTTGATATAAATGTTTAAGTTAATATAATTTCTTTATCGCTATGACTTTATATCGCAGTGTATTAGCGATCGCTTAAAAAATACACATAAAATATATTTTCCATCTATTATGAATTTTGTTTGGTAGTATTTCGCGCAATTTTTATTTTATAGAACAAAGAATTATTATAAAATTAATTTATTCGGCTATAAACCGCTGTTAAATTTTCACAAAACGTATAACTATATAATTTGTTTCAATCTATTCACAGTAAATAAAAAACAGAAGCAGAGAGAAGTTATCTGCTTTAGAAGGTAAAATACGATGAATAATCTCAGATAATTAGTTTTCATTGAAAATGCAACGTTTCAATTATTTTCTTTTCAGGAAGGCAGTAAAGAAAATATATCTACTTTCCAATTATTGGAGAGCGTCTCTAATCCCCCTCCGACGTGACAAGCATTGCGCGTTGAATGTTTTTTAAGAAGCGTGCTTCATAATTAAATTATATTTACAAATAAGATTAGTACGTGGAGGCATATTATTTTTTTCTTTGGCAAATAATATTACTGAATAAATATATTCCAAATGTAACATGTACATTTGTACTTTCTTGCTTTGTTTCGGACAATTGCATTATCAAATATAAATATAATTATTGTAATTATATTAAATAATTTATATTTGAAAAATTGTTTAACAAATACAAAACAATATAATGTAAAGATATGTGTGCACAAGAGATGGGAAACTCATTTCTGGGATTGGAATTGTCGTATCTGAGTCGCTTACTGATTCGTCTCGGTGACTGACACAATTTATATTATTTTAACTCATAAAATTAGGTAAATTGAATAGTTTACCCAATATTAAGCAAGTATAGCTTTCATTGGACTCTATATTTATATAATTTATAATATATTTGGTTTATTGACAACGTGATAACCGGTAAGAATCTATCGATGTATATAGTTAAATTACACGAAAGTATCGAAAGTGCAAGGATACAGTGAAATACCATAGCATCGACAGAACAAGCATCTAAACACATAATTAATATTTTAAAAAGATCAAAAAAGTAAACGGTTAACTTAACCCATAACTGACATCTCAAAAAATCAAAACATTCCAATAAACCTGAAAAGAAATCAACTTTCATTAGCAAAAACCAGAAGAAAAATTCATGGTGGAACGAATGGAACAAACAGCGGATCGAAGTTAAAGAAATGGTGTCCAGGGATGTATTCGGTAAGGAAATAGAAGGCGATAGCCATTATAGAAGGATACTTTCTTATCCTAACAGAAGACACAAAATAATGGAATACTGGGAAGTGTATTTCAGAACACTGCATCAACATCGTATCAAATCTCTGATCTGTAAAGGACATGACAAGATTGCTCCAGACATGCTTACTAATATTTTTTAACAAAGTATGGAATAATGCACTAGTGGCTGTGACTGAAGGATAGAGATAATAATACCAATATTTAAAAAGAGCGACACAAGACTTCGCGAGGCATCACACTACTAACCACACTATCCAAAGCATTCGAGAAAATATTCGACACTATTAGAGAAAAGTGGAAGAATATCACAATGAAGCGCAAATCGGGTTTAGGAGAGGATAAAGTGTTCAGGACCATGATTTTTCCAATAAAACAAATAATCGAAAAAGTCAGAATATAGAACAAACCTATATATCTAGCAATTGTGGACCATAAAAAGGCATTTGAATTCTCGCAAAGAGTTGGGTAAGTCTTAGTTTAAGAAACGTCAACCAAAAACTAAGAAAATGAATAGATAACTCATGTAACCCCATGTAGACAACCGAAGCTGTATAAGGAAGGACAATATGCAATCAGGCACATTTTCAACAAACAAGGGTCTAAGACAGAGAGTCACACAAAAACCGTAGTTATTGTATACAAAAAATTACTGGTCTCTGTCATCTCGAAATGTGCCTTTGCTGAGAATATGTGTTAAGTGAAAAAGACTGAACCTATTGGAGAATGCAAGACTAAGATTATGGTCATAGATAAAAAAAAAATACAAATACACTAGTTTAGAAATAAACCAGGTAAATACAAGTTGAGAATGGCTGAGAGCTCATACAACCCTGGCTGCGTAGAGTGGCAAGCGCAGGGGAAACTCCCAAGTTACCTAGCCAAAGGAGAGTGGAGTGGAGGACAAAGTATGCATGACAAGAGCGAGGTGTGGGTCAGAAGAGCGAGGAAGAAATGTGTGGATGGTACACCGCATGTGTGATGTGTAGGAAGGGAAGAGACACGTGGTGGCACCTTAGCAAATAATGTGAGGGAGTGAGAGAGTGGGTTAGATAGTGCAGAAAGCTGAATTAATGGTTAGGAGAAGATGGGAGGTGGCGTGTAAATCTGCAGGAGGCTGACGTGGGAGAGGAAATTAGCGAGGGCAGAGGGGTTCTAGTGTGTGTTGTGTTTACGCACATGTGAATATGTATTTTATGTTCATTTGTATTTTTTCTTTTTTTTGTCTATGGAAGTATTGTGTATAGCGGGGAATTTTGTAAAAGGGAAGGTGATGCGAATATGCCAAATAAAGGTCTGTTTTTACAAGTTGATACATTTAAATTTCTAGGGGTTATGCTAGACAGGGAAGGGAAAATGAAATAAATGAAATAGTAGCTAATGCAGCACTATGGTAGCATAGTTTAGTTTAAGCAAGATATTCACAGGCAAAAAGGAAATAAGCAGCACAACTAAATCAACAGTATACAAAATCATATTTATGGCAACACTAAGATATGGTTGTTCAGTTTTTAGGCGACATTCGTTCTATATGGCACACGTTGTGCTATTTTTAAATGTGAGAAACTGCCTGCGAAGGGTGTAGCTACGAAACCACCCTCGCAGGCCAGTCTAAGACAGTCTACCAAAATTTTTCAAACCGTAAACACGAATTTTCTCCGCAATCTTGTACACATTCTTTAATTATAATAAAGCACGGTAGTTAATTGAGTTTTTATTTGTTTGATACGAACATGAAAGCTAATGGTCGCCCACAACTCGCACAATTGTAGAGAGAGTTAATAACAAATGCAATGAAAAGAAATACCAATCAAAAGATATTGGAGTGACAGAAATAGACATAATCAGAAACTACACAATAAGAGAATAACTAGTTGAATCTAGAATCCATAGAAATGAGAAACAAGTTAAAATAGTTTAGACAATAATGAATAAGCGAAGGCCAGTCAAACGTATATGAGAATTGAGAGTTCAATGAAGCTTAATAAGGGGAAGACCCAGGATAACATGGAACAACGAAGTAATTAATGGCTATTTTGCAGAAGTGAGAAGTGGCTTAGTCATCGACATACATACGGAGTCATGAGAGTGAGTAGACAGTGCTGCACCTGCACCGCTGACTTGGGATTACAATCCTGTAGTTTTGCTGATTTGAATCAGTCACTTAGTCCGAAGATTTAATTCACTGACTAGGCTCCCTTATGACCTTACCACCTGTAGTACGTAATTAATGCTCTATAGCAGTGATTCCCAAAGTTAAGAATATTACACATGTTTTTCTACATATACCCATCTTCAGAGGGTCCTTTGAAATTTTTAAGTGAACATGGTGTCAAAAAGTTTGAGAAACACTAGTCTGTGGTATCCTGATGGGGCGAAATCTGAAATTTTATTGAGCTTTATGCAAAATATGTACAACGCAATGGTGTACAGATTTTACAATTTAATATTGTTGGTGTTGGGATTAATTATGACTAGCATTTTATAACTATAGATTATGGTAATCAATCCCTATTCAATAAGTTTCAGTGTCCTATAAAGTATTTTTATTAAATTGCATATATTGTATGTTCCTCTGCGTAATGTTTCCTAAAAGCTCTCATAATTTCAATACATAATTCGCATCATTAGTAAAATGATGCTACCCTTAATTATAAAAATACAACATATTGAGATATTATATAATATTTTCCCATATTTCACGTTAAATATTACATAATCTTCATCCTGAATGTGGTTTCCCTTAAATAAGTAATGATTTTTAAATTTAGTAATTATATTGCAACATCCACAACTACTGCCAAGATGAATAACGCCGATGAAAGTTTTCCGCCATGCATTTGATAAATAGTGCTTTTTAATTATAAAGCCAAATTAATTACAGCATGACAGATAATTTATTATCCATAGTAAACAAACTGAATTTTATTCAGAGTTTATATAATTTAATATTAATTATCGGTTAATAGAATGATTACTTCTTAATGCATGTTTGAATAATATATGCAATAATGTGTGTTACGTTTTTTTTTCTCATCTTGCAATATATTGTAACTAAATAAATAAAAATCAAGTGTCATATACCTAAGGTGACCATTTTTTTTTAGCAATATAAAAGACATATCGAAGAAAATAAAAAATACCTTATAAAAGTTTATAACATTTATTACTAAGATAGTAAGTAGCATACAAGAGCCGATTCACGCTTTAAAAAGTCATAACATTCTATACAGTTAATTTGAAAGTGTTTGACGGAAATCCGCAACTGTAAATAAAGGACTGTCCTCTTAAAAAAGGTCATCGTACATATACCTAATATCTATTTAAATTCGTTTTTAAACTTATTTATTTTAACATATCGAAGCTATCTGTAAATCCGCATCTAAAATGCTTGGTTTCATAATTAGATCATCTAAGTATTGCAGCACAGCAAGTGTGTTAATGACATTGTATTTTTCTTATGTTGTCAGTAAACTTGAATACGCGAGCATTGTGTGGTCACCATACTACACTACCCAAATTCTAGCTATAGAGAGAATTCAGCGACCATTTTTAAAATTTCTTTCATCAATGGCAAAGTTGACTGTAGTGAGTTATTAGCATCTGTTAATTTCTATGTTTCTTGCTTAGCTGCGAGGGACCAACACACATTTTATGTTAAGCACGCTAGGACGAACTTGTTTAGGAACTCGCCTATAACCAGAATTTTTAATAGAGCCAATAGATTGTACGGTGATACACTTTGTTTAACTGTGATACATCGCAAATAGCTTTTTATATATTCTTATTCTCTATATTCTCTATATATTTTTTTATTATTTAGTATATAGTTATTATATTATAATATTATGTAATATCTTGTTGTTGTCCTGTAATTGGAATTTTATTTTTCTGTTGGGCAATAAATACATTTATTTATTTATTTATTTAAAAGATACCAATGGTAAAATCGATTTTATAGTACGAGCTCTATGTAAAATAGAGAAGATTTCAATAAACAGCTATGGTAAAATATAACATATATTAGCTCTATTCACATATGCTGGAATCAAACGGGACCGAACAAAAGTAAATATAAGTTTAAATTGCTTTGAGACCCGTACGTTAACAATGTAAAAGCAAATGGTTTGTTAGTTAGTACTGTAGCATTGGAACTAATTTCGATATAATATAACGGATTTCTACAGGTGTACAGACTATACAGCGTGAGTATAAATTCACGCATTTCGTTTCTAGTACATTATATAGGAGGACGGACATTCATTGAGTCCAGGAAAAATTGTATTTTGCTCTTTACCTATATCTAAACTATTTTATACTCACTGTGTATATTACATATATATTTGTCCTACATCTACATATGGAAGTAATCCATATTTTACATATCACATGTGCATATTTTATTTTACTGTTTTTTCCTTCTATAAGTGTTTATCAAAATGTCTACAGTAGCATACACTGATAATGGTTGCAAAAAGTGGCATATAAAATATTTAAAATTAAAATAAAGTCTATACAAATAATAATAATGTTTTATTAACGAACAAAAATCCATATAAATATGCGATATGCTATTATATATTACACATCGCCAAAACTGTTATAATAATAATAATGATTTATTTACGGAATAAAATCCATATAATACAATAATCATTATTACTTCATACATTATTTTCTATGGCTGAAACTTTTAAAACGTCGATTTCCCGAACATGACATGTCAACTATATGAATGCAACATTAACGTATACTGAATAACAAATAATGGATGCATTTACTTACGAGCATCCGCTATTAGAAAACATATTTTCCAGTATTTTCCGCACATCACTGTCCGTGCTTTGTTATTTATGGATGAATAAATCGCAGGAGTTTCTATATTAATCTCACCGGTACAAATTGTGCATAAACTTCAACATGAAATGAGTTTTACTTCTGAATATATGGAGCTTTTATCAAAATTACATATCTACCTGCCAGTTCCGAGGCTTCTTTGCTGAAAATGCGTGTTCGAGATTTTACTGCTACGGACGTAATAATGAAGTAGTGCAATGTGATGTCACAATATATTCATACATATTTAAAATAATCAAATATTGTTTCCGAGAACAGTATATTGTTTTTAATATTAATATATCCAGGACTAGCTTAAGAGGGAGTGACGAACGAGGAGGGGGATCAAACTACCCGGTGGTATGTACACATTATATACAGTAAAGTTTTGTTTCTATTAGTAAAAATAATTCAACAATATGTAATTTATTTCCCGATGTAGAATTATATTTTTTAATATTAATATATCCAGGACTAGCTAAAGAGAGAGTGACGGACGAGGAGGAGGATCAAACTACCCGGTGGTATGTACACATTATATAAATTAACGTTTTGTGTCTATTAGTAAAAATAATTCAACAATGTGTAATTTATTTCTATTACACGTATTATAAATAAATAATATGTTAGTCCCCTCAATTACATATATTTACATACGAGGTACGTATATCGTTCGTCTAAAAAGTACAATTGTATAATTGTATGCTCATTTTATACTTATATTATTATTCGACGGAACATATATTAAAATGCGCGTTGTAACGTCTCATTTTATTCTAAATAGAACCTCGTATGTTAGTAAATATTGCATTTGACACGCAAATAATGATGTATATGTTGTAGACGAAATATAAAAGTAGGCTTTTTGTAAAACGTCTATTCTTTTAGTAAAGCCCTGGTTTTCTAGAAAGCGGTGCCGCTGTTTTTGACGTTGTTTTGAGGTAATAAAAAAGTTACTTGTAGGGTCACCGGGTAGTGTCCTCTATGGAATAATATTATAATAAGATCGAAATCTAGATATGTAGATTGCTAATAGGTGGATTCACACTTATATATGTTTTACTTGTATGTAAATACATATGGTAACTCGAAGAGCAGTAAACCTAAATGTAATGAGAAAGAGTTATGGATTACAAATTATCGCTTTTATCGATACCGCTTCCTAGGAATCCAGGACTAGGACTAGGTGACTAGTGGCTAGAGGATCGTAAAATCACATCTATTGTCGTGATATTTTATAAAATGACTAAAATGTTTCATACTACGGCAAATATTCATAACGATCACTCAAATATCGCATAATAGATCTTAAATGCTCATGCACTAACGACCTTATTAATATTATTACTAATAGCTATTGAATGTCTCTATAAGTATAATTAGCTATATACAACAATACATATTATAATAGTATTATCTCTTGAAAATTAGTATGTCTCTCGTATTTTGTAACCTAAACAACAGCCATAAATTTTCTGCGTCTCTTTGTACTCTGAAAATTGTATATAAGATTATTTCACTCGATCTGATGTTAATTCTAAATTTTAGAACCTTAGAGGATATAAAATAGTGGTACTGGGAATACTGACAGATTTTAAATGGCGCCATGAGATCTCTAATAACAAGCGCTTTTACAGTTTTCATGACAAAAGTTTTAGCAATTTCTCTGAGTATGTCACTTTATCCATGCCAGTAGCGTGACCTATAACATTTATGGGACCTTGGTGAATATATGGGCATATTATGTAAGGTGAAAATATTTGCGCGCAATTTATCGAATACAGAGCGCCTGGGTGTGTAATCATAGTCGTTATACGAGCACACCGGCATTCAGTGGAATATCGAACTCTAATAATATCACAAATATTGTATTACATGTATGGTGTTGACGTCATCCGAGGTCCCAGTAGAGAAATTCATGACAAGCGATTCCAAGTACTATATATTCGATGAAAGGGACATGCATAGTGATTTATTTCTGTCCCTCTTACAAAGATCGGGATGATAAATTTAATAAAATAATTTTAAAATGTTTTAAATATATAAATATTCAAGAAATTGAATGAATTTTGCATACAGTAAAATAAAAACGAAGACAATGTTATGAAGCCGACAGATCTTTGTTTATGGCATTTGTGCTGTCAGTGTATATCCCAACAAATAATTGTATTACTGACAGTTTTGTTCGACAAATGGGGACAAAAGAAACACAATAGTATTATAGTTAGGTCTATTGTTATCTTAGAAGTTGTAATCGTATAGTATAGAAGAAGAAGAATGAGGTCGATTCTAATGTTAACAGTTTTCTCCGAGTTCGTAAGTAAACAGCTGCTATGTGGTATTGTTTGATCAGCTGATTGCATTAACATTACACGATTTCAGTCACTTCTACAACAATGTGTGATTGTTAATGTACTTTTAAGGTATAAATAGCAAAGCCTTGGGTATATAAGGCACCTTACACGGTCAATAATACTGTCAGTCCTAGTACTGTCAGTATTTACTTCAAGATTCTTTTATATTTATCAAGTAATCAATTATCCGGATAAACATCAGTATTCTCTTCATTCCATCATTACTATACCTTACGCGATAAGTAATATTGGCAATATTTTAGAATAATGAATATTTTAAACATGTTATCGTACAGTAATACTGTCATATTCTAAAATATTGACAGTATTATTGATCGTGTAAGGTGCCTTTACGGTCATATATATGATGAAAAAATAAATGTTATGCAAACAGATCCCCTACTAAATATAGTTCAATTTCTTCTATCAGATAGAGTATGCGCCGGCTTGAATCGCTTATATTATAATACAGTATGATAATATTTTGAGAGGAAAAGTATACAAATAGTCACGCTGTCTCAAAGACGAATTAGTTGATTATATACTGTCGGACGACGGGAATTTCACCTGATCCATATACAAAAGCAAAGTCAAGGTTTTGAAGCCCACCAACTTGTCATTTAAGACAGTTTAGTTTTAGTTTACTTTTATTACTGTTTTTAATACGTTAGTCAAAAAAATACCTAGATTTGGCATGACAACCCAAAAAATACAAAACCCTCCAATATACAATGCTCATCAAAAACAACAAGCAAAAAATATATACCTACATAAAATGTATGTAATGTAATGCAATAAATTTATAAAATAAAAATAAAAGTAACAATCAGCAAAATATACAAATACGTTAGTAACTGTATTTATTAACATTAGATTTACCGTATGTATATGCGATGACTTGTTAATTCAGATAACCCGGCGCCTCCACCAATATGTCGCTGATATAGGAAGTGTAGTCTGAGCTAAGGTATCGGTATGTGTGTATGTATGTATATATGTATATATATATATATATATATATATATATATATATATATATATATATATATATATATATATATATATATATATAGGCTTAATACTAGTATTACCCGGGCATCGCCATGGTAGAATCTATACTCGGCCAGGTAGACGAAGAAGCAAAAGAGAGTTTTTCCTGAAGCATGGGTATTTATACGTATATCGAGCATAGATGAACGGGAGCGCAGTTGCCACTTACGGAAAATATACTTATTTGCAGACAGTCGTTAAGTGTATATTAAGGATGACAAAAAGTACTCAGGCCAGAATAAATATAACTTTCAACTGCACATCGACAACGTGTAAGGTTTTTCAAATTTATTTATGATATGGAAATATACCAATCAATATTTGACTATCTGATATCTTTCTGAGTTTTCATTTAAAATAATAGAGTAATACATGTAACGATTACCACAACTAATCACAGATAGAATAAATAAATAGCGTTACTTTATATAACATAATAACAGTTTCCGCAGCATTAAAGTTAAAAATGCACACATGATTTTAGATAGAAGTGCACTTCGCAGTCGAGAGCACTCCACTTGAATGTAAAAATTTATAGTAATGCAGATCACACACTTACGAATTGAAATTGTGAGACATTATCGTGGTGAGTGGTGGCCATAAATTTGCACTTCATTTGCACAGCTTTTTGTGTGTGTTTTACTACGACTTCATTAAGTATAACAGGTTTTGTCGACACATAATATACGAAAAAAAAAGCTGCTTCAATTAAATCAGGATAGTACATCAACATTATCAATCAGCTTGTGTGAAACAATGTTTGATAATAGCACTAATAAATAATAATCCTAGTTAGCTATGAGTATATTAGTATGGCTATGATCAGGGCTGTAACTAGGTAGGGGCAACAAGGGTACGTGCCCAGACCCCAGACGGAAAGAGGGCCCTAAAAAGGTCAGAGAAAGAACAATCGAATTATATTAAAAAAAACTGTAGGCATGTCAACTACTACAAGAGGGCCCTAAAAAGGTCAGAGAAAAATCGAACCAAATCGTATTATATTAAAAAAAACTGTCAACTACTTTTTGGGAACCTGTCTTGTCAAGGGCTGATTAGAATAATGAAATTTGCAACTCCCCTAGATATATTACAGACCAGTAGCATTATTTAATTCATTATATTTAGTATAGGGGGGCTAGTGATGAGGTCTTACCCCCAAAAAGCTAGTTACGGCCCTGGGTATGACCATAGTTAGATACAATTATATATTTTAGACTGATGTTACGGCCATAATAGACGTTTTTAAAGACGAAATTTGACTTGCAAATTTCATTACATTACTATGAAATTTGCAAGTCAAATTTCGTGTTTAAACACGTCTATTAAGGTCGCTTCAATTAAATTTTGTTCTTTCTTTGAAATATTGATACAAATACAAAATATTCGGATTTAAAATATTAGGTTATAAATTTCTTAAAATTCGCGAAAATAAGTAGACATTTTTATACGAATAATTTTTATATAGAAATAACCGATTTTTTTCTAATGATATTCATTTCGGTATTAATAGACGTCGATGATACTAATTTGTAACTTCTGTTGACCTCGTTTATAAAGACGAGAAATATTTCATAACTTATATTAGAAACGCATTGTATATATTAGGCCGCTTAAGTCCTTCAGACAAATTCGAAAAGAACTTCGATCCTCATTCGTACATCAACTATGGGAATGAAAATTCATATTAAAAATGGCTCGAAAAGAGTAGATATGCAAAGAATATGTTAGAGTTTGAAATAATTAAAAACAATATTTTGATTGATATTGTTTTTAATTATTTCAAATTCTAACATAGTGTTTGCATATCTACTCTTAGCGAGCCATTTTTATATGAATTTTCATTCCCATAGTTGATATACGAATAAGAATAGAAGTTCTTTTCGAATTTGTCTGAAGGACGACACAATTAAATTCCGAAATGAAGTCAACGGTGTGCTATAAGTCTCAACAATGGACTTTCATATGAGCCTGTTAGAATGAAAGTGGTGTAAGTCACATTTGAATTGGTTTGAAAAGGAGAAGATTTTGCATTTGGTATTATGTAAATCAATGTATGCAGTTTTATTTATGAATAAATTGACTTTAAGTCTGTAACTGTACACGTCGATTTACATAAATACCAAACGCAGAATCTTATCCTTTTCAAAACAATTCAAATGTGACTTACACCAATTGTATTCTCACATGTTCATATAACAGTTAATATAAAACAGGTCAAGCAAATTGGATAATATTAGAATAAAATATTGTACTAAACAGACGAAATAAAATCGAAAATTTCAAAAGAATAGCAAAAGAAATATTGCTTACGAATCAACTAAAATCAAGAAATGAAAAACTAAAAATGAGACCTTTAACGTCCCTGGTGTTAACAACCATCCAGAGAATGGCCACCGAAACCAGAAATAAATTCCAAATATTTTTTTCATTTAAGTTTTCTTTCTGTGATGTGTAATAAGTAAATATATCTTCTTTATCTTTACATGGCACCGCAATAATTATCACTGTTGATCAATAGCTTTAATTAATTTACTCTGTAAATGCAATACGTTACTTTTTTTCTCAATAAAATGCGCATATAAATATCTTGTTGGCTATCTAATTAAAACTGGGATTATTCTCATGAGGCACAGAGAATAATGCAATAAGCTAGCGCTTCTTTTCAGAAAGTGTTAACAATTCTCATTGAAATTTTACGTGCCGACACGTTCAATTTCCACTGGGAATTGCTTCGTTCTTAATGTTCAGCATTTATTTTGGCCTTATTCGTTTGTTCCGATTTGTTTTTGTGTGCAATTTTATTTATTTTTGTAATACACCAAGCAAACTTTATGTAAATAAAAACCTTACGCGTCCTACTTTATAAGTAACAGAGAAAATAACGGAAAATCTCAAATATAAAGAAAATCAGGACACATATTGGACATATTTATAACATGAGTGAAAAATATTCATGAGGCGAGTGCTCGAAATCGTAATAAGGTTATATGACAAAGTAATGTAACTTTCTCTCTAGAGTAGAAGTTACATTACTTAGTATATATCCACTCGAGATATTATGTGAATTAATCCTCACTAGCTGAGCTGCACTAATGAGAACATGCTATGGGGGGATTCACACTTAATACATATAAATTCTATACCTTTTCTTAATTCTTAAGTCTAATTATTATGATACACATATGTGAATATAATGGGATAGTTCCACTTAACGATTTTCATTTTCTGCATGCTGATTTCCGATAATATGATATAATAACCGGGCTTATTCCCAAACTAATGAGTTAAATTCCCGATTTGATTAAATTGTAAAATGAATTAAACTAGCAATACTAATCTAGTTTTCCGGGCAATAATAAATGCATTTGCAGTAATTTTATACTAAAATATTAGAATTACGCACTATTATAATTTATGATTTGTGAAATTATTTATTTCATTTTGTTATTTCAAGTTTGTTCACAATAGAGATAAAAACAAAAAGAGAATTTCTCAAAAATGTCTGGGACTTGACCACGTCTCCGGCTATCGCGGCCGTCGCGCTACCAACTGCGCCACGGGGCAGAAGGTGAAATTTTTGAATAGCTATTTCCTCTCGGATAATGTTCAATCTAATTTATAGTGAAGTACTTCTTGCCGTATCCGGCTATCTTGAATGAAACTCTTTAATAGTTAAAGCGTAATGAAGATGGATGGACAACTAAGTCGAATGCAGGAAGACGGTGTTATAAGAGTATACTAGATATTTAGAAATAACAGATGACTGAGGGAGACATGACAAGAGGGAATAAGAGAAATATACCTTAAGGAAATCAAGAAGACAACATCAGATTGAAGGAAATTAAAAGAAATATGCAAAGCAGTGACATTTAATTTGAGTTGCCAAATGGTAGAAAGGCATATTCCCAATATCCTGTTTATATTTGTAAATATCCAAATTGTGCAACGTCGATATAAATTTGCATGCACTTTTGAACTCTATATGATAATTTAATCCAGTTTATAAACAAAATTTAAAAAACAAACAAAAAACAACCTTTATTAGGTATAACCAAAATCACCGCAACAACAATACCCCCAAATGAAATAAAATATACAAATAAAAATACAAAAAAGTAAAAATACATAATCCCGTATATAAAATAGTTCAAATTTCGATTAATATTAATCTTTTGAGATCTAAATAAGTAGAGACAAAATACGCAGAGGGAAAGGTGATCTTACATATAAGGATACATACTCAAATACTGTGGAAACGAAAAACATAAGAGCCACAGCCGAAATAGGCGTGCTAATCAGTGATAAACTAACAAAATATAGAAGACACAACACCAACAAAACCAAGGATTGACATATTCTATGAGCAACTAAGGTCGAAATCGACAAAACACATAACGAGCAAAAACACCTAATCATGGGGAATCTGAAATCCAGAATTGGTGACACAATCGTAGATGGTGTAAAGCGCTTCAATGAAGAACACGCCAATAATAGCGGAGAAACCCTCACATTCTCATTCTTCGTACAAAACGAGATGAGAATAAGCAACACATACCTCATTCGCAAGCCACAATACAAGATAAACTGGTGTAATACACGAGGACACTCATCCACAATTAATTAGATAATCTCGAATAGGGTAGTACACCCGACCCGACATCAGCGAACGTTGGATCATGGCCAAACTACTTCTCACACACAACTGAAAAAGAAGCCGCCTATCCGTAGACACATTGAACATCGAATCTCTAAATGAACCCACTGTTAAGAAATACGAAAAAAAGATTGAGGCAATAGATCAGAGAACGTCTAACTCTGAACCAGGACAACGTGGAAACCAATTGGGAAAAAGTAAAACTTCAAATGGAAGGAGTATAAACAAAAAAAATACACCATGGTTTACGTCGGAAGGAAAACAAATGGCAAGAGAAAAACGAGAATCCTATCTGATTTAACTAAATAAAAGAACACCAGAAGAGTGGCTACGATACCGAGAAACAAGGAATTTAGAAATAAGAAGAATAAAGACCGAATACTAGAAAATCTTCACTGCGGAACATGACCTTTACGGCAGCCAAATGAAGTTATGGGGAATATGACGAAGAAAACGCAATGTTAACAAATTTGTAACAACAAAAATTATACCGGAAAAAGTATAAATAAACCGCTTCAAATAGATGTTCGAAGAAGATGAGACCAACACCAGGAAGCGCTACCGATGGCAGAAACAACTACCTGCACGAACCAAGGATGGTAGAAACATACAATAAGGAACTAAAAAAAAACGAAAAGGCCAGGGATCTGCCAACTGAGCAATACAGAGGTAAACTAGCCAGCCAACTAGCCAGCCTTTATCAGAAGATCCTAAATGGGACAACTATACGATGAAACTAGAAGAAAAGCGTCACGATTCTTGTATTCAAAAAAAAAGATGACTAAAGCAATTAGGAAACTACAGAGGAATAATCTAAGTACTGTGATGAACCTATTCACGAAAATCATAAGCAGTATCATCTCAGAATACATACCCATTTGGGAACAACAACAGGGTTTTCGGAAAAATAGATACCACCAATGCCATATTCGTTATTCGACCAGAAAGTCCAGAAATCAATCGATTACAATAAACCAAAGCATATGTGCTTCACAGATTTAACCAAAGCGTTGGCTGAAGTGAGGTTAAATGACATCACAACCATACTGAGGCAGGGCAATACTCCGGAAGAAATTGTCAGAACTATCAAAAATATGAATACCAACACAACAACTAGCAGCTTGTTATCAACCGCTTCAACCTAATTCTGAACAAAATAATAGATTGCGTCAAAAAAACGCGAGGCATGCATTCAGAACTAATGTAGTAGAATTAACAATACTGTGCTACGCAGATGATGCAGTAATTATCTTTGAGTCCTAAGATGAACTACAAAGGTTACTGCATCAATTTTACTTAACATCAAAACGTTACAACATGACGATTGCGGTACAAAAGACAAAATCACTGGTTGTGGCAAAAGAACCCATTAGATGCAAACTAGCTATTAACAACAAAATAATAGAGCAGGCGATGTCCTTTAGGTGCTTATGAGTAGAAATAACCGCCGATCAAGACAGGAGGTCCGAAGTAAAGAAGCAGACCAACAAATCATCTAGTATAGCAGGGTGCTTGAAAGTACCGGTTCCTAAAACGAGAAGGAGACCCGAATATGTAATATGCGAAACTCACACATGCCACAGAAATCAGAGCAAACAGCAACAGAACCAAGAGCATAATCCGAACGGCAGAAATGAGAACGCTCTAAACTATCACCGGGCACACAATACGCGACAGAGTACACAGCCAAGAAATAAGAAACAACCCCTTTCGATTTTTGTCAATTTTGTCAATTTTCGCAATTTTTTTTGACTTTCGCTTTAAAATTTGCATCTATATTATAACGGACATAAGAAAGAATATTTTGTGAGTTTAAGTTGTTTCAGCCTGCTCGTTTCTCAGTTATGACTCTAAGAAATTTTTTTTACTGAAAAAGATAAAAATTTTGGCATAAACTAAAAAGTTAGCATTGAAAACTGCTAAAATTTGCCTCCAATTTTAAAAATAATGTCGAAAATAATTATGCAAAATGTCTATATTATAACGGAAATAAGAAACAATATTTTGTGAGTTTAAGTTGTTTCAGCCTGCTCGTTTCTCAGTTATGAAATTGAATTTTTTTTTACTGAAAAAGATAGAAATTTTGGCATAAACTAAAAAAGTTAGCATTGAAAATTGCTAAAATTTGCCTCCGATTTTAAAAATAATGTCGAAAATAATTATGCAAAAATTCTATATTATAACGGACATAAGTTTCAGTTGTTTCAGGTTGCTGGTTTCTCAGTTATGACACTAAGATTTTTTTTTACTGAAAAAGATTGAAATTTTGGACTAAACTAAAAAAGTTATCGTTGAAAATTGATAAAATTTGCATCCGATTTTAAAAATAACGTCGAAAATAATAATGTAAAATTTGAAACAAAAAAATGTAGGGCTGAAAAGTTCAAAATTAAATTTTTGTCAATTTTCTAATTTTTTTCGACTTGCTTTAATGGATTTATTGAACCAAAGTGGAGAGTACATGGGTCAATAGATCTTAAAAATTCTTACTTGTTCCTGAAGTGGCTTGGAATTCATGGCATCATGACATCCTAGTTTAAACCCATTTGGAAGAACAGTTAAGAATTATGGCACTATAATGCATATGGCTGGTTTTTTTTACTTCACCGATAAAAAATGGTCTATGGAACCGTATTCTATCTCTAGGTCAAAAATCTTGTGTAGCTAAAGTTCAATGGTTTCTCGACCAGGAGCATCAGTAGTTGAGCAATAACCCGCTAGATTTTATGTGGTTGCACCGGGAGCCGTGTAGTACAATTTTCTTTTCTTCTGCGCAACGAGGAAATTTTTTTTGGTAACATATTGGTAACTGCTGGATTGTTTCCAAGTTGGTGCAATTTTGTCATGTTAGGTAGAGCATGTGTTTGGCGTCCGTCGGCTGTCCCGCTTGTCAGTTTTCATTTAATTGTGATCACTTGTACTCTTTTTTGCTTATACCGTGTGGATATTGATATTCTATTATCATTCTAGCGACAATGCCTCTAAACGTATTAACGATAATTTTACCCTGACATATATTAAATAACACACGCTATGCTTTCAAGGGCCAACATAAAAACCCCACTAGAGTTTCCCCTACACTTAAATACCCGCCTCATATTTTCGTAGTATGACGTTGCAGAAGATTCTCAAATCCTGCGCTGCAATGTACCATATTCTAGTCATATCATGGCGCGGTTGAAGGAAAATAACGTTTACCACCGATACCCTAATACGAAAAACTTACTAGATTTTGCCAGGTTGATTGAAAATGACGTTCAGCTCCAATTAGTCGCTAAATATTGCATGTTATCAGCGGACTCAATTTTCATAAATTTAATAACAATAATTTAATTTGCACCGGTGAATAACATTACGTTTTAAACTCGTCAATAAATATATGTCCAAATTACAACTGCAAAGATTTTCTATCTTTACTCCCATGGCATATTAAACACGTCCCAAACTTTCAACAAATATAACTCCAAAAGCACTTGAAAAGTAATGCTTGAAGTTTAGACACAATATCGTCCGCATATGAGAATTGTTTTATGTAGTTATATTCTATTATAAAGCAAGAAGTTAATTTAATTAATACTATGAACAGAATTTAAAAAAAATATCAGTCATTTTATAAATTAAAAATCTATCGAAATTAGAATATTTCGTCTACTGAGTGATAATTAATTTTAAAGCCTAAATAAATTTTGTTTAACGTATGTTGTATGTTGCAAAATGTAACTACCGTATGTTAGTTACATTTTGCAACTAGTTTCATCTATGCCCACATCATTTTCAGCTCATCCGGTGAATAAGAAATATTAGATGATCGCTCCTTATACTTACAACTAAGTACAGCATTTTAGGGGTTTCCTAAACGAAAAATGGACGTCTTTCTGTAGAAACTAACCAATCCACAACATATGTTTGTTTAAAACATATATAAGTGTGAACCCACCTCTTAGCAATCTACATATCTATATTTCGATCTTATTAGATCTCGTCAGTGTACCTCAGCTAGTGAGGATGAATTCACACAATATCTCGAGTGGTTATATACAAAAATAGTACAACTAACCCTCGAAGAGGGAAGTTAAACGCGGGACCATATGGGTGTGCATTGCTAATTGATGTGGTGCCGCCAGATGGCGTTTAACTTCCCTCTTCGAGGGTTAGTTGTACTATATATGTTTGTTTCTTTGAATTTTATACTTAAATTAATAATTTAACTTAACGAAATAAAAAAAATTGGCTCTAGAAATCCAAAATTAACCTGAGATGAATAGAGAATTTTTAATTTATATAAATAATAATAATAATAATAATATTAATAATAAAGTGTCTTTATTTCCTTTGCAATTACAATTTAACAGTTTGAATCTTTATAATTTTTTTATATATATATATATATATCTGTGTTCTTAACTTTAACATTAGGTGGATTGGTTCCTTTCTGTAGAAAGGCATCCAAATATCATTGATTGCAGAGAATTGACTAAAATCAGATCAAGCTAGAGCAATATTCCAAAAAAACGTCAATACTATTCATCGAGTTAAGAGCTAAAAAATAGTCACATTTAGACAATACATAGCAAGACATTATTGATCGAGGTTAGAGCTAAAGAAGTAAATATTATAATTAATCTCTCTTTATTGTCTCTTAGTCGTATCAAGGCTGGATACATTAAATCATAAAAGCCAACCCAGCTAAACATACTGAATATATCGTTCGTACAAATTAACTGTAGATAAGTCTACTGTGCACATATTTTACAGAACTGAGTTTAAGTATGTTTTAATATTAAATAAAAAATAAGTTTTAAAGAAAAACACCAGTTGGCTAATATATGTAAACTAACTTTAAGTTGCAACCGTGGCTTAGTCTTCCAGTTGTAGAATAAAAGCTGATCGCAATTAAATATTCAATTTCTTTCAAAGCACATCCTCGGTTGCTCCGCAAAAAAAGTTTCCCAACCCTTTTTGCTGATAAATGGAAATACTGGACCTTCGTTCTCTCACAACCCCTTGCCGTCGGAAAAACTTTGCGGTCGATAACGAATAAACATTTTACGCTGCTTAAAACATGCATGATGATTTACAAGCATACTCTTATTGCATTATTCTTTCATCTAGCGCGTACAACCTCCATTCCGATTTCTTAACATAGTATATTCAAATCGCTTCTATGTAAGTGAGATTGTACTCGAAAGTCTCGCCTTGCAGCGCGCGAAAAATACAACGAAATTCATAATTCACAAAGTTTTGTGACGCTTATCTGAATATCCATATGAAAATGGGATTGCCAAACCTCGACGGTAAGGTTTCTGCACAGCCAGCCCGGTCTTTTCTATATTTGGAATGAATCCAAGACCACAAAACAACAAAAGTAACTGCCGGATTCACGGGAACGATCCACCGGAATTTATGGGCACGCAGTGAAATGGAGCATAACTTTAAGTGTCCAAGTTCACCCAGTTATTTCACCCTAATTGTTTTATCTTTGTCAACCTTTTGGTTATCGCCGGAAATGTTAAATATGCATAAATAATAGTTTGTTGTTATATTTTCCGACAGAGATATATTACTTTTGACATTGAGTTTAATCACCGATAATATACATAAAAAATACGCTTTTCTTAACTGTACGAACTTTATTTTAGATCATTGACTAAAATGAGAGCAAGCTTGAGGAAATAAGTATATATAGTAGTAAGTATAAATAAGTAAATAAGTAAGATAGTTGTATATGTATAAAAGTAAATAATTAAAATATTTGAAGTAAAAAAAGACCTTTATTTGGCATATCAGCCCAACCCTTCCCTTTACAAATTCCAGCCGCAAAAAAAACATTACTTTCACAGAAAGAACTAAAAATTTGAAGTATTTTAGGAAACTTCATGACCGAAATTCGGTATAATTTCAGAGAATTAACTAAAATCAGAGCAAGGTTGAGGAATATATAAAATATTTATAAATAAATATATTCTAAATAGTGTAAGTAAGTACACAATGAAAACAAGTATTTTTAATAAATTAGTTCATTTAATAATTGTTAAAATTGCCATGTTGTATTTTCGTCTCGTATGTAGTACTATGTATTACACTTATATATTGTGATATAATTAATTCTCAATAATTTACATATAATACAATAAATATTTTAATTTCTGTGTGTGCTTGTCAAAGTAAATCTGTTGATTCGAAATAATTTCAAATATAACATAGAGATAATCCATCTTTATTTAGGTTATAAGCCTTTCCGCCGCAATTATAATATATATTCAAATATTACTGAAAAAATCTCTCTCCGGTGGGACTAGAACCCACGTCTCCGGCTATCTAGTCCCATTGGAGAGTTAATTTTTGTGCAATAATTAATCTAACCTTGATATATCTGGTGATTTTTCGGTCAGATAGCCATATTCGGCAAGAATTCTTTCACTATATTCAAATATTTATAAAAATTCGATCATTATAAAATAATGATATAGTGTGCAGAAAAGAAATATATAATACTGCGCCATAATTCTTATTGTACTTACCGTTTCGATAGCTTTTTCAAGTCGGAAAATCTCTTCCTGCAGCAGATGTAGCGTGCCAGTTTTTCCGCGATGTCTCGCGAACGCTGCGGCACACGCGCTGTGTATGCTGTTCACCCAGTTTTCAAGCTCCACCTGGAAATATATAACGAATACCAATTAAAAAAATATCAAACCGGAAATCTGCATTTACCCGCGCCCCAAGTTCCATAAGTTTTAACATAACATAGGCCCGGCCGCAACTTAATTACCATTTCGAAATTTATGCAAGTGCAATTATATGCTGGACGCGACGAGAAAATGAAATATTAATTCGTTGCAGAGATAGAACTCAGCCAATGATAAAAATACAATTCCGAAACAAAATGCAAATGACCGAGAGATTATCCTAAAATATAGTCGCGATCGCTCATTAATATTAATATTTCGCGACGAGGATGGAAAAGTGTCGACTTTACTTCACGACTCGGCGGCTGTTTTGCAGGAAAATGTCTTACTCTGAATATTGACAATGTTAATGAATAAATTAGGGCTGAATGAATGGCGATTGTGTGCACTGAAAGAAAGTCACAAATTGCACGGACGTTTGTGATTAAATTTAACCTGAGTGATATCTAATTATGTCCATGCAAATTTATGGATGATTCAGATTATATTTGTAGGATATTCATTTGGAGTTGTGTAACTCATTTAATTATAACTCTGACTTGTGTTATAACATAAATTAGTTGCAATTGCTTTTCGTATGTTCAATCTGAACTACATTCACCAAGCGCTCGTTACATGGCGGACTCACATGCATAGGTTGACGTTTGAAGTATGTCGTACATATATGAATCTATGCATATTTCAGGAAGTCTTCTTCTATACTGCCTGGGGTCACTTCTATCATGTTTGATTAGTTTTGTATGCAACATATTGCAAGCATAGCAATATGACATTCATATATATTTATATGCATAGTTGAGGGACTGAATAGAACAGTATGATTTGATTATATATACAATTCGTGAAATACGAGAATATAGAATATTTTTTATATATAGAAGCCAAGTCAATGTTTTGAAGTCGACAGACCTGTCATTTATTTTGGAATGCTTTCATTAGAAAATAACGAGTACTGGTTTGCCCGCCAGAGGTTCTAACTCGTTCCATGCGACAACAATACAATCTAGTATTGCGTGATAAAAATACCGAAATACCGGCGTTAAGATTTAATCCAGCACTGAATGCTCTACGCAAGATATATGTACTTGTAAACTTTTATATATAGTGCTCAGTTGTAATATGATTTGTGGTATAAGTCCAAGTAAATATCATGTTTGTGATTTTCAAGCATAACTTAAGAAGTAATCATTACATAAGCATTATATTCTAATGTATTAATTGTTATGTTATTCAATTGACTAATATGAATTAAATTCAAATTATTATTGAAACGACAATGCCCTAATACAACTTACATATACAGTTAAGCTGATATCATTACATTGTTATTGTATTAAAATTTAATTAATTTACTGTAATCCCGTTGTATACAACGAACATTTTTACGAGCTGCCATGCCATGCAAAGCAGCATAATTCTATTTTGTATGGCTCGCCCAAATTTAATCTCAAGTAATGAACTAACTAAAAAAGGGTACCTGACATGGAGCTTGGAAAAGATAAGCATCCCCAAAGGCCGTGCTGAGACAGAAAATGTAGTCCCGCTTAGGATGTTCGGGGATGGGTTGCATAATGGCGCCATCCACAATAATAAGATGTTTCGGTGCAGCCTCCACGGATCGTCCCTCACGCGAGTCGCAGGGATAAAACAGAAGCGTTGTTCCCTTGAGACACACCCAATAGCCCTTCCAGCCACGCTTCCTGGCCAATTCTATCTGGTGTTTCTTCCGCAGCAGCCATTTTTTCACGCTCAGAAATCTATAAAGAGACAAGTAAAATTGTTAGGGAGACGGCTAGTGGATTATATTATAAAATTTAATTCCCCCCACACAGAATACAACCCACACACACACTAGAGATAAATTATTTAATTAGAGGTATTAAATTAGCAGCGGAATTGCAGTGCGTTCATGTGAATTCCGACGAAACTTATTACATAAAATTATATAACCATTGCAAAATTATGCAATATTAAAATAATAACGTTATCAGCATTATGAGGTTTATATGAATAATATTAAAATATCAACCACAAACATTTTATTATGCATTACTTTTTTACAGCTGCATAATCTATATGTCTCGAAAAATGAGTTTAATTGGATTTAAAGTTTGTTTATGAATTATCCCGATTGAGGTGCTAATTTGATCATAAATTAAGCAAATTGTTACTATGATAAGTTATTCACAACAAGTTATGGGATTATGTAGATTTGATGCATATTGTTTGCAGCGAGCCCACTTGGCCGGGTGGAAGGGGTGACAGTAGTTATACAGTTAGATACAGTTAGTCCAAATTCCACTGATAACACTTTTGATTTCAAAGAAACAATTTGTAAGCGGTAGTCGCTATATTTATTAAAGCCTACCTACAACTTTTAGACTATGGCCCTGTCCGTTTGGCTACTACTAGTGACTAGTAGTGACAGTATGAGCGTGACGTCAGCATGTGTGACTACTAGTCACTAGTAGTAGCCAAACGGATAGGGCCCTTATAACTCTGGTTTCTTAGGACAGTGATGCCGTAATGGCAGGCGTTTTCAGTATATCGTCGCCTAAGCAACAACACCACACATCTAATTTTATTTTTGATTGACAGGAGAGAGAAAAATTGATTATAAAATGGTTATTTTACTCAAGTTAGACACATTTTTCAAAGATGCTGGTAAGATAGTGAAATAGGTTATTACCCTGTAACTTTTATAAACGTGATATATATTTATTACATAAACGTAATATAGTATGATCTAATCTGCTAAATTCAAATTATGTTCTACATAAAGATAGCAAAATGCAACAAATTCAATAAGTTTGATTTGTTAATTGAACATTAATTCCCCTAAAACACTTTTTTGCCTTCAATCATAATTGTTTTTTATTTCCCTCAAGCTGTTCGCCATTTAAGTAATTATTCTCGAATCAAGTACATTAAAAAATTAATGCCTTTGATTCTCAAGAGATTACTATGCCGACAGGCTTTAATGTAAAGTACAATTTTACAAGTTTTTTCTTCCATGCATCTAATATACGTTCTGAATAATCTAAAATAAAAGATAAATAATAATAACTAAAAATATTTTAGTTGTATGTCTGTCTTGATATGATATATAAACTAAACAATCATTTTTTTTTTTTATTAAAAATCATGTGTAATTATTGCCAAATATAACTATATGACTAGACTAGACTTTTAGTGGAAAGCTTTAAAGGATAGCTGCTGCGATTTTACTAATTTTCCTGTATATTGCACATTATCTTCATAGTACCTACACAAATAAACGCCCAAAATATCTCAGTCATTTTGTGTAGATGTTATATTGTTATATTGTTATATACATCAGACCATCTACAGGCACTGCGATCCCTTATTGAAAAAAGCGCAGAATATAATATCCCGCTACTCCTTGCCTTCGTGGATTACGAGAAGGCATTTGACTCAATTGAACTATGGGCCATTTGAGCAGAAACGGAAAATGCTCGAATTAATTCACGCTACACCAATCTTTTAAAGTTCATCTACAGAAATGCCACCCTCCAAGTACACGTAAGTGATGACATAACTACTGACAAAATACCTATAGGGAAGAGGGTCAGACAGGGGGACACAATATCACCGAAGCTGTTCACTCTGGCAATGGAGGATATTTTCAAAAAACTACCCTGGCAGACAAATGGCATCAATGTCGACGGAAACTATCTGAACCATCTACGATTCGCCGATGTTATCGTGTTGATCAGCAACGACTTAAAACAGTTAGAAACCATGTTAAAACAACTAAACGAGGCATCGAAATAAGTAGGCATGGAAATGAACTTAACAATAACAAAGATTATGAGTACGCAGAACAACAACGACACTATCGAAGATCCGGCCATAGAAAAGGTGAACGAATACATATATCTGAGACATAAGATCATGTTAGGTAAAGACAACAAGACGATTACTACATAGTTGGGCTGCGTTTGGCAAATTGGGCTACATACTAAAAAACAGAGAAATTCCCAATGGTTTAAAGTGGCAGGTGTATGAAAAATGCATCCTCCCGGTAACAACATACGGTTTAGAAACCATGGCACTCACCGAAAAAAGTGCCAACCGATTACGCACTACGCAACGAGCGATGGAACGTGCCATGTGAAGCGTAAGCTTGAGAGACAGAATTCGGAACGAATAGATTCGCAGAAGATCCGACGTGACAGATATCATGGCGCGAATTTCAGAACTCAAGTGGAGCTTGACAGGGCACGTTGCCAGGCAAGAATACTGTCGATATACACATCGTATAACGTCATGGCGACCAAGGGAAACAAAACGAGGAATCGGAAGATCTCAAAGGAGATGGTTGGACGACGTTAAAGAGATGGCAGGACGTGCCTCGTACCATCTAGCCCATTACAAAACATCGTGGAAAAATCTAAAGGAGGCCTACGTTCAGAAGTGGACAACAATGGGCTGAAAGGAAAAGAAGAAGTTATATTAAAGAAAACTTTTTATTTTTACGACTATCAGTCGCAGAGGTGCGATTCCTGACACCACGCGTTCGGAACGTTTTCGTTTAATAGCCGTTTTCGTTAATCACTCTGAGCTGTTACGGAGTTATTGATTCCTGTTCTATTTCCCGCATTCGATGCGCACAATTCTACTTAGGCCGTTACAACCGGCGGCCTACGACCGCAAGATATGAGCGATGCTGAACGTCACGGGGGCGACTAGCAATGCTAAACCATGCTAAATGAAAGCGACTTATAGCAAAGTCGTTTCCGCAAAACACGGACAATTCGCAGAGTTCGTTCAGTTATGGAATATCGGTTTATTATTTTTGTTTTGTTTTTCAAACCGAAATTTAATAATTTTACGAGCTCAAATCGAGAATTGTTCTATTTTGAGGAGCGACAACGAATACGTTTGGAACGGGTGCGATCAGGAATCCCACCCCAAGGCTTTCCGCTGGTAAAGGGAAACGTTCAGATGAGTGTAATCGTCTAGTATTTACCTGAACTTTTCAGAAAATCTCTAAAAAACTGAACGAAATTTCCTCCACGACCTGCCTAACTCCCCAATGCTCAGCTGAGACAGGCGGCGCCTCTAACCAGGAAGCTTTTTTAACAGATACTTATATACATTTTTCAGTATGGATGGCACTCGGGAAAACCGAAAACATATTAGGCGGTTAATGGCAGAGTGGGCCATCCCACATTTTTGTCCAAAACTATGTAACTCGAATTTAGGAAAGTATGTCAATACTATCAATGTCAGAGTTGTCCGAGTGTGGTTTATTCAACGCTCAAGCGATGCCAGCCCAAAGCAATTCGGGGATAGAGGATGACAAACGTGAAACGCTTTTGATACAGTGGGCTATAGTGGGTCATGTTTCATAGACCGCTTTGGCATATAGAGGACCCGAAAAAATAGAATCATGTCTTATGTATTATTTTAAGAAGTATGCCACACAAAATATTACAATGTACTTTGACACATATGGAGGCTAGAATAAGAATATTAAAATGTCCTTGTTTTGCCAATGGTTCAGTCAAAACATTTAAAAATAACGAGAATCAGACACAATATTTGGTTAGCGGACTTTCGTTTCTAGCTTGTGACTCTGATATTGGCATGATTGAAAAAAACAAACGGTTTTGCCCTATTATTTTTATTCCTGGTGTTTGAATGTACTACAATGAAAGGTTTCTTTTTTTGCTGTTCTTATGACAAGAGCAAAAAAGAAACCTTTCATTGTAGGGGACATAACGTTAGTAGATTTTGGTCCTATCAAGGGGTTTATGAAACAATATGTTACAAACACAAAGATGAGGATGTCGAACAACAAAGTCGAGTGGCTAAAAATACTTTCTATAAAACACGAGCTAGATTAACTGTTTATGCCTCATTATTACTATGGTTACAACTAGTTTCACAGTTTTGAATCTGTAGATGTAAGAAAAAGAAATAAACCTCTTCTGTACTAAACAGGCTACCAATTAGGTATAATAGACACGAGACAACTATAGAGAAGAAAAAAGATTTAATAACATTAATGAAATTTATTCCTCCAATTTTTTATTTGTTTTATTCTTCACTAAAATTTTCTGATGGTGGTACTACATCATTCATCTCGAAGAAGATCAGGAGGACACAGAAGTATAAAATTATTTGTATGTGTACTTTTACGTACCTAGGTACTTTATACGTTTGCCGCTTTACGTACTTTTATCTTTTTTTAAATAGAAATACAATAGTAATATTAACTGAGTAGGTAATTTAATTGTAATTTTTAATTTGTTTTTAAATTTATTTATTTCACTTATATTTACATTTAAACATTTATACACTTTGTCGTTATTCTATAACATTTTTTATAATAATTTCATTATTGCACCTAAGTACGTAGTACTTGTATGTTCCCTGATTCAAGATAATTTACATTTTGTTATTTCGAATATATATATATATATATATATATATATATATATATATATATATATATATATAAAATAAACACGTGGCATAATCTTGGTGAATTTGGAAAAATACAATATAGATAGTATGTTATTGTTTGTACATACAATTTTTAAAAATGTTTATATTATCCACTATAAAAGTGTGACACAATAATTTAAACAATTTTGTTTATGCTTTTTTTAATTTCTGGAGGCAATAAATTTTAACATTTTGGAGCAATGTAGTTGAAGGATATTAAATTAATGTTTCTTCTGCTCAGTGGTATCTCTATGTTTTTATTATATTTACTTTTTGTCTTGTAGTCATGGCTGATATGTTGTTGCAGTCTTTTATTTTGGTGCATATAGACACATATATTGTGTATATAAATGGTTCCAATATCGGTAATTTTATGGTTATAGATATCTTTCGTTGCATGTGATTTATTGTATTTTAATATTACCTTCAAAATTTGTAGTTTGTTGTTTGTGTTTGTACTATGTTTAAAGGTTTAATTTTATTCTTTAAAAAATAAAAGTGTTATTTATTATTTGCAGACTTTTACCGCTTTACGTACTTTTATCTTTTTTAAATCTAAATACAGTAGTTATTAACTGTGTAGGTATTTTAACTGTAATTTAATTGTATACGTAATTATGTTCTTTTATGTTTAACTTAAAAAAAGAAAGGTGTTTAAAAAAAAACAGTGCTTTACTGGGCTATTTATTGTTGCAGATTTTATCTATGAACCACACTGGGTCAAGCTAAAAAAAAATAATTTTTAAATGGAAATAATGAAACAAAAAATTATAATTTTAAACTTAAAGATGTCAAGTAATTCTGGAAGAAAAATAACAATCAATTGCTTCAAACTGTTTTTACATAAAAAAATATTATTGCTGTCCACTATTATCATAATCATTAGGTTCAGAAAGAGGATTGCCCACTCTGGCATTAACCGCCTCATACAGGATGTTTCAGGGGAAATGTCCAATATTTTAGGAAGTGGTAATACGGACACATGTTTATATGAACTTTTTTTAATTTAATATGGTCCATATTACCACCTCCTAAAATATTAGACATTCCTCCAGAAACACATGTATCTGCTGGGTAGTTAAACTATGAAACGAATTATGATTTGAATTATAAATATGTTGGTATAACATTGCTAGGATGGACTGTTAGTTTTTTTTAAGGGAATTGAGTTCATTCCAAGTATTTGTTTTTGTATTTTAAAATCATATTGATTTGTGTTTCTTACAAGACAAATGCATTCAAATTTATCAGAAAAAGTAAAAACTACCCTAGAAATTAAATAATATTTAGGGGTTACTAAATAGATGACTAACTACTTTATAATATTTCTTGGCGTAATTAAAGCAGCAGTGATGCCTTGTCAAATATCAACTGGTAACCGTTAAGTTAAACAGCAACGGGTGCGGTTTCTGGTGGGCTGTATAATTAACGTTGCAAAAGTAAGGGATACGCAAATTGGTTTAGCTGTCATTTATACAAAACTTTAACCCATAAACTAGTTATTTAGAAACACTGTGATGCAATGAAAAAGCAATTTGTTCAAGATAATCATCAACATCTTTTATATATATATATATATATATATATATATATATATATATATATATATATAAAATAAATGAGTACATTTTAATTTCTATATATATATATTAGTGAACAGTGAAATTGCAAAAATCGACTATCAACGGCCGTTGTACACTTTTATGTCCTTGGGTGTACTTTTGTAAACTCCCGCGGTACCATTTAATATCCTTGTAACTGTAGATTCATTTACACGGAGACGCCTTGCAATTTCTTTTTGTTTAAATCCTTCGTTAGATAAAGTTACAATTTGTACAGCTTCTGTTCCTAGCAACGTCTACCCGGTGGCACATTTTACGCTTATATAGAGCAAATACCTAAATACAGTTCACTGCGTCTTAAAGCACCAGTAAAAACAATTTAACACCAACATTTTATAACTTAATGGGAACTATTTTGACCAGAAACATGTAGAACTAACTAATAATCATCACATAATGCTATAAACATCAAAATCTACTTCATCTTAGCTGGTATTACCGTTCTACACTGTGTTTTTTAAATTTTTTTGTCCATAAAAAAATATATTTAAAAAAACAGGCAATAATTTTGTCCATGAGTGTACAAACAATGCAATACAAATCAGCACACAAATATTAAATATATTAAAACGCAATTCAAATCATATGTATTTAAATTTCAATCAATTGCCATACATCATTTCATAAATGATTGGTGCAGTTGATGATATACTGACAGTTATCCTGCCATGTCAATAATAGCTCTGGTAATAATGAAGCAATTTCTACGCAATTACGACGAATTCATTTGACCTAAATAAGTACGATCAATTGTATATTTAATTCTGTGTAAATAATTGAGCGTCAATCGATGTTTTGCAATTTAAACTAAATGACTATAGTAATTTAGTAGTAACTACCAACTAAACACAGGGGTATTAACAAAATGAGGATAAAAGTTCGACGCACTTTAACATACAATTGTCATTATATCATGTGTTAGTATAGCATTAAACATTAGTTTGTACCTCGTTAGACAGTCATAATTTTATTTTCACAGGAATAACTAGTTGATGGGATCTGTTTTATCCAGATTATTGATCGTGTAAGGTGTCTTATTGATCATTCGAAAATCCAATGTCAAATCTTATATAAATAACACTTCGGATCGGTTGTATAAAGCAGGCCCCTCCTACGAATTTCTCTAATATATTTGGTTATATTTTTATTTGTTAAGCCCGTATGACATTATTTAGTTTCCTATATCGTTTTATATATAAGAATTGATATATTAAACTGTATAACTATTTCTAAATGGAAAATTAACATTGTGTATTATGATGTTATTGTTAAGTGAATTTATTATTATTCCGCTGCTATATCATATTCTACATGTATATATGACACTATATAGTTTGTGTCTGCATCGAAAACAATATAAGAAACTAGATAATGTCATACGGGCTTAACAAATAAAAATAGAACCAAATATATTAGAGAAATTCGTATGAGGGGCCTGCTTTATACAACCGAGCCTAAGTGTTATTTACATAAGATTTGATATTAGATTTTCGGATGATCAATAAGACACCTTACACGATCAATAATCTGGATATTTGGCTGTAGGGTAGCGACTTAGGCCTCAAAATGGGCCCATTGTGAAACCTCCCTTTAACAGTCAATTTTGCACACGATCAATAATACTGTCAATATTTTAAAATAATGATAGTATTAAGTACGATAGTATGTGCAAAATGTTCATTATACTAAACTAGACAGTATTACTTATCGTATAATGTAGAGCAATGATGGAATGAAGAGAATACGGATGATTTATTACTTGATAAATATGAAAGGAGGATTGAAGCAAATACTGACAGTACTAGGACTGACAGTATTATTGACCGTGTAAGGTGCCTTAATCAGCATAAGCTAATTCAACTTTTTTTATCCTGTTTATAAATGGATAGTGACTATTTTGAATGCACTAGACATTTTATTATTATTATTATTATTATTATTATTTTATTATTATTATCTTTCCGGTTAAATAAATATATTGCCTTTCATTGTAAAACTTTAATAGCGACTCGTTCGAAAACAATAGCACAATTGTATTTGACATAATTGTATTCAAAATGTTATCTCATAGTATTAATAATATAATCGTAATTTATTGATGCTAACACCGAGTAGTTTTGTTAGAAAATATTCATATTCAAATTCAAATATTCATTAACATAATGACAGTAGAAATGAATAAAATAATTGCTTTAAAGTTTGAAATTCATCAATTGAAAAGAATAATTCGCTATAAATATTGTGAAGAATGCACCACCAAGGGCTGTTTAGAGCAGTCTAGAGTCGTGCTTCCCAATCTATTTTGGACTTTTCATCAGCGCTCCCCCACGCAAGCCTAAACGCATTAGCATAATAGAATATGTGAAATAAATCAGACTTACTCCTAAAAGCAGTTAATTCCATTTAGTGACTGCTAAAATGTATATTTTAAGCACTAACAATTTATTGATTCTCGGATTGCCTTCCACACCATTACTGTTAGTAATTCTACCTATTTAAACGTTCGAATTTCCTTGCACTGCTAATATATTATTGAAACAATTAAACTCAGGGTAATGAAAATGGGAACAATTAAAATATATTTCCTAAGAAAGACCGGGGGTATTATATTTTAAACAATTATAATAGGTGATTGAAATAAAAAAATCAAAGAGAAATACATTTAAAAAATTATGCCATATGAGTTCGAGACTTCCAAAAATCAGGTGAGCAGGATGACCATGAGTTACTGCAGGGATAACTTGTATACCGTATTATTATTTGTCAGAGCTAAAACTACATGCACAATGCAATGGTGTGAAGATCAACACGACTAAACAATGATGTTAATAGAAAAGAGGTAACAGCGAGACACAAGCTATGATGGAAGATAACATCGAGTCGGTGAACCTATTCGTATACCTAGGGGCAGCAACTGTACTCGCTCGGTACTGAAGAGTGATCAGCAGATGAATAAATATAGCCAATATAGCGTACTTCATACCGTCACACGTGCTAAAGTCAAAGAAAATACACCATAACAATATAATGAGAGTATAGAAGATAATAATAAGACCCATTGCGAGATATGGTTGCGAAGCTGTTTGACAGATAGGGTTCGTGAGTGTATCACGAACCCCATCTGTCAAAATTCGTTAGGCTACAACAGCTAAGGTAGGTCCGAATTGCACATATTCTGTTGTATTAATCTTAGAAATAATAATAGTAAAAACCAATGAATAAATTATAATCACCTTTTTGATTAATTCCTATATAAAATCAAATATAATGGCCGTTTGCGTTTATCGTTCGGCGGGCTGTTGTAACATAAGAAGAACAACTTCAAACAGCTCCAGAACGATAAACAAAATTGCTTCATTATTACTAGAGCTATTGTTGACATGGCAGGATATCAACTGCACCAATCATTTATGAAATGACGTATGGCAATTGATTGATATTTAAATACATATGATTTGAATTGCGTTTTAATATAATTTATATTTGTGTGCTGATTTGCATTGCATTGTTTGTACACTCATGGACAAATTTATTGCCTATTTTTTAAATATATTTTTTATGCTTGTGGTGGGTGAGGAAGTGGGTGAGTGGGCTAGAGAGATGGAATATGCAAGTAAGAAAAGAGAGAAGAAGGGATTGTATTTCTGGTTTACTGTTATATTTTTTGTTATATTGATTGAGCTGATGTATATTCCAAATTAAATGTCGTTTTTTACAGCTTAATGAATAACACAAACTAATTAAAATGAAAACCTGATACATTTTAAAACAAAAATTACACGGCTTTCAGTTTAATTACATTCAGAACGCAATTTTGTAAAAATTCCAATTTGCATACATAGCCTAGCAGTAATTTGCCACCAGCAACCTATTTCCAACTCCACGCGTTGTAAAAAAATACAAGGGTCATATTTATCTCCCAATACATGGCGCAAAAAAGTATCGTGTTTACAATACCCGTGTGTGTCACTGAGCACATTGAGGTTCATATGAAGCGAGCTAGATGAAAACGATTGTGTGCGATGTTGCACACGGGATGTACAATAAAGATATCACCTATATCCTATAGGACAGTTGCATTTTGCTTTTTGGATATGGTAGTATTGTGGAATAATACAGCTGCAGTGCTCGCGGAAATTTAATACGGATTTTATGTATGCGTGTTTAATACACCAGTATTTACAGGATTCAAATTAATTATTTTAATATAATAGGATTTTAAAAAGCGGATCCTGGTTTAAATACTGTGAATATTTGAATTGAAATGAATTTATGTATTATTGGGAAGTTATATATGAGTTTCATTAAAAAATCTAAATATAATAAATGTTTATTATTTTATTAAAATGTGTGGCTGATCGCGACCAGTCGTTCGCAAAGCCAATTTTAATCGATCGCTCGTATTATCTTAACTATTTAAATGTATGTATAACATATATTTTACTTATCTACACAGAGCTCTTACTAATACACAGTGTATATACATGGTATGTCCATTTCATCTCTCCCTCCCCACTTAGAGCACCCCTATGACAATAAGTCTAACACGATGTTTTTAAGATAAAAAGTAGAATATATATATATATATATATATATATATATATATATATTTATATATATATATATATATATATATATATATTTATTTATATATATATATATATCTTATGTACACAAAACTTGGCCACTTCCGGTATAGAGTTTAATGTGAGAGTGAGAGATGGACTTCACTGCAACTATGGATTTACAGCAGCCACGGGTATAACTGAGATAACGATTGCAGCTATGTTGTGTTCCAAATCAAAGTGATTTATTTATTTTAAATTCAGCTTATCACAAAAAAACACAAAATTCCAGCAACTCATACCCCTAACTTCTGCAGATTTCCACGCCGTTCCCGTCCTCTCTTGTAATTTTGATTTTATAAAAGAATATAAATAAAATATTTATTTTTTTATATTTTTATAATTTGTTTCCTACTTCTCTTTCAGTGTATGGTTTCAGCATTTTGTATTAGTGCTGATGTCACTCTATATGTGGTGTTTAGTAGTGTATAAAAATATATTTAAAACCATCAAACATTTTTATTGATTATCTGTCTTTCATATATACAAATAACGGGACACAAAGATTCCAAAAACTACAGAGGAATCCTGTAGTTTTTGGAATCTTTGTGTCCCGTTATTTGTATATATGAAAGAGAGATAATCAATAAAAATGTTTCATGGTTTTAAATATATTTTTATATATTTTATATATTATGTTAAAACTGTTTGCAACCAAGATCAGTGTATACTACTGTAGAAATTTTGATAAACACTATTACAGAAAAAGAAAAAAACAGTAAAATAAAAAATACGTACGATGTGATGTATAAAATATCGGTTACTTCCATAAGTAGATGTAGGACAAATATATTTATATATTTCAGTAATATTTATATTATTCAGTAAAAAAAAAAAAAAAATATCGAAAAGTAAACCTAATAAGAGTAAATTATGTCACTTCAGTATATATATATATTTGATAAACTATACAGTTTTATCACCATAACTACATTTGTATTTTATGTGCTATAAATTTAATCATTCTCGCATAATTCCGATTAAACCAAGATTATTTATATTGCAACGCGGCCACCGATAAATAAATTTGTTACACACATTCACCAGAGTGAGTGCTAAAAACTAAATCTCCGTGAATATATAGAGCGGGATTAAATTGCATTCGGTGCAAACTGCGTTAAACAAATTATAATTAGCCTTCTCCCCCGGTATTTAATAATACAAAAATTATGTTGTAACTTTCTACCGGTTTCGTTTGATTTAATTTTGAGTTAATTCCCAAGCTCCCTGTGCAAAGTTGAGCGCAAAATTGATAGTGCTATAACGATTACATGAGTTCACTAACTTCTAACCGTAAAGAATTAACTAGTGTAATTTAATTAAACTAGATTCGGGTGTTATTAGTTCGTACGTTGGAAACACTGATTGCCAAAGTTGAGGGTAAATAATTTGGCGTTAAATGTTGTAAGTCGCCGGCGTTTACTAACTGTGGGAAATATATTTAATTCATATTCGTTTTAAAAAAGAAGTTATTTAGTACGTGTTCAAGCTTGATTAATAAAATATATTGAGTCGCGTGTGAACTTTAAAATAAAAATATTTAATTTTACACTAAAAATATTACTTGATTAACCTATGTGTCGTAACCAAAATGAATGTTCATGTTTTCATTTTGAGATTCTTATGTATATTTTAACGCTTCTTTAATCCTTTTATTTACGTTTAAAATAAAACAAAATATTATTTAAAAAAATAGAAATAGAAGTATAATGTTATCAATGGTAAAACTACTGGAACAATTGCAACCTTAAAATGCATTGATCTCAAATCTGTTTTGGAACAGTACTGTCCAGGACTATATACCGAGTTTCATTTGTTTGCTTTTTGAGTTACCTGATGCAGGGCCGGTCCTAGGTAGTCGGCGGCCCGCATGAGAAAATAATTTGGCTGCCCACATGCTGTACTTATATTAGTATAATACAAATATATAATTACCATTATATAGGATATTAGGATATACATGATTTAATAATTTCTCCACATGTGTCCCTATATGTGGAGATATTAACAAATCATTTATAAACGCTAATCTATTAAAATACTGAGTAGGATCTTTTATAACCGAGACTTATAATTGAGTTCTTCATACATTTTTGGACATGAATTACATAAAAACATTAAAATTGCATCATGATGAACAGGTATTTATGCAGGAATATGTGACAATACAAATTTCAACTTATAGAAGCCATATCTTTGAAGGCAATGAAGATATCTCATTAGCGATTTTTAAATTAAGTTCATAATACATTTTTGAACAACTATAACAAAAAAATAATTCTAAAATTCGATGAGGAACCGTTTTTCTTGCCAGAAAAGACTGATAATACAAATTTAAAATTTAATAATAGATTTCTTTGAAAATAATGAAGGGGATTAGGGGATTAGGGCTTCTGTAATTTAGATCTTCATACATTTCTGGACAAGTATAACACAAGAAATTCTAAAATTGCATCATGATTAATCCTGTATTTAGGAGAAATGTGTGATAACACAAACATCAACTTTTACAAGCCATATCATTGAAGATAATGAAAAATTTAATTTAAAATTGAGTTCCTAATATATCTTTAACCAGTGTACTAAAAAAATCCTAAATTTACATAATGCATAATGAGAAACCGTTTTCCTTAGCAGAAAAAACTGCTAATATAAATTTGAAATTTAATAAGCTATAACTTTGAAGACAATGAAGATATATCACTAAGTTCTTTAGAGTTTTTAAAATTGAGTTCTTAATACATTTCTTGACTAGTGTAATACATAAAAACTGCGAATTACATAATGAGGAATCGTTTTCATAAAAAAATATTGATAATAACCATTTCAAATTAAACAACCCATATCTTTGAAGATAATAAAGACATCCCATTGGGGTCTTTATAATTGAGTTTTTCATCCATATTCAAACAAGAATAACAAAAAAATCTTAAAATTACATCATAATGAATAGATGTTTTTGCAGGAATGTGTGATAATACAAATTTCAACTTTTACAAGACATATCTTCCAAGATCTTGAAGAAAACTCCTTGGAGTTTTTATATTTGAGTTTTTCATACACTTTTAGATAAGAATAACACAAAAAATCTTAAAATTGCGCCTTGATGAATATGTGTTTTTGTAGGAATGTGTAAAAATTTCAACTTTTGCAAGCCATACCTTTGAAGATAATAAAGATCTCATTAGAGTCGTATTAGTTTTTCTGACATTTATAGACAAGAATAACACACAAAATTCTTAAAATTACATCATAAAGAAGTATAAAAAGTTTACTGCGCTTAGGAGGGAGACCTTAGCGCTGGTCGGGGAAATCACGGTGGGTGCCTCCCGATTGTTACCTAGCGACCACCCACAAACTGACACAGTGGATACTACGAGGGACGATAGTCGATGGGCATAAGACTCTGAATTGGACCTTGGAGGAAGCAGAGAGGCATGAGTCGGAGGACTAAAGGACAACCTATTCATCAAAAAGAAAGGCTACTTCGCTACCCGAGGAGCCGGATTCAAAAACTGATTGTATGAGTGAAAGAACGAACACCCTCCGAGCAGAGGCCAGAGAAGAGGATAACGGCCTGAGGGAGCTTGCGGAAGCTACAGACATTGCCCTCACGCTTACGGACACCTCAAACGCCACACGAAATATACCCAAAGAAGCTAAAGCTGACCCAGAAGCATTGCGATCACTATATATCAGACTACTCGGCCACGACCCCACTTAGTATTCCGCAACTATTGTTATAGTTGCGGGTGCAGATAGAAGCTCACAAGGCGAACAAGGCGAACACGGAGCGCGAAATAGAAAATGTGCGAAGCAACCCACGAAGCTCCCAAAAAATGACAACATGAACAATGCACTACATCGTTTGCGAGGCTAGGAGCCATTGATTCATCAAGAAATCCTTCTTTAATGGAGTTAAGAACATTAAGAAACTGTCGGAAGACAACGGTATAGAGCTAATCCGGATGGAACTAACATGACTCTTTAACCTGGAAGGAATGAAGACTCTAGAGTACCACTTCGACGATATTAGACAAGCCATCCGAAGGACAAACCTACGCAGACCAGGTCTGAAGTATTCGAAGTGTAGACCATGGTAGCCGCAAGGTGACACGCATGAATAGGACAGCCGACGGGCACCTCCGTATTCGAATGAAGGGCGTAGGTGAAAAGGCGGATGCACTGTGTAGCGCAATCACCGAAAAGACACCGGGGGTGGATACGAAAGAAAGGCGCAGGGGTCACCCTTAAGGCCCGCGGACTTCCTCACGTAATCACCTCCTCATTGGTGATTAGAACAGCGCTGCCTGAATCAACAGACATATAAGGACTACCAAAGGGCCTATAGTAGTGGCAGGGATTTTACATGCAAAATCGATACAATGGGGCGCCCCCATCAGGGATGCCCAATGAGATATAATTATGGACTGGGCGGCAATGTTGGACTTGTCAGACTGGATGTTAAATCACATTTATATATTTATTATCATACGCTGCTTAGATGAAGAAGTTATTAAGAGTTTTTAATTCATAATTTTGTAGTATATAAGAATTGTTTCTTAATATAAGATATTAAAAAACTTCTATTCTTATAGGGCTATCAGCCATGAGGCTTTTCCGCCGGCCAAGGGAGAAGCTTAGAGGAGTTTAATCACCCGATATTTACATTAAATTCACAGAAAACCCCAGAAAAAATGTGGAAGGTAATTCGCGAAAATTTGGTCCGCAATGGAGATCGAACTTAGGCTCCCCAATGTACGAGACGGACGACACCTCTAACCACTCGGCCACTGACCTGGGTTATAAGATATATTTTTCTAGTATAATGCGAATTGTATTATAATTTCGTTCCAGTCCAATATTTTTGTTGATGTATTTATAGAGTAATTTCTATTTGTTTTATTTTCTTTCATTATTTGCTGTTGGTTAAGAAATAATTTCCGAAAAAAAGGTAAAAAGGCACAAGGGCCTACTCTTTACCTCAATATGTGAAAAAATAGGCTAAAAAACAGAACTACAATCTTTACATCACACCAGGCCACTGAATTAATAGACGATAATAAACATTTTTCAAGGAATTATGTCGATACATTTACCACAAATAAATGTAGATACAAAATTTATTAGTTTCTGAATTAATAATCAAACTTTAATAAGTGCATGTACAGCTTTTTTTTAAAATTATTTAATACATCTGGTTATTTATATCCAGTTTTTTTGTCATCTTAAGCCTGTATGACATTATGTAGTTTCTTATATCGTTTTTGATGCAGACACAAACTACATAGTGTCATACACACATGTAGAAAATTATATAGCGGCGGAATAATAATAAATTCACTTAACAATAACAACACCGTAATACACAATGTTAATTTTCCATTTAGAAATAGTTATACAAATATTGGATTCTTACGGCGTCTACTTTGTGATAATTCATTTTAAAGGATAAATAAAACGATTTTTTACTTTTTTATCACACTTCAGTTACACTTTGCAACTAGTTTCGGCTAAGCTCGCATTGGAGGAGCTCGAAAATGGCTAGAGCTTAGCCGAAACTAGTTGCAAAGTGTAACTGAAGTATGATAAAAAATAAAGTAAAAAATCGTTTTATTTATCCTTTAATAGTTATACAGTTTTATCAATTCTTATATATAAAACGATATAGGAAACTAGATAATGTCATACGGGCTTTAGAATGCATAATATAAAAATGACAATTTTAAGCAATTTTATTGTATTAAGTAAAGGTATCATTTTATAATGACTATTGATTTAAAATAATTTTAAAGTAAATTTAATGTTCCGTTAACTCCATTCGGGCAATTTTAGTGACAATATATCGTGAAATAATAACTTAATATAAACACTGAAATACACATATATATATGAGTATATATAGTAGTACTTTTGTTATGTGAAAACTAAATTTAGATAGTGAAAATATGTCTACAGAATGAGAGAATACCAATTATTTTACTGAAACAATTCATGAGAAATGTAATATGTTAATACACATTACAAACAATGGCTGGCCATTTGAAGCTTTAAACAGCCGCCACATTATTTAATTAAGTTCGTCTCTGTAGCACATGGATGTACATATGTGCTCGACATAATTTGAAACTACCCTACAATATAATAGCAATGTGTTAGTGAATTATTAACTAAACATCGTTATGCTTGTATGAATTTAACCACTGACATTACTGGAGAGTTTTACTTAAATTTATAAATTTTAATTATGTAATGTTTTCAATGTTTCGAGTTTACATATTCTCATTTATTAAATTTAATCTATATATACGTGTATGTATTATCTTTATTTCATTTTAGTTAGTAGTATTAATATTATATACAAATATAAACATCCAGAAAAAACACTCCATCAGATTACTGCACAAATAAACGAGATAAATAACGTACAAAACGATATGCCATAAAATATAAAATAATTGGACAGATTTCCTGAAAAATAATATTTAAGGAAATAAATCGTCGTCTAATCAAAAACACATCTAAAATTTTATTTGTGGTTGACAGGAGCGAGAAAAACTGATTATAAAATGTTTATTAGTTTAGAGTTATTTTATTCTAACAAGCTTACTTCAAAAAACATTATAAGGCGCTTTCGTTTAGTATGGTTTAGCATTGCTTGTCGCCCCCGTGGCGTGCATATCGCTCAGGTCTTGGGGTCGTGCGCCGCCAGTTGTAAGGGCCGAGGTAGAATTATGGGCATCGGAAGCGGCAAATAAAACAAGAAACAATTAGCCCGTACCAGCCCAGAGTGATAAACGAAAGGCACTATATAATCAGTTATTCTCTCTCCTGTCAACCTTAAATAAAATTGCGCGATGATATATATATATATATATATATATATATATATATATATATATATATATATATATATATATATTATCATACTTTTAAATATAGTAATAACTCTAGATAATAAACATTTGTATATTAATATTGATATGTATCAACCGTACCAGATATAAACGCTTCTTCTCGGGATATTTTAAGAAAGAATTATTTTAAAATTAAAAAAAAAATCCTTCAGGCTTTTTCGCTGATAACGGGAGAAGCGAGCTCCTGCAATGTCATGATTATGTCTTTAATATATCTGTTATTCGATGAAGACTTTATCAGAAAATTCATATTTTTTCATTTTAATTAGATAACTTCATCTGCATAATTATAATTCTTACAGTGTATGATGCTCATTATATATCCAGGATGTCAAATGGATTCACATTTCACATGCAAGGTGATTCGCGAAAATTCGCACCGATGAGGTTTGAACTCGATCCCCAATACTTAGTACGAGACTGAGGGCGCCTATAGAGGCTATAGATTTTGTGCCCAATGAATAGCTATTGGGCACAAAAATTATATAAAATCATTAAATGTAAAAACATAGTCTAACTACAAATTCAACATTGAAAAACATAGTGAAACTAGCTGGGCTTAAAAGCTCCCTTGCAGTAGGAAAATTAGGTGTAATTTATAAACAAAATATTTATAATAGAGATCCGAATCAATCAGTATATTCAGTAATTGTAAGTTCCAGTGTTAAATTTTAAACAGGAACGCTATGTAGCTCTTTCTCTGCTCAAAATAAAATTAAAACTTAATTCAAACAATAAAATAAAATAAAAATTGAAAACATAATAAATAATAAAATCACTCAACAAATGAGAAAAAATACGATTTTAAAGCAAATACCAACAATCAGTGAGGGAAACCAAACTCATAAATCTTGCTGATGGTGATTTTGATATATTTACAATCATTCTCTTATTATTAACATAATAACATTTGTATTTCTTATATTTCTTTTGGAAATAACTTTAATTATTCTTATTATATTAAATACAGATAAATTGTCTGGGATTCCGGTATCCGGTTTTGAAATTGCATTAAGCGAGGATATCCACAGCCAACTTCTAAACAGTATTTAATTAGTATCTAGATTATTTAAAATTTTATCTAATATTTTGATTAGTTATTTGATGTTAAAAGATTTTTTTAAAGAAATTTAATTAATGTAATTATTGCAGTATGGATACTATACTGAAAATTCGTTCAGATATTAAATTAGCAGTTGCTCTCTAACAATGGCCTTCTAAATAGGCCACCCTGTACTGACTAAATGTGATTAATGGGGGTGTTGTGAAATGGTTCCTGTGACTGGCGGCGACTTCCCTTATCGGGAAGCGCTAGGGAAGACTATTAATCATAATTTCACGGACTAGCTCCTGCAATGTCATGATTATGTCTTTAATATATCTGTTATTCGATGAAGACTTCATAAGAAAATTCATATTTTTGTTATTTTAATTAGATAACTTAACATCGTCATAATTATAATTCTTATAGGGTATGATGTTCATTATATATCCAGGATTTCACATGGATGTCACATTTCGTTCTGATAATTTTTGAACCAATCTATCTCAGAGACAGGAGTTACTCAAAATCGGTTGCAGATTGCTTAGAAGTTATAGAATGTTAGACTAGACCTCATCGTGCGTTTTATACTGGAGAAATATCTCAAAGTAATTGATTCTTTATTTTGAAGAGTGATATGGTTCCACCCATATACAACATTCATCTTGTCCAAGCACTGTGTTGTTATCATGAATGATATACGGAGGTTCTTCGTCTTCGATCCTGTTCTGTGCACTATTTTTTCTTGGAGTATATTAGCTGGTGATCATTCTCATTTGTGTCCTATATACTCCAGTTTCCTCATTTTTAAAGTAATAATTATTATTTTTTCCGATTCTGTTGAGTATATCCTGTTTGCTGATATGATCCATCCTGGATATGTTCACATACGACATAGCCTTAGTTCGTAAGCTTTGAGTGTTCTGCATGTCGCCTCCGCTAGTGTCCAGGATTCGACATAATAGATAGCAACATAATTTTCATTGAAATGTCTCCGGGTACCTGATATCATTTATGGTCTCGCCGTTGATCTTAATTCCCAAGTTTAAGCCTTCCAACATCACATGAAATATAAGTTCATGTCAATACTAACCTAGGGCAGTGTTCCACAAATGCTTGCGTACAAGGTACAACTACCAAATAAAAAAAATTGAGGTACCTACACCAAAGAAAATACCAATGTTATATTTGTTAATTATTAAAATCAATATACTAAGAAAAGATGTTTAGTTTATTAGCTGTTAGTCACACTTAGGAAAGTAAGAGTTCATTTCTTATCTTAATAGGTTTAAGTATTTATCAAGGCCTACACTACATTTTTCTGCGCCAGACCGCGGCACACCAGTGTGTCGCGGCACACACTGACCTAGGGCACCATGTGCCGCAAATAATACAAGCAGCAAGTCGATACAACTATTTGGACATAAGAGAGAACAAAATGGGTACATAATATAAATGAACTGTGAGCTACGCGTATTAGTAAATGGGTAATACATAGTTAAATATGTTAAGGCAAAGAGACTACAATCAGGCTAACGGAAGAGAGAGCCCCCAAGTCAATATTTAAATCACAACCCGCAGATCAAGAACAAAATGGATAAGGATAAGGTGACAGAGGAGGCAAAAAAGTTGCATTTAAGAAAGTGGGCGAGTGTTGTAAAGGATAGATACCAGTGGAAGAGAAACGTCAAGGAAAAATGTGAATTAAAAATTAATATTTTGTAAAAAAATGGTAAAAGGTCTAAAACTATATCTATAAAAAGTTTCAGACTTTAATTTCAAATTAACGACCCACCAATATTGAAAATGTAGGTATGCTCTGTCATTCAATTTATGCCATACCTATTATAATTGCTAATAAAACGAACAACACGTGTAAAGGTGTGAAACTAATTACTAATGGAATTGAAAAATAGTATTGCCGATTTCGGTCTTTTAAGGATTTAATCGGTAAAATAACTCTATAATTAGTTCAAACTTTAAAGGTACATTTTGCATTTAAGAGAGCTTTATTTTTAACAGACGTTTATAATTATGGGCATAAATCTAATTTAATAAAGTTCTGATTCATCTCGGTATAATTAATTAGTATTTTTGTAGTATAATTGCTTTATACATTTTCGGTACATTTCATCTCCTTACATTTGCAATTATAGTTAATATATCTTTAACATAGCTACCTATATACTCAGACAGTAATAAAAGTTTCGATTTAAACCGATTACGTGCGAGGTAATTTTATAACTAATAAATTCTAGGAGTATATAAAATTGGATATACGCCCTACAGCGCTATTTGTCAATCTGAAGCTACCGAATGTCATCTAACGTACATAGATTGCCTCATCTTCTCCAGTCTATTAGAAATTTATATCGACTTCCACTACCTACACGATACATCGCTGTCGGTGTATAATTTAATATGTCGTCCGTATTACTTTTCATATTTTATGCGCTGACATGGAATTTCCAAGAATTCAACAAGTCGATCTTGGAAATAAATATCTTTTAAATAATTACATCCCATAAATAATTTCCCAAGAATATTGTGCTTGTTGATTTTTGCTGTATAAAAATAAACGAGAGTCTAGTTGTTGCGAATAGTAAACAATACGCGTGCGTATAGCTTGTATAATTGAAGACAGTAGTCGCCAAAATAGGATTATGGGAAATAATACGAATAAGAGGTGCCCGTTTTATTAAAATAAATAGTTTTTAATTAAACAGGCCTCTTAATTAAAATTAATCACCAATTTCTTACCTCTGCATCATTACCCGCAAAGAAATTATGGGTGTGCATTGTTAATTATGTGGTTTATGCTAGATGGCCTTTACCTCTTTCGAGATCTAGAGTGCTTAAAGTACAACCTAAAGAAATGATGGTCGTAAATTGAAGTTTATAAAATAAATGTTAATATAAAATAATGATGGCATATTCTAATACAAGGAACCGGCATTTATGTATTTGTAGACCTAACTAAGAGTTCGACAGAGAACGCCTTCCCTGTTGTCACAGGTTAACTAAATATTAAGAAAATAAACCCAAATATTATAGAAACAATTAGACAACTAAACACTAATAACAGCACAACTATAAAATAAATAAAATCAACAACAGATAAAATTGATCTAATCACTCACTGACTGCCTCAGTGCATTACTATTTAATATAATTTAAAAAAACTTCTATCTTTATGGAGCTATCAGCCGTCAAGGGTGAAGCTCAGAGGGGTTCAATCACCCGATATTTACCTTAACTTCAAAGAAAACCTCTGAAAAACTGTAAAAGGTGATTCGCGAAAATTCCCTTCCCGCTGGGGATCGAACGCCTCTCGGCCACTGAGCTGCGTTAATATAATACTTAACAGGATAATAAAGAAAGTACCCAAGGTAAACAACGGAAACAAACTTAAATAATTCTCTGTTATAGGAATGATGCAGCTTTGGTACCCAAGATGGAAGAAATTTAAAAAAGCGGATATATACAAGATGGAAATTACTACCACTAAAACAAAAGGCATGCTGAGAGCCAAAGATCCAAGCTTGAGATCAATAACAAAATAATAGAATCAGAATATCAGAATTTACCTATTTGGAAACGAGCATCTCAGCCTACGGAGAGATGTGCGGAAGTAAACAGGGCAGCCAGAATAGCAAGCGCCCTAAGCCAATCACAACTGTATCTCAATCCCAATGAAAGTTAAAATTTACAAAGAATATGTAAGGCCAGTGATGACCTACGGAGCAGAAACAAGAGCGAACACTGATGAGACTAAAAGCATCGTGCGCTCAAATGAAAATCCTGACAACAATAACAGAAAACGTAATAAGAGACCACAGAAGAAGTACTGAAATCCGCGAAGAATGCAAATTGGAGGCAACATGCACCATAGACTAGAGTGGAACACACACTTGTCAAGAATGGACGAAGACGGGATGAAATGGAAAACCCGCCGCTAAGCACCCAAACTATTCACCCTGGCATTTGAAAATGTATTTAAAGATTTAATTATCGTAATTTATCGTAAAATTTAAAAAAGGCACCAACACCGTCCGAAAACGGTTACATCACCTCCGGTTTGCAGACGATGTTGTCCTTTTTAGCAGCGACCCTGAAAACTCGTCTGTGTGACGGATGCGCCCATGGGGGACTTCGCAATCAAGATCCTGGGCGGCCTTCATGGGTGTCCTACGGTTCAGCCACGAGAGGGATAGCTTGGGCGGTGATAGGGGATATAACAATCCTGGCCTGCTCTCTGGACAAACGGTAGACGAATACATGTGGCAGAGTGGATGGATAAACTCTAGCAGACAGCAAGATAGATGATAAGACAGGTCGCCGTGGCGGGCGACTTCAACTCGAAATCGCCAGCGAGGGGGTCGCCTACGACTACGAGGAGAAGCAGTGCTAGAACTAGCCGCCGCACTCAATCTATCAGTCTGCAATGTGGTGGGATGTCGACCTTCGAGAGAAGGGACATCCTTAATTGACATAACACTAGCGTCGACGCAGCTGATGGGGAAAGAGTGTGGGGCTGGAGTGTACTACAGGAAGAAACGTTGAGCCACCACCGGTACATCGAGTACACAATCTACTCCAACAAGGTTGTCGCTCAACTTCCCCTCCCCCGACCAGGATTCAACACAGGATTCAGACGTGAAGAGATGGTTACTGAACAAGATGCATATGGAGCCCTTGTGAGCCACTCTCGAGAGAATGCCATTCCAGGAAACTGTCGACCCAGATGGGATAACCGACGACCTGAACACACACCTGCAGCAGGCGTGCTATAACAAGGGAGCGATAACCTAAGGCATAAGGTGCCCGGAGGTTGCCGATGTCAGAAGGGCTAAAGCGACTGGTGCCCCAACAAACCAGCTACAAGACCGTTACAGATCACAGCGGAAAGAGTACAAGCGCGCGATCAAGAGAAGTCAGAAGGATTGCTGGCAAAAACTGCGTAGGGGGGTCGAGGAAGACCCATGGGCCCTTCCCTACAACCTGGATTTAAAGCAAGGCTAGTCCTTATCCGGAAACCTGGGAAACCCCACAACGAACCGTATGCCTACCGCCAGTTATGTCTGCTGGACGAAGTATCAAAGACGCTGTAGCGACTGATTGCTAGCAGCCTTACTGAAGCCAGTGATACTGCCAGAGGACTGCACAACCGGCAGTATAGGTTCAGAAAAGGCAGATCTACCACCGACGTGATCCTGGCGGGCTTCAGTCTGGTGATCCAGCGCCACACGGGGACTTGCAGAAAGAGGAAGCATTGCATGATAATCACGCTGCCATGGGTATGGAAACACTACGCAGAAGAGGCGTAGCACCTGCACTCACCAGGACAATCAGAGGCTACCTGAAAGACAGGGAGATCACCCATGATGGAAGGGACCGCCTGATCTGATACAAAGTGACGGGGGTAATTACTACAGGGCCTTGTATTGGAATATAGCCAATATAGTTTATGACGATGCACTACGTTCGCCGACGACATGGCACTAATCGCCCACCTACGTGACCTATACGAGACTATAGCCAGGGCAAGGCAAGCAACGGAGACGATCGCGGCCTGGATAACGAGCAACGAACATGGCATTGCCGTTGCCAAAACAGAAGTCGCCCTGCTCTCCACTAAGAGAGCAGGTGTCCAAGCCGTTACTAAGATTGGATTGCTGGGATCGACATTCCCGCTGAAAAGGCAGATCGAATACTTGGGAATCCTATTAGTGTCCAACACCAACTACACCGCATAGGTGCTGGAAGTGCCGAGGAAGCAGCCCGGATTGAGACAGCACTAGCAAGGCTGCAGACGACAATATCGTGCACCTCACTCCTGTACGCAGCTCCGGCCTGGGTCGATACAATAAAGACCCCAGCGAATGTTAACAGGTTAATGAGGGCATTGCACACCTCGCACTTCGGATTGCCCGGGGATACGAATCCACGGATGCGGTGGATGTTCTGGCGGCAACGATTCCGACGGACCTGATGGTGGAAGATAGGAAAGCCATATACTGAGGAATATAGCACGATAATAAGGCAGGAACATCGCCCAAGCTGGCGAGAGACGAGGCAAGGAACCAAGCCATATCCAAATGGCAAAGATGCTGGGACGAGACACCAAATAAGACATGGATGAAGCGGTTGTTTCCCCAACTAAGACCACTTATCAACAGAAAAGACGGAGAGACAGACCATTGACTGACGCAACTACTAACAGGACATGGCGTTTTCAAATCCTACTTAGACATAATTGGGATGGCGAGAAGCGACAGGTGCCTCTACTGCAACAGAACCAAAAGAAAACCGACCCACATGTTGTACCGCTACGACAGGTGGTATAATGCACGAGCCACTTTATGGACAGAATTGGGGGAGGACGAAACCTCCCCCAGTAAATGGGATGCCTAATGCTACAAACATCTAAGAACTAGGACGAGTTTGTGAAATTTTCAACGCAAATGATGAAGCAGAGGTATAATGATGACCTGCAGACATAAGACATGACACGGGATAAACAAATACCGGGATAGAATTAGGGGGCTTAGGGTGCCTTTGAGGTGGGCAAGCCCTCTAACGACAAATGGTGGTTTAGCCCGTAGGTGGGGTGAATCCAGCATTACCCATACCTACCACCCATGATGGGCAGTGACGGGGCATTGGAGTCTATCGAAGATTTTACCTCACAGGACCAAAAGAAATCAGCTCCGTTGACCATATATCCTAAACCATTTTGAAATATGAATGCCGTGTAATAATAATAAAACTAGATTTAAGGTCAACAGTTAATGTTGGTGTTCTTATTTTCAAGTTTAAAAAGTATTAAAAATAAAATTGCTGACAATTTATTTAAACATACATTGTTCCTTTCCATTTAATATGATAAATTAATTAATATATAGACATATTTATTTCAAAATAAATGGTTTATCTCTATTTAGTATGATCCATTCTGGCAAAAACAATATACATAAAGCTGTTACATATGAACAATTCATTTTAATTTACATTAGTACATAAATATTCCGCTGTGATTCCAAATAAATTATTTCAATGGTTGAAAGAACTAGCTAGTCAAATGTTAATGGTCCCCGTAAGCTTTAAAACGGGCAATAAATCGTTTTATATTGTAGTAAAAGGAACATTGCATGAAAGCAGCATGTAGCAGTTGTTCCATGCACGAAACATTAACAAACCCATGCTATTACATTTCACTTTATTTTATATGATCCTGCGACAAGGATTAAACTGCGCAAAATACATGGTCGCTATGGCAATTTTCTTTATTATGAGGGTACAATTATGAAATTTGTATTAGGCAGTGTAATCAACGGAGGCTTTTTTGCTGAGTGTATTCATTTTATGATGGTCAGCAGGAATATATGAATATTTATTTGTGTTTACTGTAGGCTGTTTGCAGATTAAATAGAGCTGATTGAAAAGCATTTTATACAGCATTGAAAATATAACACTAGCATTTAAATAAGCAATGAATGAGTGTTTTCGGGGATTTACATAAGAAGCTTATAGGATCTAGCTATAGTTTAATGAAATTTTTGTTGCCACGCTAGAGAATCAATCATGTTACTGTATTTATCGTTTATCGATAATGAGGTCATTCTGCTGAATAATACGATATAATTGCGAACAAATAATTTGTACGGATTTTAGCATATTATTGGTACGTTTATATATATATATATATATATATATATATATATATATATGACTGAGTAATTATTGCCAATGGAAGGCTATGAATTAAATATCGAGAATTTTTAGAGAATTCATCGATATATATATATATATATATATATATATATATATATATATATATATATATATGTAAAATGTTTACATCTCTAATAATGCCCGTATTCACCAACATCCTATAAACTTTATAGATTCCATAACCTATTGAATGGATAAATTGACAACATCATTGTGACAGAATATGCCAAAACAAATGTCAAACACCTTAAATAGCGCTTGCGATTGGAGCTTTGATGACACCTTTCGTTTAATTATTGAGTGCAATAGAATCTAAAGTAACTACATTCCCTAGATAATGTATTTATTATTGCTATAATAACGAATACTTATGAGTTCAATAGCTATTGATAGATTTATGGAACGTTGGTGAATATGGGGAAAAGTATCCTTTCGAATGTCGAGACGAATTGTTATGATTTAAAATAATATAATAAAGCTAATTTTAGAGGTATATGAATTTTGGTACCATTTTAAAATTTAATTTATTGTTATTTACACTGATAAGAGAGGTAATAGGCAACCCCTTGTCTGTGTAAATAATCAGAAATTAAATTTTAGAATGAAAAAAAATGCATAAACCATAAAAAATATATTATTTTAAATCGTAAACAATACTAATTGTATTTTGAAAACGCTATGAAAACTTATTATTGTTGTTTGTATACGTGTTTATTTTACAACTGTAAATGGGATGTTGCTCGTAAATAAATAACAAATAAAAGTTAGCTAAGTTTTGTTTTTAAATATTTATTATGACGGTTATGAAACGTGATAATACAAAATAAAATAAAAAAGTTTTCAAAAGTAATATAAGTATATTAATGGTTCGTGTCTGAGACGTCCTTTATTTTACTGTACTTTTTAGTTTATACCCATCAGGTTTATTAACTTTTACCTGTTATTTATGAATAAGGCGTAGTAGTTTTAATTTATATATATTATTTATGAATAAGGCGTAGTAGTTTTAGTTTGTTTTATGGATATTTTTAAGTTTATGAACATTTTAAATCTGTGTATTCTATCTATACTTTTAATCCATTGATCTGCACCTATACGGGATTATATATCTTTATGGAATTCAGCCGGTACATTAACGCTCAGTTTATAACTACTTCCGCATCAAAAACTACCCCGTTTACACGATATGTTGTTCTTTTAAGTTTAGTTATGTCTGCGATACTGTCCTTACAGTTCACATAAGTCGTAATACCACGTGCTCAGCACAGTTAGCTTAACACCCAGTCTTAGATGTAGCAAATATATTATAAAATTAATTCACACCGTTGTTTTAATTATTCACTACCCGACAGAAAAGCCCGCTGGATTAATAATCATGTTGAAATAAAATTATGTATATTTCTGTATAAACTTTATTAGTTATATTTGATTAGTTTCAAAAACCACACACCAGCAGTATCTAGTAAGAACATTATTGAAATATCTGTTTATTTGACGTGAAAACAATTATTATTTGCTTCCTGCCTTATAATATGAATATTCTTAATATGGGAAATTTGTTTGTTCTCTTCTGTCCTATATACATACATGATGTACATTATATCACTATATGGATAGTCATGCATCCGATAAGGGATAACCGTTCGTTATATGATCCTTTTCATGCCAAACCCTCATTAATCATATTAAGTTAGGACACTATTAAGTCAAATACAGACCCACACCCGCATCCACACACACACCCACACATTCTAGTTCAATAAATTGAATTCGAACTCTTGAGTAGTAAATGCAATCAATGATTTATGGAGTGCTGATTGGAATAAAGCTATATTGACTGCTAATTACCAGCAGATAAATTTAGCCCACGTACTGGTAATTACAAGAAATACTGTAAGGCTATTTATTGAATGAAATATTCATTAATCAATCTCCTGTTTGTTCCTTTGGGAGTACAATGTAGTTTTATATTCAAAAGATTTGTATGTACGCGCTGGTTTATAAGGATTTTTTAAATTCAGGATATTTCAGATTAGGTACGCACTGGATTATCTACGAACCCCTTAATTCTATATAAAATAACCTACTTTTATCAAACTTACTTTATTATTTAGTATTTCTAATATTTAATATACTATCTATTGTTGCCTTGGATAATTTTTACTTTACTTATTGAGTATATAAAACTTGTTATATTATTATTTGTATTATTATATACACAAGTTAGACTTTTAAAAGTTTGAATAAAATACTCTTTTTTTTTCATAAAATTTTTATTTTTTATTCTTTATTCTTTTTTTTCTCCATACACAAATAACAGAATCGTAATTATATAGAAAGTAAAATTCAAATCAATTGTATATCTACAAATAAATCAAAAAGATTTGGTTTCTTCCCTCGATCCTCGTTTGTGGTTTGATTCTTCCTCGGGCTGTGGGTATTGAGGGTTTGTGTTTGGTATTCTCTGTGTCCGTGTCTAAGCTATTTGTTTTTCTTCTACTATTGCATTTTAATTTTGTTGTCCAGCAGTAGGTTTTTAAGTTTTAATTAATTTACTATATATTTATTGATAATCGCCGAAAACGCCTGTGAAAGCCCTCAATGCCCAAAGCTTTAGCTATATAAGGCACCTTACACGATCAATATTACTGTCAATATTTTAGAATACTGACAGCATTAGTGTACGATAATATGTTTAAAATGTTCATTATTCTAACATATTGCCAGTATTACTCATCGTGTAAGGTATCTTAATGCTGTAATGAAGAGAATACTGATCCTGATCCGGATAATTGATTACTTGATAAATATAAAAGGAGGATTGAAGCAACTATTGACAGTACTAATTTACAGTATTATTGACCGTGTAAGGTGCCTTTATGTTAAGTTTTTGAATAATTATTATAGAAGATTTGAATGGTTGCCTAATAAAATAACAAGGATTTCAGGATAATAGAAGTGAATTCATTATTGTCGATATAAATATATATATATATATATATATATATATATATATATATAATGAATTCACTTCTATTATCCTGAAATCCTTGTTATTTTGTATTTTCAAAATCGAATTTTTATTCATTCGATTTTGAGAAACAAATTACAAATCTTGGTGGTGCAAAATGAGATTGAGTTTATGAAAATCGTTAGTTTTATCGTCTTTTTCGTGTGCCTTATCCGATTAGCGAATGTTGGCGAACATGATTGCTATCAATATCTAACAAGGTGCGCTGCCAACAGGCAGCGCTCTGAAAAGTGATTCCGACGTATGGTCAAACCCTAGTCAAACTGCGTCAAAATTTTTAGCTACGAATTTCTCCGCCGGCCGACGTGGTTACCCTGGATTTATTCTTGAATTACAAGGTGCAGCTTGTTATACGTTTAATTTATCAAACCAAATGATGCTCTCATAATACGTAATAATATGTATTGCAATAATCAACAATAGCGAGATCTAATTCCATTTATCATTCAAATAGAATATGTCTCTATAAGTACACGGTGCTCAACTTATACTTTTAAATACGTTCTAATAATGAACTTTTAAGTGGAATTTATTGAAGTAATGAAATGTGTTCTCTTGGAATAAAAGTTCGGTGCTAGAAAGCGCAGTAAATTAAATGTATCTTCTTGCGTATTCGGCAATTTTTGCATCAATTGAAACTGCTAACTAGATTGCATCCGGAAACTTTATATTAGGATCAATAACGTTCAGTTTTGTGAATAATACAGTGGAGACGGATTACTCATTGAATTCGCCTTTGTTCAAGCAATTGGAACGTGAATATGTTCTATTCAAGTTTTATATCATTTGAAACGTTATTTATGACAAATACAGAGTGTCCGTAATTAAAGGGATAGGTCTGAGTAACCGGTTTTCGCGGATATGAGTAATTCCCCAAGTAATAGTCTTCACCAAATCTTTGTTTTATGAATGCACGATAACAACAAATCTGCTCTTAGTTTAACAACGAACTATATGTATGTACATATGCTGTCGAATTACGGCTCCAATTGGCCGTAGCCTTCCAGTCGCGGATTCCATCTATTCGTTAATTCGACATCAAGTAATTGTAGAGAGGAAGGAAGTTGGGAAATTATTTTAGGGATTCTGTACTATTGTAGCTTGAGAATGAGGGGGGTCAGCTTCTGGAATTGGACATGAATTTTTGTGATATGAACCTGAGACGTTGGGTTCTGGGAACTATTTTTGTTTGTTCATATAGGAGTTTTCTTTACGGAGAGTACAGCTGATCTGTGTGCACTGCGGCACTTCACGGACCTATTGTGCCACAAACAACATCTATGATAGGATAGCATATCTTGGGTAAATTATTTGTGGAAAAACAGAGCATCTTAGGAGTTGGTTAGGAAGGTTGTGTAGGGTATTTGTGTATTAGCTCTATGATACTTCTAAGGTCCAATTCACACATAGGAGGCGAAATGGCGAAGGCGCGGTGTCGGCGAGGCGACGCTTTGACGCCCCCTCAATATAAACATATGGTGCAATGCCCACTTAGGTGACGAGGCGTGGGCATTTTCCTAGTGCCTCTCGCCGTGCCGACACCGCGTCTTAGCCTCTTCAGCGAGGCAAAAGGCACAACTCTTCCACGCCGCCTCTATGTAAACATATGATGCAATGTCCACCCCTTCACTGCATATGGACATCAGAATCGCCTGTGTGACGCCGCGCCTGCACCTCGCCTACACCGCGATTGCGCCCGACGCCGCTAATGTATGAATTGGGCCTAAGAGCTGTACTCTCACACACTACTTCAATTCTTCACAGGATATAAACTCTTGAATTTACAAGGAGAAAGATACGCAGCCAGCTCGAGGAGTGGGCGACATATCATAAATTTGGACCGACCTCCAAGTTCTCCAGAAGTCAGAGCGAAAATATTTTGTTCTGGCTATCACGTTGTTTTTGAGTCATTTAATGTGAGGAAGGAAAGACAGTTTTGAGTATAATTTTATTAAAATACATTTGACTGTTTTTTGTTCAGGAATAGGATGATTGAGAAGCAATATGGAAGGAGCGAGATGTTTAAATATTTTTTTTGTATTTTTAGCATATGCTTGGAAAAACAACCAGCATTTATTTTTTAGTACGAAACTTATCGTGAAAATTTTGAAGACAAAATCAATATAAATTTTGAATAAGCAAACTACTTCTCATTGAAAATTAATTACCATTTAGTAGATGCCACAACCATTCAAGTTTATAAGTTTTGGATTTTCTCGTAAAGATACATGCAGTATTTGTAATAAAACTGCTGTGGAAATTTTATCCCTTCAAAATAAACAATATCCCAATATACCAGAATAGTGCATGCAATTGTATGGTAAATCTATTATTTTTTCAAATCTTGATAAACAATTATAATGACGAATTATGATGAATATTTTTGTAATTTTGTTGTTGTAAAAAGTCCAGTATAAGGTAAGATTTTCATTATACGAATTTTATTAGAATAATTATCACACAAGGTGCTACAAAATCTATTGTTCGTTAAAAGCGCTCCCTTTTAATATATTATGGCTATAGTGTGGATTTTTAAAAAATCACAAATTAATGTTTAACCCTTTATATGATAGTGGTTGATATTTCAAAGAAGCAAAAATAAATATTATAAGAGATAGAAAGCTAAAAATCTACATGTATAAAAAGTACAAGAAGAAAATGATACTGGTCAAATAGATAAACCAAATTTATAAAAAAAAAATACTATTAAAATCATTACCATATAATGCCCTATAAAGAGTTAAATATAGGATTTAAACATTAATTTGTAGTTAACCTATATTGGTGCACCATTTTCGTTCACCAGATAAATATGGGCTATTCAGTATTATAATTACAACTGATTTTAAGGGCTGAAAACAATAGAACACAGTTTTTACGAAATATTCCCTAAAGCAATTTTAAAATGGACCCCAAGGGCATTAAAGGGAAGCTACAGCCCTCGGTATTTACCTTAACAGAAAAACTGTGAAAGGTAAGCCTCGCAGCACCCTCTTACATGGTTCGAACTCCCAATGCGCTTTATGTGGTTAGAGGGGGCAACCACTAGGCCATTTAATTGGATTATATTCCTCATTAAATACAACCGTGTGATAACTCAAAAATAATCTTGATATAAAATGTAATTTAGAGTTTCCAATTAGTGTCACTCGAATTCCCAGTACTCAGAACAGTGGCGGATCGAAATAATGGGTAATCGTCTCGCCCGTGAAATCTGATATGAAATCTGTGCCCCCGACGGATTTACAAAATCTAATCAAGACTAATTTACGTGAGATAATCGTCACATCCAAAAGTTGGTAGTAAAATATACTTTGGACATATGGATGCAGTTTTAAAATGTTCTATTAGTCGAAATAATGAAACATTACTGTTTCAGCTCAGTGGCTGAGTGGTTAGAGGCGTCGTCCGTCACGTATTGAGCATTGGGGACCCTCATCGGGGCGAATTTTCACCTTTCATAGTTTTTCAGAGGTGTTTTTTTGTGAAATTAAGGTAAATACTGGGTGATTAAACTTCTCTGAGGTTCTCGCTTGACCGGCGGAAAGTCTCATGGCCAACTTTTACTGAAAATGTCAATTTTTTTCGATTATTTTTGAATGGACAATGAAGTCATTAACAATTTTTTCAAATGATAATCCTATTTAATTATTGCGAATTTTGAAAGCGATTATTTTTCTGCGATCAGCGATGTATATTATAATATAGGTCACATAAGAAAATTTCCGAGAAAAACCATTTCAAATGTGATAATAAAAATAAAATGTATATCGCAATCTACGACAGAAGGAGTATTAATTATAAACTAAAAACTAATAATAATATATCAACTGAAATATACTGAAATAAAGGTAATAAAATATGTTCCTGTGTTAAAATCCCTAGTTGCACTATGTATATCCAATTAATTTTTGTATGAACTCATTCAAAGACGTAAAGTTCAATTAGGCTTGATTGAGTATTCACGTCAAATGTTATTAGTATTACACCAGTTATTTTATTTAAATAAACTAAATACACTTGCTTTATTGAAATAATTTTAGCGAGTTTCTCGTAAGAACTTATAAAGTTCACCAATTATGTGACATTTGCTTCGTAATTGGCTCTTGGCAGGGTATTATATTATATTTTAAACTCTTCAAAAGTACAAGTATACTAGCATGAGCAGACAAATTAAATGCATTTCGTAGCTATTGCCCTCAGTGTGTTAAAACCAACTGTATGAGAACATATCTGTCCCAGACTCCGATGGGACTCGAACCCATGTATTCGGCCATCGTAATCTAACACACATGCGCTGGAGCTAACAGAGACACCCACTTTTTTACGCTGGAATGCCGTGGTGGTCTAGTTTTCTTCATTTCTCAAGTGTTCAGGCTTACTTGAACGCTAAAGCATGGGGATGACGGTAATTTCGAAATTTTAATTAATGTTACATTCCCTTTGATCTGCTTAAATGTCAGGGATTTGTTACGGCAACTAAAATTAAAGTTAAGGCAAATAGCTACGTCGACCGATATGACACATTGACTAAATGTGTTCATCAGCTTGAAAAGTTAATACCGCACATTTATTTTGAAAAAATTATAGCTTTAATAAAAATATACTATTGTTGTATTTGAGTCGCGCGGTGCTAAGTAAGGCCCAATTCACACATAAAAGGCGAAGAGGCGAAGGCACGGTGCCGGCATGGCGAGAGGCACGACGCTTTCACGCCCCCTCTATATAAACATATGGTGCAATGTCCACTTAGGTCACGAGGCGCGGGCATTTGCCTCGTGCCTCTCGCCGTGCCGGCACTGCGTCTTAGCCTCTTCGCATGAGACATGGTGGCTGCGAGGCGCGAGGCACAACTCTTCCACGCCGCCTTTATGTAAACATATGGTGCAATGTCCACCCCTTCACTGCATATGGACATCACAATCGCCTGTGAGAGGTCGCGCCTCCGCCCGACGCCGCTTATGTGTGAATTGGGCCTAACCAACGCTACTACTTCATTCATTCTCTATCAGTCTTGTTATCTTTCATCCGTCACACCTGCGTGAGCTTCGGCTAAGGCGCCCGTCGGGCTACCAACTGCACCATGGAGGGCTATAGTTTATTGCATGTGCGATCTTCTTAATGGCCAAATAAAATATTATATATAAGTTTTATTTTATTAGTACACAAACGATGAAAATCTCTAAAATTGAGTTTCCTATGAGGCTTTTATTTTTGCACGCTGTTATAAAATACCTTATATAGTAAATATACTGAACATAATAAATATAGTGTATAAAATAAATATACTGAATTAAAATTTGAAAATTCATATAATAATATTAGCAGGAAGGCAAGACTTCGGGCTATGTAGCTACAACATATATACTTCCGTTTAAAGAAAAAAACTAAAATAACCAAGTAGTACAACATATGAATATGTTCCAGGTTTATTATTATGAATATTATTAATTTCAGAAATTCGTACATACTATTATAATTCCAGACTGAAATACAACTGGCATATTTGCGAAAACTAATCACTGGATATACTCATTGACATCGTAAATTATTTCAGCTCTATATAACTTATCTCATTTATGAAACATAGATACAACATAATAGACAGAGATTAAAACAACGGTTATATATAGGATTCAGACAACCACTTTAATTACTCCGCTCTAATATCCTTTTATACCATAAAGTTGCACGTATTTATGGATAAAGTTTTCATTGTAATGACGAGAATAATGATTGAAATATAATAGTATGTAACAGAAATGATAAATTATATATAGAAAACAGTTATTTAGCAAATATTGAAATATTAGACTGAAGGTGTAAATAACTCTGCACTGTTAAGTATAATTATATGTTTTCTAATACATCTAAAAGAAACAATATAAAGTAACAATTATTAATCAATATTTATTAAGGAATGATAATTATATAACGTCAAAGCGGAAACTTATTTAAGGTATGTGATATCTCATCAAAAAGAAATAGTCAATTTAATATACCTTAAATAATAAATAAATAAAATAATTTTTCTTTGTTTTTTATCACTTGTTTATTGCTGTTTGCGAATATTTTAAAAAAATGCTACCTTAAATAAGTTTCCCCTTTGGCGTTTTTTAATTATCGTTCCTTAATAAATATTGATTAATAATTGTTACTTTATATTGTTTCTTTTAGATGTATTAGAAAAGATATAATTATACTAGCATACATTTTCGGCATACCCCATTTTAACAGAGAGAGTATTTGATTTTGATAGTAAGTAAATTTACTAACTCCACTAGTATATTACTGCCCATGACTTGTTTTTAAATTAATGACGTTTGGCAAAAGATACATTTAAAAAATGTATCAATCGAATTTATTCATCACGAGTAATGAGTATATTCAAATGTAACAAAATGCATGTTATATTACAAAGTTCCTTTGCTTCGCCGGCCAAGGAAGAAACTCAGAGGAGTTTAATCACCCGGTATTTACCTTAACTTCACAGAAAACCTCTGAAAAACTGTGAAAGGTGATTCGCGAAAGTTCGACCCGATGTGGTTCAAACTGAGGCTCCAAATGCTACTTTATATTGTTTCTTTTAGATGTATTAGAAAACATATAATTATACTAGCTGTACATTTTCGGCACACCACATTTTAACATGATAGTAAGTAAATTTACTTACTCCAATAATATATTACTGTCCATGACTTGCTTTTAAATTAATGACGTTTGGCAAAAGATACATTTAAAAAATATATAAATCGAATTTATTCATCACGAGTAATGGGTATATTCAAATGTAACAAAATGCATGTAATATTACAAAGTTCCTTTGCTTCGTTTAGGAGTGGGGTAGTTAGAAAGCCAAATACTTTCCAATAATATGATAAAAATTAATTTTCAGGTTTTTGTTTTGATGATTCTTATGTATATTATAACGCTCCTTTAATCCTTTGTTTGCATTTAGAATAAATCAAATTATTATTTAAAGAAATTAGATAACAATATACTCAATGGTAAAACTATTGGATCTATTGCAATCTTTAAAATGCATTTATCTGAAAAACTGTTTTTGGAAGTTACGACATTAGTCATCTCAGTGTGCGATATATTGATTGATTGATTGATTGATATGAAATAACAAAAAGGTTGCTGGGGGCTCATCTGCAGACTGCACTTAGACCACTTGTGTGGGACCTTTGTGCATCCCCCAGTGGACATTTCAGCTATTATTTCTCCACATATCCTACAGTTGTGAAAAACTGTAGAATGACCTTTGTAGGGATGACGCTTTGCGTGAGCTAGACTAGGCTGGCGGTGCCAACTGTAGCTAGCCTTTCGGAGGTAACTGTGGGATATTCACAGAAAACAAGAACCGATGTCTCCTGTTAGTTGCATCCTCTACATAGTAGATCAAAAGCGTATCCCATTTTGTTGAGGTGCATTTTTAGCGTACAACAACCCGTTGCAATTGCTGTAAGCTTTCTTAAATCATCTCTCGAGAGACTACACAAGCAAAAACGTATCTGCACTAGGACCTGTAAGAACATATTCGTTTACGAGGCATGTGCATTGTTTGGCCGGGAATGGTATCGCCGGTTTAGGGCCAGAACAGAACTTTCGTTTGCGAGCAGCATGCCCTTTTTATGATTATAAATAATTGCTATTAGTTAGATTACAATTCAATATCTATATATGCAATATATATTCTGCATATAAATCGTGAAACCGAAATTAATATAGTGAATTGGAATTTCTATTACTATATACACGATTTTTGTTTTTTTTACCGTTCAAAAATTAATTTTATGAAATACTCGATAACAATGTTTGGAATGAATGCATTATTATATTGACTACTCATTGATTGGAAGTTCTATTGTAATGATTTGTCATTAGCTTAATGAATATAATCCTGCTTCGTTTGATGTCAGTTCTGTGTATAATATACTATAATGAAAAGTAGTAACAATTTTGGCGAATTAATTGAATAAGATTAATTGATTAATTAATTATACTAATTATTGAATATTAGTCTTTTTATCTCTGAACCTGAACATACATTTAGTCTCTGTTGTGTAAAGGCGGGTTAATTGTAGATAGTCACATGTAATGTAGATACATGTTGCGTATATTGTTATTAAGTTTGTATTGCTTTGTTTCGCGGCTGAAAATTGATGACCCGAAAATTTCTAGAAAACAAATAAAATATATAAAACTGTACGTTATAATATTTCTACGAAATATTATCCGATTTATTGTTTCCAGAATCTGTAGTTTAATTGCTGGTTAAACTAGTTAAAACTGAGGTTAACATCAAACTCAGTGTAAAGCATAATTTGCAGAATACGAGAATTCGCTGAATTTTAACTGAACTTTACTTAAATGAATCGATATACCCACATTTCGGCGGTAATACTGTTATGTGATATTTGATCTATTAAACACAGACGACGCCCTGCTATTTGCTCACCTGTGACCTATATGTAATCCAAGTGAAACCTATTATAAGTGTCATAATATTACACATGTATAACCTATATTTGTAGATACTATGTAGACTATGTAGAAGCAATTTATATTTATATTATTATTATATTCTAATTTTAAAGGTTGTTAATTGTTGCAGAAGAAATTTATTAAATGTATTGGTATGAATATTCTATAACCTATATTTGTAGATACTATGTAGAAGCAATTTATTACATGCATCGGTATGGATATTCTAATTTTAAAGGTTGTTAATTGTTGTAGAAGAAATTCATGAAATGTATTGGTATGAATATTCTAATTTTAAAATAAAAAGTTGTTAATTGTTGCAGAAGAAATTTATTACATGTATTGGTATAGATATTCTAATTTTAAAGGTTGTTAATTGTTGCAGAAGAAATTTATTAAATGTATTGGTATGAATATTCTATAACCTATATTTGTAGATACTATGTAGAAACTATGTAGAAGCAATTTATTACATGCATCCGTATGGATATTCTAATTTTAAAGGTTGGTAATTGTTGCAGAAGAAATTTATTACATGTATTGGTATGAATATTCTAATTTTAAATTAAAAGGTTGTTAATTGTTGCAGAAGAAATTTATTACATGTATTGGTATAGATATTCTAATTTAGAGGATGTTAATTGTTGTAGAAGAAATTTATGAAATGTATTGGTATGAATATTCTAATTTTAAAGGTTGTTAATTGTTGTAGAAGAAATTTATTACATGTGTTGGTATAGATATTCTAATTTTAAAGGTTGTTAATTGTTGTAGAAGAAATGTATTAAATGTATTGGTATGAATATTCTAATTTTAAAGGTTGTTAATTATTGTAGAAGAAATTTATTACATATATTGGTATGAATATTCTAATTTTAAAGCTTGTTAATTGTATAGGCCGAACGAATAATTTTATCAACTAAAGCACAATTTTTCAACATGACAGGCGCGACCTACATTGGGAGCGCAACCCCTATATTGGTTGTAAAACGTTCGCGATAATACTGTACATATACTAGACTAGAGACTGAGTGTGTCGCCAAATTGTAAAGATTATATATTGGGCCCCGCATATGTTAAAAGCTTGAGAAGAGGGTTTTGTTGAAATTTTATATACAATATACTAAAGTAACATACGTATATTGATGTTGTAGAGAGGGAATGAATATTGATGTTTGTATACAAAAATATCTAGCATGTTAGATTTTTAATGAGTTGTGTTAGTTAGTTGAGTCTAATATTTTGGGAAGAATGCCAATAATAGACTATAATATATATGTTGCAAATAAAATTTATAATTCTTCTTTAAAAATGATAAAATATTGTTTTTCTTAAAGGCATATTATATTTCACCTTATATAGATGTAGATGTGACATATTAAAAAAAACACAGCGCATCTTGCTTTTCATAGTATTAGTGATTGTCTATTAAATTTTTCGTTGTAGCGCAATTGTTTCCTTGGCGTTTGTAAACATTATATTGTATTAACATGAATCAATTTATGATTGTTGTAGATATAGATTATAAGAAATCAGCTGAGCAGACATTTTATTGCTATTACAGCACTTACGGATTTTTGTTAACTCAGTGAGCTTCAATCCTATTAGTGTTCTTTCGTAGACTTTAATTACTTCATAAGTTTAATATATATATATATATATATATATATATATGTATATATATATATATATATATATATATATATGTATATATATATATATATATATATATATATATATGTATATATATATATATATATAGATAGATAGATAGATATATAATAATAATAAAAGGTAGTAAATAATAAACAAAATTGAACTGCCCATCGTTATCTATAGCTAGTATTCTATGGTTTTAGTCGTTTAGGGCATGGTAACGGTATAGATTTATCACTACCTAGATGTAAATCCTGAATTGTATTGTACTATATTCGTCAAGAAGTTTGAATACAGTTTTGAAATTTCTTAAACGAATCTAGTACGATGTAACATACGCTTAATGGTAGTTGGAGACTGTGAAGTTAGTAACCTGCAGATAGCACAGCAGTTGACATACAGGTACTAAGGATAACCATGTAATGTAGGCAATCCCATTAAACAACTTTAATAAAGCTTTAATACAGCTGTATATATTTTAAATAATTGATAATACTATTAAATTACAGTCAAAACCAAAATAAAATTACATTGAAACTTGCTGTATAAATCCACCTTGACTTATAGTGCATGTATTCTATAACTGAAAGTACGTCGCGCACCGAGCTGACCGTCAACAACTTTTATTAATTTTAATTAATTTTATGTAAAATACAACAATATACAACATATATAATGTATAATAGAATATAAATAAAAACATTAAAAAGGATATATATATATATATATATATATATATATATATATATATTTTAAATTAAAAAAATGTTCGTTTCGCCACACTTGTGTTCGTGTTAAATCCGTGCCATGCATTAGAGCTTAGTAAACGCAATATCCGATTTAGTTTGCTATCCAACGTCAGGCCGTCCAATGAACAACCACCCCATTTCTTCGGTCGACGCGGTGTAACCACTACCCTATGTTACAGAACACAGAGTTCGAACTGCTTCCACGAAAAGAACGCCCGGTTGGCTGCGGTTAGTTTACCCGAACACAACATTTTGTGACAGCCATGACCGTAATATCAAAAGAATGAATCTGTCTACCAAAACTTTTTCAATATGTATATCAAAAAAAAAGTCTTAGCTTATCATAATATTGTATTGTTTGCCAGTTTGTATAAAGGGATTTAATAATTTCCCCTTGTATATTTAATTTTTTTTTCTTGTTCTAATTATTTGCCATAATTTGTCATCCTGAACAAAGGGTAAGCAGGAAAAATAAAAAATATTTCAATCAACGACACAAGTTAATTTTGTTTATTTCATCATACTTTATTTCCTTATTAATAAATGCATGAGAAATATGCATTTTCCTTTATGAAAGAACAAAGGAAGATTTTAAATGAGTTTCGTTGCCGTAGTAAATATTTTGATTAACTAAATTTATAATTATATATATTTACTTTATTTACTCTATGAAAGTATTAATATGAGTTTTTAGGGAAATAAAGATTATTAATACTTTACAACATGTACAACAAGGACGACTTTTATAAAAAAAAACCTTGTTTCATTACTTCTATTGTTCTATATTTACAAGCCAGAAACTTTTCCTATTATCAAAGTAAATGCTTTCTTTATTCGAATGTGCAGCAAGTTCAAATGCAGAACGCGGAAATGCTGTACTGTGCAATTCATGTATTGATATTTCTTTATATTCGTTTGGGATATTCGCGCGACGGGGAACTTGCTCTTGCTTCAGCATTGTGAAACTTTCCATTGTTTTATGGCTAAACACTGCTATTTGCATCACACAACAATACATAAGTTTGCCTGACACACATATAGTGCAGGTGCATATATACTATCCATATCATGCACTGTCTCCGATTCGTATTTATAGATACGTTCAATATAGCCGTTGCAGTAAACAGCAAGTGGACTGCATGTACATCATTGAGTAGATTAATCAATATGTAATCTAGATCAGTGTACATGTAATATAAAATGTATTATAGAGTTACAAAAAGTGGTAGAAGGTATTAATGTTGATTGACATGAATTATAAATCGTCAATATATAGAAACTGTTGAGAAAGCTGGGAAGCACAACGTGTCACATCCAATATCGACAATGGCAATGCAGTTGTAGCTGCAAATGTACGTACAAGGTAGCTTTTAAGTGTAGAGCTTTTTAGTGTTCTACGTATTCAAGTAATTTATAAATTACTGTTAAAACAGATTTAACAAAATGAGAAATGCCGTATGATCGTTAGTAATTTGCGTTGTAAAGATTGCATGAACAGTATGGGGTTTTATGAAAATATGTTTATACACAATTTTCATACAATTTTTATTCTTTTTACAATTACTATATACTGACAATTTTGAACGAATTTACTTATTTTATTTTGAAATTATTATTCATTTTATTTATTGGTCTAAAACTTTATCATATATATTGTGTACATTACTTTCTATTTTATTTTTGTTTTGTTCGCTTTCTGTGTTCCTATTCCCTGACGTTGTTCTCTTTTTTTGTATCTTCTATAATATTTTCGGTCTCTTTCTTTACTTCCTTCTATTTCACGTCCGAAGTACGGGTGTCTATTTGTCTTGTGTGTTTATTTTCCTCCATCCCTTCCTGTCTAGTGTTAATTGTTTAATTAATTCTGGTAAATTATTATTATTTAGTAATTTATAAACAATAAAAATTTTAACAATACAGAAGCAAGAGAAAGTTCCTCCTTGTGAAAATATTCCAGAAATATCAATACATGAATTGTATTTTTGTTTTGTTCGCTTTCTGTCTTCCTATCCCCTGACATTGTCTGTTTCTTTCCTTCCTTCTATTTCACGTCCGAAGCACGGGTGTATATTTGTCTTGTGTGTTTATTTTTCTTCATCTCTTCCTGTCTAGTGTTAATTGTTTAATTAATTGTGGTAAATTATTATTATTTAGTAATAAGTTATAAACAATACAAACGTTCACAATACAGAAGCAAGAGAAAGTTCCCCCTTGTGAAAATATCCCAGAAATATCAATACATGAATTGTACTGTACAGCATTTCCGCATTCTTACTTTGATTATTCGAATGTGCAGTAACATTCGAATAATGAACCATTCGTGTTGATAATACGAAAAGTTTCTCGAAATGAGTTGTAATTAATATTGAACGAATATTATAAAAAAAATTCAATCTGTATAGGGCTATCAGCCGTAAGGCCTTTGCGCCAGTAAAAGGAGAAGCTCATAGGGGTTTACATTTACTAAAAACAAGTTTACTGATGTGTAAATGACGTCAAAAGCAGCCGCTTGTAAGCGACCACTTTCCGAGAAAACTAGGACTTTAGAGACATCAATATCAATTGATGTATCTAAAAACATAAATGATTCATAAAACAAATCGTTTCGTCGTTGTATACAACATGAATATATTTTTGTTTATATAATTTAATATTAATATATTGGTAATCATTTTTTTTTTGAAAACAACCATCAAAATTCACTTAAATAAACAAAAACATAAATATGTTCTGCGAACTTAGGGTAAAAGGTACATTATCGCGTAACACTCTATACATTAAATAAATGAAGTGAAAACTTTCTTATATCCATACAACTGAAACTAATATTTCTCTCCTATGGTACTCTGTGTAATATTTAACAAACATAATGATAATTACACTAATAAAAACCCAACTTTATTTACTCGAGATGCACGATTCATGTTTCGCTGTAATTCAAAGAGACAGTATCGGGAAATAAATGGCAACGTTCCGTGTATGAAAAACGAGATTGCCGTACCACCCCCCCGGTATTTTTTTTTTCATTCCGCCGTTCGACCTGGATTCTGATCGCCAGGCTAATTCCACCTGGAAGTGAACAAACTGTGTTTATCCCTCGCGCGATATTGATTTTCCTCCGAAATCTCGAATCGGTACATTTAGTATATAACCTTTTTAATGCTGGCAGCATCGCCGCTGCACGTACGTGAGTTTTCCGCGTTCGAACTATTTATAACTAAAACCGATTACGACTTTGACGGATCCGTGTTGAATTTGCCACCAGGATATTACTTTAACGTGGCCAAGTTGCGATGTAATAATGGCATATGTCGATTCGAAAAGTTTGCACATATGAGCACAATGTATGTAATTTGTATGGAATTATTATTTGTTGCGCTGAATTTGAAGTTTATTAATGTATTGCAGTTCGGTATTTAATTGGCTGTATATTATTTAAACGTGACAACTGTATTTATTGAAGGTCTCGACATTTATAATGAATTTATGGTTTTGCTACACTAAAGAATTAATTACTGTTACAATAAATTAGCATTACAATATTATATTCAAATTAAACATCTGATATGGTCGGTGTATAAAATACTCGAAATAATTATTTCAATAATTGTATAAAATTTCATGAAAATCATTTTGTATACTAATAATAAAGGGTAGTCTGATAATAGCCACATGTAAAATTAGTCATGTTTCGTATGAAAAAAGATTCTTAACCCGAAGTCTAGGGTTACTCGTACGCCTCTGTAGACATTTTACTCACTTCCTTGTTTTTGTTTGAGATTATAATGCTTATAATAAATACAACTGTATATATATATATATATATATATATATATATATATATATATATATATATATATATATATATGAAAACATCCTCACTAGCTGAGCTACACTGATGAGATCTAATAAGATCGAAATATAGATATGTAGATTGCTAAGAGGTGAATTCACACTTATATATGTTTTATAAGATTGGCCTTGTGCTGATATCTCAAGGACTCTGTTGGATTATTATTCCCTAGAGGGCGCTACCCGGTGATCCTGATGGCATGAGCATATTAACGGTTATTACCATATGGGTGTGCATTGCTAATTGATGTGGTGCCGCGAGATAGCGTTTAACCTTCCTCCTAGGGGGTTAGTAGTATAATTTTTTATACTTTTATTGTTTTTTGACAAGATATCGTTCAATTTCACAAAAAATACTTGTAAAAACTAAAAATAATGTTACTTTTTACTTAACTATGAAATCAAACAAAATAAATAAAAAAATGTTTTTTCTCTTCTTAATTGGCTTAATACTGGACAAGAGTGGGTGGAGAATAGGTGGAGACCCATGCCTATGTGCAAATGAGGTTCGTAGTATACAGCTTTTGAACATAACTACTGAGTCAAATTTACTCACACTACCTGTCTAGGGTTAAACAAACAATTATTGTGATTCATTCATGACAGTATTCATAAATGTGATTCCCTTAAGCCCTGGTTTCCTAGGAAAGCGGCCGCTTAAAAACGGCCGCTTTTGACGTCATTTTTACGTCACAAAAATAATTCTACGTGTATATAAACGAATATAGTTTCCTATAAAGTGTAATACCTCAACGTACTGCAAAAACGCAATAAATTACGATGAAAAATTGTGAGTTCTTCTATTACATATACTTAAAACGACCTTTGTGATTTGTGAATGACGTCAAAAGCGGCCGCTTTAAAGCGACCGTTCTCCTAGGAAACCAGGGCTTAACATTTAATTTATACATTTTAAGAAGATGACACTTTTTACACATAAAAAATAAATCAGGGGAAATCAAAAAAATAAACAAACCGTATGACGATAATAAAAACCACCGCCGATAATAATTAGTAAGTTAACTAACTGCAAGGATCTATACACAGCCACGAAGAAAGAAAATCTTAAATATAATACTATCATGATAAATAATAATAAGCTGAAATTAAATGCAGATTGAGAATCAAAATATATAAACATAACAAAACTTTTGAATGAGAGATCACTCCATTATTTATGTTGACATTCCAACACATACAAGACAAAATACAAGAAATACAGTTACTTGTGCAGCATGAAAGATAAAATAGCTCTAAAAAGAAATAAACTAATTCAATATAATAAAGTTGTCAAAGCTACGGACATGCTCAAAAATTCTGCCTGCGGAAATCTGATTATGTAAGATAACTACCTAACAGCGAAATGCAACAAACCTAAGCATGCATTAACAAAATGCTTTAATTCTGTCGAAGAGCTTGTTGCCAGTTTCTGGGAATATACAATAGCGAAAGAACTCTAAAAAGAGAACGGACAATTCTAACATATCAAAAAATCAACCAAGAACTTTTCAAGCACAGAGAGTCAATAGTGAAATGACCTCCAGGTAACTAAAGGTACCCCACGAAGAAATACACCTTGTCGTGGTATGGGGGCCAATGAGATGACATCCGCAAAAAGGCCTACTATGTTGTTAGGATATAGCAACGATCAAAGGCGTTCTAGGGTTCAGAACAATTCCTTGCGTGACTGAGACTCCCTACTAGTAACAACCTGTGAACTATCGGTCTTCCTGGGTCAACTCTTCAGACACTCTGGCTCCTTTCCGAAGCTATTAGGTATCGAGGACTAAGGTTTGCACCACTTCTCTTCTCCTATATAAAAAAAACCCGTGACTCATGCCGGAATGAGTCGAGGTGAAAAAACCATTTTTTTTTCCGCACTGCGGGTTTGGCCCAGATGGTGGACCCTCAAAATACCGGCCGAGGTACCCCGCCAGGCCATGTTCACATCGAGAGACGGTGAGGGGATCGCCTATCTGGGTGGGACGGGAACAGGAGGGCCATACCTCTTGTCCCTCCTGTTCCCGTCCCACCCATATATATATCGAGGTTACCATACAGCAGACAATGACTGCGGAAATCCGAGAACTGAGGCAACTAACCAAGAGTCCAAACTTGTAAAAAGAGAAGGAGAGCGGAGGCAACCATTGAGTGAGAAAAAAACATGATGGCGAAGAGTGCGTATGACCAAGGAAGGGCCCTACTTTTACCCTAAAATAAAAAGGAACTAATAGACTATGACCAAAACAATAAACCGATTACCGTGTAGAGGGTGGATACCTCAGCACCGGTCGGTGAGGGCATCGCGGTGGGTGTCTCCCAACAGTCATCCTACTACCACCTAGCAGCAGCAGAAGAAGCGAACACGGGCTGTGGAAAACACCAACCCATTTCGAGGAGGCGGCATAACGCCAACGATCAAAAGGAAAACGGAATCAAAAACCAAGCAAAAAAAACGAAAACAGCAGGGAATGGAAAGTCGCTTGGTTCATGTGGAGGGCTGGAAATTCGGACTAAGAGGAAGGAAGCCTCTCAGTCCAAGCAGCCAAGAGAAAAACCTCCTAGAAACGGGTAGACGGAAAGAGGAGTCCACAGGGACAACGAAGGAGCTGCCGATTCACCACAAAACTGACAGCAAGAACATAGGTCGAAGGCCAGGATACAGTGGGCAGTACTTAGAGACACAGTTTTAAGACAAACTGGCATGGTTGTGACGACAAGGCACATACCCAAGGACGCGGACGCGGAGGAGTCGGTTGTTCGTGAGAAATATGGCTCTTTGGAAAAAATGTAATCCCGTAAAAATTCCTAAAACGCCAAAGCGTAATGAATCGAGCACCAGCTGGAAGCCCTAAAGGCAGAAACAGCCCAATGAGGCAGGGAGATGGGACAATAAGAACACATATTTAGGATTTGCAGATTCGGTTGGACCAGTTGCATGCTAAATGGCACCAAACACTACACCAGAGGAAGTATAGACAATGGAAGAAATCATAGCCAGAATACGGGGCACTTTTGTCTAGACAGTCGCCTGCAAGAAAGCAGTCGAGACGCTGGCTGAGCTCTGGCCGTAGATCACTTTCCATAAAGAGAAGGTGGTGAGGAGAGAAGCAACCAAATGGGCCCTGTGTGTCGAAATAGTGAGACAAATAGACGAAGAATGCAGAGTAGTGACAAGAGGCCGGAGGAGAAAAACTAGACGGTTGGTCGACAAACACTCGAATCTAAATGTGAAGATGGGTGAAGTGGCCACAATAAACCACAGTATAGAGGTGCACCTCACCTCCGGCCTAGTGGGGAAAACCGAGCGGTTCATACATTATATCATGTGCGACACCACCAGTGAGAAGAAGATGAAGGAAAGTACTTACTATGGCATCCGACGTGTAAGACAAATCGTAGAGGCAAATGAAATAGAAGCAATAGTAGATGAGATGTGAAGGAAAATCTCTGAATACCTTTTAGGTGGTTCAAATGTGCAAGCAACTATCTAGGACCTGGAGGAACCACACACAACTGGAAATACCGGAGAACGGCTATCACCAACGCGGCAAGACAAAGAAGAAGGAATCAATATTGATTAAACCGACTGAGGGGCATACGTATACGGACCTAGTCCGGAGGATACGGGAGATCCCCTTGCGGGGACAGCAATGTCGCCCGGTTGGGGAAAATCGAAAACGAACACCTACGGATTAGGGTGAGGGGCAGTGGCGCCTAGGTCGATGCACTGTGCGTGGCCATCAGCGATAAGGAACCGGGAACCGAGCTCAGAGTCAGGAGGCCGAGTGTAATCCTGCGCATAATGGGACTGGACCTACCCACGATAAGAATAGAGGTTGAGACGGCCACCAAGGCGGCAACTAAAAATGAGGAACATAAGGGAGCCTAGATTGGCCCAGAACATAACAGTGACAATAATTGAGAAAGGGGCGGATAACCTAGTAGCAACAAGGCTGAAAGTGGGAATGATATAATGCAGAGCCATAAGAAGAGAAGAACTGCCGCAAGGTTGCAACCGTTGTTGGCTGGATGGCCATCGAACCCACGGGTGCCGTGGAGATGGCAGAAGGGGTCTGTGTCTGAGGTGCGGCAACGAAGACTGTCAGGCAAGAGGCAGACTGCCTACCGTGCACTATGCAGGGCAGAAAGCTATGCCAATGGGGACCTTCGATGCCCAATAAAGAGAAAGAACGAAACAAAGAAGAAGGCTAGATATGACGGTAGAGAGGAGCAACCCAATCCAATATAGGAATCGAGACAACAAACTAGAAACTTAGATCAGATCACTAGACGGGGACAAAAAACCTTGACGACCCGAGATTCCAGTCCTAGGCCAAGGCAGCGTGTGGAGAGCGTGGTGTGCCTTGAAGGCAGCGACGCCTTCGGCGTGAGATGTGAAGAGGTAAGCACCCCGCCAGAATGCGCGGTGAATCCGGCACTGCCCATGCACATCATCAGATGTTACATCAGAGGTGTCTGTAGAAGATTCCTACTCACAAAAATTTAAAAAAATTAAAGGTAAACAAACACTAAGATTGCGACCAGCAGTCTATGCTGCAGATGATGCAACATATGTTGAAAATAATGGATAAACTCTGTGAAACAATAGAGCGAGTACATGGTAGAACTGCTGACGCTATCTATCCCTAAATGAATAAGTTAATGGATCATTCAAGATCCAATTTGCCAAGCAAAATGTAGTAGTTGAGTAAGCGGATGTCATTCGTTCGAAAAACCTACTTACTAGCCTGCAGACCTCACAGGACACATCGATCATTCACCTATAATTCACACTTTAAGCGTAAGAATCATCAAAGAAAATATAAACCAACTTTAACAAATAAATCATCAAACAAAATTACAAAAATAGTACAACTTACCCTCGAAGAGGGAAGTTAAACGCCATCTGGCGGCACCACATCAATTAGCAATGCACACCCATATGGTAATAACCGTCAATATGCTCATGTCTTCAGGATCACCGGGTAGTGCCCTCTATTGGAATATTATTCTCTAGAGGGCAGTAGCCGGTGATCCTGAAGACGAGCATGTTGACGGTTATTACCATATGGGTGTGCATTGCTAATTGATGTGGTGCCGCCAGATGGCGTTTAACTTGCCTCTTCGAGGGTAAGTTGTACTATTTTTGTATATAACCACTCGAGATATTGTGTGAAATTATCCTCAGTAGCTGAGCTACACTGACGAGATCTAATAAGATCGAAATCTAGATATGTAGATTGCTAAGAGGTGGGTTCACACTTATATATGTTTTAAACAAAATTACATTGAATATAAACCAAGAACTAGGCACTAACTAGAAACTAAAGCTGTGTGGTTGATCGATATCATATAAAAGGCTGCATAGAATAACATAAAAGAACTAACACATAGGATAAGTGGTAATAACTACTCGTTGGATATAAGAGAGTTGGTAACGGAGAAAATAAGAGCCAGAATATATAAACAAACCAAGGATCCTACAGATAAAAACTCGCTAAACAATAAAATACAAGCAAAAAAGAAATTAAAGGAAGAAAGCATGAAGTATCACGTAGAAAATCTAGCAGTTGATAACACAGGTGACTACTTTTTATGGAAAACAATCAAACTAATAAAAAGGATAATTACAAAAATTCCACCTATTAACAAAGCGGATAGTACTTGGGCCACAGAGAACAAGAATAAATCGGAGACCATCGCCAAATACCTAGAATAAAGTGCTGAGAAACATGGTAAATGCTCCGTGGTATGTGCGTAATAGCGAACTGTATTGAGACATTTGGGATACCAGATGACGATAGCGAGTTAAGAAGATATGATAGATTAAAATAATTGGGGTTGTCGATAAAAAATGTTCGAAAAAATTGACTTTCATTAAAAAAATAGCAATTTAAAATTAATAATCGACGTGTCCAAGCAATTTTTGGAAACATCATAAACAAAGGTTTAATCGAATTTATTCCATACTTTAGATACACCTTCTATAATCAAAAATAAAATAATATAATAATTTCAGACATCATATATTTGCTTCTATAAAGCAATGACATATTAATAGTTTTTGTTTAAATTTATTATTATTGCAAAACGATTAACGAAATAAAGTAAACTTGATTTGTATAAATTAAATTCACACATTGACATATATTGCTTATATTAACATTTATTAATTGGAAACTGAATTATATATTGGTGAATGCGCCGGGTAGATTAAGCTAATATGAAAAAAATCTTCTTTCACAATCACCAAGTACAGCACATTTAATAATAGCCTCTCATATATATATATATATATATATATATATATATATTTCGATTTTTGGTATACTTAAATGTCATTTGTTTTATATTTTTGTTTTGGACGAAGCACCAACTTTTATGAAGAATATGAGATTATGAGAAATCGTAAATAAAAAAAACACTTATGCAAACAGTAATGCAAATAAATGTTATTGTCACCAGCCTAAAGAGCCACAAACTCAAGATATTCCTGAAGATTATATATCAGAGAAACGTAAGAAGATTGACCAAGATACTTATTATGGTTTGCTTTTAACGTGTTGAGTCAAATGAACGTCAATTAGTCAGTATATGTTTGCTTCGTTGATTATAACAAAGCTTTCGATAAGGTCCGCCATAATCACTTTATAAAGCTACTGAGTATAGAAACATAGACAGAAATATTATCAGGATATATACCTCTACTATACCCAGACCACAAGGGTACACGGAAATTAACTTTCAGAAGAAGCAAATATAAAGGCAGTAGTAAGGCATTGATGTGTACTATCACCATTACAAGATGCACTGGCAAATCAAACAACCGCAGTGAAAGTTAATGGGGAAGTTATCAGCAACATCAGATATGCAGATGATACTGTACTTATTGCAGAATGTTTGGCAGAACTGTAAAAGTTAATGGATGAAGTTGTAAAAACCAGCGATTAGATGGAACTCTCACTGAACAGCAGAAGACAATCATAAAAGCAAAACAACAACAACGATACAACAATGTGAATTAAAGGAGAGCCAGTAGAAAAAGTCTGCAAATACAATTACCTAGGGGCAATAGTCATCGATAACAATGAGTATACGGAAGAATGAAGATCAAGGATAGGACAAGCTAGAACCGTATTGAACAAAATGAGGAATGAAGTTATCTTAATTAAAATCTTAGAATAAGAATGCTTAAATGTTATATTTCTCAGTAATATTGTATTGTATATTGTATGGAATGGTAGGTACGCTTAAGAAAATTTACATTGATCGGATGGAAGCAATCTACAAGACGATTGCTTATAGAAAAATCCTTATAATAAGCTGGGTAAGCAGAACAAGAAACAGGGAAGTGTTATATACCTGGGCCACGGGTCGAGAGGAGAGAAATACAACAACAATTACAACAATATGATGGTATGAAATACATTTAGCACATGTCTAGCTTCAAAATTAGGCATTGTTTGTTTTTCACCTAATATATCAGTCGTATTAAGATAAACTCGTTTTATTAATTAGCTTGTATTTCAAAAATCAGAGTTGTTTCTAAAAAAGCCATTTATATTTGGTATCCCCAAGTATGAGTATAAAATGACATCTTACTTTTCCGGCACCAAGATAAAATAATTGCGGGGTGTAGAAATAACGGTAGATTTCATTCAAATTAATTATATTTATTAATATAATTATTTAGACAAAACTATTGGTATATGGCGTATGGTTAGATTAATCAAATATTATAAGGTATGCTAGGTAAATATTTGTTATAATAAGTAAGTTGTTTTTTCCAAACTAGATGGGGAGAAAAACATGTTGGGAACTTTCGACATTAATTATTTGTACAAGAATTTTTGAATACATATTTTTAAATAAAATTTTCGAGGTTATAAAACGCCATTTATCCTGCCCCATTACTCATTTCAATCAAATTTTATTTGGGTGAGAGCAACTACTCACCAACACGTTTTAATTAATGAACGCAGCCCCCGAGAGGTATTTTCACAAAACACACGTTTGATTTGTCCTCGCGAAATATTTTACAATTGTGGCATATGCTTTTATGCCCTTCACCAACGGACACAAATGAATCACCACGGTACTAAATACGCCTCCTCCCCCAAATAGAGAATTCAAATGAGTTCCGCTAATTTGGCGTTTGAAGCACAATTAATTGTATCCTGATTATGTATTCGAATAAGCACGACGGGGCAGAGGGCGCTAATTGAAAAAGTTAATCAAATGCCAGTTTAAATAAAGTGACGGCTCCAACAAATTAATTACGCGCCGACCGCCGGCGCATCTTCGCACCCTTCGATGACACAGATTGTGGGTTAAATCCAATTATCGCTGGCGCGTCTTGAATTTTTGCGATCCATACACATGACCCCGCCAGGCATGAAGAATATCGCGAGTGAAATATTAATCTATTTTTAAATTGAATATTTTGGGAATGCGATTCGGTTAGACCGAAAATTCAAATATATGTTACTTTTTATTAAAGTAGTATCCGCGTGATGTTTTTTTTATTATCGTATCGAAACGTGTATAATATTTATATCTGGTGGGTAGGCACACCACCTTTATATTCAAGTCGAGGATAAAAATATTCAGGTTTGAAAGCTGGGTCCTTTTCGCGCATATTGCATATACCCATAAAATACGATTATGCGAGCTGCAAATTTCAGTGAGTGTTCTTTGTGAGGGCTTATATTTTTACGCTAATCCCATTACAAAGAAAGTGAGTGGGTTATGCTTTCGCAATATATGGCGGGATTATATTACAAGACTATTAAAATGTGTGGACATTAAACTTCAGTGGTAATTTGTAAATTTTGTAACTAAAAGGCCCGAAATGGGAAAGCTCGTGCGGTTTTATTCGTTTGCACGGAGTACATGAGGGTAAAAATAATATTTGCACCGAATGAGGGGAAATTGTTAAAAGTGTAAGCTTTTAAATTCTTAACACGATTTTCATGACCTGCAATTAAGCAAGTATATAAAGGTAAAATTAGAAGAAAGATAAACGTAATTTTCATAAATTTTATTTTATAACAGTGCATCGCGTGGAATTCATTATTACCATGCAAATAATTGATGCTATTAATTAAGTACATTTGCAGTTAGCTACTTTTTGATAGTATTGTATATACAATACAAATGCTTGCATGTTGAGGTTTATACATGATTTGCATGTTCAAATATTAAATCTACGTTACATCATGAATGCACCTTGATAAATATTTACTGAAATAATGGCTTATAAATTATTCTATTTATTTATTATTCTATTATTATTATATAGTAGAAACGGGTCACGTATATAAAGAATACATGATATTTGAAAACAATAGTGGTATATAAGTCATTAATAATGTAAATACAATTAATGTCTGACAAATTGTTAATTAATGACTCAGATATATTGCTAAATGGAGAACCCAAAACTATTCTACCGGACAATGAAAGCATTGAAAAAGAAGAAAGAACATAATATGATGAACATAAAAGATAAAGAGGGATATGTAATAACAAGATCATGGAGAGATGGTAACAACACTTTGAGGAACTGACAAAAATGTACTCAGACATAACAATAACGCAAAAGAAAGCGGAATTATTTCTATTGTATCATTTCTATTTCTTGTGTTATGACAAGAAATAGAAATTATACAAGCATAAGAAATAAAAGAAAGAATAAAGAAGCTAAAGGAAGGGAAAGTATCAGGTAAATACAACATAACACCAGAAATGATAAAAAAGCATATGGGAAAAAAGGAATAAAGCAGATAACCCAACTTTAATTACTTAATTGCATATTAAAAAAACAAGGGCAATACCAAAGGAATGGAACATAGGCATAATAATACCAATACACAAAAAGGGAGGTAAGAGAAACTGCAACTACAAAGGAATTACAGTAACCAGCATACCAGTAACATCATGATTACTACATCAATTTTCCTTTAAAATTATGTAGAAAAGTGCTTTTCTAAATAATTCTCATTACTGAAATAAACTAAATTCCTTACTAGTTCTCGAAAAAGTATATTAAAAGCCCCCAAAGCCATCACACAAAAAAACAACCTACAAAAAAATCACAACCCCCATTAAGAGCTCTAAATTATAGACCTCTTCCGGTCGTGATTTCCTTAAAAGCCTTCGTTTCCCTATATCGCGTTTTTTTCGGTTTCTCATTAAAGGCACAATTTGAAATAATTGTACGCATCATGGCAGTTTGTTCTCTTGTTTAATTTAAACATCTTTCGCAGTGGGTATTATGGAAAGGGCGATTCGCGCCGGGATCCCTTGTCTGTGTTTATTCAAACGCATTCCGCTGCAGAACGGAATTCTGGGGGCCATGCGATAAAAATAATTCATTTTAATTCCTTTTGTAAACGCTGCGAAATATAAATTGTGCGCAATTAACGGTCTTTTTTTATGGTTTTGAGCGTTTGAAATGTTGAATTGTTAAGAGATATACGTTTAAAAACGCTTAGTATTTACATGAGATTGAGAATACATATAATATTAAGACAGCGAGGCGCTATATATGTAAGAATAGAAGAAGAATCCGAAAAGTAGGAAAACCCAAAGAAAGCTCTCTCTCTCTCTCTCTATATATATATATATATATATATATATAAGACATATTGTGTTTACATTTTATTTGCTGCAAAATCGGCCAAGAAAAAACAAGTGTGAATCCACCTCTTAGCAATCTACATGTCTAGATTTCCATCTTATTAGATTTGGTCAGTGTAGCTCAGCTAGTGAGGATGAATTCACACAATATCTCGAATGGTTATATACAAAAATGTTACAACTAACCCCCTAGGAGGAAAGTTAAACGCCATCTGACAGCACCACATCAATTAGGAATGCACACCCATATGGTAATAACCGTCAACGTGCTCATGCCATCAGGATCACCGGGTACTGCCCTCTATGGAAAAATATTCCAACAGAGTGCTTGACATATAAGCACAAAGCCGAAGCCTGACATCTCAAGCACTCTGTTGGGATATTTTTATATTAATATATAGTTGTGCATTGCTAATTGATGTGGTGCCGCCAGATGGCGTTTAACTTTCTTCCTAGGGGGTTAGTTGTAACATTTTTAATCTATTTATAAAAACATCAGAAGCTATTGGGGGACAGTACATGAATCGGATAACGTAATAGTTAACGTGCTACGATATAACGAATAACATAAAAGAACTGCAATCTGAAGAAAACTGAGCTAGATTCCCAGTAGAGGTAGTACAGGTGCTGTTTTAATGTCTTTATAAGACCTATGGGAAGAACATATACGTAGTTGATGACCATAACTCCATAATTATAAAACTTACAGCATACATCTTTATATTCGTATATTATACACTGTCTTCTAAGGTCTATATTTACGAACTATGGTCATTAAGTCTTACAAAATAAGTTTCAGTGCTAGGAAGACAGCGTTTTCATTATATATTGTTACATAAATTGTATACCAGCGATATGAGCTAAATAATACTTCACAATTCGCGCCATATTAAAATTTTAGACGTGATCCCACTCTTACTAATCTAATTATATCACTTCTACGTTGGAAACATAAAGATTTAATAATACTCCCCATTCATACATATATTCCTTGTTATCTGAAAGGAAGGTGCTTGAATATGACAATTGTCCGGTGAGATCACGTTTTTGAGATATTGTCTCGTCGTTTGGGGGGATAAGTGCTATTTGCTGGTCCGTTACGCTACTATATCTACCCCATTAGGGATTGTAGGATCAACATCTGGTGCTGACGATAGGCCCTTTTCACTCTTCGTGTTCACACGAACCTTAACTGGCTAAACTGAATAAGTAATAGTAATTATGCGGGTCTAATTTACAATTTATTAACGCAACATGTACTTTGAACTATGTTTTCAAAGTATTCAATACGCATTTACATAACAAAATCTATTTCTTTTATATTACAATACTAGGTAAAATTCCCGACGTTCAAGGGGGGATTATTTTTAATTTGTTGTCCCAAACAATGAAGTTTGTTTAAATTGCAGCTTACAATTTTCAGTATTATTTGTGTAACTATATTAACTGTAAAACCCAAAACATTGACTGAAACATTTCTATTACTTCAAAACGCTTAAAACTTTAATTAAGTAATAAATAAAATACATTAAAAAATCGCCTCACATACCCGAACCTGCGACCCCGACTTTTGAACGAACAATATACAATAATAAATGACAGGTCGGTCGGCTTCAAAACATTGTCTTTGTTTTTATATTATAGGGATGTTTTCAATTGACTAGAAGATTATCATATATAGTCACTCTAATATTAACATATTAAAGTGACTATATAAGATCTTCTAGTCAATTGAAGACATCCCTATAATATAAAAACAAGGACAATGTTTTGAACAATAAGACAAGACAATATTTTAAAGTCAAAGTAACGAGAACGTAGAGGTAAAATTTAAAAAATATTACAATAATTGGAAACAAAACGAGAATGTAACCGTACTATGTAATTTAAAAACCAGATGCCGAAGGGGGGTTCAAATAGAACAATTATATAAACTCTTTTCTTATCTAAAATAATCACCCCGCTCCACACACATAATGACGAAATAATATTCGGTTGTATACCTGATCATTATATGTATTACATTACATGAGAATCCACTTATAAAGTGGCTTCGTTAGCACAGAGAATGTGCCACCACAATAACAGACAACTGCCTCATTTATTTCAGCATAAAATTCCACTTGCGTGCTCAAAATAAATTTCCATCTTTCATGCAAACGAAATCTCTGTCTACTTCGTAATGCACATATGTTTAAGTTGATTGATCGCACCCGAAAACAGGCTTGATGCACTGCATATATCGATTGAACGTGCCAAAGAGGATTTTGAGCTGAGTGCTGGAGTATTACGTGTATATGAACACCTGGATTTTGAAAAATTACAATATTTATCTTCCGAACAGCTCTAGTGTATAAGGAAAGTGTTGTTCTCGTGAAAAAAAAAATCAACGTATTCATTTTTATATTTCTTCGCGTTTCATAGCTAATATAATCGAAACAGTCTAGTAGATATTTATAATTAAACATTTTTGTAATATAATTGATCATCAACTTGACTTGTGGTGGGGGAGGGGGTGGTAGTGGTAGGTAGGGGGAGGGAGGTATACATAGTATGGATAATATATATATATATATATATATATATATATATATATATATATATATGTCAAAAAAATAAAAGTTAAGATGCAAAACATGCATTTTTCTCGTATTTTTCACAAGCTGGGAAATTTGCCCCATCTTGGAACTGCTGTATCTTGGTAAGTATTGAATAAAAGAATAACGTTAAATAATGAAAATTGACGGAAATTTAATGCTCTACAACTTTGTGTCTAAACATTTTCCTCGACAATCCCCATGGTTTAAATGATATAAATAAAACACTGAAAAAAAATGAATATTTCTAGACTTTTGCCCCTCCCCAAGTTTCAACAGGTCTCTCGAGGCCTAAAACTCAGATTCCACACCCCTCACCAGCCCCGAACAATATCCAAAAATTTAATTAACTTCAGAATTTTATCCGGGTAGAATGTACTTACCGACTGAACTATTAATATTGTCTATGTAACTATTAGCAACTTATAATTTCATGACTTAAACGAATGATTAGCGTTAATATAACATAATACTCGTATTTAGCGTTAGTATAACATAATACTTGTATTTAACGTTATGTGGTTTATTTATTAGATTCATGCATCACTTTGCACACGGTAACCCAGTTGAGCGTAATCTTAGCTTAATGTAGTTTGAAACTGTATTAACTTATAATTGCATCTGTTCATGACTCATACTTCTTGCAAAAGTGAAAGTATAAGCATCGATTGTAATGTAATATTCAGTTCAGTGAGAAGTATAAACAATACTATTGAAATCAGACAATAATTAACTTAAAAATAATAAAATTATGTATAATTGAATCCGCAGTTTGAAGAAGGAAACAAGCGCCAAGATAATTCTAAAATTATATTAAGTAATAATCATTATTTCCCCTTTTTGATAATTATGCTTAGAATCTTAGTAACTTACAGTTAATAAGTGTTGTGGCTGTAGCAGTGATTATTTTAGTATAGGCACAACGTGTAGACATGTACACATGTACTGATAAAACTTACGGGTGGGATACAGAGCCTATCATGTACTTAAAAATTTATAATTACCATTATATAGGATATTAGGATATACATCATTTATTAATTTCTCCACATATGTCCCTATATATGGATAAATTAATAAATCATTTATAAACGCTAATCTGTGAAAATACTGAGTAGGATCTGTTATAACCGAGGCTTATAATTGAGTTCTTCATATATTAGTGGACATGAATTACATCAAAAAAAATAAAATTGCATCATAATGAATAGGTATTTATGCAGGAATATATGACAAAACAAATTTCAACTTATAGAAGCCATATCTTTGAAGGCAATGAAGATATCTCATTAGCGTTTTTGAAATTGAGTTCCTATTACATCTTTAGACCAGTATACCAAAAAAATCCTAAATTTACATAATGGGATATCGACACATTTTTAAACAACTGTAACAAATTAATTAACAAAAAATTTCTAAATTTACATAATGAGGAACCGTTTGCCAGAAAAGACTGATAATACAAATTTTAAATTTAATAATATTTATTTATTTAATAATTGGAGATAATAAAGATATATCATTAGGGTCTTTGTAATTAAAAAAATCTTCATACATTTCTGGGCAAGTATTACATGATGAATCCTATTTTTAGCAGCAATGTGTGATAAAGTCATATCTTTGAAGACAATAAAGATATATCACTAGGGTCTTAAATTTTTTTTAAAATTGAGTTCTTAATACATTTTTTGACTAGTGTAATAAATAAAAACTGCGTATTATATAATGAGGAATAGTTTTCATTAGCAGAAAACAGTGATAATACAAATTTCAAATTAAACAAGCCATATCTTTGCAGATAATAAAGGTATCTCATTGGGATCTTTATAATACTGGTGTGAACTTATCCCCTATGATCCCAGCCTCTATACCGCGCGGCGCCGTCGGACCGCGCGCACGACGGATTGTTTGCGTGTCTGTACTGACCAATTGGTGTGACCAATAAAATCCAAATTTTGAGAAATCTTTTATATATATCTTGCTGACCATAATATATAGTTATATATTTTTATTCATAATTTTTGTAGGTGTTGTTGTATAATATATGTTGTTACGTAAATTATTATTTTTACCAGCCCGCGAACATGCGATTGATTTGAAAAAATTACACAATGTTTATAACTAAATGACAACAGAAAATGGAAAGTCTCAACCTCGCCTACTTGTTCCTTCTATTTATTTTTTATTTATAACTTTTCCGCTCCTATCTCGATTTTAGTGACTGGGTCGATAAAAAAATTATGCAACATATTTTGTTAATTTTTTTTACTGATCTTAGTGCAGAACATATCAGTGCACCAGATGGCCGAAGGAAATTGGAAAATTTTGATTATTTTTTGTTCCGCGACCAAGTCTAACACAGTTCATTATTATTATGTTTTACCAGCCCGCGAACATACGATTGATTTGAAAAAAATACACAATGTTTAGAACAAAATGACAATGGAAAGTGGAAAGTCTCAACCTCGCCCACTTGTTCCTTCTATTTATTTTAAATTTTTAACTTTTCCGCTCGTATCTGGACATGCCGATTTTAGAGGCTGGGTCTATAAAAAAATTATGCAACATATTTTGTTTATTTTTTTGTTGGTTCTTGGTTCAGAACATACCAGTGCATCAGATTCTCGGAGGAAATTGGAAAATTTTGATTAAAAGTATTTTTTCTTCGGCGACCAAGTTGAAGATGTTTCATTATTATTATGTTGACCAGCCCGCGAACATACGATTGATTTGAAAAAAATACACAATGTTTAGAATAAAATGACAATGGACACTGAAAAGTCTTAACCTCGCCCACTTGTTCCTTTTATTTCTTTTCAATTTTTTTTTCTGAACCAAGAACCAACAAAAAATTAAACAAAATATGTTGCATAATTTTGTTATAGACCCAGCCTCTAAAACCAGCATGTCCAGATAGAAGCGGAAAAGTTAAAAATTGAAAATAAATAGAAACAAATTTCAAATTTCACAAGACATATCTTTGAAGATAATGAAGATATCTCATTGGAGATTAATTTTCCATACATTTATAGACAAGAATAACACAAAAAAATCTTAAAATTGCATCATGATGAATAGGTTTTTCATACATATTTAAACAAGAATAACATAAAAAAATCTTAAAATTGCTTTATGATGAATTTATATTTTTGCAGGAATGTGTGATAATACAAATTTCAACTTTTACAAGTTATATCTTTGAAGATAATTAAGATACCTCATCAGGGTCTTTATAATTGAGTTTTTCATATATTTTTAGATAAGAATAATACAAAAAAATCTTAAAATTGCTTCATGATGAATAGGTATTTTTGGAGGAATGTGTGTAATACAAATTTCAACTTTTACAAGCCATATCTTTGAAGATAATGAAGATATCTCATTGGAGTCTTTACTATTTAGTTTTCCATACATTTTTAGACAAGAATAACACAAAAAATCTTAAAATTGCATCATGATGAATAGGTATTTTTGCAGGAATGTGTGATAAAACAAATTTCAACTTTCACAAGCCATATCTTTGAAGATAATGAGGATATCTCATTGGAGTCTTTACGATTTAGTTTTCCATACATTTTTAGACAAGAATAACACAAAAAAACTTAAAATTGCATCATGATATAGGTGTTTTTGCAGGAATGTATGATACAAATTTAAAATTTTACAAGCTATATCTTTGAAGATAATGAAGACACCTCCTTGGAGTCGTTATAATTGAGTTTGTCATACAATTTTAGATAAGAATAACACAAGAAATCTTAAAATTGCAGTATGATGAGTAGGTATTTTTGCAGGAATGTGTGACAAAACAAATTTCAACTTTCACAAGCCATATCTTTGAAGATAATGAAGATATCTCATTGCGATCTTTATAATTGAGTTTTTCAGACATATTCAAATAAGAATAACATCAAAAATCTTAATATTGCATCTTGATGAATAGGTAATTTTGCAGTAATGTGTGATAATACTATTTTCAACTTTTACACGCCATATCTTTGAAGATAATGAAAATAACTCATTGGAGTCCTCATACTTGAGTCTCTCATACATTTTTAGACAAGAATAACATACAAAAATCTTAAAATCGCTTCATAATGAATAGGTATTTTTGCAGGAATGTGTGAAAAACAAATTTCAACTTTCGCAAGTCAAATCTTTGAAGATAATGAAGATACGTAATTGAGTTTTTCATACATTTTCAGATAAGAATAGCACATGCGATGTATTTAGTCAATATAACAACGGGTTATGGTTACTGTATTACCAAACCTAAATAATAATGTTGTTAATCTTTAAAATTGTCTCATATGGAAATTCTACCTCTAAGTTTCCTTCAATTTCCCACAAATTTAATTTTTGGATTCGTTCCCTTCTTCAAACAACCGATTCAATTATATTATATAAATAATAATTTATGTTCAAGGTTTTGTGTACAATCGTAATGTTTACACTTAGCAACACTTAGATTAATGACACTAAATTTAATTATAGATGGTGCGGTATGTTTTCTCAGTTTTTCTTTCTTTATTTTTTTTAAGATAAACACCAGGTGATTAAACTCGTCAGAGACTGAATCTGAATTGAAACCACCAATCACAGGCGAATGAATGCGAATTACATTCCAACAGTTTTTTTTTAATACAGAAAAATACCGAGTGATTAAACTCCTCAGAGCTATCCTTTTTATTGGAGGAAAAAACTATAACCCTATAGACAGAAGTTTTTTAATCGGAAAAATACATCTTATATACAATTTTCTTAATGTATAAATATGTAATCACAATTAAGTAATTTTTCATTATATTCTTAATTATAATTTAAATATATATATATATATATATATATATATATATATATATATAAACTTTGTAAGGTAAATACCATCTACTTAAAATTATCTGAATGATCTATAAACATATACGTGTTTCTTTGGGACATTATATAATTTGTATTTACTGTGTAAATGAATAATTACCTATCAGTATTATTTATTATAGTTCTAATAATGCTTTAAACACTGTTAAGTTAATCAGCTAAGTAAACTCCTCTAATCCTTTCCCTTTACCGGCAGAAACGCCTCTCTTAAGGTCGTTTTAGACAAGACAATTTCTTGACTCAAAAGTTAGACAAGATGCGAGACAATCTAAATTGTCTCGTATCATACAGCAAATTATTTGAAATATTGAATTGGATGGTAGATCGAATGGAAAAATATAACGTGTTCTATTTCTCAAGGACACATTGTATGGGAGGAGGATATATGAATTCATTTCTTGAACAACTTTTGAGCTAAGAAATTGTCTTGTCTAAAACTACCTTTAGAATACAATTTTTTTTTAATTTGATATATCTTATAGACAATTTTCTTACTGTGTAAGCATGTAATACCGTTTACGTAATTTATTAATTTATTCTTAATTACAAACTTAACATAATTAAGGCACATATCCTACATAAATATCTCTGAATGCTCTATAAATATGTTTTATTTTATAATTTGTCTTAAGGTCGTTTTAGACAAGACTATTTCTTAGCTCAAAAGTTGTTCAAGAAATAAATTCATATATCCTCCTCCCATACAATTTGTCCTTGACAAATAGCACGTGTTATATTTTTCCATTCGATCTACCATCCAATTCAATATTTCAAATAATTTGCTGTATGATACGAGACAATTTAGATTGTCTCGCATCTTGACTAACTTTTGAGTCAAGAAATTGTCTTCTCTAAAACGACCTTAACTAAATAAATACCTTGCAGTATTTTTTATTATATTCTTAATAATGCTTTAATGATTAAACTCCTCCAAGCCTCACCCTTTACCGGCGGAAAAGCCTTTAGGCAGAAAGATCGAAGTTTTTAAATCTAATAACTTTTATATAAAAGAATGCTGTGTAAGTATATAAGTAACAAATATTTTTTCATTATAGTCGTAATAAAGCTTTAATTTTGTAAGGTAAATTAAGGTAAACACCGGGTGTTTAAACTACTCTGAGCCTCTCCTTTTCCGGCTAAAAGCCCGTAGACATTCTATATATAGAGATAATTTTGTATCTAAGTTTTCATTAAATTGTGTTATTGTGTAAATATGTAATTACACTTTAGCAACAACCCGTGGCTATCCTATATGTAGAGATAAAAAATTTTTATATCTAAGTTTTCATAAATTGTGTTTTGTATAAATATGTAATTACGCTTTAGCAACAATTTTCATCGCATTCTTAATAACGCTTTAAACATTGTTGTAATACAATAGTTTAATAGCTTGTATGCATGATGAAACCCTAGACCGGACAATGCCGGATATTTGATCCATTTACTGTGTCTACATATTTAGCAACTATTCGACATCCTAAATATGGCGTCCGTTATTTACAGCGTTTAAGTTGTTGGACGTTCTCAAATTACAAACTCAAGTCAAACAAATTAACCTAACTGTTTACACTTGGTGGGATCTCTGAAACTATCCCCGTTAAGGTTAAGGCAATAGTTACTGGACTAACAGCAAGCGCAAAACTTTATTATGGCTTGCACATGAATTGTTACACTATTACTTAATATATTTATATACATTTATTATTATTCGTATGCAGTGTAGAAAGGCTTCGATTCCTTTTGTATATATGTATATATGTATATATGTATATATGTATATATGTATATATGTATATATGTATATATGTATATATGTATATATGTATATATGTATATATGTATATATGTATATATGTATATATGTATATATGTATATATGTATATATATATTTATGTAAACAATAAATGTTGTTAATATTAACATTAGGATATAGATACTAAAGCTGATTCATCTATAACATTATATCCATAACATTTTAATGTACTTAGCCAAATGAAAAAGAGCCAGTCTAGTCGCACTAATATGTTATATTGAATAAGGAATTATTCCTTCACTCAACGTATGTAACGTATTTTATACTGACATTCCTATGCATACTTGTGACCTTATTATATGTAAAAAAGATTACAAGTATGCAGATTTATGTAAATATCGCTTACATGTTATTAAACATGATGCTAAAGCTAAACGTTAATCATATAAATGGCTTTATATTATAGTATATAGTATGTATATTAAAAATTTAAACTTACTTGTTCATTATAAATAGTCGTATTGGTATTACTTAATTGACAGCGCACTAAATACAACGTAATTTCCAAAATAGAAGTAGAAACATTATAAATAGATAGACCAAATAATGAAATGGATTCGATTGTAAATTTGCTCACTTACATATCGGTTAATAAGGAAATAATTCTTACTAACAAAAAATGTATGTAATATAATTTCTGTTTCGTGAAGAATTTGTTTTAATGAAAATAGTTGCATGGGAATGTGCTTAACTTAATTAATGCTAATATCTTAGTATAACACACCAAATTTGTTTCCATAACTATGCATAAACTTGCAAACATAATGACTCAACTGCGTTAAATCCAGGATTTAAGTGAAAACAAACCCCCTGGGTATCTATCTTAACAATGCAACAGCATAATATATGACATTCACCAGATATTCCTTATTAAATGCAATTTATATTATTACACTACTAGAATATTAGTTTACATTGAATTTAGTTTATGTATCGTCTAAACAAGACTAATTTGATCAATAGTAATTATTGCAGAAGATACAATTGAGTCAATATGGTCTAATAATACGCTGTTGGCGTGTTATGTTTCTGTACATAAATATTGTATGACGGTGAGCAGCGATTTTATAGTTTCCCTGCAGTAAAAGTTAAAACTTTTTAAGTATGAAACCTATCTAAATAGAATAAAAACTTCCTAACAAGTTTTAGGTGAGTGCAGCGTAACTGACAAAGAGCAGCTCACCTCCATGTAATATTTATTTAAAATAAAATTCACACGCTAAAAGCGGATTTATTTGATCACAATTTGTATTTTCAATGGAGGATTTATTACATCAGATTCACTATGCATATTTTTTATGATTAAAATAAATTACAGTACTAATAGTTATTTGTTCTTGAAATACACGCAGAGAAGATGCTCAAAAGTTATTTTGAACCTCATGGGTACAATTCGCCAACATTTTCAGGAGATCATGAAACATTTTCAGATTTTCAAAATGGTTATATGAACAAAACAAACTATATATCATTTATTGGTCACTGCAATTGTTTCCAAGTAATTTGAAAGTGACAATAAAAATCAGCACTTTCTCGATATATGATACTCGTATTTTTACTACCGTATTTTTCGAACGGCACCGGATGATTAATTTAGACACCTAATTTTGAGCCTATTATTAGGGGGGGAAAGTTTCCATGTTAAAACAGAAGAAGACCTCCTAACCAATAATTCGAATCCAAAGAGGATTTCGCCAGGAAGATCTTATATCCACAAAATTATATATCCAGGCATTAGAATATATTTTTAAAATGGTAACGTGGCACATCAACTAGATAAGGTAAACCAAATTTCAGAGGTGAATAGAAGAATAGAAACAAGCAAGGAGAGGAGTAACAACCTCGGTAAAAGACTTGGGTTCAGCTGGGACCGGTTGTAGTACCCGGTTAAGGCCCCTAGTAGGGTTACATGGTGAAAAGCGGTCAACGGTCTGAAAGGAAGAGGAAAACAAGAGTCTCAATGGTCAGAAGAGCGAATGAACTACCGAAGGGAAGGATTAAAAGACGATCAGTCTACAGAATGAAAACTCATGGGAAAAATAAACAACAAAGCCGTACAGAATATGCAGCGGTCAGTATGCGGCGCGGCGCGAAATTAATGGATAGGAATTTTAGAGAATTTAGGTGGGTTTATACTGACAAAAAATAATAAATTAAACGGAAGGAATCAATAGAAATAATTATTATTTATGCTCGCAAAATAAGAATATTCACTTACAATTTAGTTTTTAGTCTGTATTTTGTCTCAATAAACAATAGTATGAGAAATAATCCTCTGAAATTGACTCCATATTTATAAATTTATTTATGATTTACTATTTTATGTGACCATAAAGCCATCACACTGGCCTTATTATTTAGGTTCGCAAAATAAGAATAGTCACTGACAATTTAGTTCTTAGTCCTTATTTGACACAATAAACAATATTATGAGAAATAATCCTCTGCAATTGAGCTCAGATTTATTATTTTATTCATGATTTACTATTTTAAGTCACCATAAACGCATCTTAAGTTCATACTGGCGACTAGCTAGTCCAGTATATGGTATCGCTTCAAGTAAGATGTAAAAGAAAATAGTCTAGTACTGTATTACTACATGACCAGAATATTTGTTAACTATATAATGTACTTATATGATTACAGTGCAAATATACTTGATAAAAAGCATACACAAAAATATTTGTTTTCATTATTTTAAATTATCATTGTTATATATCGATCAATTCAAGCCGCTGACATTTCCCCACAACAAAACCATTCTGCGCGCCGAAAGAAGCGATAATGGATTAGCATAAATTAATTAAAACGTGATCACATGACTAAATAAGTTCGTCGTGACCTCGAAAGTAAATTACCGGAATGGAGTATGAATACACAATCAAGTTCGAGCGAGTTCTTTTATGCCGGCGTCACTGCTGTTTGGGAGCACGTAGTCGTTTTACATTTTATTTAGTCATAGCTTAATAAAGCAGAAGTTTAAGTGAAGCCTTAACCTTCTATCGATTTAGATGAGCTTTGGATATTGCGGCTATTCTCTCCGGCGGCGATTTGTATTCATGACGGGGTGCGCATTTAATGGCCATACAATTTCGGACGTGCGCCACTGGAACCACGTCCTTATTAATTTTTGATGATTTATTGAAAGTGCAGGTGGGAAGTAATTGAATTTGCCTATTTGCAGCAGCTTCCGTATTAAGTATACAGGAAAACATGAATAAGAGTTTCACAATTCGAAATAAAAATGTATGAATTTATTGCTTTATTCGGCAAGTCGGTCAGTGACACTGTCATTATTCTAAAATATTGATAGTATTACTGATCATGTAGCGTTAGTAATGATGAAATGAAGAGAATTCTAATGTTTATCCGGATAATTTGTGTTATATACAATTCAGATAAAAACGCGTTAATTAGCTTGTATCTCAAAAACAAGAGCTGCTACAAAAAAAGCAAGTATTTAACATAATTACCGTTCGACAGCTAGAAGAAAAAGCAATTTAATTCAGGGCACCATTGTTTATGGCTTACGTAGGACTAAAAGCCGCGTTCGACAGGGTGCAGAAATAAGATGTGCTGGATATCCTATATGAGGGAAATGTGGAAAAAGTACTAATAAATTATGTCTATAAGATCTAAACTCACTCACATTGAATAGGTAATACGATATACGTATATCGACTGTGTAATAATATATGACTGGATTAGCACTATCGTGATCTGGGTCAGAATGTGATGCGTCAAGTTTAATCCACTAAGATCACAAGCAAATCCCCCAGTTGAAATTTACAGCATTACAGGGTAATCTTAATGCGAGCGCAGGTATTTGTAATGTATACCTTAAAAGGCATCCCGTGCGCCTAAGGATATTACAAGCGTTATTCCACTATTACAGAACACTTGTTTACGAAACACAAACATATTATTATTCACTTTGCAATAATAATCGAATATGCGTATCTGAATTTATATTAAGCTTATGAGGAATATAAATATAATATAAAACATTGATTAAAATGTGAAATGAAAGTGCTCGAGAAAAAACCCTGGAGATGAATTCATAAAATATATTCTAGTATTACATTGATAAATGATTAAAATATAATTCCATTGCGTAATACTAATAATTTATATATTGATATTTTAAACAGCAGCAAGATGTTACACATAAATTAATTCGAGTTTAGCCTTATTTATTATATTACTTTAAATCATAACAAAACAACTAATTGTATTTTGATCACGTTATGTAAACTTATTATTGTTGTGTGTGTATACGTGTTTATGCTTCAACTGTAAATGGGATGTTGCCCGTAAATAATAATGTAATATACAGTCGCATTCATTTAAAATAAAATTCAAACTGATGTAATTTTTGTATCTACGGATAGATGATTAAAATTCTTATTTTGTTTTTATTCTTCTTCTTCTTCTTCTTCTTCTTCTTGAAATCTTATTTTTATTGTTGATTATTATTCTACAGCCAAACTTTTCTGCACTGTTTCTAAAATATCTTTATTGCCATCTATGGAGTTTGCATATATACACGCATTATCGTAAATAATAGCAAAACTTCTGAATTCAGAATTCTTATATTGTAAATTTCTACGATAATTAGAAAACATGGAAAAACAAATCTAATGTAGCTAGTGTACATTACTTTATCATACATATCATAATATATAAAATAAATGTCTACTTTATCATACGAAATATAGATAAAGTATTGTAATCGTGGGGGAGGGGTCCGAAGAAACGTTACTTTCATCTCTACGTGGTGGCAGTAAAATCGTGCAATATGATGGGCGAGAGTAAAGATGCCAGGGGATTACACAAGGTATCCTTAACCGCCGTCTAGTTAATATTGGCCATACAAGTGGCCACACCCAAGTAAAGGGGTGTAAAGTAACGTGCCAAGGACTGAATGGCCGTAGGGTGAGTAAAACGGTACTAACGATTCCCTGGGGTGTCTCTAGCGACACTCCCCTGTGTTGGAACCTTCGTGTTGCGACAAGGATATCAGAGTTAAGTAGATAGTCAAGAATTTTTAAGTCGAGAGTTTTAAGAAGTCAGTCAGCACAGAAGAGCAGACATTGTAATGCGCCTAGGATAAGATACAAAGAGTAATTTAATGAATAGTTATATATTTACGAGTTCTAACACTTGTAGTCAGCCTTACTAGGGCACGCGGGCCTCTGCTCGGGTGGACCATCCCTTCTCGACCGTCTCGTGGGATCAACATGAACAAAACAAAACAAACAACAAACAAACACACGTCAGTGTCCAACAAGGGCTACAGGGACCACAGCGCCCAAGAAGAACGTGATGTGCAAGCCCTCTGCACCAATAACCAGCTGCAAAGAGGTAGCAGAGGCTAATGGGCCATATACCGCGCACCACGCTTGCTGATTAAAAACTGCAGAGGAGGCGGACCTAATGTCGGATGATGAAATTATGGCCGCTCGCCTTTCAATACCTTGAAAAAGAAAGTAAAAGTCCTGCTACGAAGTGGGAAGGATTGGATGTCAAAAGCACCACGCTCAAGGGAATTTTCCTAAAAGCGGAGCAACGGAAGAAGGATACAAGGTCCCAAAAAGGCCGGGTCGCCGAAATCCAGAAAAGGCCACGCTTCAAAACAAAAGTCCCCTACAGCATGCCAAAAATAAGGCCCAAACTTCGTTCAACGAGGCCCTGGGGTCAGTGAAACTGGCAGCAGTGTAAGACTCTGAGCAGATTAATCCGGAAAGTCTAGTCGCCGTCCAAAGAGCGATCCTCACAACCCAGGAGGACATACCAGAAGGCGGACCATAAATAAGGTTCGCCTAAGGCACCTACAGGCTAGACTACTTAGTCGTTACCTGCGCGGAAAGACGAACTCCCAACACTTTAGCCCTTCGAGGGGGCAGCGCTGAAAGCTCTGGATATAGAGAACGTCCCGAAACCTTGTGCGTGTACCGTATTCATACCAGACGAATACCGGGAGAGCCTAGGGTACTCAAAAAATCTGAAAACGCTGCATGTAGCCAATCACTCATTGAAGACGAGTCTGTTGACAATTTGGAGCGTTACCACTACAGAGAAGGGACAAATATGGATCTTCTCCATGAACATAGGTTCATGTTTAGTAATATGTACTTGGGCATGGGATAATTAAAATTCCGGTTAAAGACCAGGTGACAAAGCAGACGGGGAAACAGATGAACCAGCCCCGATGGAGCCCACTCAAAATCCTACAGCCCCCTCCGAGGAGGTCAATATCCCCGAAGGCAACGCCGACAATAGGCTAAATACCAAGACGCGTGCATGGAGACGATGTGGAAGAAGGAACGGTCCCGGCAGGAATTTCGCCAGACACTCCGACCTTTCCGGAATAATGTAGGGGATCAGGGCCCTAAAGGCGAACATCCAATATACCAAGGCCAATTCGGCCATCACATGCCGGAGATTCGATCTTCGAAGGCCTAGACCTGGCCCTGATGCAAGAACCCTGGCTACACGGAGGGAGAGTTGCAGGCCTAAACCCTCAACAGCGTATAGTACTATACAGTATTACAAATAGTAAACTAAGAGCATGCATATTATACAACAAAAGAATAAGTTGCACACTAATACCGAAGCTATGCACATCGGACTTCGTTACAGCTCTTCTAATAGCAGCACCAATCGAAGGGTGATCGACGAGACTATAGGTATGCTTCTCAGGTGAGCATATATATCCCCCGCAAATACTGTACGAAATTGATGTCTACTGCGAAGGAAGGAACCTCCAACTCATTATCAGCTGTGATTCCAATGTCCATATCACATGGAGAAGCACCAACATCAACCCTAGAGGTGAGTCACTCCTTGAATTTATATCAACAACAACAAGGCTAAACATAGCCAATACGGGCAATACACCTACTTTTGTTATGGCAGCCCGACGAGAAGTCATAGATATGACTCTAAGTAAAGGACCCATTAGTAGCAACAGACAAAACTAGCATGTATCGGACCAACCGTCGTGATCCGACCACAGACACATCAGGTTCGCTGTAAGAACACCTCCAATCATCGTATTGAAATTTAGGAACCCCCGGATGACTAACTGGGAAGGATACTATGAATCCTTAAGTGACGCCTTGAAGATAGGTACCGATGAGGTGAAAGACACTGGTATCATTGGAGCTAGCAGTCGAACTAATAAGTGACACAGTGTATACCGCCTACCAGGAAAACTATTCGGAGTAAACGAAAAGACAAAGAAGCCACATAGCTACCTTGCATAACTAAAGAAAGAATCCATAAGCTATTTCAACAAGGTCAAGGGAAACCAGAACTGGGCAATCTACAAAAGAACACTAAAAGAGCATAATAAAGAAATCTGCAAACCCAAAAGGGACAGATGGAGGAAGTTTACATTAGATGTTTGTAAAAATGCTTATTTATAATTTCGATTAGTTTATTAGAAAATAAAAAAATGCATCTCTAATAGAAACTACACCAAAACTGTTTTCAAAAATATACATTCGATTTAGAAAAATTAACACAGGTATAGTGTCATTTCTATCAGAGATATATTGTTTATTTCTAGTAAATTAGGTATTAGTTGTACAAAATTTCGTAAACGTCATGATTATAGTAGTTACTGTATTTGTTACTTGGCAACTGGCTATCGAACTTGGGATCCTTCTGTCGTATGTTAGTGTATGTATATATGAGTGTTAGGCGCCAGGCATCGCCACAAACTCAGACGACGATGACAAATAACAAGATATCCAAGCTGAAACGACAACCACATAGGCGGAGGACGAGGAGTTGCTGGACGCAATAATCAGACTACCCAGAAACAAGGCTTCAGGTCGAGACATGCTACCTAACGAACAAGGGAGCTGGAGGGCCAGCAGGAGGGCTAAACATCCAGCAGTACGGCTTCGGTAAGGGAAGGTAGACTACTGACGCAATACGGGCGGTACGGAACGTAGTCAACGAGGCTCATGGAGGAAACGCTGATACTGCCCGATGGTCACCCTGGATTTCTCCAACGCGTTCAACGCGATACCATGGGTGACCATTACGGCAGCACTCAGGAAGAGAGAAGTGCCACGGGACCAACGCAGGATTATAACAAAATATCTGAAGGACAGGGAATTAAAGTAAGATGGCACCGCAGAGGCGTCCAGATTTGACATGATAGCAGGGGTCCCGTACTGCCGACTGCGACGACGCCCTGCGGCTGAAACTGCCAGTTGACGTGGTGGCAATAGCATTTGCCGACGATATGGCGCTAGTAGTACTGGCGGGAACTTGGAACAACAAAATGCAAGATGATGGAGGCCGTGGAGACGAAGTAAAGATGGATGACAGAAGCCGGACAGAAAGACGGAGGTGGCTTCATTCTCGATCAAACAAGCGACGCTAGACGACACCTACATACAAATGATGAGAGAGGAACACATGATACAGAGAAGATTGAAGTACGTTAGAAGTACAGTGGAGGCCAACGTCAATCACACGCAGACACTATAGGCCGCAAAGAAGGCAACCAGAATGGAAGCAATCCTGGCGAGGCTGCTACCAAATATAAGTGGACCGGTGATAAGCAGAGGGAGTTGCTGGCGAGGGTGCCCAACTTCTGTATACAGCACCTGCCTGGGTCGGGGCAAACACTCCTTAAGAAGATGGATCACCCGGGAATACCGCACCATATCTACAGACGCGGAAGGGCGGAGGTCTGTCAGAGGATTAAGAGGGCAGCAGATCCGAAGGTGGCTAGAGAACACAATATGGAGAAGTGGCAGGAAAGATGGGAAGAGTAGCCAATCGCAGAGTGGACGAGACGCATTGTCCCGCGGATAGAGCCGTGGGTGGACCGAGAACATAGTGATCCCAAACAGTGATGTAACAGAAATAGCAGGACGACCTACAATAGAGACGTCACGTGATATGGAACAGACAATGTAGACCCACAACGATGCAGGAACTAAACAGGAGCTGCAGGAGAGACAGATACAACCAGGACGAGGTAAGAGACACGAAGGACTAACTGGCGTAAGAGGATGTTAGGGTGCTTAGTATACCTAATGGCGGTCAAGCCCCTAGTGGACAGAGTTTTGGTTTAGCCGGTAGGCGCCCCGGATAAAACGCGGGGTCGGCACTAGCCATGCGTACCACCTATTGGTGGTAACGGAGGCATGGGTGTCTTCCGAAGATTTCACCTTACAGGATAAACAAAAAAATTTAGTGTTAGGACTTGTTATTTTAGAAAAACATCCACAAGTTTTCCAACGTGTCTTTAATTATGTCCTCATGACAAATGGTACCGACTACCGTGGACGGGATTCGAACCAGGGCTGTCCGTTCATTAAGCAGGGGTGCTAACCATTGCAATACGTCGGCGTATTTGTTTCAAAATCGAAAAATGGTAGGTGAACTTAAACTATCCCCCGATCAATTTCCGTAAAAATTGCAGTTGGTTTGTCCGTACTTCGTATGTAAACCTAAAACTTTTGTTTAGCATGGTTTATCATTGCTAGTCGCCCCCTTGGCGCGCAGTATCGCTCAGGTCTTGCGTCGTGCACCGCCGGTTGTAAGGGCGCATTATTCTAGCGCATCGGAACCGGTAAATAGAACAAGAAACAATAAGCCCGTACCAGCCCAGAGTGATAAACGAAAGGCATTTTATTATACGGACAACACTTAAAAGTAAAATACTAAGCCACAATTGAAAAAATGTATGTCGCAAAATAAAAATACAATGAAAAAAAAACGGTAATATTTAAAATATATTTAAAAAATCGTGTGTGTGAATACTGTACACATACCATTTCCCAACAATTTTCTTCCTAATTAGTTTTTTGAAGAAAAAACGAATGAAATAAAAATTAAAACAGCCATATTTAAGATATTTTGAAAAATATTTTTAAACCGTAGTACATCGACCAAATATCGTTGAATTAAAAAAAAATAGTGTGAATGCTGTACACATACCATTTCCCAACAATGTTCTCCGTAATTAGTTTATTTGAAGAAAATACTACCACGATAATATTTAAAATATGTATAGAAGTATATATGATTCAAATACAATTAATATGTATAATTTAGAAGATAATGACGATAATAGCACGCCCTAGTGCAAAAATAGAGTTCTTAAACTTTAAAAATCCTTTAAACCCCACTATTCCCATCTATTATTCCATTCGTATTTTATTGAAACGACTGACAAAGAAAGCTTACCGCTGCGCACAAAAAAGCACCTCACATAAAAATCGGCTTTTCATTAATATATTCGATTTTAAAAACGAAAGAAAAATGAACGTAATATAAGAAGGGCAACGGTTGCGTGCATTTTATTGGCGGGTCGCATTTCCATTTTGGTAGATGCGAACTAAAATGATAAATGATTTCCCCCCATACCTATCTCGCTCTGATCTTTTTTACATTTCCCCGAGATGTATTGGAACTAGTTGATTCCACAAAGCGTAGCCAGCAGCAGAACATTGCAATCAATAAGTCACGACGGCAAACCTTTCTTTGGAAAACAAACTTTTTTTTTGTGCGCATTTCAGAGCTTCATTATTGATAACGGAATTTCGATGCGGTTTTCGAATGAAAAAAGTTTTACGAGCGAGCGGTAAACGGGGAATTTATGAAGCGATGCAATATTTACAATTTGAATACGTTTAATATTTTTACCGCGGGAATATTGGGTAACATTTGTTATCTTACGTCATATCAATTAAATTAGTAATTATATCGCTGCTCATATTAATTATCACTTGGATTACTCAACGTTCAAACCTGATACATTACCATTATAAATTAGAAAATGCAATGCCTGTCTTAGTTATTACAGGGCATTTATTAGTTGCTCGGTTATATTAAAAAGAGAATAGCGTGTACTAAAGATAAATTATTATTTTTTTGCCCTGCATGCGGGAAATATGTTCTTATTTTCCTGTTTTATTTCCACAAATAATATGTTATTTTTTAAATTGTTACCACTCTTTACATTTTTTTGTTATTGAGTATACTAATTAATAGGGTCCACCTCTAGTGCCCGTTGTCAGTACTATAGGTATAGCCAGAAGTGGCGTGAAAGTGGTCAACAACTAAACTAACTATTCGTGATTCAAATGTCAACGGTTTTCGTCGTACTAGTGGGTAAACAGTTGATCTTTATTATTGTTTGATCAGCTGATTAGATAAAAAGTACACGATTTTGATCACTTACAATATGTACGTACAATACGTACAATAATGTTGTTATTGAGTATACTAATTAATATGGTCCAGCTCTAGTGCCCGTTGGCAAACAGTTGATCTTTGTTATTGTTTGATCAGCTGATTAGATCAAAAGTACACGATTTTGATCACTTATATGTACGTACAATACGTACAATAATGTGTCGTTGTTAATAAACTTTTAATATATAACAAGACAAATCTTACACATATTGTCACATATATGATGAGAAAATACATGTTAGCATTCAGATTAGCCATTAATTTTTAGTTACCAGATAGAGTAGCGACTAGCTTGACTGGCCCATATTAATTAATATATATATATATATTTAATTGGTCGGGTTTGTCTTTGGACGACGCAGAATTGGAATATGAATTTAATATACTTTTCTGTTAATGCAAGATGCTGTGCAGCTAAAAATTTATTTGATAAAACTATCGCCCTGGGAGGAAAGTTAAACGCCATCTGGCACCACCACATCAATTAGTAATGCACACCCATATGGTAATAACCTGCTCATACCATCAGGATCACCGGGTAGTGCCCTCTAGGGAATAATAGTCCAACAGAGTGTTTGAGATATCAGCACAAGCCCAATCTTATAAAACATATATACACTTTATATTGATATTTTATTCAATTTTATTCAACTAGGCGATGAACAAGACCAAATTAATGGACGGACAAATTACAAACTACCAATACTATCATGACTATAATGAATTGTCCCTTAACAAACTAATAATTGTTGAAATGCACCAACTTTTTTTCCTCCAAAACTTTGTTAATCCCACGAGTAACTAACGATTCTTTACGAAACTAGGATTATCCTCTATCCACCATATCTAGCAGGGAATTGAATTAAACTCCAATTATTATATTACTAAGTTTCAAAACGAAGACAATATTTATAACACCAGACATATGAAATATTATATTTATCCCCAATAATACCCTTAAAACGGCAAACTCAGCAAGGCAGCTGTTAGTGGAAGATATATTGTGTGATTCGTGCCCAAAACCCAGCAACAGAATCAGCCAGTATTAACGCCTTGACCGAGCAAATTAGATTGGGGGGATAAACGCATTACAAATCCCCCCCCCCCTTCACGCCTTAGCCCGATGCTACATTTATCAGATTATCCGATTACATCCGTCCCCCTCGACAATGATTTTTGCATCTTCCCGATAGTTCAATCGCTTGCGTTTGCATTAGGGAAAGCGTAATTAGTCCAATTACCACGCACAAAAGCACTCAGACAATGCCGGGTTCTGCGAGTGAGCGCTTTCAGAACAATATTTTTCCATAAATAAATAAGAGCCCTCTAAAAAACGGGGCGCCGCTGAATCGACGTCGTTATTCATACTTCAGAATTAGTAGGGCGGCATAAGAAATGGAATTTTTGTTTTGTTTCAATGGCGTGAAAGTAAATGAAACTTACCCGGCTTTTCGAACAGCACCCGTGCAATTAAACGATGCGGCCGCCGTACCCGTTTGTTTGGCTTTGTATGGGGAATTCATGACGCTTTCCCCATCGTCTTCGTCGGATACAGCAGTTGTCAGTGACATACGATCATCGTCCGAAATCTAGAACAATAGAATAAACGAAATTAGTTACAAATTCACTTCAATGCATATCAATAAATTATATATCCGGCATTTGGTAATATTTATGCTGTGCGACGCAAATCCTTGTTTATGAATATTTATGTAAATGTACACATCTACACTGTTTTGCAAATATAAACAGGTCTTTGCCATTATTAAGTATCTAAAATAATCTTAAACACCCAGTGCTTAGAGCCGCCGTTCGTCTAGTACTTCGAACTTGTCATTATTCGCAGTTTTCACAGTTTTTCAGAGGTTTTCTGTGAATGTAAGGTAAATACCGGGTGATTAAAGTACAATGAGTTTCTCCCTTGCCCGACGAAATAGCCTTACGGCTGATAGCCCTATAGAGATACAAGTTTTTTTTTACAATTAGATACACGTACATTCATGTAGATATATGTAAATTGATGTAGTAATTTTAAATAGAACGAAAATTAACATAGGACATTTTACATGGAAGCATATGTGTAATAATCAAATTTCAAGAAAAAATTGTAGTGTCATAGGGAATTTCTATATCGTCGAGATATTTTCAATAACAATTTATGAATTTCATATTCTATTAACCAACATATTTGAGATACATCAACACGAACGCTATACACTTGAAACGTATACAGAACATTTACGCATGTATTTGGATACTTATGGTCACAAGAAAGAAGGTCCTGCACCAAGATTCATAGATTATGCATCCTTTACATGCGTATATTTTATATTAACGAACATTTACCAACGATTTCTCTCTCTTTTCAAAAAATCTTCATTCATTTTTTATAAAATAATGTATAAATTTTTTAAATTATTGAAATGAAAAAATAGTATGCGTCAACAATAGTATTTTTCCTGTTGATTTCTTTAAATATAACGACAACTAATACAAATAATTGAAATTATATTAACTATAATGAAAGATAACGCCTGATAAAATATTAGAAAATTTAATTGTTCAAATATAAGGACGAAAATAAATAAAACTACTTTGTATCTGTCACTTAATTTTATTAGTTTCGTTTCGTATATTCCCTAGCCATTATCAAGCAACGCCGAATGACTGTGAAGTAGTTTTATTTATTTCTTCCCTTGAAAATGTACCTCATAGTAGATGTCGCGGAAATACATCTACTATATTGCTAAGACATCTACTATATAGTACATTTTCAAGAGCAAGAGCAACTTTTGTTATTCTGTTTATATTTATATAATAGATTTGTTTGATGTGATGAAGTTTTGATAAGGTGGGCACTTTTGCACGTCGTTTTGATGGTCGTTATATATTGGGTTAAGTAGAATTTCCAAAATAGGGTAATATACAATCAATCTTTATTTGGCTATAGAGCATTCATGGATATACCAAATGTTTTGAAAAACTGACATCTTGGATAATATGTGAATCGACGATTTACTTCAGAAGTTAAAGTTAACTATATATTATATTGTTCTTCTCATATTGTTTATCTCATAAATAAATAATTTTATAGAATTATTATTATGATATTATGATGTAATATATAATTTACAAAGGGTGTAAGTGGGCGGCGAAATAACCAATTTTAGCATGACATGGTTTATAGACAGACAGCGACCTTCCCCTTTTAACAAAATATGTTTCAGAGCTTTTTTTTTGTCGAATAAATTCATGTAAGCACATAATCGATTCGGCGATAAAAAATAATTTATCGCTATTTTATAAAATCTGCTATATATTTAACGATTAGAATGAAACGTAACACAAATAACGAGAGTATTATGGCGCCGCAATTTATCTTTTCCCTCCAGCCAGCGCCGCCTTCAAAAAGAACATCGGATTTATTGATTGTTGGTTCGCCTGCTTTTGTTATACGAAAGCTGAATATTTCATAATTTCCTAATTTCGTTACATCCGGCAGTTGAAAACATCTTCATCATCTTGGAAATAAGGAAATCGTGTTCAATCGGCGGAAACTAACGGATCGTAGTAATTTTTGTTGAGTATTCTGAATACAATGAATACTAAATGTGAATATTTCTATGTTTGAATGGGGGGATGTGATATGTTTGCTCCAAACGGTTCCGCTGTGTTTATTTAAAAAGACACGAATCTAAATTTATGTGTGCGCTCGTTATAAATAACAGGGATTACTTTTTTTATGAGCATTAGAATAATCATTTTGTAAATACAATTGAATGGTATACATTGTGAATTATCGTATCGTATAGTATATTTGTACAAAACAATACAAAATGTTATTTGTCTTGTATTCTTTTGTACAAATATACGTCGATTATATTATTATCGTTATGACAAAGTATATGTTTGTCTATAAATTTTGTTTTTATTTCATTTCACTTTAATAATAGAAAATATTTACTTTTCAGGAAATATTACACACATAATGCTAGTAATTAATAGTAAATGTTTTATTTCTCATCAAACAAGGAAACATTTAAATTACATATCAATATAGTATATATAATGTATTTTTATTTAGGTTGCAAATTGTTCTCACTACTGTTCCATTTGTACCCAGATAAGATCGTCAAACGAGTAATGGAAAAAATAACGAATACCATGGAGTAAAAATAAACGGAGAATCCATAAACGCAATTAGAATTGCGGATAACTCGAGTATTATCTCTGATAGTTTAGAAAAGGGGTGGCTTTTGTGTTCATATTCTACTTTTAATTTTAACTATGTGTCGCGATCGACATGTTGGCATTCAATTAGTCTTCTAATCGGTTTCTAAGGTAAGACATCACAATCGATCGACCAATATTGGTTTGCGATCGACCAAGATTGGCTTGCGATCGACCGGTCGATCGCGATCAACTTGGTTACCCCTGTTATAGAAGGTCTACAGGCGCTATTCAACAACTTGAGTCTTGAGATTGCATCGATTTGTATTAAGAGAGTCTTGTATCATACGGTATTATATTGTAAAGCCAGAATTGTATTGTAAATGAGAATATGCCAATAGAGGGTTTTTAAATAGTAGATACGCATTAACGAATCCTACAACTAATTATGCGTAGTAAGATATAGGGAAGAAAACAAGCTTCTTGATGAAAGAAGAATACGAGACTGGGCGGGCGTACAAAACTAGGAAAAACTGTTCCGTCTTGCGGAAGACCATTTACTGCAGTGATAGTTAACGTCATGGAGACCTGATACGACACAGAAGAAGCCAAAATAAAAATTGTTTCTCTCTCTAAATACACGGCTTCCATAAAGTCTCGGGACGGGGACAGAACTATAAGTATGGAACGTGTGAAGAAAAAAAAATTGAAAATATGGGAATCATTAGAGACTTATAAAAACTACATTCTTGGATAGTTTAGAACTTCCATGCAACGTGGAGTTTTTTTAGGGGATTACCACCCCAATATTTTTAAATAGCAACCCCTGTTGAGATTCACCTTTAATGAAAAAAGAAACACATCCCCATCAACCAAAACCCGATACCTTAATTAATTCAAGAATTATGAGTGGTTGACTACCAAATGGGATATGTTTTTTGCACATTTTTATAACAAATGTTCAAATTGTAGACCTTCTTCGGTCTCGCAATGGCTCAAGCGCTCGTATATAAAATTTGGAACCATCAGGAGCATATTCCTGATATTGGTGGTTGCTTCAAGTATGCAATTTTCAACCAAAAAAATCATCAACTCTGGTTAACTCATGGAAGAAACTTCTTACAACTAAAGATGTGAACCAGGCACAGGGATGGGAATCACTAAAGACTCATAAAAACTACATTCTTGGATAGTTTAGAACTTCCATGCAACGTGGAGTTTTTTTAGGGGATTACCACTCCAACATTTTTAAATAGCAACCCCGGTTGAGATTCACCTTTAATGAAAAAAGAGACACATCCCCATCAACCAAAACCCGATACCTTAATTAATTCAAGAATTATGATTATGGTCGACTACCAAATGGGAAATGTTTTTTGCACATTTTTATAACAAATGTTCAAATTGTAGATCTTCTTCGGTCTCGCAATGGCTCAAACGCTCGTATTTAAAATTTGGAACCATCAGGAGCATATTCCTGATATTGGTGGTTGCTTCAAGTATGCAATTTTCAACAAAAAATCATCAACTCTGGTTAACTCATGGAAGAAACTTCTTACAACTAAAGACGTGAACCAGGCACAGCTGGGTTGAAAACAGTCGATTCTCACAACAGTCTGAGCCAAAGTGGTGATAGTACTGTTAAGTTAGAAGATATTGAGTTGTGGTTAGAAGCAGACAATCAAGATCCAGGCTACCACATTCTTACAGAGGAGGACATCATTGAAAGTGTAACTGTAGCTGACAACTCTGAAGGATGTGAAGACCACGACGAATCAGACGAAATTAACAATCACACAAACTTAGTAAAGTCAAGACCACTTGGATTTCGTCATTAAATATGTTGCTCACAGTAACAGTGACAACATATCTGGAGGGTATGAACATTAGCTGATTAGTCAAGAAATTAATTCTAAAGGAAGCTAACAGAAGATTCGCAGTTTCTTCAAATCAGTGAACGTGTCATGGGTACAAACCAGTGAACGTGTCATGGGTAGTGCGGATGGGCCTAGACTCTCATGTTCTAAGTGGTACTAGAGGAGTTGAATTACATATATACGTTAGCTCAGTTTAAGGTTATTTCATTTAATCCAGACAACTCAAATTAGTCCGAATTAATGAGGTTTTACTGTACTAGTTAGTATATATCGTGATGGCTAGAACCAAGGTGTGGGGAGTGCTGGCCTAGTATGGTCAGCATTGGCAGCTCCTCACCCTCCAGAATTTTTCAGTTTGCACGCAAAATTGACTGGTGGGACGAGCCTTAAAGGGAGGTTTCACAATGGGCCCATTTTGAGGCCTAAGTGTCTGTAGCTATGCTACCCTCCAGCCAACTACCCAGAACTATCCAGAGAACCAAGGTGTGGATGCATGTGCGGCGTATGTGGATGACATAGTGTTGGTGGCCAAGGGAGTGGAAGAGATGCAACAGCTGTTAGAAATAATGGGTAGATTCCTTGATAGGAGAAGGCTCGTGTTGAATATGAAAAAGACCAAATGGATGATGTTTAGGAATAGGGGTTGAAAGGGTACCATAAAAGAGCTGAAATGGAAGGGAAGAATGATTGAGACAGTGAATGACTTTAGATATTTGAGCTTTTGGTTTGAATGTGGAGGAGGCTTTAGGGTGCATGTTGAGTTGAGAATCCCTCAAGCTAGGACAGCGAAGAGAAAATGGCAGAAGGTATGGGGGCAGTAACCTCGTAATGGCGTGCAAGATCTGCGATGTGTGTATAATGTCAATATTGTTGTATGGAGCAGAAGTGTTGGGATTGCAAGAGTAGGATGTAATGGAAAGGGATCAATGATGGTCCCTGAAGAGTATATTAGGTCACGAAATGTCAATACCGAGGGCGGTGCTGTTGAAGGAGATGTACCGGATGAGCATATGCTGGGAGTCGTGTGCGAGGGTTGTGAAGTTTGAAGAAAGATTGCAGGATTTTGGGAGATAAAAGATTGGTACTGGAGGTATGGATGAAGTATAGAAGTAGGGCGGAGAGTAGATGGACAAAGGATAGGGGAAGGATGTATGAAAGGGTGGGTATATCTGAGGTGTGGCTTGAAGAAAGGCTTAGAGAAAAGGGTACTGAGGTAAAGAAGACAATGAAGGATATTAACACCTAGCTGTCCGTTGACATATTAGTAACAACATACGTGATTTTCCGCATGTCAATTTTCGCTCACACACGCCTGTTCAGTATTTGATTAGAATTACTGCCGAAGGCCGGTATATTTTACCGAAGGATATATTTATATATTATAATTAAATTTAGATAAGCTTTTTTTGGCATTTTTCCTCCAAAACAATATGCTTGTAAATTCTAAGGCATTTAGGCATATTGCATTTTTTTGTTTCATATATTATTCTTTTACTCTTTTGTACCTTTTACATTATAATGAAAGTATTGTAATTTATAAATTTTCGATGAAGTTTTTTTAGCGTATATTATATAAATGTAGGTCCTGATTTACAAAATATGTGGTGTGGGCACCACACGACTTTCCGAATTACATTGACATTTTGACACTTTTGACATTTTTTACAATATATGACAGCATTGATAATATTTGAGGATATATGACTAAATTTCACAATATTTGACTATATTTCACAATATTTGGCTATAGTTGACTATATTTGACTTTATTTGACTATATTTAATTAAATATGACTATATTTGACTAAATTTGACAATATTTGATTATATAGGACAATATTTGACTATATTTGACTATATTTGGTTATATTCGACACTATTTAACTAGATTTGACAATGTTTTTCTATATTTTCTATAAAAAAAACTTCTATCTTTATAAGGCTATCGTGAGGCTTTTCGCCGGTCAAGGGAGAAGTTCAGAGGAGTTTAATCATCCGGTATTTACTTTAACTTCACAGAAAACCTCTGAAAAATTATGAAAGGTGATTCGCGAAAATTCGCTCCCCACTGGGGATCGAACTCAAGCTCCCCAATGCTCAGTACGAGACGGACGACGCCTCTACCCACTCGGCCACTGAGCTGGATTATTTTCTATATTTAACTATATTTGTCTTTTTGTTTCATTTTCATTCATTGATCCGTAATTAAATTTTAAGCTATACATAAAATTAAACAATTACCAACTGTTGGTTTTGTGCGCATATTTGTGTTGGCGTTACTGGAATCCATTGGCGGGAAAGTGACTTTTTCTGGGGAACGGTTTTATAGAGATATTTTCTCTGATTCTGGACCCATGTTGCTCATTTGTGTACGGGATCACCCCAACTCGGTTTCCCATCCGATTTGAAAATACGGTCGCGATCCTTTTTTTTAGCTATGTATATATATATATATATATATATATATATATATATATATATATATATATATATCAACAGACAGCAGAAAATCGGGTTTATTTCGACAATTTTCAATGAGCTCGCTTTCTCAGCGGGATTTTTTTCGACATTTAACCAATTGTTAATCAAAATATGTAATCTTTAAAACAAAATATATAAAACGTAATCTCCAAATTTTATATATAGTACAAAATAATATAATTCATAACTAATAGTCTGATAGTAATGATAAAAGCACATTATGGTAAATAGAAATCCACGCTATACAGAATGTTATGTAATTCGAGGGCAATCCATGAAGTGATGGTAGAGGTGAGTTAATCTAGCAAAAATTCGGTTATTTTATCTGTAAATTCGTCTTCGATTGGTAACTGGAGGACTTTTAAGTTGACCAATGAGAAGATGCTTCATATTTTCGACGAAAAAATTGCCATGATAGAAATCTGACACTGACGTATATAGAATCTTAATCAAATCGTAGCGGTCTGCTATATTTCTTATTTAATTTAGCATCGACCATTAACTTCTGCATTCAGATAGCGAACAACATTTTGTTGCACATGAGGTGCACCACCTTGCATTTATCACGTATGAAATCTTCTTTGTAGTAACAAACCATCGAAAAAATACTCCAACTAGTTGTTTCCAGGGCGTCCTCTAAAATTGACCAGAATCTATTAAACGCTAGGTAAGATTAGAACCTAACCTTCTATCCGTAAGTTTTCTATTCGGGAACATTTCTCCGTATAATCTTACTGCAGCTAATTTTTTTTTGCACTTCACCATAAATTCAAAAAAACTCCTGACGCTACTAAAGTCCTGGTTTCCTAGCAAGCGGTGTCAATAAATACGGCCGCTTTTGACGTCATTTACACATTACAAGATACGTTTTAAGTAATGTAATTGAATAACTCACCAGATTCCAGTGTAATTCCTTACATTTTCTCAATACTTTAAAGTATACCGCTCTCTGGATTACCAGATTTATTTAAATATACATAAAAGAAATGTGTGACGTCAAAATGACGTATAATACGGCCGCTTTTGTCGACACCGCTTCCTAGGAAACCAAGGCTTAAGTTTGATTATGATTTTTTTCATGGAAATGTGATTATCTTTTTTATACAAAATGTGAAACGCACTCTGATTTGTCTACTTAAATGTCCTGTAGTTACCAAACGAACACGATTTTACTAATAAAAAATCGAATCCTTGCTAGATTAACTCACCTCTACCACCACTTAATGGATTGCCCTCGAATTACCTAACATCCTGTATATCACTTGCTTTGTATGGACTTGCAGCTATTTTCAAGCACTGTAGTTCTTCTGGGAGAGCATTATATAAAAACAAAATGCGGAATGTGATTCTTTCCTTTCTCTTTGCAGAATTTATAAAATAAATTTAGATGGATCATGTGTTACAAAGATGATAAAAGCTGTTATAATTGATCAAGTTTACTTTACATAATTTAGTTTATAAACTAAAATTATTGTTCGTAGAAAACTAACTTTCAAGTTCTACATAAAGTGCCTTACTATCACTAATATTGTTTATAAAACAAAGCTTTTGTTGGCTATATTCTGTCGCTAGAATAATTTAATTCTCAAAAGTATAAATAGCGGGCTGTTTTTTTTAAATTAGTTCTTAAACTAAGTACTATTAATATGAGAACAATTAATATTAATAGTACTTAGTTTAAGAACTAATTTTAAAAATCATTCTATAAATATCTATGTATGTATATTTTTTAAATACAAATGTATGTATTTTTTGTTATTATTACACGTTATTTGCATATACGTAGCTTAGTTAGATTTACTACTAGCTAAAATAAAATCCCCGTGGAAGCTTCACATTTTCAATTACACTTAAAGCCTACGAATATATCCCTTTTCCTTTATATGGACAGCTCATTTCTTATACCTGCTTTGGATCTCACGCTTAAATTGTTGCAGGATATACGCCTGCACATAGTAAAAAATGTTGTGGCTATACGAAGGATATTGGAACGTATATATAATATTCAATCTATTCAACTGTCTATTACGAAATAAATTATAAATTTTGCGACACAAAATAAAAGCATACCCAGCTGTTTGAATCTTTTATATTTCTAGAATAAGAGGAATATACAATTACAGCAGTTGCTGAGCGTATAAAATGCTAAGAACGTTGTTACGGAATGCCAATTAAATTTTATTACAATGAGCTAGTCTTCTCGTTTATTTACTTTATAAAATAATATTTTTTGATCCAACAATACATGAATCTTACTTTATCTACGGAGAATAATTAAAGTATTATATTGATGTATTCTATAGTTGTCATATATAATCAGGGATCGAAAGGTAACGCAGCAACTAACAATTATAGCCGAGCCCTGATGAAGTTGTCTGATCTACAAAATATTGGCAAAGTAGTAAAGTGTTAAGAAAAAAAAAGTATAACGTTTTATTGCTCAACCACCCCAAGGAAACCCACGGTTTTCTGTTTTCAACTATATATATACATATATATATATATATATATATATATATATATATATATATATATATATGTTGTTGATGCGGTCTCTTGAACTACTTCCTTCTAGTGTTTATCACCTTCTATTTTTAATTTGTTGAGTCTAGTTTTCTTCTTTTTATTTCTATTTAGTATACTGTATTATAGTTATTATAGTTAACCGTTAAAGTAAAGTGTAGAGTTTTATAAAAGTATAACTGAATTTTTTATGCAGCACTTGATTTAATTTTCAGTTGATTTTGTTATGTTACATCCCTTAAGCTTGCTGAATGTTTTGCAGTGTTTTGAATTTGTTTATTGTACCTTTCTCATTTTTATTTATAGATAGTGTGCCATATTATACTTATTATATTTAAATGGTCTAGTATAAAGTTTTATAAAAGTTTCAATAATGTTTTCAACCTTTTTTCACTTAATTTAATTTCAAGTTATTTTTTAAATTTGTTTATATTACCTTTCTCATTTTTATTTATATTTATTGTATCATATTATATTTATTATATTTAAACGGTCTAGTATACAGTTTTATAAAAGTTTCAATGATGGTTTTAACCATTTTTCACTTACTACTACTAATTTTAATTGTTTTAAATTTGTTTATTCAACCTTTCTTTTTTTTATATATATATATATTTAGTATACGATATTACAGTTATTATATTTAAACGATAAAGTAGTGAAGTATAAAGTTTTCTAAAAGTTAGAATGCATTTTTAATTTTTTGCACTTAATTTAATTTTTAGTTGTTTTTGTTGTATTACATCTCTTAAGCTTCCTGAATCTACACAACAAGTTACCGATTACATATGTTCAAGCGGCTGTAACAGCTACAGCTAATTCCGGCGTGTATTACGTTAACCTAACTTATGTATAATGATATTATTTTGGAACTACAAGGTTCGTAGCGTTATACTTGGATTACTTCAGTCACGTCGCAGAAGTTATACTGTGTTTAAACTGGAACACACTAGAAACTTCGGCTTATGAGAGACAAAGGCGAGCGACATCGTTTGAGCATTGTAAACTAGGAAACTTCTGTGCGCACATTTTAAAACACGTATATTTTGTAAAATGAAATATGACAGTACATTCGTAATGTTTTAATGACTATGTGGTACTGCACACAAAAATAAACATTCGATTAAAATAGAGCTTATGAACGGCACGTTAAATTAAAATAAATATGCTTTGATATTTTAGCACACTAAAATCACCGTTATGGTTTATTAAAATAATATGCATATTAAAATTTTATTGGATACAAAAACAGATGTTACTCATAATATATTATATATGCTATAGAAAAATAGTTTTTGTATATAGGATATTAATATTGAATGTATATATGCTATAGAAAAATAGTTTTTCAAAAAAATAACTATAAACTTGATAAACCACTCGAGATATTGTGTGTATTGATCCTCTCTAGCTGAGCTATACTGATGAGATCTAAAATGATCGAAATCTAGATATATAGATTCACATTTATATATAGTATAAACTTGTATTGTCTATCTGAACTGATCTTATCATTATTTTTAATTTATCAGAAGAATTTATAACATACATTGCCGTACCATTAATTCGGTTACCCTAAGTTTTAACTACTTTTAACTAAATTAACTACTAAGAAATTTGAAGCACCATAAATAGTCCGAACTTAACGATAAAACGATAAAACGATGAACCGATATTTTTTTAAATAAATGGTATCAAATACTTTATTTAGATTAATACGTATTTCAACCGAGTATATTTATAGCCTTTATTTAAAATATAATATAATATTATAAATTTATTAGGTTTTATGATATTTACCCAGTATAAAACACGAACATGATTTATTTAATAAACCATTATAAAATGAGTTGTAGAGGAGGAAAATTAAAAAAATTAAACAATAAAATTTATATTTTACGAGCATAAAAAAACTGTTTAAAATATTACTGTATTACCTACAGTTTTACAGAATAAAATATGATTTAGTATGAAAAAAGTTGTATGTATTTCATTATGAAAAACACAGAGTATTTTAAATTCCCATCAAAACATTCTATGCGTAATTTATTTTTGAACTCCTATCCCGCTGGTTTGAAATCGATGTGCTGTTACACACGAACAAAGTAGTTCATCTCCGGTGCTGCATGTGAACCGCGGAACTATAGTCAGTTGCATTTAGTGATTACCACAACAGAATTCGCCCAGCAAATACAATACAGTCATCATCAAAGAGTAGTAATACCCCTCTATCATTGAAAATGTCATACATTTGAGATGAGTTTTCAATTATTATCTCACTTCCATTATAAGAAATTTCGGTCTACATCGATTTAAAACAAAATATATTTTTGACATTATAGATAAATAAATTACTTACTTCAAACAAACCCATAAAAAGAAATCTAATGGTGTTAAATCACACGATCTAGGGGCCAATTCTGATCACCGAAACGAGAGAGTATACGACCAGGAAATGTAGTAATTGATTTGTTTCATGGGCTATATGGCATATGGCACCGTCTTGTTGAAACCACATATTGGCCACATCAATATCATACAATTTCGACAGAAAGAACTGTGTTATCATGTCGCAAAATCGAGTACCTGTAAGTCACTGCTTGACCAGCTTCGTTTTAAAAAAAATATGGTCCAATGATGCCTCCAGCCCAAAATTCGCACCAAACAGTGACATGTTAGGGATGCATTTGTTTTTCGACAATCACATGTGCGTTCTCCGAACCCCAAACGCGGAAATTTTGGCAATTAACAAAGCCAACAATGTGAACATGTGATTAATCGCTTATTATGATTTTGCACCAATGAGCAATGTGTAAAAATAGATTAATTAAATAAATAAACAAATATTTTTTTTATGATAATCATTGAAAATGTTATACATTAGAGATCATGAGTAATAATTAATATATTATACTACAACCATGGTATGTTACGTTATATTTAATGCACTGATGAGGTTAATGAGTTTATTAATACTATTCCTGATCAGATGCCAAGAAACCGAATTAGATCATTATAAATTCCATTGATTTGTCAAATATTAATTTACCATTACCTCTATTTCTTGCATTTGGGGCAAAGTCGTTATAAAACTTCTTTATAATTAATGCCACATTTACGGTTCTCTGTCAGTTAGACTATGTCTATAATATTACTGTAAAAGTCATTATAAAATGCAAATGCAACTTTGTACAACTTTCCTGCAAAATATTCACCAATAAATCATATCTGATGAAAACCGAGATTTTTTAATCAAACATGTCTGCATATAAATAAAGTTTTTTAATTTAACTCAACTAGGTGAATATTATTCGGAACGAGCGAATTTATTATATTAGAAAGAAAATTTAAATTGTAGGAATGTAGCTGAATTCATATCATTTTTAGAAGATACAAGATTTAAAATTAATTATGATATTAGATCATGGTAGTGGCTTGTACCCACAATTTAATTTATCGTAGGAAGTTTCTAATGCAGCTTGAAGATAACTGTATTATTAATTTTACTAATATAGATGTGATAACTGTATTATTAATTTTACTGATATAGATATGATAACTGTATTATTAATTTTACTGATACAATTCCCCTTTAGCACCCAACTCTATTGAGATATTAGACTGTTGTCTAATGGCTAGAGGCGCAGTCGGCCTAGTACCGTTGATTGAAGTATACATAAATACTTCAATCAACGCTAGTACTGAGCATTGGGGAGCGAGAGTTCAAACCCCGACGTAGGCAACATTTTGGTTTTCACCTTTCCCAGTTTTTCATAGTACTTTTGTGAAGTTAAGATAATTGCCGAGCGACTAAAATACTCTGAACTTAATCCTTTCCCGACGGAAATGCCCATTTTTACTCATACAACAGCTAAAAATAATATTAATAATTTAGAAAAAGTTGGCAGTGTTCTCTCGCTAGAACTGGGGGGATTCACTTTTATTAAAGAACTGTATAACAAACAATAAATAACTATAAAGACTTAATGAATCGTATTAAAAAAAATAAGATAGAAAAGGTCGACGTTGAATAACAGAAATTAAATTACGATATTTATTTCATTTATTATAAAATGAATAAACATCGTATTAAATTGAAATTAATTTTTAATCAAATATAGTCAACAATTGTATATAGATCACTCTCACATATATTTTTTTGATAATAAAGTTTCGTAAATATAAATAACACAAATAAAATGATAACTAAACTAAACAAAACAACAAAATATGTTGTTCCCTCCATCCTGCGCGAGGTTTCTGAATTTGGTTCCTGCCTAGACTGCTGAAATCGACGGATTTATGGTGATTTGTGTTTTAATTTTTGTGTGACACGGATGTATCCAATATATATGTTTAGTTGTTTTATGCTTCTTCTCTCTATTTTTACTTTGTCGTTTATGAGTGAATTTTTAATTTTGAGGATTGCATGTCCGTGATTTTACTTTTTTATTTAATTAATTGTATTGTCGCAAATAAGTATATTTGCCATTTGTGGCAACTGCGCTCCCGCTCACCCCACCGGGCGTACCATGCTCGAGTTACGCATAAATACCCGTGCTTCGGGCAGAAACTCTCTCTCTTGCTTCTTCGTCTGCCTGGCCGAGTATAGTAACTCGACCATGGCGATGCCCGGGTAAGTCTAGTTTAAGTCCTTATAACAGAAATTAAGTGGTATTTTACGGGTAGATACCATTTTATATTAACAACTACGATACCTCAAGCTCTTAGAGTCTACACCCCCTATCCGCAACATATTGGTGGATGCGCCGGGTAGGGGAGCGCAGTTGCCACTTTCCAGTTGCCACATACAGCAAATATACTTATTTGTGACAGTATTGTTGTAATCATTCTTTTCTTGATAAGTGATATAATTTGAGGATAATATGAAAATAACTAGATGCATGATAATGACCCAACTTAGTGGCCTAATCGTCCGACTCGTATTCAGCATTTGGGTCCGCTGTGGGCGAAATTTTGCGAAACACCTTTCACAGTATTTTAACGGTTTTCTGTAAAGTTAAGGCAAATACCAGATATTCTCTAAGCTTCTCCTTTTGCAAAGAAAAAGCGCTCGGATAATAGCGATAGAAGTTTTTTTTTAAATTCAAATCATCCATGAAATCATTTTTGATGGAGACATTTTTTTACTCAATTGAGCAATTACTTAATCTTTAATATTAGGTTTTTATAATCTTTCATAGTTTATACGTTTGTATATCTACTTGTTTACTCGTTAATTGTGCATTTAATATTGTTATTTATTTTTAATATTTTATATTATATTAATTATAACCCTAGCTTATTATAATTATGAATGTGTGTAAATTTTTTACTAACACAAATAGTGGGTAATTTCTTGAGGAGGGATCTGTAGATGTAGGTTAAAATTGAAGTGATCATCATCAGAAAGGGGAATGGGGAAATTCAAAGCATTAACACGCACCATGCTTTGAATTCCCACATTCCCCTTTCTGATGGTTAGGATCATGGAATGATAAAAGGAAAATCCTAACAGGTAAACATAAACTAGGAGGCCAGAGAATCGTATATCGTATATCGATGATGTTTTACCAAGGCATGACACAAGAATTCAGAGGAAGATACGAGAGGAAGCTAAGAAACTGGATTGGATTGGAAATTGGTAAAAGTAGGTTTCCAGTGAGCGAATTTAAAGATCTAAGAATCCCATAGCCCCACAACTTTTCATATACTCTTCACTTTCTTACGTTGGTATTTGTTGGGCCACATTATGTTTCTTAGGCAGGCCACGGCCTGTTCGATTTTCTCCGTTTGTTTCATTGCGTCTACTTTTATTTCTATATAGATGGATCTTGGAATTCCTAGATATTTGATCGCTCGCTCTGTTACTTGTTGTATCACACATCCATCTATTTCTAGATTGCATCTTATGGGAAAGATAGAAATAGATAGATGTGTGATACAACAAGTAACAGGGCGAGCGATCAAATATCTAGGAATTCCAATATCCATCTATATAGAATTAAAAGTAGACGCAATGGAACAAACGGATAAAATCGAACAGGCCGTGGCCTGTTTAAGAAACACAATATGCCCAAACAAACACCAACGTAAGGAAATGAAGAGTATATGCAAAGCTGTTATCAGGCCCACCCTTACATCATCTACCTATAGTGCCTTATCCGCTACGGACGTTGGCTATCAACATAGTTATTCGGACCTTATCTACTGCCTATCTGAATAGTTGTACAGATGTGAGACCGAACCATTAAGCCAAGAATGTCTTTTCCATCCCGGGCCTCTTCTTACTTCTACTTTTCCCTGTATTACAAGTTAAAGTACGTACATGGCTGAAACGAGACCAGAAATGAGCTACACAAACAGAATCATTACAACAGAAATGAAATCAGTTGCATTGAAGGTATAACAATACCGGGCAAAGTAGCAATGTATTTGTTCATGCGGGGTGAAATCAGTGAGTGGATAAGAAGCAGGAGAGTAGAAAGGAATGCACATATTGAAAGGATGGATATTGACAGAATAGTGAGAGTTGTGTAAGAAACGCGTTAGCAAGAGGAGGGTCTCCAGGACGACCAAGGAAAAGATAGAACAACAACCTTACGTATTGAAGGACAGCGGGCAGATTGCCTGCGTGACAAATAAAAACAAAGGTGTTCAACTAATTAAGGTTGGAGACAAATGGGTTCGGAGTCCACACCGATTCCTAAACTACCAGGGATATTAAGTAATGTAACTTTCCCCCCATAGAGAAAGTTTAACGCCATCTGGCGACACCACATCAATTAACAATGCTCACCCATCTGGTAATAAGCGTCAATACTCATGCCATCGGTTAACCTGATGGCATGGCTGTTATTACCATTTGTGTGTAGATTTTGTATTGATATGGTGTAGCCAAATAGTGTTAATCTTTCTCTCTAGAGGGAAAGTTACTTTACTTTGTATATAACTACCCAATTATGCTGATAGCATGGCGGTAATACCATATGGGTGTACATTTTTAATTGATACGGTATAGCCATTGGTGTTAATCTTTCTCTCTGTAGGGAAAGATATTTTACTTTGCATATAACCACTCGAGATATCGTGTGAATTCATCATCAATAGCTGAGCTAGACTGTTGAAATCTAACAATATCAAAATCTAGATATGTAGATTACTAAGGGGTGAATGGACACACACACACATGTATATATATATATATATATATATATATATATATTTATTTATTATAGCGGAGATATATTAGAAAGGGGGAAAAGGGGTGAATTTGGTGCAAAATAATCGGATTCGGATCATTGGTGAATATTAGGTCTGGAGAAGCAAATGGATAAAGGTTAAGTGAAAAATGAGAGTGATATAGATAAGGATAAAGTGACGTACGCCGAATGGGGATTAAATGGGTAGAGCAACAGAATCTTTCAATCTTAAATGGAACGACAGAGGTTTATTCGAAAGGGTAATACACTTATAAATGAAGCAATGGTAATTTAGTAATAGATTATATAGTAGTATAAAATAAATAGAGGTTGTTAATAGAACGTATTGAAGTCGAACAATTTCCCAATCTCAACGCTTCTGATCGGACGAGTGAAAAAATATGTTGGAGCAGTAAGGGTGGAATTGGTCAGAAAATTTAAAAATCTCATATAAGCAAAAGGTGGATCAAATGGATTCTGGCTGGGTGAATTATTTTAAAGCAACGATAAACAAATTAAAGAGCTGATGATGCTCATGAATATATAAATTATGAAGAAGCTATGTAGACAGGCAAAGTGAAGACGTTGGGAAGCATGCAGGAGTGATATGAGATGTAGAAATCAATTTTAAGACAGGTTCATTAGGAAGAAGAAAGTTTGGAGATCATAGGAATTAGCAAAACATAGAAACATATAATGTTTCATAGAAATTTAGAATGAATGTGGGAGTAAAGCAAGGATACCCTTCTGTTCAATCTGTACACACGTAAGTTGGAAGGAAGGAAGAAGTGTGGAAGAATTAGATATAATAGACAGGAAACAGTTGCTGAAGAGTCTACTAAGACTAGAAACCTATGATGTGCTCCTGCAGGGAACTAATAGGATGACATGTGGTGTACACTCCCAGTACTAAAGTTCGGGGAAAGACAATAGTGAAGTTCTGGTGTGGGAGGTGTAGTTGAGATATAGGAGTAGAGCAAAGAGCGCATGGAAGAAGCATATATGAAAGAATGGGTATATCTGAGGGGTGAGTGGATGAAAAGCTAAGAAAAATAGGAGGTTTAGGAAATTAGAGATAATGAAAGATGTTGACTAGCAAGAAAGCCATAGGAGAATGACTGAAAGCTCGTAAAACCCTGGTTATGTGGCTAGTGCGGGTGAAATCCCCCAGCATGCATGGCAAGACAGAGATATGGTTCGGAAGAGAGAGGAAGGAAAATATATACTGTATAGTAAGGCGAGTGAACCGTGGTGGCAGCTGACTGTGCGATAGTTAAAGTAGAATAGGTAGAGGAATGTTAAGAGAGAATGGGAAAGGCGTCGAAAATTGCACAACGCAGACGTGGGAGAGGAAGTGGGTGTGGGTAGAAAGGGAATAGTATAAGGAAGGAGGGTTATATTACTAGTTAAAAAAATTTAGAAACATACAATATGAGAAATAGCTATGGAACGTTAAATTGAACAGACAAAAAAGAATACTTTAAGAAATTCATGGCGGGGTAGAAGACGTAGATTCGTTCTTTATACCATCAATAACTGGAGCTTATCCACTTTTAAGGCCGTTTAGCACCATCTCATTTTTGTGTGGACTGTAATTGTCATCCAATCCATACCTACGACTTTCCCCCAAGCCGTAGGTATGGATTGGATGACAATTACAGTCCACACAAAAATGAGATGGTGCTAAACGGCCTTAAAAGTGGATAAGCTCCAGTTATTGATGGTATAAAGAACGAGGCATGTATATTGTTGAATTTGCAATTTAGAATCTCCCACATTCATTCTAAATTGCAAATTCAACAATATACATGGCATATGGCAAGTATGCCTTCTAAACCCTGTCATTTTCAATTTGTACACAACTGGGAGGCTAGTGAAGTTCGAGGAAAGACGGCAGGAGTTGGAAAAAGTAGGGCTGGTGCGGGACGTGTGGATGGCATGTAGGATTAGGGCAGAGAGCGGGTAAGATAAAGAATAGAGGAATAAAGTATGAAACAGATGTTTAAGACAAGAGTGAATGAAAATCTGTGAGGAATAGCAAGTTAGGATCTGAGATCGGGGAGACACCCCCCGAGCAGATCAGTGCAGCCATGCTCAACGACAAGGACAAGTGGGACGCGTTCGCGACTTTCTCCCGGGTGGTGATGGGGAGGAAGTTCTACGACGACGTGCGCAACCCACAAGACTAACGAACCTGGACCGAGACGGAACCGACGACACATTGTTCCGCGGACAAGTACAAGAGACCTGACGACTGACAAACATAGACGGTCCGGGGGGCTTAGGAATGCCTTCAAGGCGGTCAAGCCCCTCGTGACAGAACCTGGGGTGGTTTAGTCGGTAGGCACCCCCGCCATTACGCGGGGTGAATCCGACACTATCCATGCCTCTAACGCCACGAGGTGATAGTGAGGCATGGGTGTCTTTCGAAGATTCCACCCCAGACGAAAAATATAGGATCTGAGATCGGAATGAGAATGAGGGATGTTGAGTGGCAACAAAGACCATGCTCCTGGACGCTGGTTATAGGGAGTGGCGACCATGCGTGGAAACATCGAGATTCAGTTAGGAAGAGCGGAAGGAAAGTATGAATGGCGCAAGGATACACCGCCTATGTATTGTGTAGTAAGGGGAGTGAAACATGATGGCACATCGGTAACGAATGTGAGGGAGTAAAAGCAGGGTGATTGCAAAAGGTGAGTGATTGGTTATGAGGGATAGGGAAAAACGTTGAAATCTGCAAAAGGCTGGTGTGATAAAGGAAGTGGGTGAGGAATAGTGCAAGAGAGGAGGGTTATATTTCTAGTTTGAGTTAATTTTTTCTGTAAGGTTTATGCTTTAGGGAACCCTTGAGGAGTTCAGAGGGCGGGGATAAATCGCAGGTATGAACTGCATGACGATACAGTCATCAAGAACTTGAGAAGTTGCTAAAGTTAAAAAGCTACATGGATGATGTTAAAAACGGGCCGTGTGCATTGTTGAATAACAGTGACAAGAGAGGGGGAAATGATAGGAATGAAAATGAACATGAACGCATATATGGTTGATGATGGAAGAGGTCACGGTCCGTATACTCTACGTATAGTCTACGGACCGTGGGAAGAGGCCTTGAAGCAATAAATTCTATTCTATTATATTCTATACATATATAAGTTGTTTGAATTGCCAAATTTGCAGTTAATTAAATTTTCTTATTATCCAGATCATTATATTTTATATTTAATATTTAATTTTTTAAATTACCAATCGTGTTGAATTTAAATATAGGGTTATACCTGAATGGTCGTAAACGTTTTCACGGGAAACATGCCTTCAGTTTCGATAGCATTTAGTAACTTAAATATAATTTAACATTATTATCATCAATATAATATAAAAACGAAGATCATATTTTGAAGCCGACCAACCTATCAGTCCCTCGTTCGAATCTCATCGAGAATAGTAGTTTTTATGATTTTTATTCCGTACTTAATTGGAGTATTCAATGTTTTGAATTCATATCAATCTTGACTTTTTACATATTAAAAATTAATTTATTCTAAAGGATAAATAAAACGTTTTTTTTTTTTTTATCACACTTCTTTTACACTTTGCAACTAGTTTCGGCTAAACTCTAGCCATTTTCGAGCTCCTACGATGATTAGTTGCAAAGTGTAACTGAACTGTGATAAAAACCAAAGTAAAAAATCGTTTTATTTATCCTTTAAAATGAATTATCACAAAGTAGAAGCCATAACAATCCAATATTTGAATTAATTTATTCATTATTCGTCGTGCAATAAGGATTTTACCCTTTGGCAATTGCGAGAATTTCACCTAGTTATAAAATAAATAGAAAACATTATTATTTATATATATATTAAAATTAAGTTGTAATATATATTTAGAAATAGTACTGTTTAAAAATAGACTTTCAATTTATAAATTCAATAATCATACGTTTTCATTGTCATTATTACTTGAAACTTATAGAATTGGACTAGTGCCTAAATCAGTATAAACTCTTAAAACTATACTATTCATGTGTATTTCAAGCTTCTAAATCAACTAATATCAGAAGCACAATTTATTCACTACAAAACCACATAAAACACACAAAACTTAAGAGCGGTAGTGAGTAAAAAATAATAATTTTAATAAAAGATTAAAGATTTCAAAATAATGCTGTACATGGACACCCTTTTTAGGGTTCTAGATATATATTTTTTTTATGAAAACATGTTTTAATCAAGCGGAAATGTAACATGGGAGTTCACAGACCAGACAACAGGTATCACGGGAATCCTATTAGTCACGGTGCTCGTTTCTCTGTAAATATGTGGGCTCGAATAAGCATGCATAGAGCCAGTGTGTTGGAAAATTGATGGAGGTGAACATTAAAGAGACATCAGACGAAATTAAATGTTGCCGTCATACAGATCTAGTCTTAGCAGTTTATTATTCAACAGGTTAAAGATATTATATAATTATACTACTGCAGATGTTTGCTCTGTCCGTTTGGTTACTAATAGTGACTAGTAGTGACAAATGTATCACTACTAGTCACTAGTCACTAGTAGTAGCCAAACGGACAGGGCCTTAACCTTACCATTCACAATAACCGTGGTAGGGGTAACGTAGCGGTAAGCGAAATTGCACACATGTATAAAAATGCCGTCGTTTACAGCAGCGCAGTAAAACTATGACAGAACATGGCTAATTATCTCTACCATAATTCTCGCATAGAATTACTGCAATTCTGAACGTCTGAATGTTTATAGCCATGCAAAATATTGCTTACCGTTACATTACCACTACCTCGCTTATTGGTAATGGCCCATTAGAGATTTAAATTTATCCCCACTAGTACGACATTTAAAAGATTTAGAAGATTTTTCTTTCAGATAAACTGCCAGTTTTAGCAGCCAGATTTTGCTCAAATTCAGAATTTATAAATTTGTTCATGATTCACACAGCCGTTTTCTCGAAAGTTTGTTCAAAGCCATACACACACACACACACACACACACACACACACACACATACATACACAAACATACACGCACGCATTCATTTTGCTCTATGATCTATTTTGACTACATTAGTCATGAAAGGTATAGAAAAGTCAAAATTAGCGATTCAATATTATTCCCGATAACAATTCTATGCTATTCGGAAAGTAATAGGCGTATTATTCATTAAATCAGGATTTTAAAATGCAGTGTTTGTTTATTTTAGAGTTTGAACTGAGATGGATTGGAGTCCTGTGTGCGTATACTTTTTACCCGCATTAGATGTCAAACTAGAAAATACAGTTTGTGGGTCTGGTTCGTGTAAAAAGCACATGCTTTAAAATTCGAGTGTATTATTGTTTTACATAATTGGCATAATGCAACATACTTTTAATATTAAATCTTATTTTGTGTCCCTCCTACATAACACGTGAAATAAATGCTGAGGATGCACAAAAGAAATGAGCGAAATATACAATTAAAAAGGACTTTGTTATTGCCCCGGATAATTCCCTAGAGTTTCATCTTCCTAATTTGTACGGTAAATAAATTATTCTTATTTAAATTATACCTAAACATCTCATATCCGTAAATAATTAGTTATTTATGTTACTTACTGAAATCTAAATGCCTATTACAATTAATTTTATTTATTTATGATTATAATTATAACAGCTATTTGGCAACAACAGTTTCATTACTCATGACACCTTTCGCATTCAACTGGAATCCCAGTCTACAATTTATCATCCATAATTGTTTTTTATTGCGAATTCTTTGGCTCTATTTCCGCATTCAAAACTGCTGTTGCAGATATATAGCATAATTAACGAATGCGCTTTAATTATGGAACTCATATATTGCATTCTTCGGAAGGTGCTCCAACGTGCATCTGTCAACACGGAATGAAAGGCGAGCGCGCATTCACAAAATGACTACATACATACACGTTATACAATCCAAACTATTACAGTGCACGGTATTTTATTTTCATTCGCCATAAATAGAACACCTTTAATATTTCAACCGGCCGTGGTGCGTTTTTGCATAATTGATTGTAGAGTTGTTGCCGCCTCTGCGAAATTATTCTACATTATTAGAATCGTTAGCGCTGTAACGGAACAAATTTCAACTTGAGGGATGTCGCATATGTTCTAATTCGAAAAGTCTGCCGTCGGCGCCCCGACGCCCAGAATGAAACGCCTATTTCATGCATGCGTAGCTATAAATATGTAATATTTTCTCGCGGCGGCAAACTCGTTTTCGTCTGGTTAGATGATTTATCAGTTATGAAATTTAAAAGTGATATTTTATATTTATTTTCCAAACTCTAGATGGAACGGTATGATAAATCAAAATATAATTGGCTAGTGGCGTGGTGTACATCTTTTTGCGATTGTGAGATGATGGTTTATTCAATAGCATGGGAAATAAATTGAAAGTGACTACAAGAATTACGTCAACTATATACAGTACAGTAAATTTTAGAAAATAATGATGTTATTACTACAGGATGTTTTTTGCTGAAATAAATAACAAGATAGAAAACTCCGTTTCAACATTTGTTTGTACATGTGTTACCAAAGTGATGTTGCTTCAATCAAGTTTTAGGGTTTGATAAGCGGAATGAGAAAATTTTCCTAAAAATAATCTGGCAATTGTCCAAAGAAAATTAAATATAATTAATACGTTATTTTGTAGTTTAACATCTTATAGCGTGTCCATTTATACACTGGTACAATAGGCGAGTTAACTAGGACGTCAATATAATTCTGGGAATAGTTCCAAACAGTTTCAACGTTGCAGATTAATTATATTCTAAATGTGAGTAAGGTTGCCAAATTACAGCAAATTTTCAACAATAGCGTGTTAACTGTGGCGTTAATGCTTCTGATAATGTAAATCCTAGAAATATCAAGTAATAAAATAACACGGATTTATTTAATGCATCAGCATTACAGCTGATAAAAAGGAATAAAACTTGCATGAAAGTGTAGAGACATATTTTATTATATTTGTAATAAAATTACTAAACTCATCAAATATAATGTTAAAGACAGAATTTTAATTCACAAAATAATTCGCTTTGTGTGTTTGTATGAAATTGGATTGGAAAATGTATGTAAATAATGATCGATTTTAAAAGCAATGCAATGTTCTCCAAAAGTGTGAATATATATTTAAAATGTAGGAAAATACTGAATGTAATGGAAATCATTTTAACGTAGGTTTTCACTGTTTGTTGTGTGCTGAATTATGGATTCGTATCTGACTTTGGATTAAAATCTAGTCGATATTATCCTTGAAAACATTGAGTTCACTCCATAAGAATCTTCCTAGCAGTTTTGTTAAGCAGCAGCCATTTTTATGATGATTTTCCTTACCTTCTTTCTTGTTTAGTGTATATATATATATATATATATATATATATATATATATATATATATATATGTGTGTGTGTGTGTGTGTGTGTGATCTAAGGAATAAGGATTAACACACACTTAATTAAATTGGGTGTTACACTAAACAAGAAAGAAGGTAAGGAAAATCATCATAAGGAATGGCTGCTGCTTAACAAAACTGCTAGGAAGATTCTTATGGACTGGAACTCAATTTTTTTCAAGGATAATATCGACCAGATTTTAATCAAGTCAGAAACGAATCCATAATTCTGCATCCACGGAAGTGAGAGAAACCGAAGAGAAAGAACGATTGTCTAGTCAATAGCGTCAAAAATAGGACATAATACTATTCATGGGTGACGAGCGAAATGCTAATTGACCTATGCCAATAGTATGACCTAGTAATTGGAGGGAACTATCTTTCTACACTAGGTCACTTGATGCGATAACCCAACCAAAAGGACTATATAGCTATAAGCCGCAAATGGAGAACATGTCTCATGAATGTAAGGAACAAAAGAGATGCTGATATAGAGAGCGACCACCACAGTATTTGCTGTAGTCAAACTAAAATACACCTCTATACAACAACCAGATGGTAGTATAAACAAAAGGCTTGCCGTGCACAAATTTCAATTAAACACTATCAAACGTAACTTTAATACAAAAATAGAAGAGCAACATAGCCCATACCGACAGAAATCACTGATGTTAACGCTTCATGAAATCACATCGAGAACATCTACAAGGACACGGGGATAAGAATTTCTCGGTTTTATTGAAAAGCGGTAAGAGGAATAGATGTCTGGATGGAAACTTATATCCGAACGAAAATCCACGAAAACCTTAAACATAAACAAAAATGATCCTGCCACTAATTTTCACACAGATAGAAGTACAAAACGATTCGAACTATCGAAAATTGTATTGAAGGACAAAAGAAAGTAGGCAAATGACTCAGAGAGCAGCAAATAGGAACAACATGGCCACAGTGCACAAAATCACTATCTAACCGCAAATTTAGCGAAAATTGTGAAAAGTAAAGAGAGAAAACACATTGGGGCAGACGCTACTAAAGCGATGGAAAGAACATTTTACTGTAGTCCTTCCCAATGATTCTCCTTTAAACTAGCAGCCAATTCGCGGCCACGATCACATAGTAATAGCCACCACGGTCAACACCAACCTGCCTCACATTAAAAAATTAGATGCAATTATAAACATGAGTAACACCAAAGACGCCAGAATTGGAAAAATCGACCTTGAACTGTTTAAAGATGAACCAGAGACATCTGCGCAAATTTTGATGTCACTCCTTGGATATATCTGGCAATCTGAAATTCTGCTACGTAGTTAAAGGAAGCTGTGTTAGTGAAAGTTGTAGAAGGAGATGGGAATGTATGCACCTACAGGAGAGGCATTTCGGGATGGCCCTGTAACATTCTATGCAGAATCATATTATACAGACTTCAGCCATCAATTGAGAAAGGACTTATACAAGGAGCAAGTTGCGTTTAGAGCGGGCTTTTATATGTGGAGCATATCGCTACCTTTAGAACCATCCCGGAACAAATTGTCGAGTGACAATCGCATCTCCATCCCCTCGATAGTCCAGCAGGGAACAGGTCACTATGTACACGATGGGAAAACTACTGGAGTACTTGATGTTGGTGAAAGTTTCTGCCAACATTGTGGCACCAGAAGGAGGTGCCGAGCAGCAGTATGGATTTAGGCCAGGCAGCTCTACTATCTAAGCGCTGGAAGTATTGATAAAAACTGCCATATTGGCCAGGAAGGGGTCGGGGAGAAGACCTGCTTTGCGCACTGATGACAATCGATGTACACAATGCATTCAATACTGCTCACTGGGAACGGACTTTTGAGAGGTTCCCCAAAGATGTGTTGCGATAGGTTGCAAGTTATTTGGAGAACCGCAGACTAACCGTTGTGAGCATGTGCGGCGGAATAACCAGCTACCTCAAACTGAGGTGTGGTGTTCCATTATAGGAACTAGGAATAATATCCAGAGCACTACGCACTGAGCACTGAGAAACAAGAGTGATAATGGTTCGGACATATAACAACAATGAAGGGAAGACTACGCGAATGTATATGAGAATCGAAGCAAAATAAGAGGAATACCCAAAGAACTGATGAATCGGCTTCCATTTTAAATGTATGGAAAGTACTATTAAAAATTATCGTACAAACCAGCCATTTAAACATAAGACTTATGTAGAGCGAATGTAAACCGCTATTTCTTCACCGTTAAAAACACATCCTTTCGGTTTCTATTTTATACCAATCAGAGTATAAACTATTGAAGAAAATAATCAATATGTGGAATACATGTTTCACTTAATATAATTGACAAACAAAACAAATCTAACTAAAATAGTTTAAGCTTATTTCTAGTAGGTCAACCAGTATTGTTACTTCGAGCTTGAATAATAACCTAAATAGAAATGTGGCTCTTTCTGCTTTTACCGTGAAAAGAAGTCTGAGGGAGGTAGTTTTGATCATTTAAAGGCATATAAAAGCATCAGAACTCACTAGGGCTCACAGAATCGCTCAACTACGATTTGTACGTGCACATGAAAATGGGACCATCAATGGCTGGTGGAGAGTTCTATTTTCTTATGAAACAAGAATAAGCCTGAACTCTCGAGATGAGTGGCAGGGTCTGTATAGACGCCAAGAAGATAGAAAAGCTGCGATGAAGGAGATGAATCAAACTACTATGTCTTCTACCATGTATTTGATTGTTTCAAACAACTATCAAACCTAAGCTCTAAACATTTTCCAATTTGCGAAAAAAAACTAAATAAAAATAAAATAAGTGGTAAAATAAGTGGTAAAATACATAGTAGTTTGATTCATTTCCTTCATCGCAGCTTTTCTATCTAGTAGATTAATTTATCTCCTTTATTGAAAATGAATTACCACATAGTAGACACCACAACCATTCAATTTCAGAAAAGCTGCGTTCCATTTCAACCCTTTGGTTGTGAGATTAAAATGCTTTGGGCGAGTATTTATTTGGATTGTAGTATGGGGGTTAGTCTCTATTCATGCAAAAGCAATTAATACTGAATTTACCGTATAGAACATTCTCCAAGAGAATGTAATGCCATATGTTCAGTTATTGGTCCTGATTTTGTATTTATGCAAGATAATGCGCGATTGCACATGACAAGAACTTGTATTGACCACCTAAATGAAGTCCGTATTGCAGTTATGAACTGGCCAGCTGGCTGAAATCCCAAAACGTATTTATGGTACACTCTTCAAAGAACAGAGACATTTGCTAGCACGACAAAACCCACAGCAGCTAGAACGTATTGAGCTTCAGGATTGGGAGAATATTCCTTAACTCAACATTAATCTTATTAGAACTATGCTGGCGAATTAATTATTCCAGCTGGGAGGTGGCAATACGACCTACGAGGGACACGCTCAAATCATCTTAGTTATGTCTTTTGTTTGTTAATTAAATCACGTTTTCCAGATCCTAATTTTTGTTTCATTTTTTTTGCTCAATGTCTAAGTTTAGCTGGGAAGAAAGAGCGTTTATATTTGTTCTACAAAAGTCTTATGTTTACATGGCTGTAAAGTCTTTTGTCGAGAGACGACTTAAGGCAACTTACAGGTCATTGTACGCTAAAGAAGCATCTCCCCAAAATGGGATACACTGTCGATCCACTATGTAGAGGATGCAACCCACAGGAGGAGAACGTTAATGCTCCACACTTCCGGAAGGCTAACTACGGATGGCAACCCCAGCGACTAGACTAGCGCACGCTAGGCGTCATCCCCCTAACTGCCATTCTTCAGCTTTTCACAACTGTGAGATGGATTGAGGAATGACAGCTAAAATGTCAACTGGGGGATGCTCAAAGGTCGCCCACAAGTAGACTCAGTGCAGTCTGCCAATAAGCCCCCAGCAACCCTGTGTTATTTCAAATCAAATGGCTGGCTGGTGCGATAATTTAGAACAGTAGTTTATTAATGTATTTTCACATTAAAACAATTATTAGAAGTTCGTCCATTCTACTTAATTTGTAACTAACAAAGATATTAATGTTGTTGTTTGAATATCCTGCGTATAATTATGTATATATATATATATATATATATATATATATATATATAAAGCTGAAACTATAGTAGTCTAGATATGGAGGTAATTTATTTTTATCCATAGAATGGCATTCTAAAGTAAATTATTCCAGAATTAATACGGGGTACGGTTCGGTTAATGGAATTTTAACAGCACATCTGTGCCTATATATTAGCAGAGGTTTTATTCATTACTAAAAAGCATCCCCTTCACAGCCTATATTATATAGGGGAGGTTGGCAGATTTTTGTATCCCAATGAGTTGTATAAGTGACAGCGTTCTATTTTATTGTTTCCATTTGGGTATTTATTAAATACTTCAGTATGAGGCAAAGAAGTATATTTTTACGCTAATAAGGAGCATCATTTAAATATTGTTATTATTTGTCACTGACTATCGATCTTCGGGTCCTTGTATCGTGTTATTGTCTATTGAACTAGTACGTATGTGTTTGTGATTGTAATGACTTGTTACTTTATTATAATAAGATTTCTGACATTAAATTAATACCATTTTGTAAAAAAAAACGTAACTTTATATTTCGAATTAGGAAAATCGTAGTTAGTAAATATACATAAACAGAAACTGGATGTTAGTGTGCAGGTGGGGAGAGAGCTGGAGCTGGGGAGAAAGGGGGACCGAATGCTGCTAGAGCTGGCCAGTTGGGACGAGAAAATGCAGATAATGAGGTCTAAACACAAATTGAAGGGGACAAACATATATATATAGACGATGATTTAACCGTAGCGGAGAGGGACGTTCAGAAGAAAATAAGGGAGAGGGCCAAGGCGGAAAGAGCGAAAGGTGAAGAAGTGAGAGAGGGCTACCGAAAAATGAATGTGGTAGGCGAGTAGTGGATCTGGCAGGGCGATGGTCTGGCAAAAAAGTGCTGAAGGGGGTGAGGACGACGAGCCAGGAGTATGGGGTGGATGGAAGAGGTGACGAGGGCAACTGCAGGGTGGACTTCTGGAACATTGCGGGTCTAAAGAGAAAAGTGCTGGGAGGAGTGTGGGTAAAAGAACTAGAGGATTGGTTGGGCTCAAAGGACATAGTGGGGCTAGTAGAGACGTTGACAGAAGAGGAGTGGGGGCAGGTAGAGTGCTGTATGCCGACAGAATGGGACTGGATGACTCAGGGAGCGAAGAAGGAAGCTAAGATGGGTAGAGCCAAAGGAGGAATCCTATTGGGGGTGAGGAAGATAGTGGGAAAATGGAACAGAGAGACGCTAAGAGAAGCTACAGGACTCGTAATAGGGAAGGTGAAAATACGTAGAAGTGCGGTGTGGGTGGGAGCAGTGTACTGTAACAAAAACCGGGTGGAATTAATGGAGGTACTAGACGAACTGGATACGGCAGCAGATATGTGGATCATCGGGGGCGACTGGAATGTGAGGGTGGGGGAGCTGGAAGGAGGGATCGGAGAAGACGGTAACTGGAGAAAAAGGTGCTCCCAGGATAAAGTGACCAACCAGGAGGGTAGAGAATGGATGCAATGAGTGAGAAAGTCAGGATGGGATGTGCTCGACGGTTGCTGTGAAGGGGAATGGGAAGGGAAAAAAACGTTCCGCGGACAAGGAGGAGGCTCGGTTTTGGACTACGTGCTGGTCAAAGGGATCGAAAGGGAAGAGTTGGTGTGCTTCAAGGTGGAAAGCGTAGGAGGGTCGGATCATGTACCGGTGGAGGTGGTCGTTAGGGTGAGGAACGTTGGGAGGAAGAACAGAGAAAGGGGCAGCAGAGGTTTGGATGGAGCGAGTCGGATTTGGATGCATATTAGAAAAAGCTAAAACGCGTCAAGTGGGAGGATGTGCATTCGATGCTCCAGTTGGAGAGAGTGATGGTGGCTGCATTGGAGAAGAAGAAGAGTGGGGGGCAGAGGGAGAGTTGGTTTGACGAGGAATGTAGGGTGAAGAAGTCGAGCTGGCGAAGAGCAATGGCGAAGTGGAAAGGGCCAATCAGGCGAAGAGGGAGTTCGAGAGAACCTGCGAGAGGAAGAAGATAGAGGAGTTCCAGAAGGTAAAAACGAGGTTGAGGGAGTGTGTGACAGAGAAAGGGTTGTGGAAAATTCTGAAGGGAAGCGTAAAAAAGGGCAAAGTTAGCATAGAGCTGGCAGCGCGGGAGAAGAGCTGTAGAGAGATGGCGGGGTCAGAGGTGGATTTAGTGAGTCCGAGACCGGTGGTAGGAAGGGAGGCGAAAAGATAAGTTACTGCAGGTTTTGAATAGAGTCTGGAGCGGTGAGGAAGAACTGCCGGAAGAGTGGCGTGTGGGGGTGGTGGTCCCGGTACACAAAGGGGAAGCAGCATTGGTCGTAAATAATTATAGGGGTATTACCGTTATGAATGCGGGGTACAAAACGATGATGATAATTGTGAAAAATAGACTAGCGAGGGAAGTGGATAGAAAAGAGCTGCTGCCGGAATGCCAGGGGGGTTTCAGAAAGGGAAGAGGGACGAGGGAGCAGATTTTCACGCTTGCGAGAATGTTGGAGGAAGCGTTGGAGTGTAAAGGGAGAGTGTATGCGGTGTTTGTGGATTTGAAAGCGGCGTATGATTCAGTTCCTAGAGGAAAGCTCGTGGAGTGTATGGATAGATTGGGGATGGAAGATGAAAGTGTGGAGTGGGTGAGAAGTATATATAAAGAGACGTGGGCAAAATCGAGAATGAATGGAGAAGTGTCTGAGAAGTTTAGGGTGAATGTGGGTGTAAGGCAAGGGTGCCCGCTAAGCCCCCTCATGTTCAATCTATACACAAGCGAGTTGGAGGCGGTGCTGAGGAGAGGACAGGCTGGAGGGGTCGTGGTGGGAAGAACCAAGGTGTGGATGCTGGCATATGCGGATGACATAGTATTAGTAGCCAAGAGAGCGGAAGAGATGCAAGAGATGTTGGAAAGAATTGGAAGGTACATGGATAGGAGAGGGCTAGTAGTGAATGTGGAGAAGACTAAATGGATGATGTTTAGGAATAGGGGTAGAAGGGGTAGAGTGGAAGAGCTGAAATGGAAGGGAGGGATGATTGAGAGAGTGAATGTCTTTAAATATTTGGGTTTCTGATTTGACAGTGGAGGAGGATTTAGGGTGCATGTGGAAAGTATGCAAGCGAAAGCGAGAATGGCTTGGGGAATAGCGAGAAGGAAATGGGAGAGGTTGTGGGGCGGTAACCTCGTAATGGCGTGTAAGATCTGGGATGCGTGAGTAAAACCTATTCTGTTGTATGGAGTGGAAGTGTGGGGATTGCGTGAGTGGGATGTGATAGAGAGAGAGCAAGGTGTGCTCCTGAAGAGTCTGCTGGGTCTCGAAAGGTCGACACCGAGAGCAGTGCTGTTGCAGGAGACGAATCGTATGAGTATGTGGTGGGAGTCGTGTGTAAGGGTTGTGAAGTTTGAAGAAAGATTGAAGGAATTGGGTGAGGAAAGACTGGTGCGGGAGGTATGGATGATGTGTAAGAGTAGGACGGAGAGTGGTTGGAGAAAGGATAGAGGAAGGATGTATGAAAGAGAGGGTATGTCTGAGGTGTGGGTAGAGGAGAAGCTGAGAGAAATGGGAAGCCTAGGAACTGAGGTAAGAGAGAGATTGAGAGATATTGAGTGGCAAGAATGGCAGACTAGAATGAATGAGAGCTCTTACAACCCTGGCTACGTAGAGTGGCAAGTGAGTGGGAGACTCCCGAGTTACTTAGCCAGGGGTGAGTGGAGCAGGGAGGACAAGGTATGCATGGCAAGAGCGAGGTGTGGGTCAGACGAGAGAGGGAGGAAAGTGTGAATGGGTCCAGGGTACACCGCGTGTGCGCTGTTTAGTAAGGGAAGCGACACGTGGTGGCACCTTAGCGAAGAATGTGAGGGGGTGAAAGCAGAGTGGGTGGGAGACTGCAGAAAGCCGAATGAATGGTTATGCGAGGATGGGGAAGGCGTGAAAATCTGCAGGAGGCTGACGTGGAAGAGGAAAGTGGCAAGGGCAAAGGGATCGGCGATAGATAGGGGTAATTTGTAATTTTTGGCGGAGTAGTACTTTTATTTATATTGTATTTTTATTTTTATTTTTGTATATTTTTGTTGAGGTTTGTGATGTTAGTTAGTAAACAGGGATCTTCTACCAAAAATGAATGAAGACTAAGACATCAAATAAAAGGGATATGTGAAAATTTGTTGTTATATAACCTCTAGGTTTTCGCGATACCTAATTTTCTCATAGTCGTACGACGGGTAGAGATCAGAGATTGTGATAAAATTATCAGCGAATCTTTATACAGAGTATTACTGCAAAATTAAACAAACAAGTATAATACTACAAGGTAAAAATAAGTGTTTTTGTAGTACTTAAGTAATGCACATTAAAATCAACTCGACGATTGGTGAAAGCACTGCGAAGGAAACTCCTATTAATTTGTTAATGTAATGTAATTCAGATATGACAAGCAACGTATGATCATAAAATTAAATTAAAAAAAATTATGATTATAATACATATTAGAAATAAAATTACAAAATATACATAGAACAAATGGAAACTATTTGCTGGGAACCTGCAGTTACAATACAATCTGATATTTAAGTTATCATAAATTTTATTAGAGATTACGTGAACTTCCCGTCGTTCGACGGTGTAGCAGGAAACAATTTCCAAGGGTTGAAATGCTTATTGTATGACGAATACTGAATAAATATAGACCTTGAATACTCAAATTAAATTTTGATTAAAAAACATACAAAATACCACCCTCGATGAGATTCGAAACTGCGACTCACATATTTGCATTATCAACAAAAGCACAAATACTAAACAAAATCATTTAATTATATCTGTCCAAAATGTTACCAGCTATTATTACCACGAAAATAAAAATACAATGCAAGAAATTTATTAACAAAATATAACCATCTTTAAGAATGATGACTTTCTTAAAGAAAGGTTGTTAATAAAATGTCTGGCATTATATTTTTTTTTCGTGGTAATAATAGGTAGTAACATTTTGGACAGATATAATTAAATGATTTTTTTTAGTATTAGTTGCTGTATGTTACAATTCTGTAACATCGACCTTCTGCCATGTGTTAGTGTATGTGTGTGTGAGAGATTTAGAACTTGCAACTTCAGAAAATCGTCCTCGAGTTTTTAAAGTGTCGTTAATCTTTTTTATATAATAAAAAAAGGATAACGCATTTTAATATGTGTGCTATATTTGCTCATTGTTTAATATAATAGTAATATTTTGAGATATTTAATACCATGCGAATATAGTAGTTTAAATATTACTACTGTATATTATTATTACACAAAATTAATACGTTATTCACACATTCACACTTTCACATCTACTGTGCCCACATAAAAAAACTTTTTTGCCGTAAATTTACAGCGACAAAATCCGCTTGGAAACGACATATTGTATATGCAGAATTATTCAAACAATGTCTTGAGACAGTTGTTAGCCCGGCAGTCAATCGGAAGGAATGCGCTTCAACATTCTTATTTAAACAGACCTAACCGCATCTGCGAATAGACATGTAATGGTATTCATGTATGCAGGAACGACCGAGCCCTTTGTCATTTTAAGGCTGAGTCATTGAATATATCTATTTCCTACACCACTCACCCAGCACATTATCAGTAAAGAAAGAAAGTGGTCTGTTCGCTATTATTTATGGTTGAGTACAAAATAACAGTCATAACCTATTTTGTCAAAAAAACATTCTAGATATAGTAGTATATGTATTTTAATGTAGAGGTATACTCTGTTAATATATAAATAATAAATAAATAAATAAATACTAGTCGCCGGAATTTTTATTTTATTCAAAAAGTATCCAAAGTAAAATATTATCCTTTTTGCATATTTCTAGAAGCTGATATTAAGTTCGGAAAGTAAAGTACAATAAAACATATATACTCAGCTCAGTGGCCGAGTGGTTAGAGGGGTCATCCGTCTCGTATTGAGCATTTCCCCAATGTAGTACGAGACGGATGACCCCTCTAGTCTGAGTTCTAACCCCACCGAGGCCAATATTCTCAAAACACCATTCACAATTTTTCAAAGGTTTTCTGTGAAGTTAAGGTAAATAACGAGTGATTAAACTCCACTGATATTCTCCCTTGACCGGCGGAACAGCCTCACGGCTGATAGCCCTATAAAGTTAGAATTTTGTTTATAAATATACTGCTAAAATCAATCTGAAATAAGTACATTCTCAGATTGATTTTAGTAGTATATTTTCATAACATTTTCAAATCATGAAATATATGTTTAAAGAAGTTTAGGACATATTATATATATATATATATATATATATATATATATATATATATATATATATATATATATGGGAATCGTCTGTAGACATTAACAAGGTTTTTGTACATGAGTACATGAACAGCTGTCCAGGAAAGATTGAAATATCAGACATGTTGACTATATGTGAAACGTACATTATGTAGTAAAGTTTATCTGGAAACATTACATAAATTTGAATCGTGCTGTCTACCTACAATATATTCCACTCGACATTGACGAGCATATGTTATTTCTGCTCACAGGCTTGGTACATATGAAAAAGGGGCATATTACTCATGTATTAAGATCTTTAATCACCTGCCAATGTATATTAATATGTTGATATAATTATTATATATTGATACAATTATTATAGTAGTTTCACCCATATTGCTGATGTGATTATTTAGATACACTGCGCTCGGTAATTTAGAAAGACATACCGCGCCCGTCGGAGGGTAAAAATAATAACAAAATTAAATCCACGCTATTCAAATATCTATGTGATTTAAAACCATATTTTATTAATGATTTCTATATTAATTAAGTTATTTCTGTGACGTTTTTAATTAAAAATCCATTTATATTCGGTTTTGTCTATAAAATAAAGCATTATTATTATATTAATGGCATATGTGCATTTGAATCAAATAATTCAAATTGTATTTGAATATTTGTCCTGCCTTAGTTAAACATTCCACACCATCCCGCCACATTTCATCCATTTCTCACATTTTACCCATCTGAACACAATAAACGACATAAAGCCATATTTTAGTATTCCGTTCAAATCCCGCAGTATATTATAATAATGCAACGATTGGCCACTATATGTACGAAAACAAACGAGCTTGACCTTTTCCTCAATTAATGCGCTGAATTTAAACTAGTTTGAAAGCAATCCATAACGTAATTTGTTCACTTAGGCAGCTCAGGAAATTATTGTAATTCCACCTGCGGGCCCTGCGATAAATTTAAACTACCAACCGCCATAAAAGCAACGTGGAAATCTACTTGCTTCTATCTTACACCACCCCCGGATTTATGATATCCAATTATTATTAAGCTTCCCTTAATTTATAATTTACGCGATCCCGAGATTGTTTAGTGCACGCCGGCTGCCGACTACACAGACTAATTATCGCGCAGTAAGAAATTTGAATATAAAAATTTAAATTAAGGCCCCCGGATTAAACGAACTGCAAGCGTGTCCCTCTTTGCATTCTTCAAACGACTGAAAGTTCTGTAGGACACTTCACCTGGAGAGTTGTGTTTCTCAGTCGGGGCTCAAGCAAACTCATCTTTTAAGCACCACTTATTTCTTTCATATATTAAATAATGCATTTTCTCCTTAAAATGGCGAGATTAAAATTATAAATAATTTGAGATTGAGTGCTGAGATGCTGTAAGATCGTTTTGAAGAATTTTAATTATTTCAATATAAACAAGGAAAGTATGAAACAGCGATAATATTTCAGATTTATATTGCATTTTGTACGCAGAATTAATGCTGCGACATCGATATTGAAGGTTTATTAAAACGTCGGTTGTTTTTGATATCTTGATGTTTCTATTTAAATTTTATTTTCGGCTCTATCCATATTTTTCCGGCATCGATGTTTATGTTTATGCTATGTTATTTTTAGCAAGACAATTTAAATCAAAATGAAAATGATTAGATTTAATTTATTAATTTCTATTCGGTACGTTATTTTTTGTTTTGATGTATCCTGAATGTCTATAATTCAAAATAATTGTAACCTTAACATATAGAGAGACGTATTTATTACCTCTGCGAAAATATTATGAAAACCTTTTTACTTTGAATATAATATGAAACGTATTTACTACCTCTGCGAAAATATTATGAAAACCTTTTTACTTTGAATATAATTTTAATTGTCATTCAATATTCGTATGTAATTTTTAGATATGCAAGGTGCCCTATACTAACTTGTGTGTAAATAGATATTTTAACTCGCTAGAATTTAGGATGCCTCTGAGTAATTTTAACGGCTTACAGTTGTGTAATATTATATTGGAGGGATTACCGCAAATACATTAAAAGCCGTATTATTGATATTCAGAGGATTTAATTTAGCAGATAATGGTTGTTGGGATTGGGGAGATGAGGATAAAGTGCATTAATTATTATTGTGATAAATGTTTTAACTTTTTCATTTGCTATTTACTTTAATGTTTGGTGATAAAAACAAAATGCTTCTTTAAGTGATCTAGTTTTGAATGTGTACAGCGAGGCCGACCTCTCAGTTACTGCTAATGGATAAAACAATTGGTTTTTTTTCCAATTGCACTTAAAAAGAGCGATTGATGTTGACTGTGTCAACTAGTTTCTCCCCAGGACAACGTATTTACATTGTAACAAAAATAAATTCAATGTAAACTGTATAGAACTCTTGCATGTTAATTGGACTTCTGTTAATACCAGTTCGTTAAAAAGAACGTAAATTCCTTCCAACCTTGCTGATAGTCTTCAGAAGTTTAATATTTTTAACAAGAGAGCCAGCCAATATATTACAAATATACAGGACGAAAAAATGAAAAATTGGGGTAATAAAAACTACATTCTTAGATAGTTTAGAACTTCAATGCAAAATGGAGGTTTTTTTTAGAGGATTGCCTTCCCGAACTTATTTGCTTAGAATAATCAGCTATCATCTAATTGAAGTTGATACCGATCTAGTATATTTAATTATATTTCAATTTGAATCATTATAAAACACCCGGTATATATATATATATATATATATATATATATATATATATATATAAATAAATGCAACATTTCTCTCTGTAAGACTGTTGGATTTTATTGCATCCATTCGAAACCGCGTGGGTCATTAAACATCAGGAAAAAAGGCGAGTCAACTTATAGTGCGCAACGGCCAAACTAAAACTTCAATAAAGAGAAGTAATCCAACGGAAAAATGGCAAATCTCAGCAAATTTTATACGATTTTATATGAAATAATATAAAAATATTTTATATATTAAATATTTTATTTCCTTCTGTTCATTATATCTTGAATAATTCAAATAAATTTACTAATGGAAATATATACTTACCTAAGTGAATCTTGTAATCGTCATAATTTTTGTTATGATTCTTTTTATGTAATAAATATTACAAAACCATCAGTACAATGATGATGATGATTTAAAAAAAAACAAAATTATATATATTTTTTTAAAATAATGTATGGTGCATGCGCAGGGTATTATTAAAAAACCAAATATTTTTAAATGCAGATTCCGACAGATTAGAATAGAATCATGTCTGAAGCATATTATGTTTTGATACATAAAACCTTTCTGCGATTTTTCAGATTACATTTCCATCTGTATAAATAGTTATTAGGTAATTTCTTGAGAAGGAACCGGTTAATTACGGAAACAATATAAATGAGAATACAAAATATTATAGATGAAGATTTAGTTCTTACAGATCATTAAAGAACCCAATTATTCTAATTAAGTAAAACCTTGGCATTCGTCCATTCATAAAATAAATTTAATGGCGTGTTTAAACGTGCATTGCATTAGTCTGGCTCCAATTTCATATATAAGAGGCAGACTTTTTAACTTTTCGTAATGTGTTTCAATATAGTTCACATTAATGAAAACACGAAATCGGAATAATTCGTCGTTTGATGCCAACAATTCCTTTGAGTATTTGGAACTTCTGTGCATGTTTGGAAAGTTTTACTTCATGAACTGAACTATATCGCGCGTAATAACTATATTAATCGGAAATTCTAATTGGGTTTATGAAAAGTATGTGATGTATATACATATATATATATATATATATATATATATATATATATATATATATATATATATATTTGAAATGGGAGATTTCACATATGATTTAATAGTCGTTGAATAGGATTTTATTGTAGCAACAATTTATATATGATGATTTCATAAGATGGTTATGTTATGTACATTTAATCATTATGTTAAATAAAAAATACAAAGATAAGCTTTCATATGCCGTGATATCCATACTAGTCTTGATAATTTTTCATTATATCATATATATTTTGGATATTCTTTAGAATCAAATAATTGCAAAGTAATGCAACGTTCTCTGTAGAGAAATTGTTTAAACATATTTTGGAAATTCTTTAGAATCAAATAATTACAAATTAATGCAACTTTCTCTCTAGATAAATTGTTTAACGGCAGCTGGCAGAACCAGCAACATTACCATATGGGTGTGCATTGTTAAGTTTCGGGCTTGAAAAAGTACAATTCATGAAAAAGTGCATAGAGACAGATTTTCAGATGTTTTCAGGTAGTATAGTTTTTAAAATTGGAGGCGACCCTAGATGGGAACAACCCTCACCTCGATGCACATACTGTGGTGGGGGATATTTCAACGCTTAGTCGTTGGAGTGGGGGGATATTACAACGCTTAGTCGTTGGAGTGGGGGTCCCCAATTGACAAGACTGGTATTGGCGGCGTGGATAGCAGTGAGGATAATTACCCTCCATGGTGAAGTTTAGTTTTTACTCCCCCCTTACCCAGCGCAAAATCACTTAGGCTGATAGCCGTTTAAACATAGATTTTTTAACAATATTATTAAAAAAACTTCTATCTTTATAGGGTTATCAATCGAAAGGCTTTTCCGTCGGTTAGGGGAGAAGCTCAGAGCAGTTTAATCACCCGGTATTTACTTTAACTTGAAAGAAAAACTCTGAAAAACTGTGAAAGGTAATTCGCGAAAATTCGCCCCGCTGGGGTTTGAACTCGGGCTCCCCAATGTTCAGTACGAGACGGACGATGCCTCTAACCACTCGGCCACTGAGCTGGGTCAATATTATTATACAGACAAATTAATTTGTATGACTCTAATTCGAGTGTTTATATACAAACATTATTGTTTGAAATTACAAAAGGGGTTCTTACGTTATAAACTAAACTAAATGTTAAGCAACCCTATATAAATTCTGCGAAATGAAATACAATATCCTGGGAATGGTAAGTGCAATTGCAAGCATTGTACAATAAATGCCGACGCGGCTAGCAAATGGATTCAAGCGCGTATTGTTCGCGTTGCGGACTGCCATGAGTTTACACCGGATGGATACCATATAACTTATATCAACCCAAAATAACTGCCATAAAATTCGAACTTCGAATAACAATTTAAATTCTAGCATTCAATAACCACCCGATATTTAGATATGGAAATCATAAAAACGAGTTCAGAATTATCTAATGTGGGCACCACACGACTTTCCAAATTACATTGACATTTTCGAAATTTTTGACTTTTTTGACATTTAGACATTTGACAATGTTTGACAATACTTGACAATACTTGGCAATACTTGACAATACTTGACAATACTTGACAATACTTGACAATACTTGACAATACTTGACAATACTTGACAATACTTGACAATACTTGACAATACCTGACAATACTTGACAATACTTGACAATACTTGACAATACTTGACAATACTTGACAATACTCGACAATACTTGACAATACTTGACAATACTACAATATTTGATAATATTTGACAATATATAAGAATATTTGACGACATTTGACAATATTTGATGATATTTGAAACATACAAATTATTGCCAAGTGGTTCTGTGGCTCATCACTACTGCTTGCGCGACAGAGCCTTCCTACTAGAGACATTTCACACATTTGAACTATAGACCACACTTAGTCAACTCTTTAGCCATTCTGGTTCTTTTTTGAGCCTGATCCCATTTGATATCGAGGATTAGGGGTCACCCCACTTCTCTTCCTGTACCCACGATAGTTTCACGGTTATGAATTTGCGTTAAAATAGCAAAAGGGCGACAACCCTGCAAACTTACGAATATTAATTATGTCTGACGACATGATGAAAAGATTTACGGTGAGGGGTCGGTACCTTAGTACCGGCGTCGGTAGTGTCTGAGGCAGGTAGCGTAGAATTCCAACGACTGTCTTAACCACTTGGTGGAATCCCAGGCCGAAGGTCTCCAAGAAACGAGTGAAGCATATACAGACACCCTTTTAGAAACACTCGGGCTTTTGCAAGAACGCCCCCACAAAGGAACGGCGAGAAGCGTAAAGCGGAGGACTCCCTAGACGTGGTGAACGTAGAATAGGACGACCCAATTGAAGATGAGAGGGTGGCCCAGTTATGGGAGCTGATTGATAAGCTGGCACATTTTGCAATGGAGACCTGGATCTTGCGCATGCCAGCGAAGGAAGACATCGCCAAATTAAAAAAGATGCAGAATCGGATGGCTCGGGACAGCAGGGCGGCAAAGCGGAAGATGGGAAAATGCACGACAGTCAAAGTGCAGGATATGGAAGGTGATATTGCCGAAATAGAACACTTAGGGGCCAAGTCCAAGGTTAGAGGAGCGTGTCTGGGAGTTGATGGTAAGGGCGTCAGGGGTCAGGGCCGACACGGTATCGGCCGGATGCCAGCCGCCACCTATGTGAATAGGACTTACCCCAGGGAAGGCAGGCTACAGAAAGATTGTAACCCGTACGCTCAATCCAACTGGAGAGGCGGAGAAGAGTACCTACTTCCTAATGGTTGACTAATGAGCTGGCCAAATAAGTTGCGGAGGCGAGGGTGTTACACATGGAGTTTTTACACTATCGAGTAGCGGTCAGGGAAAGTAATATAAAGTATAAAAAGTTTTTAAAAAATCCATCAAAAGGTCGAAACGCAGCAAATGGGACGAGATCCTCGAAGCGGCCAAAGGCGATGTGCGGGGCGAAGGATATAAAATAGCCATGAGGTGGCTAAAGGCAAGGCCACCCCTGCTAACACTCGAGTTACATATAGCAGAGAGGCGTTGGGAACAGGGCGTCTCTCAATGCCGATAATTTTGTACCGCGCATCGGAGCTAGAGACGAGAACCGAGGAATAGGAGGACGAGGACGCAACAGAACCTTTATCGGCAGTGGAAATTGTGAGAGCAGGTATACGAATGGCTCCCGACAAATCCCTGGGACCGAACGACGTCCCTCCCGACGCGGTGAAGATAATCGCGACAACGTTTGTAACTGAAGTAAGGGTCTTAGAGTGGAATATTTATCGCGAAACTTAGGAGGCACGCCTGGTCGTCCTACTAAAAACGGAAAAGAAAACTGGCACGGAACCTCATTAACAACGATATGGGCTAGCCTGGTGGTGACGGATTTGGGGTGTTTGATACCAGGGCCGCCCGATAGAAACCGGAGCATACTGACGCGAGTGTACGGAGCCCCAATATGGGCGCACAAAATAAAAATGCAAATGATGGAGCCTGTGCGAGGGCGAGCAGCTCTTAGGGTATTGAGGACGTATATAACTGCGGCAAGGGAGGCAGTGCAGGTAGTCGCCAGTGTTGTCCATATCGAACTTCAGAGAATAGAGATGTAAAGACTATACAAGGGGAGATCAGAACCGACTCAAGAACATCGCCTGTAGGTCCTATATGGACATGGGTTGCACCTGGCTAGTATCAGAGAACCAGAATCAGGAACGAGGAGAAAGCTACAACTCGAAGGCTCTGGTAGGAGCGGTGGAGTGAGATGACAGAGAAAGCAATTAGGACCTGAAGATTGATATCAGGTGTTGAGGCCTAGACGTGTAGGAAGCACGGAGAAATCAACTATTATATCATCCAGGTCCTCACTGGGCTGGGTGTTTTCACGTAACCTGCACCACATGTATCGGACAGTAATGGATAGATCCGGTTACTGCGAGAACCAGAGAGATAATGTTGAGGACACCGTTTTTGCCTGCAAACGATGGGAGAGCCCTAAACCTCGAAATAGAAACACAAATATCACCTGAAACGATGATGCCTCTACTGCTCGAAGACGAGACCAAATGAGAGGTCATAGCGGAATTTATCAGAAGAAGCCAGAAGGAGGAATAATCCTAAATCGGCCCCAGGTCTAATAGTATTCAGAGATACTAACAAAAATTCGTAGGATGGGTACAAAATCGACTATCGAAGTTGAAAAACTTCTGATACTAAAACATTGGTTGCTAGGCACCTCTAGAAAATTCATTCCAAATATGAGTTCTAAATATTATTAGCAAAGTCCTCCCATTACAGTTTTTCATATTTACGTCAGTCCCATATCCCGCCATTCATTGGAAGTGCGGAAATTCTCAACTATTCTTGTAGAAAATTGAAAGCTCTACAAAATAGGTCTTTCACTATTTTTTCGTTTATCTGACCAGTTAAAAGATAATTAAGTCATTTTTTTGTCAAATTGAAGAATTTAAAAAAAACTATGCTACTTAATTTTTGCTAAATAGTAAACATCGTGGAATGAACAATACATATTTTGTAGGAAATTAACTGATCTTCAGAAATGGTTTGAATTGTTAAATCGATACGATACGAATTTTCTAGAGGTGCCTAGCAAGCAATTTTTCAGTATCGGAATTAAAAACAAAAAATAGTTGTTTTTTTACAAACCCTATTTTGATATTTATTAAGTAAAGAACAATACTATTGGGAGCGATATAAATAAGCTAAAAAAATTATCTGTAACAAAAGTTAAAATAGCTATACTGATATTATATTACAAATAAAAATAAACATAACTGCAAGATGTGTAAATATTTAAAATATTTACCGTATCGAATAGATTGCCAATTAATAGTTGTTCAGAAATTCTCAAAACTACATTCGCAATTCGATAACTGGGTGCGAGATTCCGAATAATGTATGTTTTATATGACAACTTCCCTGTCTGTCTACCATGCTCATATCATTCCCTAGTCGAATGCAGCAGATGATGTATTTTAACTTACGGAATTATGTATAAGAGATATGTATATAAATTCATTCTGACATAAAGCGATACATTTCAATGATAGAGACAGTATCGGAATAAATTACTGTCTAGTTCACGTAGAAATCCACTGGGAAATTCAGAAAAAAAAGTTACGCTTACTACCGGGACCAAAAGCGCCGATTACCACCATAGGCGTTACTATAGTCATGTCAAACATTTTTATTATTAAATGTATAACTGCTTTCTAGATTTACAATTTTTGCTTTGTGCATAAAATACGAGCCTACCTTTACAAGCATATATATATATATGGCTGTACTTAAATGATTGGACATACTGATGATCAGGGTATAAAAGCAGGCATCCATATAATAGGATGGTATGTTTAGTAATATAACACTTAATTAAATCTGGTTAAATTAAATTTTAATGTAATTTTGTTAATATAAAATGTAAGATCTATTCAAATAAAATGTGTAGTGAGAGAATGATTTTATCTTTTTCAATAGTAAACGCTCTATAAGGTTGAACAGCTAGGGAATGATTCTATAATTCATGTTCATCACTAAAAATTACATTCGTTTAACTATAAATTGTCATCTCCCTATTTTAAATATTAATTGTAGTAACATTGTAATAATTAATACCAAACAAAATAATAAATGTATGGTGAATGCGCCGGGCATTAATTACATAAAACTTTTTATAATTATAAGCATATATGTCTTTGATTATATTTATAAATGTGCTATTTGATTTCAATAGGAATATTACTGACACATCTTTGGGTTAGATATATAAAACACGTTTGTTATTCTGTAAAGATATAAGCAATTTTAACAAAACAAAATGTTACGTTTTGTCGAAAATAATTAATAGAATTTGGTTTTAATACCCCAGTAATTAACTCACCTATCTAAAATAAATTTAAACATCCCAATCAAAGTATTATTAATATCCCCGACACAAACAACACACAAAAATACTAACGGGTACATATACAAAACTCGTACCACAATACTGCCGGTCGATAGAGCTTCATAAATAATATATTTAATGTACATATATATTTTTAACCCAACGTATATTGTTTCTGTTATAAATAATGATTTCTATTTGTTCCCGGATTACTGCCTGGAGGGTATAATTTTGTTTAATTTTAATAGTTCGTAGAAAAGTAACTCATTATAAAAAAATATTAAAAAATCACATAATCTCAGCATATACATTTTAAATTATATGTTCCGAGTTGCAGTGAAATTAATAAATATGAAAATAGGTAACCAACGAAGAAGCTTCAACTATAGAGTAGAATGTTATAAGAAAAACTTGTAATCAATTGTAATAGAAAAAATCAAAAGTTTTATATTAGCTGCTTATGTTTTTAGTTTTATAATACTAAAAACATAATACAAAGATGCCAGACATTAACATAATAAACAAATGTATCTATCTGTAATGATAACTATCTTATATATGATCAGAAAATTGAAAAATTTACTTTAAACATTTATAATAATTTATTGCTGTTTGTATAAATGAAAGTATTTATAGTTATCAATTTTTTACCCTAAAAATCGTCCCCTGTTATTTTAGGGTAAAAAGTTGATATCTATAAATACTTTCATTTATACAAACAGCAATACATTATTATAAATGTTTATTTTATATCAAACATTCTTGGGAAATACACAATAAGTAGTGTCCATGAATTTTAATTCAAAAGAAGAGTCTATATTTACAGATTTATATTATTTGTAAATATAGACATACCTGCTGCACTAAAATCCATGGACACAACTTATTGTGTATTATTTCTCTAGAATTTTTGATGTAAAATAAACATTTATAATAATTTTAGTGTCTCGCTTTTTCAACTGTTGCAACTGTATCCCACCATTAACCTTATATCATTCCAATTAAATCGGATCATAAAATAGCTACATATTGCAGCAAAATAATAAAATTCTATTTATATCCAAATATAAAACACACTAACAAAGCAATCATCATACTAACAAGCTTATAAAAAAACAACAAGACATAAATCAATATTATCCTTACATATTACATTGTCATATTTATACCGAAAATAATGGAGCATCGAAGAACAATAGAGTTGTTGGGTGGTGCGTCGCTGTAAGAGTCTTATCGAACAATCTGAGAGCATGAATAACTTCTCCAAACCGGAAAGTGATAAGGAACATAAAGAAAGGTGAATTGCTACTTACTCGGAGACTAGAGGGATTCTATAGGGTAAGTTTGGGGCGAAAGAATGGGGCTGGGGGGTTATTGAGAACACCGTTTTATATGTATTAGTCAACTATGTAGCCTCTTGAAATATGGTGCATTAACTTTATACATCATAATTTAATAACGGTTACAGATTGCAGATGAACGCCCACATTGTTGATGTATGTATTGTTAAGCTGTTACAGTGTATATCGCAAGGAGAGTTTTCGTATGAAGATTATTTTATAAATGTATGTATGAGGTTTAAATAATATATCATGTCTGTTATTCTGAATCCGCAAGACAGATATTGTGTGCTACTTCAGTTCGCAGTTTGAATACTATGTGAGTATATTTATTTTAATAAGAGAAAATAATGCAGAATCAGGATATATTTACAGTTCAATTTTTGAAGGATAATTGTAAGTATTTGTTTGTGTTACAAATGATTATTGCTATCAGTATAAATTAATTATAAATAAATAAATAAATAAAATTGTATATTATTGTTATATTATTGTCCTAACATATCAATAAAATATTATATAAAAAGGTGATAATCGACGATCTTATTAGTAGCTAAGTAGCTACAAAGTATTTAACGCTGCGTTAACCCGCGATTCGATTAACTGAACATTAATTGATAAGTTCACACCGGGCATTGTGATAAAATATTAATTTCTACACGTTGATGTTGAGCAATGGTTAGCACTCTCGAGTTATGAACGATCTAATCCTCTCCCAGGTAGTCGGTACCATTTGTCGTTAGGATACAATTAACGATAGTTTAGAAAACAAAGGGACGATTTTCTGAAGTCCTAACTGTGAGTGTAGGACTTGTTACTATGGATAATCGTACACATACACTAACACACGGCAAAAGAACCCGACGGTCGATGGGCAGTTACATAATTGTAACAAAATACAGAAACTACTACTATTCATTTCTTATAAAGTATATTTTCCTTATGATACAAAGAAATATGACAAAACTTTATCAAATTTTCTTTTAATACGAATATTTCATTTTGGCTCGTTTAATTTGTGTTGAAAATTATATTAGAAACCATACAACGCTACTCGTAGGGAACTTGATATATTTATGAATAACTTTACTATCTGTCTGGTTTCTTTAAGTTTATATGGCTTAACTAATATGGGTTTAAATATATTATCAAAGTTCGTAATAAAAACTGGATCACCCAAAATAGGCATAAAACGCATTACTCATGACATATATTATATCGCAGTGATGAGCGATCGATTATCACTTATTCTACAAACACGTTATATGCCTATCAATCGCATGAAGGCTCCCACTTGTCCCATATGATATATGTATGTAACACAGCGGTATAGTTATATAATTGATTTAATTAATTTATTATACAAGAGGGATACTCATACTCAATTGTCATTTTGATATTATATATGTATGTCAGAAATATTAGGCTTATTAAAGACAATTATTAAACCGATGCAAATAGAAATTGTATGGTTCATAATACAAACATAACTTTCGACAAATTAATATTTCAGAAAGATTATAATTTCATTATTGATTCAGATTTTATTTGATCTTATAATCAATTTAGAAATAATTATATAATTATAATTTTATAAGTATAAAAATTAATTGTATATTTATTTATGACTCTGTGTCAAATATAAAACACTATTACTATATTTAAATCTTTTAATGAACTTTTAATTATATAAGCTTTTGTATACCAAACAAAATTAATTGGAATTTAGAGCTGACAAACAAATTAGCAGCCTGCTTTTAGTTCACAAAATAGCATTGCTAAACGTAACATTCATTAAAAACCTGTACTAATTATATTAACCACTTTAGACCTGTTTTTATTTATAAACTTGTATGTATAAATAACGTATTTTTTTAATTAATCAAGCACACATTAAAATAATTAAGCACACGTAATTTCCTCGATGATGGGGCATCTCTTAAAATAGCCCCACTGCTATAATTGATTCCAACGCGCTAATTAGCAAATGGAAAAAAGGAATCCGGAATTATATGATTACGAAGTTGTATATAAAGCCCCGAAACGTACTTAACAAATAGGTCAGTCACGTAAGTTACTTGCTCGCACGAAATTACGTAAATCCTTAATTAATTAAGCCTGACTTCGGTGAAGTTATTAAGACTCTTCAACATTTAATATGAATGAATTTTAAACGGAATTCCATATGCGCGCTTTGACAGAGCAGTTCCAATTCCGTACAATTAAATATAGGAATTGCAATTTAATTCCGAATGAAATTGAAAGCAGGTGTTTTGTAACTTGCAATCTAGTATTACAATATATGAGAACTTTTTCAATTTGTATCGTATTGATTGCTAATTTATCAAATACTTTATTTAATAGAAATAGTCATTTCAGGGTTAAGGATATTTGTTGCAAGAGTGCATCAACATTCCTTAAATATCACCACAATGCCATTTAATATAGACACAGTTTAAAATGACTTTCCGTAACAAATGATTATTATATAGGTTCTTTATTTAGAAAATGCTATATAAATTTCATACACACAATAATATGTATTAACTATAGGTGGTTACAGAATCTATATATCGGATTCATATTCTATACATACGGGTAGTGTCATGATAGGCATTAAGAACGATAACAATTGCTCGAAATATTATAAACATAGTGATTTTATGAATTGATGGGTTTGGTTTGATATACAAGTGTGAATCCACCTATTAGCAATCTACATGTCGATATTGTTAGATCTCATCAGTAGGTCAGCTAGTGAAAATGAATTCCCACATTATCTCGAGGGGTTACATACAAAATAATACACTTTTCTTCTAGAACGCCATTTGACAGAATCTAAAGGAAAAGTTGTATTATTTTGTACATAACCACTCGAGATATTGTGTGAATTCATCCTTACTAGCTGACCTCCTGATGAGATCTAACAATATCGAAATCTAGATATGTAGATTGCTAAGAGGTGGATTCACACATACATATTTTATAAGATTGCCTTTGTGCTGATATCTCAAACACTATATTGGAACATTATTCCAGTGATCCTGATGGAATGAGCATGTTGACGGTTATTACCATATGGTTGTGGGATGTTAATTGAGAAAGATGTGGTGTAGCCAGATGGTATTTTAACTTTGTCTCTAGAGGGAAAGTTTTATTATTTTATAATGTTTGATATGTAGGATCTTTGTAAAGATCCTACTCAGTCAAACATAACCATATTTCCTGGTTTTCCAGAAGACTTATTAGAAAATGTTATAGACAACTTTATGGTATTACTAGGTGATATTAAAATCGAACACGAAGCCAAAAGCTCTAGGTGAAACAGAACCAAAAATGTGGGAGAGAACACCAAGGAAAGCGGGGCCGAAGGGGGCGGCCAATCAAGGGAGCAATACTCGACCTAACTACAAGTCAACATAGGCCGGGACAGGACAGCACACGAATTGCTACTTGCAACCGCCCCCGAAATTAGGGCGGACATTATCCTGCTGAGCGAGCCTAAAAACCGTAGGCTCGACGAAGGCTGGGTAGTGGACTGTCTCCACGGCCACGTCGGCATCAAGATAGGAAGGGAGATACTAGATCTAAGCACGGCGACGAGCTCGCCGGCCAAAGGAATTATCTGGGCCAAGGTCGAAGGCACCACAATAGTCAGCTGCTATGTGGCCCCTTACAGTGGCAAAAGGGGACGACTAAGAAAGATGGAGGACTGCGTCAAGGCGGCGGATACACGTGTGATAGTAGCCGGCGACTTCAACACGAAGGCAGTAGAGTGGCCACTGATAACAGAAGAGAGCAACTGATGAAACTGGCGGCGGAACTGAATTTAGTGGTTGCAAAGACGGGACAAGCCCAACGTTCATCAGAGGGAACTCCAACTCATGCATAGACAACGGGCATAGGGGGGAAGGGGTAGCCGAATGTAGCGTCATGGACCACCGCTACATTGGATTCATCATCGAGTCTTAGATATGCAGACAACAAACAGCACCCAAAGAGACCAACATCAGATCGGCCATCAGTCGCTTGGATGCAGAAGCACTGGCAACTCACATGGAGACGGCAACAACAGGGGATGCAACACAAGTTGGCATGGACACGCTGGCAGAGGCACTCAACAGCAGGATACAGAGGACCTGCGAAGCGTGAGTACCGAAAACATGAGCGGGCTGTGCCACCAGAAGCACATACTGGTGGTGCGACGAGGTAGCAAGGCGAAGGGCAGCGAGCAACCAAACCCGGCGGAACACGCAGTGCCACCAGAAGCACAGCCTGAACGAAAACGAGAACGACGCTGAGTCATACAAAGAAAGCCGCATGGAACAACGCAAGGTCATTAAACAGTGCTGAGACGAGCTCATAGGAGAGGTCGAGGAGGACTCTTGGGGCCTCCCTTACAGAATCGTCAACGGCAAGTTCCGCTGGCGGACACCAGGACCAGTGACAACGGTAGCAGGGGGCGGAAGCGGTAATCTAATCCCTTTTCCCTATAATCACAGCACAGGCTGAAGAGCAGCAAAAAACCAATACGACAGACAAACAGACCAGAGGTACCGCTGTGGGAGAAGGACAAGGTCAAGAAGGCGATTCTGAGACTCCCGAATAGAAACACACCGGACCAAGATGGCTTCTACAACGAAATCATCAAGGCAGTAGCAACGGACACAGCACTAGCCATGAATGCAATTGCCAACATGTGCCTGGATAAAGTGACCCCAGAGGTGGAAGGACAACCTCCCCAAGAAGGGGAAACCCAACCCGCAGGTGACTGCGTACAGGTCCTTGTAGGAGACACAATAGATGGTCTAGCGAAAATAATGGAATGGTTAATAATCAACAAGTTGGAAACAATGGCGGAGAAGGCTGGAGGCATCTCGCCCACCAAATATGTATTCCGCACGGAACGCGATATTAGTGGTAACGAACATCAAGCAGTGCATAAGCGGCCCACTAAGGGATAAAAGGCATTGTCTGATGGTCACCCTCGACGTCAGCAATGTCTTCAACTCCTGGAGTTGTGTTAAGACGAAGCACTGAGGGAGCTAGGCATTCAACACCGGATGACACTCATCGGGGCATATCTCTGCGATATGCAGATTAAGTATGAGGAGGCGTTGAGAAGGATGGATGAGTAAATGTCGGAGCACCATGTCCAACTCGCGGCCGGGAAGACCGAGGCAGCCCTCCTGACAACAAAGAGATAAGAATGTGAGGCAGCGACCCATCTACAACTTCTTGGAGCGACGGATCCTATCCGGAACTACCTACGGTATTTAGGGATCTCGCAAGAGCCCAATATTAGCAACTGGGTGCAGGTGCTAGAGGCTGCCAAGGAAGAAGCGGTAGTAGAAGTTTACTCGCAACCATCTCCAGAAGAAATCGCACCGACTCGGAGGAATTACTAGCGGCAACAGTACGGACGGGCCTGTTGCTCACAGAAAGGGTTGCTACCTTTCAGGCCATCAAATAGGGCGTTGGGAAGATGGAGGTGCGCAAGCTTAAGAGAGAGACCATCTTGGAGAGATGGCAAAGACGCTGGGCCAACAGTACTAGAGGAGCATGGAGCAGGAGAGCGATCCCAGAAGTCAAACGATGGATGAGGAGGAAGCATGGGAATCTGGTCAACCCAACTCCTCACTGGGCATGATACCTTTCAGACATACCTGCTGAGGATTGGGAAGGTGGAACCGAATCGGCGACGTAGAGCACACCCTAGAGGCCTGCACCCAGTGGGCGGACGAAAGGAATGCACAGGAGGCCGGGGTAAAGGATCGAGCAACCGGAAAGGGCATTGGCAAGGAGAAGTGGCACGTAGTGGCATTATTCGTGGAGGCAGTCATGAGACGTAAGTACAAGGACGACCTCGACCGCAATCCGAGGCTACACATTTAAAAGCTTTAAGTATCGCGACTCGATTCGTTTTCAGAAACGTCATGCGACGAAAAATCCCAAAAGATCCCAACCGCAACCTGCGGCGAGGCAAGGCAGGCAATATGACATTAAGCAAACACAGAAGAAAACATGATTGGCAGCGCAGGCCAAGCAGTCGCAGAAAAAAATGATTACAGATCATTCGATGTTTATCTAAACATACCCATTCTTCAGGGGGTCGTTTGAATTTTTTTGAAATATCAGTAGAGGAGGATGTTGAAAATACTACTCGCCTCGCGATGGTGAAACGCAGAAATGCTGGGTTCTTAGGATACATCTTCCGAAATAACAAATATTTATCTATTTTCCATTGCATGATTAATGAATGAATCGATTCAATTGGTTGAATCATAGACAATTGCAGAAACAGCGTAGTGTAGAGTTCTAGTCTCTTGAAGTAGTGAACGGGCATAGTTTGGTGGGTATGGGCCCAAAGCCTACTGACCCTCGCGGACATAGTTTTGTTCAATGTATAGAGAGGTATATATATATATATATATATATATATATATATATATATATTAGTGTTATATTAACAAACCTATACTAAGTAAGAGTACTGGGCAATTCAACTCCAATCAAACCTGTGCCCATTCACAATTTCAACTGACCTCAGCCGCCCTATACGACACTATGATTCAATCAATTTAATGGATTAATGAAATCTTCTATGTAATTAAAAGTTATGTCCCATCGAACGACGTATTAGCACGAGTGGTTACAGCTTCCCGGACAAAGTTTGATTTATTTTGTACTTGATTTTCCAGGCACTATTTAACTTGCATATATTTATGTCTAATAATTTTTGATTATATTTATACATTATGTAAATTATCCATAAAGAATATCCAATAGGCCGTTTGTAGGGCAAACAATCCTCTAAAACTTTGCGATGTAAACTCACGATCCATGAATTATATTTGAAAGTTGTGAGAAATAAACAAATCTTATTCAGACAGTTAAACCGGAATGTCTGGAAAACGATAGCTTAAAATATCCAATTGGCCGCTGTAGGATAATATTCTTCCTTAATGGGGTTTAGTCTCTTTTTTGTGAGTTTATTTATTTATTACACAGAGACCATTCATTATTACATTACATATGCAGACAGTAGCACACTGCCGACACAAACTAAACACTACTAAACTACACTATTATCCTTTATTTTCTATAATTAAATTAATGTCATATATTAATTTAAAACTAATTAAAAAAATATATGTAAAAAATAATGTACTGCATAGTTCAAGTTGTTTGAAATAGTGGATGGGCATAGTTTGGTTGGTAGGGGACGCCCGCCCACCCCCCCTTTTTGCGCATAGTTTTTTTCCATAGGATAACGCTCTTCTTGGAATAGTTTAAACAATATAAAACATCTATATCCTATGGAAAAAACTATGCGAACAAAGGTGGGGTGGGCGGGCGTCCCCTACCAACCAAACTATGCCCATCCACTATTTCAAACTGCTTGAACTATGCATTACACTATTATCCTTTATTTTCTATAATTAAATTAATGTCATATATTAATTTAAAACTAATTAAAAAAATATATGTGAAAAATAATGTACTGCATAGTTCAAGTTGTTTGAAATAGAGGATGGGCATAGTCTGTTTTGTAGGGGACACCCGCCCACCCCACCTTTGTGCGCATAGTTTTTTCCATAGGATATAGATGTTTTATATTGTTTAAACTATTCCAAGAAGAGCGTTATCCCTTGGAAAAACTATGCGCACAAAGGTGGGGTGGGTGGGCGGTCCCTACCAACCAAACTATGCCCATCCACTATTTCAAACAACTTGAACTATGCACTACACTAGTATCCTTTATTTTCTATAATTAAATTAATGTCATATATTAACTTAAAACTAATTTAAAAATATATGTGAAAAATAATGTACTGCATAGTTCAAGTTGTTTGAAATAGTGGATGGACATAGTTTGATTGGTAGGGGCCACCCGCCCACCCCACCTTTGTGCGCATAGTTTTTTCCAAAGGATAACGCTCTTCTTGGAATAGTTTAAATAATATAAAACATCTATATCCTATGGGAAAAACTATGCGAACAAAGGTGGGGTGGGCGGGTGCCCCCTACCAACCAAACTATACCCATCCACTATTTCAAACAACTTGAACTATGCACTACACTAGTATCCTTTATTTTCTATAATTAAATTAATGTCATATATTAACTTAAAACTAATTAAAAAATATATGTGAAAAATAATGTACTGCATAGTTCAAGTTGTTTGAAATAGAGGATGGGCATAGTTTGTTTGGTAGGGGCCACCCGCCCACCCCACCTTTGTTCGCATAGTTTTTTCCATAGAATATAGATGTTTTGTATTGTTTAAACTAATCCAAGAAGAGCGTTATCCTATGGAAAAAACTATGCGCACAAAGGTGGGGTGGGCGGGTGTCCCCTACCAACCAAACTATGCCCGTCCACTATTTCAAACAACTTGAACTATGCACTACATTATTTTTCACATATATTTAATTTAATTATAGAAAATAAAGGACAATAGTGTAGTGCATAGTTCAAGTCATTTGAAATAGTGGATGGGCATATTTTTACACTCACTATAAAATTACACCATGGTAGATCACTTTTCTATTGCAAACAATTTGTTTTTAAGTTGAATTTATTTTATTCTTTTCACTGTACTACTATAATGTTCATCTATTGCGGCATAATTTGAGTCAAGTTTCATTTAACACAAAACAAAAATTATGAGACAACAAATTAAGTTTTTTTTTTATTATAATAACGTTGGACATAATCCGAAATATCTAAAATGATGGTTTAAAATAACTAATAGGTCATTAGTAAGGCTTACATGTTTTATGTACATTTTTCACGTTGAATTAATAGTCTATCATTTATCATCGGTAACATTTAAAAATGGCCTGTAGATAGTTTATAAGGTTTGAAATTCTCCATTTTTTATTGTTGTTTGTATGATATATTGTTGTCCTCTAAGTGGAGTCATCTGTTGGGCAATGAACGTTATTATTATTATTATTATTATTATAAGCTTATATTATCTATATTTTTTGTTAAATCATTGTTTTGTGTAATGTAAAATGACGAATACAAATAAAATATATGACATAGGTCATTCCATTGCTTTCTGCAAATGCAAATTTTAGTTTCAAAGAACTGCCACGTTAGATTTTCCTCGAAATCTCGAAAACTCCAGCTCACTTTCTCTCTGAATTTCCAAATTTATGCGCAATCCATTCTGCTGTTTTGCCGCAATTATGTTCACAGACATACACACACAAACACGCACAAACACACACACACACATACACATTTTCCAAAACTAGTCTATTTCGACTATCTTGAAACGTAAAGAAAAGACAAAATTGGCAATTTGAATTATTTTACGATAACACTGCTGTATTCAGAAAGTAAAACACGATTTTCACAAAAAAAAGTTAAAAACAACTCCAATCCTCGAGGTATAATAATGTAACTCCTCCAATCATAGCCCAATTATTGAGTTTTATATAGAGAGGTTCGTGGCAGAGTAGAATTAAATAGGACACACAACTTATTATAGTAGTATTCCCATCTGAAAATACCAATTTTTTTGCCCCTAAGCGCTTCGTTTACGAGATAATTCACGTAATAATTTGCAATGAATTGAGATATCGAAGAGGCCATCAATAACCAGTTTCTTTTTTATGATGAACTTATTTAATTCGAAATCCATCACGCACGAATACAATTATCAACAAACATTTTAAATTCATATTTTCTGTGCTGTGTTTAATAAGAGGTTACTACTTACACAAATTTTATAATAAACATCATTTTTTAGTAAACTAAGTGAATAAGTTATAGGAAAAAGTTTTACTTGGTTTAAGAAATAGGATATAGTACCAATATGATGGTGGAAATGGAGTAAACTTGATTAATTGAACTGAAAGATCTCAGACTTTTTATTTGTGGGGTAATTTAAAATAATTACTATTTTCTGAAAATATTACAAGTTTACAATGTTTACCAATTATATATTCTACATTCAAAATGTTGCTAGAATATACAATTAAATTGTTTTGCGTTGTCGCATATACTATAATTTTTGATTTGTTTTAGATTTATTCTTAGAAATTGAAAATGTTCAACTTATTAAAAAAATAATTTGAAGTGTTATAAAGTAGGTACCAAGGACTTGCATACAAGAGTACGTCGCATTTTAAATCGACTAATCCAGTGACTACAAAAATGTTTCGCCATCGAACTGTAATCTGGCAAGGATATTTAGCAGTACATTTAAATTACTTTGCAATCGGGCCAGATCGGGCTTGTATATTGGGTAGCGAATTTAAATTACGACACGATTGGGTGGAAAATTAGCAGCAAATTTAAATATTCTGTAGTTAATACACAGTCGGCAGGAATAAAGTTGCCAATATCGGAACAAACATGTTGATAACAACATAGACACATACTGTGGGCAACGTCTGAAATAATTGCGTGTCACGGTCTACAATATGTTTATGTGAGTTCTATGTCCTCTTGTATAGAGTCCTTGGTACCTACCATTATTAATACTTAAAAATATATTTTTTAAAGTTTACAGTTGTAATGGCACAATTAGATGTTTTAAAACTAATAGTGAAAAAACATAGGTTAACTCTGCTTTTCAATTAAATAAATAAGTTATTTGAATTCTGTATTTATCACACACATATTTTTATTTGTTTGTACTAAAATATAACTCGTTTCATTATAAACTGCCACAATTGCAGGTAATAAATTGTAACTGTGTTATATGAATCTCTTGCACGTGTATGAAATTTATATACTCGAAATTATATTTCTCATCCGTGCTATATAAATAAAAAGTCAAGTATTTTATGCTAAATCTAGTATAGTATATAGTTTGTTGTACCTCTGTAAGAAATACTTAATTGTCTTATATAAATGCAATAGATGCTTTTTGGAATGATAATGTGTATATCAAATCTAGTTCATAAACAGTATTATATATATATATATATATATATATATATATATATACATATATATATATATATATATATATATATACATATATATATATATATATATATATATATATATAGATATATTTAAAAACGAAAACAATGTTTTGAAACTGATCCATGTCATTTATGAGTTTTGTGCTCAGTGCAAGTTATTTTTATGTTTTTTATTTAATATTTAATTGGGAGTATTAAGTGATTTGAATGAATAGCAATTTTTTATTTAAGAGTTTGTTTATTTTACTGATTAAAAATTAATTTTATCCATGATCTGTTATTCAATGAGCATTTCTGAATGAAATTACGGCAAGTGCATAATATCACGTTTGAGAAAGTTTTTGTATTCTTAAATAGTTTTAATTTTAGAGTCATTATCCCATCGAACTACGGTAGTTTCACTTAAGTATTAATAATATAGGTGTAAAGGATCAATACAATTTCACAATTCGCGTTATTAGACAAATATAGACATGTTTAATTGAATTCATAAATCAATACTAATATATACACTGTATTATATAGTTAAAAATATTATAGATAATAAGTAATAATCGATTACATTATCAACAGCACCGGATCCTGTTTATTTTCCAATACAAAGCTAATATTTTATTGCGTAAACATCAAGTGACAAACTACGTACAATCTTCAATTAATTGTCAATTTCACTAAGTCCTTCTAAGCCATCGAATTTGTCTCTTGTTTCGTCTCTCCCAGAAGTATTCGTATATTAATCCCAAAGATAATTTCTTGAGTGTTGTGTGGGGGAGAATGGAATGATTCATATTACCTCACCCAATTCAAAATTGCAAAGAGGTGCATTACCAATATTACATAACAGTATGAATAATGTGTGTTATAAGAATAATTCAGAAACCGCAAAGTAATAAATATCACGAGACCGTGACAAGTGTAACGGGTCGTAACTTTCAGTCCATATAAATATTTAATTGAACTACTTCTTGACCTATCCGCCGGCGGAGTCGTATAAATCCGCAATAATTTCAGATTGCCCTTTTCTCCTCCGAGAGCGTGTTTAATCGCAAGATTTCATTTTCATTTAATACGGATAAGAATTAATAAATGAAATTTGTTCCGCTGGTTTATGTTACTGAAGCGAATGCTGAGGTATAATAGATTTTGATTCAATTACCCCGCATCTGGAATGAGATTTCAGCGGGGCTTTGCGTCCCAAAAATAAAAAATAAAGCCCCACCACTCGTCATTATTCGCTGCTGGCGCCAGTAATACATTTTGGTATATGTGATAAAAAGCGACGCGCTTTGTATATATATGCATATTTCAATTCACAATGGGTAAATACCTTTCGCAGAAATAACTCATTGCATCCGTCTGCGTCAGGATTTCCTTTAAAATGGAAATGTCTATAACGCAGGTTCCCTAAAAATCGTGTGCCATCCAGCTTAGAAACTTCCAAAACGAGGCGCCTGATATCCAGGCGCTTAGCCCTTTCACAATGTTTCTTGTATCGTTTCTTTTGCAATCCTTTTTCGTCACATTCACTGACTTCCCCCTGAGATGTAAGACCCTCCTCTGCAACCCAGGCACTTAGAACCGACTCGATGAAACTAAATAATTGCTGGACGTTCGGTTCCATTTTCGCGTATGAAACGTGCGATGACGCGATGTTAGCGTTGGTGCACACTTGCAACAATAAATTATCACCAAAATGTACTGTCTTATGTCTCCTCCTGCGTGCCGATAGGCTGCTTTTATCAGGCGAAGACACACCGTTACACACGCTGTGCCGACTGCATTTCTGAGCGCAACTTGCATTAGATTCAACCATTATTGTTAAAATTGACCGCGCATTTTAAAACCACACGTGATATTTAATGTAATGTTTGCTCTACAGATTGGTGTTACAATCAACAATCAAGGCACTAAGTGTTATTTATGGTAATAAATTATATTATACACTCTTATTATTTATAACAACAATCATTAAGCCGTATACATAAGGCAATAAATAATTTGAACAGTTTGCGAAGTATCACAGTAAGTTGACGAAGTAATCAAAAAATGCTTATTTTGTAACGCACATATGTTAATATATATTATTTTACATTCAATTCAACAATTTTTAACACTTATTTCCTAACTAGTTCTCTTCAAGTGAAAGTTTTTGATAAAACGCTTTATTAAATTATAAACTCTGTGCGTTATATTTGATCACAAGCGATGATAATTATTTTGAAAACTGATAAAAAATAACGAGCGACTGTTTTATTTATTTTTTAAATTTTATTTTATATTTATATGAACACTTAAAGACATTAATTGCTGTATTAAAATGACGCTTTGCTGTTTCAACGTTAACGCACAAGAAATGTTCAGTTACGTGTCACTGACAACAGCATCATTCGAAACGACTACCGTGCCGAATAGACAACCGCATCCTACATGTGACCCAACCGAGTCATGACGTCAGACTGGAGCGGCGCATCGGAGTCGTTGTCGAAGGCGACGGCGGCGGCGAAAGCGCCAACTAGCCCGGATCAATGCGCGTGATGCCCGGAGTCATCCGGAGCGGCACATTCTGTCATTAGAGAGTGTGGTTGGGACTAATATTCGTATTGCTCTATTAATACCCTGGGATGTTTTCTCTTTTGCAAATTTATATATAGATTAAGCTTGCCAACGAGGACAATCGCGACGAGCAAATATGCCCTCGAATATAAAGCATGCTCGTTCATAATAAACTTTTTATGCGAGTGCTAGTTGGAAATACAAATCGCAATAACGGATGTGACGATGTGAATTATATCGCACTTATGCACAAAAACAAACAAATATAAGTCACTCCCTTATGAATAAATAAAGAAATTACTAAAAATCAGGTTTATATGTTAGAATATACAAATCTAATAGGGAGAAATATGAACTAGATGAAATTCCCGATGTCCGACGGGGGATGATTTTGAATTACAAAAAAAGACTTATAGTGTATTGCAAAATTCAAGTTATTAGAAATGTTGAATTGATCGGTCTTGACCCATCCTACACCTCTTATCGCATAGATTTGTACATGGTTATAGCAATATTGTCATCAGTTCAACAACTAAAAGAAGCGTGTCCAAAAGTTAATTTATAAAAAAACTATGAGAACATAAGTAATTATTGTTATCTAATAACTTTATATGGATACAAAAGTATTGCATTGTATCAATAACTAAAAGAACCGTTTTATCCATTTAAGTAAGTATGAAAATAAAAGTTGGATGGCAAGAAGACTCAAGTCCAATCAAACTGTGCCATAACATTCGCGATTTTTTTAAGTGACTAGAAGTCTGAACTACACAGTTTCCCCAATTAGCTCAATCGATTTAATTGATTAATTAAGTGTTGATTTATTACAATTAGCGAAAAACAGGGTTGTGCAGAGTTAATGTCGCATGGAATCGTGCACTTTTACTTGTTTATTTTAAACATATGATGTGCAAGTTCCTCTATAGAATAAACAATGCATGAACAATGGAATAAATAATTACTCAGTATTACGTTTCCAATCGTTATGCATAATGTTTCTCGCCTATATGTTATATTAATTTAACAACAAAATCGATCATGTTTACTTTGCATTATGTACTTACGAGTAATATACTACACGCGCCAAACAATGTATTAAACTAATGGAAAGTTATTGCTTATGTTTTCACAAACACAACTATTATTTATAAAAAGTTGTCCTTGTACTTGTACTAAAATCACAATGGCCAAACTAAGGAAATCACAATTGATTTCCGTAGTTTGGCCATCTCATCTCGCTGATACCTAGTAGCTAGTCTATTCGTTTCATTTACGGTATTGTGTATCTTCCCAGCTTTGCACATGTTATTGTGTATTGTGTAGTTTTCTACAATTGGAAAACTACACAATACACTACACGGGGGAAGAAGGGCCGAAACATACAAATGTCGAAAAACGCAATTATGATATTAAGATAGGGCAATTATGATTAAATTAAAGACAACGACAGTGGATCTAAACAGCATCGTAGTGTATGCATCCACACAAGAATAAGAAGATACCACAAATCTTCGCACTGACAAAAAGTCAAGTCAGGAATGACATTCGTTAATATTAACAAAGAGAAGCATTTAATCATTGCAAATACTTTGCACTTGAGGATAGACGACACAGATTGGTGAAAATAGCCTAATAGAATGTATCTGTATAAACAAAAGATATAGAAATTCGATGGCATATCCTGGCGCAGATGTAGCCTCTGAGCACAACCAGCTAGTGGATAGAATGAAGCTCCGGTTTAAAACGGCAAATAGAAACCAAATGGAACTCCGAAAAAATTGATACGAGAAAAATTGGAAGATCAAAAAAGACGCACAAGAAAATGACAGACTACTCAGACGAACAAATAAAACCGCTTGTAGATCAGATGCTATTAAAAAGATTGTGAAGAGCATGCTTATAAATATTTAAAAGTGCGCAAGACTCAAAACTAACCAAGGGAAACCAACAACAAAAATCCTTGATGGCAAATGACATATCGGACCTAATGGAAATAAGGGGAATCATAAGAACAACAATTAAGATAAATATGACAACATACAAAGGATGATTGTCATATTTATCTTTATGGTTGTTCTTATGATTCCCCCTTCTTTTCATTAGGTCCAATCTGTCGTTTGTTTTAGCAGCTCTAATGTTCCTTCTAACATACAAAGAATGATTAGAAGGAAAATTAGAGATGCTAAAACCACCTAGCACGTACAAGAATATGCAGAAATTGACTCTTGAAAAGAAGCAAAACCTCTTCAACCCACTTCAAAAAATCAAAGCAATTGCCTGCCTCAAGGTAACGAGACCCCAGCTATGTTAGAACACAGACATGGTAACAAAATAATAGCCACCGAAAAATAACCGGAAAGATAGATGAAATATGTTATGTTATGTGATAGCAGAGCAAAAATTACCAGCACAAAGGCAAGGGACAGTCCACTGAAGAATAAAGAAGAATTGAAGGAAGAATTGAAGTATGCGATAAGAACCTCCAATAATGGAAAAGCGACGGGGCCAGACTATGTTTGTGTAGAAACACTTTAATTACTCAGCATGAAAGGTCTAGAACTATTACAAAATTATTTGACTTAATATATGAAAATGGCGTAAAACCATTGGCGAAGATCTATCTTTATACTGCTACCCAAAAAAAAGAGTATCCAAGTTGATGTCCGTCTCGTATTTTGCATTGGGGAGCCTGAGTTCGAAACGCAATCCATCCGGACAAATTTTCGTGAATCACTTTTCACAGTTTTACAAAGATTTTGTGTAAAGTTAAGGTAAATACAAGATGATTGAACTCCTCTAAGCACATATTACTTTCGAACTCAAAATATTCTGGTGTTGTCGTATCTCGAGGAAGGAGGGCCTAGAATGAAGTTGAATGATGCATTTTAATACATAGACACTATAGAATTTTCTGTTGGGAGGATAGAAGTCTTTACACACTTGTGAAAATATATATCTTTTACAAATGGAGAGACTTGACATAGCTTAGGAGGTGTTCCGTGAAAAATCTCAGGAATGCAACTTATAAATAATGGTTCAATGTACATACTCAGAGCACATACTCTACTAAAACTGATCTCAAATAATGCCCCAGTAAATATCGTCCAAGTATATGGACCTACAGCAAACAATGATGAAGAAGAAGTATTTTTACCAAATCTAGATAAGGTCATCAATTCCATCAAAACTGACAATTGAACTAGAAATTCACAATGACCGAGGAGACATACTAAACTAGTTTTATTAAAAATAAGACATAAATAATAACAAAAACCGATTAAACTCCTCTAAGCTTATATTACTTTATTCAACACAAAATATTCTGGAGTTGTCGTACCTCGAGGGAGGAGGGCATAGAATGAAGTTGAATGGATTTTACTATACGATAGATAAGATAGAATTGTCACTAGGGAGGATAGAAGTCTTTACACACCTGGGAAAATAGATATTTTTCTGAAATGGAAAGATATGACATCAACATAGTTGGCTTATAAGGTGTTCCGTGGAAAATTTCAGGGATGCAACATAAAAATAATAGTACAATGTACATACTCAGAGCATATACTCTACTAACGCTGGTCTCTTATAATGTCTCAGTAAATATCGTCCAAGTATATGGACCTACAGCAAGTAGTCTTTTAACTAAATCTAGATACGGTCATCAATTCCATCAAAACTGACAATCGGACTAGAAATTCACAATGGCCGAGGAGACAGACTGAACTAGTTTTATTTAAAATAAGACATGATAATAACAATAGACGATTAAACTCCTCTAAGCATATATTACTTTATTCAACTCAAAATATTCGGGAGTTGTCGTATCCCGAGGGAGGAGGGCATTGAATGAAGTTGAATGCATTTTAATACATAGATACGATAGAATTGTCACTTGGTAGGATAGAAGTCTTTACACACCTGGGAAAATAGATATGTTTTTGAAATGGAGAGATTTGACATCGACATACTTGGCTTAGGAAGTCTTCCGTGCAAAATTTGAGGGATGCAACTTAAAAATAATGGTACAATGCACATACTCAGAGCACATACTCTACTAAAACTGATTTCAAATAATGTCCCACTAAATATCGTCCAAGTATATGGACCTACAGCAATCAATGATGAAGATGAAATAGAGTCTTTTAACCAAATCTAGATAAGGTCATCAATTCCATCAAAACTAACAATCGGACTTCACAATGACCGAGGAGACGAGTTTTATTAAAAAGAAGACACCTTATCGCATCTTGAGACGACAACTTCCAAAACAGTTTTTTGATAAATGCATTATAAAGATTGCAATACTTCCAATAGATTTGAGTATAATGTTATCTACTTTTTTTTTAAATAATAATTTGGTTTATTCAAAATATACATAAGAATCGTCAAAACAATATTTAGATATATTTTTATTTTTATGTACGTTTTTTTCTTGCTCTAACTGTTATGAGCATTGTGTATTGGGGGATGTTTGTATTTCTTCAGAGGTATGCCAAATAAAGGTCTTTTTTTTCGTCAAAACAAAAATAATAACCTGAAAATTCATTTTGGAAGTTACGACACTTGTTATAGAAAGTCGTCTTTATACTCGAAAACCACCATCAGACGGAAGATCAGGTATAATTATGTACCAGATTGACTAATATTATTTCTGAATCTTCAACGGATCATAATATATCCGTAGAAAATTCATAAATATTAGTCCAGCAGCTGATATAACATCAAATCATAATCCAGTAGTAGCTGCCATATATGTAAAACTGAAAACAGAACTCCGTAAAATAAATAATGAAAGAATGAATCCCAGAAGAATGAGGGAAAATATATAGTACGAAAATGTTAGGAACATGAAAGACAACATGAACTAAGACATAAAACTGGTATAGATTAGTTATTTTGCCACTGTATAAAATATATATGTTCAGTGTAGTCCGGCAAATCATCATTAATAAACTCATTCTTTATACACGTTATCTAATTATTCAAATTTGTTTTGAAAGTCGGTTATCGATTGGCGAAACATATAGATGAATTTTATTGACTCCTTGTAGTTCGCAGCAGAGAGCCCCAACTGCTGTCTGGATTACATAGACAATTATGTAGAAGGGCCTTGGCATATATCCATATAAAATTCAGCTAGTCCGGGAATTAAAGCCACAAAACCAACGTTCATTTGCTGATTGGGATTAGATTTAGAGCAGCTATAATCTGATCTCTTGTTTTATCGCAAAATTGTGTTCAGCATATTTGTTGACGCATCCAGATAATATCCTTCGGGCTTATTGATATTTAATAAACTAATAAAACAGCAACAATTGGTGCCTTGAAAGCTAACATAGTTTGTGGTATTCATGACATTCGGCCATCATATTTGAAAAAGTGATCCAAGACTTGATTAAAAGAATGTGCTTTGCGTGTAACAGCCTCGTTGGACATATGACCAATAATTTTCAAATATGAATATCATATAATAAGCCTTGAAATAAAACTAGACTTATGGTCAAATGTTAATGTTTATGTTTTCAACGATAATCGTAATGTACTATCGAACCGAGTTTAGGAATATAATGGCCTAGAAATACTAAGAGAAGTAAGTATAACATGCAATCAAAACTGTAAAGTCAGAAAGGCAGCAGGACCTGACAAAATGACAGCTGACCTACGAAAACTTATCGGAAAAGACTCCACAGACGTTCTAATAAAACTTTTTAACCGCAAGTATGGCAAACTATCGAGATCGTTACTATCGAGACCGTTCTGCATGAGCCTTTATGAAATTCCTAGCAATTGAATAGTCTCATCATTCGTGACATTGTCAAAGACGAATAAAGCCAGACAATGTTCAGATTACAGGAACAATGACATAGGTATGAAGATCTTCAGTGATATACTATACATAATGTTCGAGGACAATCCCGTAAATGGAGAATTAATCCAGTAAGGATTTGATTTTCATTTGTAAATTCGTCCTCGTTTGGTAACTGGAGGACATTTAAGTAGACCAGTCAGAGTGCGTTTCACTTTTTGTATTCATTGTTAGGAGAGTTACTAAAAAAGCTTTTATTAATTATCAATATATTGGCACATAATACCACGGTAAGGTATGTCACCTACTGTCTAATTTGAATTAGCAAAGTAATTTAATAAAGTTATCCATTGTTATAACAAGGTATAATTAAAGTTTAAATTAGCTGAGTTATTTAAGTACCTACTTTCATGTCTGATGGGTTATACTAATTAAGAGGAATTTAGACCTTTTATTCTGCGGTCTATTTGGGACTTTTCGTTCACAAATCTAAATTAATCCCCATTATAGCCGATGACAACAGATTAAAATTTACGCGTCCCATGTCGGCGTTAATCTAGTTTGCGAAGTGGGATGGCAAGCAAAAACTGATGTAACATTTCGAACCCGGGCTGCGATTTTGCATACGTGGCATTTTCAACGTGCAAATCGTCACGGTGAAATTAGCAAGAATAACTATTGCGGAGTTAATTATAGCGCGGTTTGATGCAGGTTCTGTCGTAATGTTCGTATTCCATTTACTATTATTATCTTATTCATTAGTAATACAGAATAATAATTTCATTCAGAAATAACATGTAATCAGCGCGGTTGCGAATATATTAGCTAATATATAGAGTGTAAACGTACTGCATGTTAATCTCTTCGAGCAATATTCTTTGTGATAAATTACAATATTACAACATATTATTCTTGTTTACAATGTATTTATAATAACTCAATACTCACGGTGTGTACTATATAATAATTCTTGAGCTATTTATTAAATATTAAACTACCACATTTTCTGTTACATAAAAATAATAAGTTACATATGGAGATGAAAGTCGAGGGTTATTTCGATTCCAAATTCATAATAAAACATCTCGTTTATTAATAAGTGAATTTATGGAAATTTATGAAAAATTTAGTAAAATACACATATCAGCTACTGCCAAATAGCTAACATACTATTTTTCTTAATAACGTTTTTATTTCTCGCGATTCAAACGCTAACGGGTTTTTTCGAATTAGTAGGTTCACAGCTAATCCTTATTTCGATTCCAAATTCATAATAAACATCTCGTTTATTAATAAGTGAATTTATGGAAATTTATGAAAAATTTAGTAAAATTCACATATTAGCTACTGCCAAATAGCTAACATGCTATTTTTCTTAACAACATTTTTATTTCTCACGATGATTCAAACGCGAACGGGTTTCTTCGAATTAGTAGGTTCACAGCTGATCCTTGTTATTGTTTGATTAGCCGATTTCAGGCACTTAATAATGCGTTATTGCTGATGTACTTTTTAGGTAGAAATAGTAAAACCTTGAATATATAGTCATGTACATGATGAAAAAACAAATGTTGTGCAAAAAGATTCCCTATTAAATATAGTTTATTTTCTGCCACCAGATAGAGTATCCGCCGGCTTGAATCGCTAATAACTCAATCCTTAATACTTTGGCTTGAATGTCACTCTTAAGGCCCAATTCACACATAGGAGGCGAAGAGGTGAAGGCGCGGTGTCGGCGCGGCGAGAGGCACGACGGTTTATATAAACATATGGTGCAATGCCCACTTAGCTGACGAGGCGCAGGTATTTGCCTCGTGGCTCTCCCGCGTCTTAGCCTCTTCGTCTGAGACACAGTGGCTGCGAGGCGAGAGGCATAACTCTTCCACGCCGCCTCTATGTAAACATAATGTCCACCACTTCACTGCATATGGACATCACAATCGCTTGTGCGACGTCGCGTCTGCAGCTCGCCTACACCGCGCCTCCGCCCGACTCTGCTTATGTGTGAATTGGGCCTTATACTTCCCGAAAATAGCAGCGCTGTATCAATAATGTATTGGTTACGAACTGCTAATTTTGACTGGCCTTCATTTATGTTTCATGGCCAATAAAATCGATATTGACTTCTAACGTTCAAAAAATTTATAAATGATTACTTACGAATGATTATTTATGAATAATTCCTTATACATTTTTGAGTGAACTTGAGTAACTGAAGATAATCAGTTTAGAGACGATTCTAAACGCCATAATATCACTGTGAAGTTTATGAAATCGTTTATTATCTAACAAACCAATTGCATCTTTTAATTGAATATTGTATGTAACCCAGCTCAGTGGATGAGTATATAGAGGCCTGATTGGGGCGATTTTTCGCGAATCACCTTTCGTAGTTTTTCAAAGATTTTCTGTGAAGTTAACTTAAATACCGAATGATTAAACTCTTCTGAGCATCTCCCTTGACCGACGAAAAGGGCTCACAGTGATAGCCCGTAAAGATAGAAGTTTTTTATATTGTATGTGGCGACATTGCTACAGAGTTTGCCGTATCTGACATTTATTTTTCCACCCCTCTCTATTCTTCAATTATTCTTACTTTAGGAGTCAGCCTCTCATTTATTAAATTTTGATATTTTAAAATTTTAGGATTTTAATACTATATATCACTATTTCAGAATTGTTTTAATAGTAGTAGTTACTATATTTATTTACTGGCTATCGACCTTCGGGGTTCCTTCTGCAGTGTGTTAGTGTAGGTGTATGAAGGTATTAGGACTTGTTACTTCAGCCGTATATTTGTTTTAGCGAATTTTATACTAGTGTCGTGTATAGGATATTCAATTAAAAATTTAAAATCTCATGTTATACATATATATATATATATATATATATATATATATATATATATATATATATATATATATGTTATCTAGTTGCCTTTTAGCTTTTGGTGTAGGCTAAAATTTAAAATCGTCTCCACAATATATGTATTTATTCGTTGAATTTGTGTTCACATAATAATGTATTGAATAAATGTATGGCATTGTTAGTTGTTATTGATTACTATACTAAAACGTGTTCTCTTTGTGAACCAATAATGGGTTAAAATACAAATGTAGTTAGTTTATATTAATTTACTTCAATTACGCTATTATCGGGTTTCACAGCACTATAAATATTTCCATGATGTGAATTTTCAATTTTTGCATAATACAATATTTTGGCATGCAAACCCATAGTAATTTATTTATTGGAGTGCCCACATTATTGAAAATTGAAAAATGAAATAAAGAGATAATGACAGTTAAAATAACAAATAATAATCACTTGGTAATTCAGAGGTTTTTTGGTTGTTAATAAAATTAGGAACTCGTCTTTAGTCACAATTGGTATTCTTAAGTGCCTTTCGTTTATCACTCTGGGCTGGTATGGGCTTATTGTCTATTGTACTATTTGTCGCTTCCTATGGGCACAATTCTACCATGGCCCTTACAACCAGCGGCGCACGAACGCAAGACCTGAGCGATACTGCACGTCACGGAGGCGACTAGCAATGATAAACCATGCTAACCGAAAGCGCCTTTATTCATACCGACAAGTTTTATCTGCAACAGTTCTTTTCTTTTTCTCATAGCAAGTTCAGTAAACAACATATAAACATTTATTTTAGCGAATTGTGTATTAAAACGTCTGTATAGTAAACGTTTATTGCTATTATCCTCATTATATTATTTTATATATATATTTGCAACGTATTGCTAACGAAAAATATACAAGCAATTACAAGCGTTTACATTAAACGAAGTCCTGCATACGATTTAAACATTTAAAAAGTAAATTTATTTCATATAGTATAAATGTCCAATTTATTCAACAACAATGGCCACCGGTAGATTTGAAATCGCTTTGATATTTGCGGTTATTATATTTTTTATTAGCTTGAGAGGTTATAACGTCTGTGGGCATGAGTTACCCGGTCTACATGTAAAAAGATAATATAAAAACAATGATCGAATTTAAAGCGGAATGGAATACAAATATTCAGACACAGTAGAATATATATGTTGACAGCAAAACATCTAAGTCACTTTAAAGTTGAGTGGTAATTACAGATGAAGATAAAAGATATGGAAAATTGTAAGGATAATGATGATGCAATTGTTAAGAAAACTAAGTAATTATCCAAGTAGACCTTTTTTATGATTACTGCCAGAATATACCGGTTGAAGTCACGTTGGGGCCCGCATAAAATTTTATTTATAATCCTAATACAAATTTAAAAAGTTTAGAACATTTATTCTGCAATGTTTTAGTATTATTCTTCTATTAACTCGTGATATTTTTCCCTTGTTTTGTTTGAACGCTACCGCTCATAGCGCATATGTGCATAGCCTTTGTAAACAAATTTCATTTATCATGTTATTCCCCACAAACACATTTTTTTAATAAACGGTTTCATATGCTGCAAGCACATGTATACAGCTACTAAGTGAGTATTATTTAACAGGTATATAAATTTCGTTTGATGAGTTGTGTTATTATATATTTGTTTTATCACTTAATAATGAACAAACGATGCTATGTACTAAAGTACTCTCGTCTATGATAAATTACAAGATTAAATGCATAAAATATGTTTTTATTGTTGTGGCATATTTCATCATATTTTGTATATTTAATTTACTACCCTAAAAACACTTGCAACCATATTCCCCATATTTGTAAACCCCCTTAGTGGGACAGTCTTGCTCAGTCTTGCTAGTATTCATCTAGGGTATTGCTACACGCGTCGGTCTGTGTAGACGCTAAAATATATTACCTCAACATAATAAATAATCAACATTTATAGCAGCCTAGGGAAAACAGCGTTTACCTTTGGCATAATAAGTACAAACAATTATAATGGCGAGTTAATAAAGCTGCGGAAATTTGATATTCATAATTTTGTAAGGTTTTGTTTGCTAGATAGATAATTTCTGCATGCATCTGTTTACAATAAACACGAAACAGTACAGCTCTTTTTCTCTCTTGAGAGAAAAAGAACATATTAAAAATGATTACTAATGAAACGACATTAAACACATTAATGCCCGTATTCACCAACATCCCATACATTTTATAGGTCACATAAGCTTAACTAAACGTCATTGTGACAGAATATGTCAAAACAAATGTCAAACACCTTGAGTAGCGCTTGCGATTGGAGCTTTGATGACACCTTTTGTTTAATTATTCAGTGTTTCCAATAGAGAGAATCTAAAGTAACTACATTCCCTAGATAATCTAATTATTGTTGCTATAACAACGAATACTTATGGGTTCAATAGCTATTGATAGATTTATGGAACGGTGAATACGGCGGTAAAACGGATATAGTAAAACAGTTTAAAAAGATAAAAGACAATGAGCAATTTAAATAAATTAACGAACATTTATGTTCTCGAAACCTGAAAAACTAACATAAATATATACAAAATTATAAAGTAGATTTGCCTGAATGTTAAAAGAAGTAGCAATTCGCAGTTATTCTTAGAGTTGGCCCAAATGCGCCTTATCTGTTAGACACTATAAAAGCAAAGTCTACAAAACAGTTTAACGAACTGATATTTTTCATTTTGGTTTGCGAAGAAAACTTGCTAAAATGGCAGTTATAAGAACGCATGTTAACTATTGTAGTAAAATCAAAAATGTAAATAAATACTGAATCTGTAAAAAAGTTTGATTAATTAGATTTTCTTATTGCGACAAAAAATTGTCAAATTACACGCACCTTAGATCAGTGATTCTCAAAGTGGGGGTCGCAACCCCCAGGTCACAAAAAATATTTGGGGATTGAAAAAAATTGATTATAATTTGTATGTAATAGAAAAACATCATCTATATATACCCATTCTTCAGGGGGTCCTTTTTAATTTTTAAGTGAATAAGGGACAAAAAAAGTTTGAGAAACACTGCCTTGGATGTTATGGAAACTTCACTTTGGGGATTTGCAATGTATAGCGTTTTAATTATTTAATCTCACAAACTAAGTATAAATGCAAAAAAATGCAAAAAATGCAAAAGGTTTGAGGGCCAGAAATGTGCCGATGAAAACTTGAATAATTCGCAGGTTTTCATATAGCTACGTTCATATTAACTTAACTCTAACTTCTGTAAATGCAAATGAAGAATTTCGATTGTGTTAATAGTTTTGAAAGAAAACTATATGAACTCACCTTAATAATTTATTTAAGGCGCATTCAAATAGCTGCGAATTTCGCAATTTTTAGTTTAAAAACTAAAACGAAAGTATAGTAAGTAATTATCAAACATTTTGAGGACTGTTTACTTATCGTTAATTTATGAGGTTCCTATAATAGAACCTTAACTAACGATAAGTACACAGTCTGCAAAATGATCGATAATTACTTACTATACTTACGTTTTAGTTTTTCAATTAAAAATTGCGAAATTCGCAGCTATATGATCGCGCCTTAAATTTTATAGTAACTGTTAAGTACATTCAGTTGTATTCTCAAACCTACCATTAGCATAAAGTTTATGTTCCAAGTTTATAACGCAATGCGAAGAGTTAAAATGCAGAATATGACTTCTTATTGCTGTATTAAATGATTTAAATCAGTTTCAAAACGCGAGTACATTGGAGACTGGGAAAATTGTTTAAATATTTATTAGTGTTGGTGACTGATCAGTATTCTTTACAACATGATTTAATAAGGCGTAAATTAATACAGCATCATGTCGGTGTGATATCGTGTATTTGAACAGACTACAAATGAAAATAAGATACTAATAATCTTATAGCAAGAACTTATAAAATCTATTAGGATAGGTAAGTTAGTTATATAAAATTTACTTTAAAGAGTCTTGTGTAATATACGAGGAGGGTTTTTATAATGGGTATATATCATAAAGGAACATGAGATACTAATAATCTTATAGCAAGAACTTATAAAATCTATTGGGATAGGTAAGTTAGTTTAATTGAGTATAAGCGAAGAGGGACTACAATAACAGAGAATTACAAATTAAGACACAATTACGAACTTGAAAGCGTACATCTATATATAGTGATTATTATGTCTTTTTAAAACTAAAATTATACTTGAGAGGGCATCCTTTTTTATTGAGAGACGATTTCGAAAACCATAGCAAATTACGCTGGAATAAGTGTATTATTGTTAATTAAATATTAATTAATTAAATATAAAATTAATTAAATTCTTACGGGTCCTCTAATTCCTTGTTTTTGAAAGCTAGGTAGATAACATAAAGAAACTCTCCTCGTAATACTAGGTACATTATGTATTGAGAATTGGCAACACTGGTCTTACTAAGTGCGATCGTTCTATTGGATTATATTGAATGTTTTGACACTACTGGAGGTAGTGTGCACAATCAATTGCAAGCGGAAAAGGATGTTAATATTGTGAAAGAACGGTAAGAAGAAGGCTGGAAGAAAAGTTAAAATCAAGAAGACCTGAAAATAGGCTCTATTTATAAGTGTACCTAGTGCAGCGCCACCTATTTTATCGCTAACATGAAAACTGATGCATTGAGGAAAAATAATTTTCACTGACGAGTTAAAAACTCGCCCTAGATCTCAAGATGTTTGTCTTAGATCATGGCGAAGAAATGGTGAAAGGTTTCCCAGTGTAATATTATACCAAGGATTAATTGTGGTGGTTGTCTATGAAAGTATTGTTTATTGGGAGGAATTTTATAAAAGGGAAGGTGGTGTGAATATGCCAAATAAAGGTCTTTTTTATCTATAAATAATCCAAAGTCCTAATAACGATTGAAACAATGAAATGAACTTTAAAAGAAAATATATAGACGCACCCAGTTCAGTGGCCTAGTCATTAAGGGCGAGTTTTCAACGAAATACGGATTACTATTCAAATATCTTTCGAGATATGTGATTAGGTTTTACAAATCCACTAAATGCCTATAGGATCCATCCAATAAACTTTATTTTTAACCAACTTCTTAAGATGTAATCAAATGTATTTAGGTAAGCGAGTGCCATGGAATTAATGAATATTTTTCAATCAATATTTCATGAAATTCTTCATTTAAATACTATGTGCGGCTGTTCGGTTCTGCATAAAAAGCTTGAAGTGTCTGGTACCTAATGGTAAATTATCAAAGTCATTTTCTAGATTCGTAGATAAGAATTCTACATGTGTGTCTGAATCCAAGTGGAAACGTGAGGCCCTATAATATGTCTGTTCAATCTTCAATATTTTTTTAGAATAATATTGATAGTATTTGTTACAATTTGTAACTGCCTATTGACCTTCGGCGGTCCTTCTGCCACTTTTGTGTGTTAGTGGAGGTTTATGTGAGTGTAAGGACTTGCTACTTCAGAAAATCGTCCCCGAGTTTTCTAAAGTGACGTTAATTGTATCCCAACGGAAAATGGAACTACCCCGACCGCCGAACCACTACATAGACATGTAATAATATTAATAGTGGTTACAATGTGTAACTGTTCCGGATAGTTGGCTGGAGGGTAGCATAGCTACAGACACGTAGGCCTCAAAATGGGCCCATTGTGAAACCCCCCTTTAAGGCTGCTCACTCGTCCCACCAGTCAATGTTGCGTAATGTGTAACTAAAGTGTAACTATTGACCTTGGGGTCCTTGTGCCGTGTGTTAGCGTATGTGTATGTGGCTGTAAGATTTGCTACAGAAAATCGTCCCTTAGTTTTCTATAAAAGTCTCGTTAATTGTATCCCAATTATAGGTTGCTCTAACTACTGTACTACATTGGCATGTAATCATATTTATACGGAAATATAGATTTTTTATAACCCACCAACGAAACTTTTGTTGTAAGACTACACCATTTGTGGTAAATGTATCTTTAACCGTAAAAATAATCCTCTAAAAATTATTATTAATTAATTGTATGATTTAACTTTGTACCATGAAATTAAATTTAAAACGGCTGTAGTAATCCCAATGGTGCAAAGTTTGAAAATATCTCGGTTTAAATGCGTTATGTTTATTCAAAGCAAGTACCCTATGAACTATTGAATTCCCAAGACTTTTTCAAAGTTTCGTGTGATCACACCATTACATATATCACTGGTGTTTGGGCAAAAGGGCTTAAGTCAGGAAATGTAAAAAAGTTTACAAGCCGTTTGTACTAAAGGAAAGAGCAGAATTGTTTCGTTAAAAAGACATAAAAACCTTATTTTCGTAAAAATGATATTTTAAACCCAGTTCAGTGGTCGAGTGGTTAGAGGCGTCGTCCGTCTCGTACTGAGGAGTTCGATCCCAAGCGGGGAGTGAATTTTCACGAATCACCTTTCACAGTTTTTCAGAAGTTTTCTATGAAGGTAAATACCGGGTGATTAAACTCCTCTGAGCTTCTCCTTTGACCGGCGGAAAAGCGTCACGACTAATAGCCCTATATAGATAGAAGGTTTTTCTTTTGATAATTTAAGCCCATTTGCCCAAATACCAGTGATATTACATTATCGAAATTATTTACAGGTTTTGCTCGTTATTATTATTAAAACTTAATTCCAGTATTTTTATTACCAGTACTTTTAAATTGTTTCAAAATGTATGTGTACCTGTGATAATTTTATGGATGCGATCTAATATCTCCGCAAATGAGAATCAACTTGGTCTTAAAGTAAAGTTAATTGTCCTGCCATATTTAGCGAAGTTTATAATCAATCAATGTCAAAAGTTTGATGGCTCTGTCAGCAAGAGATTAAATTAACTTTATTCACTATATTAATTAGTAATTATTAAATTAAATCATTAAATGAATTTAATTAAATATTAAATAATTAAATTATTACGTAATAATTATATATTGAAACATTATTATTAATTAAAAAATCCACGTGTCAGTAGTAATATAGGTTTGCCAGAATCATATTCACATATCCAAAAATATTGCCGTCAACATTAATACGAAAATTACTCAGAAAGAATATTAGGGAATTTATATTTATTAATTGATTAACTTAGTTTACGGAGGTGATTATGTATGTTGACAATTTATTATGAATATTACATTATATAAAAAAATATTTCTTCAATATAAGGAGCTTTGAAAATTTGGTGCCGGGTAAACAGGTGGGATATTATTAAACAGATACGATTTATTTTTCCAACTAAACGTAATATATATTATATATAGATATATTAGATATATATATATATATATATATATATATATATATATATATATATATATATATTAATTGGAGGCTATAGTTAAACGAGAAGGGTAGTTTTTTCCGAAGAACTTGTTGAATGCCCATTGTTGTGATCCTCAAACAACTTGTCTTTATTTATAGTAGTAGTTATAGTATTTGGTACAATTTATAAGTAGCTATTTACTTTCGGGTCGTTCTGCTGCATATGTATATGTCTATGTGTGTTTTAGGACTTGCTACTCAGCAAATCTTCCCCGAGTTTTCCAAAGTGTGGTTAATCGTATCCCAACGACAAATAATAACGACTACCCAGGCCGTGAGTCTAAACCGGACCTCTCGTCTCGTAGTAATACTAATACCTAACTGTATTTTTTACTATATAACTGGCTATCGACCTTCGGGTCCTTTCTCCATATGTTACTGATGTATATGTGCGTGCTAAAACTTTCTACTACAGAAAACCGTTCTAGAGTTTTCATTTTACAACTATGTAACTGGCTATCGACCTTCGGGTCCTTCTGCCATCTGTTAGTGTATGTATATGTGGGTGTTAGGACTTGCGACTTCAGAAAATAGTTCTAGAGTTTTCTAAGTATCGTCAATTGTATCCCAACGGCAAATGATACCGGCTATTTTTTATGTAATTAAGATGGCAGCGTTTATTATAAAATAGAAAGGTGGGAAAGAACGGAGGGAGTTTTCCAAATTTATTAAAAAATAACTGTTATCTAAGAAAAATATTGAGACCTTTTGCAATAACACAAATGAGTATGCAATGAATTTCAAATATACTACAGGTTTTGTATAATGTTTTTGTTAATTAATAACATGATAGAGGGGGGGGGGGGCATTGAGTACCGTACTTTTTATGTTATTTTTTATTCAATATTTACTTGGAGTATTAAGTCTTTTGAATTAATGGCAATATTTTAAGGAACGGTTTGATTTTTTACATCTTAAAAAATCTTTATCTCATTATCCAGCGTGCAATAAGCATTTGACCCTTTTGGCACTTGATTCACGAAATCCTGTCAAATGACGGTAATTTCGCCTAGTTATTGTATAATATTGCAAATTAACTTTTCTTTAAAATAAACTTGCATATGATTAGTATAATTCGATTGTATAAACCTAAAATTTATATCAAAATTATCTCTTTGTTTTATTCCACTAATACACATACACTTAGGAATGACTTATAAGGGTCGAAACTAGTTGTGTAATTATTGTACGAATATATGAATATGTAAATATTACACTATAAACCATCAGGGGTATCAAACAAAGTAATTTATGTTTCCTATGTTTATAACGCTTACTGTATTCCAGTACAGCATAGTAATTGTAGCAACAATACTTAAAATCTTAATTCAACAAATGATAGTTGATTGTAAAATTTAATTATATTTAAGCTAATATTTGCAAACTAACTTATTATGTTTCTGTAAAATAAACTAGCATTTGATTCTATAACATGGTTGTATAATTACATGATATTTCACTGAATAATTCCAAAGTTACTATGTTTTTGTAATTTGCGTAATATATGCAAATTGTATTATGCGCGCCTATATAACTGCGTGACGCTGTTACATCACACAAAGGACACCATATGAATTTGTAACTTGCCTTTAATTTATACCTGATATTTGAAGCATGAATATACAATTAATACACCTATATAGTGTAAAAGCATACATATTATCTAAACTGTAAAAAAAAATACTTTCAAAAATCATTCTTTTAATAGCAGGTTATTTTATAAAAGTAGTATAAAATTTATAAAAGTGTATATTATTTACATTGTATCTATAAATAAATATGCCATGCACATAGATAGCGTTTATTAGTCAGATTTAAACGGACGTTTATAACGCAGTGAGCCACATTTAGAGTGAAGGGACATGGGTTGCAAGACATTCTATATACTAACAGAGCACAATCTAATAAAAATCTTGAATAATTTTGTTACTAATGCGTACATACCAATTTCATAAAAATATTCTTAATGCGCTTGCGCACCATAGTGATCTTGAACGAAACAAGGACAACATGAATGCAATTACGATGGACAGAATGAAAACACTTGTCACACGGCAAGGTGATGAGTCTTAATGAGAAACTGCGATGGCCGAACGACGTAAAAAGCGCCTCTCATTGCCGCATATATCACAAACAATCAACAAGTTTTTATTAGACGGGTCGTGTTTATGTTTATTGACGTCAGGCAGCAGTCATGCGGTGATTGATTTTTATGTTGAACATTCATTATTTAGGTGTAGGACGGGTCGTCGATTGGATTTGTTTCGTGCCGTGGATTTATTTTACTATGGACGGCTGTCTCTGTGTGCACACATATATTTCCACAAAGGTTTGATCGCGCACTGCAAGATGACATTCCTGTGGCTGGGTGCGCATGCCCCGGGCGTCCCGGAAAACGGAGCAAGGCCAGGCCAAGCTGTTTCTTTGCGGGGGAATCAATTTTAGGTAGGCCCACCCCCGCACACACACACAAAATTTGTTACCGAAGCTATACATCCGTCGCCGATTAACTCGTATCGCGAAACTGTTCTGTTTTAGCGATACGGCTGGGGCTTACATTTTGTAAATCGATAAAATAACAACGATACGGGTTTAGTATTATATTCGGATAATAAATGAAGGATGCGACCTTTGTTACAACAGATATTCCAACTATATTTTAGTCGCAATTTTTATTCGGTCTAATTTCACAGTAAAGTATGGAGAAAGTCGTAATGCGATTAATTATTTTCGTGCATTATAGAACTTCCTTCTGTGCATTATGAGAGCTTCCATAGCAATTGTTAATGTGCGCAAAGAAGAACTTGCAAGGCTTTCCGCCGCATTCATTAAAATAATTAAAGCTATTTCTGTTTAATCAGTGCTGGAAAGTAAAATGCGGTTTTAATCGTTCTGCATGTACACTGCTGTGCAAAGAAATATAATTCAGGTCTGCATTTAAATTTACATTAAAATATTTAGCATTTCATATATTACTAACAATGCAGAGTATTATGAAATATAATTATACTAGGCGAAATGAGCGTCGTCCGATGGGGGATAATTTTTAATTACAGAGAATACTTAGTTCATTGGGATTATATGTTACAAAGATATTTAATAGGTTTTGTTACAATTTTTATAGAGAACATAACTTTATATTAAGTTTAAAAAAATCTTTATAGGATTCTATCAGCCATGAGACTTTACCGCTGGTCAAGAGAGAAGTTTAGAAGAGTTTAATCACCCGCCATTTACCTTAACTTCACATAAAATCACTGAAAAACTGTGAAAGTTCATTCGCGAAAATTCGCCTCGATGTACGACGCCGCAAACTAATCGGCCACTGAGCAAATTTTAGAATAATTGTTCAATTTTTCTTGTCATCATGGATTTACAATTCGCCCAGTCATTTATTATATGAATATTTACCATGTTTAACCGGAAGGTTCAGCTTTATATACATTTATTTCTGGAATATAGGCTCTATGGTACAAATACCAACATTTGGTGCATGCGCCGGGTAAATTAGTAACACTTTCATGTATTAAATAGATACTGGTTTAAATTGGAACTGTGATTTTTAAATATAAATTTTAAAATTTCTCTTATGAAAGTTAATCAGCGTTCTTCATTGCGTGAAATTTATTTGTTTTAAATAACATAATGTGATTTAATTAATTAATAAATTTTATTAAACACACAGGATGATTAATGAATATTATAAGTATTCAGTTTAAGTGATAATATTATTAAGGCGTTTACTTTGTGATAATTCATTTTAAAGGATAAATAAAACGATTTTTTACTTTTTTATTATCACATTTCAATTATACTAGTAGAAACTAGTTTCGGCTAAGCTCTAGACTCTAGAATCAGAGGAGCTCGAAAATGGCTAGAGCTAAGCCGTAACTAGTTGCAAAGTGTAACTGAAGTGTGATAAAAACAAAGTAAAAAATCGGTTTATTATATATATATTATATATATATTATAAATCGTTTAATATTTTTATATAAATAATAGATCATAGTTTTATGGAACGTTGTTGAATACGGGCACATACGTCGTAGGGGAAATATAAAATTAGCACTAGTTATTTGTTAAATGATTGTATAGTAATGTGTAACTATTTACAGTTTCTCTAACATTGAAATTGTAACTTTATGCATTCAATAACTTGTAGAACCTATACAGCTTATGAAGTTGGTGAATACAGGCATGTATGTCATAGGCGAAGTATCAAATGAGGCTTATTAGTCATACAGTAAGCCTAGTCACTGAGTAACGACTACCGGAATTTATAAATGAGAATGAAACGGAGAAATTCTACAATTTAACTCAAATTATGAATATCACTCCGGACTATTATAAATTTGAAAATGTGAATATTTATCTAGAAAAATAAACTTTTGTTGGGATCTTGTGAATCTTGGGGATAGAAGAAAGATTGAAACGATTTGTTTATAAGAGTCAAATGAAAAAGCTCCCGCAGACATTAATAGGCCAGGCCAGCAACCTACCTAAATATGTAAAAATCTGGATATGCTCATAGAACCAATGGACAAGCCTTGAAAAATGGGCGGATGTCAACTACGATGAATAACCCAAGAAAGCCGATACAGAAATTAAAACAAAATATGATTAGAATTTCGACCTGGAATATTATGTTTTGGCCAAGAAAAGATAAAGAACTGATACAGGAGCTCGGAAAGAAAAATAGAAATATGTATAATAAAAGAAACCAAAAGCAAAAGCAGAGGGTAGCTATAAATAGGAAAATAAATTCTCATTTACAGTGGGAAGCCAAAGGAAGAACGAGCGAACCGTAGGACTATTAGTGCACAGAAAACTAAAAAATAATCGATGGACGAATACTAAAACGAGCACGTATTACGGGTAGTAATTAAACTGCTAGAAGGCTCCATTAATTTAATTTGCGTATATGCACCAGATATATTAAAACTAGTTGAAGAAACAAAAGTCTACGAAGATTTGCATAAAAAACTATCAAGGCAAGTACAGTCGGAGAAAGAATTTAAGTATTTGGCGATCTCAACGTAAGAGTAGGAAAAGAAACAGTACCAGGAATTACTCAAAAATGTCATGAAAATACTACAAATCTCACTAGAGACCGGTTAAAGTACACTCGCTGAGGATCAACAATACCTATATATATATATATATATACATTGCAGAATGCCAGAAGCCAACAGTCGACTATATAATAAACAATAGGGAAATCCACCCAAGACAGATTCTGGACGTGCGTGTAAATTCTGCGAATATAGGAAGTGACCATAACCCTAAGATAGCTCTATATGGCAAAAAATAAAATCAGTTTAGATAACAAAATTTACTGTCGAATAACTTGCGGAGGAAAGTAGATGGAAATAGTATGAAGCTAGATTAGGCCAGAAGCTAGCTTTAAGTCCAATTGAACAAAACTCCACAATCGAGGAACAGTTGAAAAACAGTGAAGCCATAGGAAGATCAACGTCAATCGCAATAAAAAATCACCAGTTCACACCAGAAGTGAAAGAACTTTCCTAAGAAAAAAGTAAGCGTACCGGAACTACTTAAATATTAAACCTGAAGCAATCTGAGCAGGTTAAGTTGGGCAGCGCAATCAACCAAACGCAAATATGAAGAGAATAAAGAAGTTCTCAACAGATATATAACACTACCTGTATGGTTCTAAAAGAAAACATGGGCAATACTAAGAAGAAACGAACTAAAATCGAGGATAACTCTGTTCAGACAGATAAAACCTCAATGGAAGGATGGGTAAAATACTTCGCAGTCCTATATAAAGAGGTCAACGATAATGAAACAATTCCGCGGCGGAGAGTAACGCAGGAGAATGTAAGACGAACTCAATGAGAGACTACAAGAGAGTGCCCGCGGGCAGTGCCATCCAAGACCGCAAACAGCGGGAAGAGGAAAAAGACGACCTAATGGTGGAACCCAGAGGTGGCAGAAACATGCTACGAAATGAACAAAGCGAGGCGAAGGGCATAAAAGGCTAGAACGGCTGGAGCTCCAACCGAGCTCCTCCAGGATCAGTACGGCACCAAGACAAAGGAGTACAGGCGGGCATGAGCGCAGCCAGGCTGAGTACTAGCAAACATGGTGTAGGAAGGTCGACGAAGACCCGTAGGGTCTCCTTTATATGAAAGTTATGGTGAAGATAAGAGCTCGCCCACCTGGACATGACTCCACGGTACCTGGGGAGGGTAGTAGCAGTCATATTCCCCCCAGCGCTAACACAAGCCCAGAAGAAGAAGACGACGAAGCGCATACATCAGCAACAACATTAGCCAACTGATAAGAAGAGGAAGTGAGAGAGCATCACCAGGTTACTCAGTAAGAAGGCACCACAATTTGGAAGCCTACCGAATAATATCCTGAAAGCCGCCGTACCAGAAATGGCCGCAGCCATCACAACAATAGCCAACAAATGCATGGAAGAGGGTACACATCCTGTCCGCTGAAAGTTGGCACGGCTGGTGGTTAGCCCCAAACGGGGGAAGCCAGCCACCGACCTCCAATCATACCGCCTATTCTGCCTTCTAGACGGGCTGCTAAAGGTAATGAAGAGACTGATTGCGGACCGCCTAGCCGAGGCCGACAGTTCTCCTGTAGAAGACTGGCAATATGGCATCCGCGGATGCCATACTGGCGGTCCGTAGTCTGATCACGAAGGCAAACAACGGCATCATGACAACCCTGGACGTTATAAATGCGTTCAACACGATACCATCTTAGTGGCATCATGGAAGCGGCGGGTACCAGGAGATACACAGATTAATAGCTGCTTATCTATCAGACAGAGAAATTAAGCACGAGGACGCGACAGAAACGACGCGATTTGAGGTGAAAGCAGGGGTCAAACAGGGCTCCGTCCTTGGACCTTTCCTCTGCAACGTGGCGTATGACCACGGTCCGTATAGTCTACGGACCGTGACGTATGACGACGTATTGAGACTGGACCGTAGGACGTCAGTGGCAGTGGCATTTGCAGATGATATGGCATTAGTAACTCGAGGACGATAGCTACAAGAGACGCAGAATAAGATGAAAGACACCGTAGAAACAATGACGACATGGATGACGAGGTGCTGATGCAGCAGGTCACGCGAAAGCTCCGTCGAGGTTGAAACCGGTAAACACGCAATCGAGACATATCAATGCAAATAGGATGAGACCATGAATGCTGAATGGGCAAGGACGATCATCCCAAAAGTCGAACCAGGGATGAACTGTATACATGGAGAGCTGGACAACTGGACCTTGACATGGAGTATTTTAAACATATCTACTCCAGCTAGGAAAGGCCCATGGCAAAATGACGTTACTGTCGTGGGACAGATGATCCATTTCACACGCTGGTATCGCGAACGGGCCACTCTGTGGCTCGAAATGGGGAAATCCACAACTCTCAGAGAACTAGCAGAAAGGATGCAGGATGCAGCACGATGTGTTAATAGTGACCTAATTTGCGAATACCGTAATGAACCAGAAGTATACTTAGCACAAACACTGGACTAACATAGGACAAACTAAGCAGGGCTACTTGAAGAAAGGATGTTGGAGAGCAATGTGGGAAGCAGTGACCAAATTTTCAAATACGGTAATGAAGCAGAAGTATACAGACGATCTGCACCAATAACCCTGGACTAACTAGGCAGGACAAGAGACAAGACTTACTGACCGACGAGATACAGCGCGACCGGCTTAGAGTGCCTTGAGGCAGGCAAGCCCCGAGCGACGTGAGTTTTAGTCGGTGGGCGAGAACGCGGGGTGAATCCGATACAACCCATGCCTATAACATCTAGTGGTGATAGTGATGCATGGGTGTCTTTAGAAGATTTGCACCTCACAGGATGAAAAATAAAAATATATGAACATATATTAGTTATATGTGGTAATACGAACGAGAGAGATAGATTATAATGGATGCTGCATAAAAAACGGAAGAAGACTGTAATGACTGCAGTATTAACATGAACAAAAAATACTTCAGAATAAGGGTAGATTAGTAAGAATGTGTAGTCTCACTAATCTACCTTTATTCTGCATATTTCTTTATTTTGCTTTTCTCTGCGTGAAGTACGAGGGAGTTTTATTATGTTATCTACCTAGCCATGAAAACAATATACTGCCGCGACAATTTTATTATGTCAAGTTTCTGTGACATTTTATAGTGTCACCCGCAAGTTTGAATCCAATCGCTTAACACTGAACCGTCATTATTTTTTTTTCGAAAGAAGATAGTAGAGATAATGGTATGAAGAAAACAACCTTATTCACGTCCAAAATTGCTGCAAGCAGTTCAAATAGAGCAGGGAAACCGTCTATGATTATCCAAAATGTTGCAGATTTCTGGAAGCACGAACTGATGAAATCATCAAGAAAGTTGAAGATTTGGCGTTGACTGACCGGCGACTAAAATTTTCAAATATTGCTAAAGAAATAAAAATATCAGAAGCTAGTGTTTTTAAAATTCTACAATTCTGATTTGAAAATGAGCAAAGTTTCAGGGCAATAGATTCCCAAACTGCTCAGTGCCGCACAAAATCTGTGTACACGATAATGTGTCTGCTTTATCACAAGACGACTTCTTCTATAGAATTTTGACTGGTAATGAGATCTGAATACTCCACTGGGATCCTCCTACGAAACAAAAGTCCATCCAATTTGTTGATAAGGGGTCTCCACCACCCATGAAAGCAATGAGGCCATTTTCTTAAATGAGTTTATGGCAAAAGGCACTACACTAACGGGGAATGTCTACAAAGTCACAATTAAGAACATATAAAGTGGCTATACAAGAAAAAGACGCCAAAACTATGCTCATAAAACTCTGCCTCTGCACGACAACTGCAGGGTGCAGAATTTTTCAAGAAGTACGGCTTTAAGGTATTACAACTTGTACCTTACTTACTTCTATCTGACGACTGTATCTTTCTAAAACTCAAAATACATTTTGTATTGAATGACGGCGTAGTAAGCGCCGTTGAATCATATTTTGCAGAATTGACAATATAATTTTATATCGAAGGCATTTCGTTAAGATCGTTTTAGACAAGACAATTTCTTGACTCAAAAGTTAGTCAAGATGCGAGACAATCTAAATTATCTCGTATCATACAACAAATTATTTGAAATATTGAATTGGATGGTAGATTGAATGGAAACATATAACGCGTTCTATTTGTCAAGGACAAATTGTATGGGAGGAGGGTATATGAATTCATTTCTTGAACAACTTTTGAGCTAAGAAATTGTCTTGTCTAAAACGACTATTAGAAATACTTTGGGATAAGTGTAGTATGGTTATTCGTCCTCTTAAGCCTTGGTTTCCTAGGAGAGCGGTCCCTTAAAATCGGCCGTTTTTCACTTTTTACGTCATTTTTACGTCACACAAATAATTTACGTGTATATAAACGAATATGGTTCCCCATAAAGAGTAATACGGCAACTTACTGCAAGAACGCAATGAATAATGGTGAAAAATTGTGAGTTGTGATTCAGTTACATATATTTAAAACGATTTTAATGTTATGGAAATTGCGTTAAAAGCGGCTGCTGTTAAGCGACCGTTCACCTAGGAAACCAGGGCTTTACTCCTGGTTGTCATAGTTAGGTAGATAACATAAAAACTCCCATCATATCTATATTAAAATATGAAAGTATCTCATTTCACATTATTTTATATATTTGCATACACTCAATTTCTGGTTTATTTTTAGCGAATGTACTTACTATTTAGTGTAGGTTTATTTCAATTTAATATATGTTTTGTAAAAAGTTGTAAACATAATTAGAGGTAGTAATATTACTATATATCTAAAATAAATATATCTGTGGCTATTTGGAAGAATCCGAATAGCCATATATTTATTTTAGTTATATAGTAATATTACTACCTCTAATTATGTTATATTATGTTATATTTGAAAATTTTAGGCCCCCGTCAATCAACGCCAAACGTTCAACATCAGTATTCAGGTCTCATTACCAGTCAAAATTCTATAGAAGAATTGAGATAAAGCAGTCAAATTATCGTGTACACAGTTTTTGTGCGGGACTGAGCAGTTTGTGAATCTATCGCCCTGAAACTTTGTTCATTCTCAAATCTTCATGTAGAATTTTAAAAACACTTGCATCTGATATTTTTATTTTTCTAGCAATATTTGAAAATTTTAGTCGCCGGTCGGTCAACGCCAAATCTTCAACTTTCTTGATGATTTCATCAGTTCGTGCTTCCAGAAATCTTCAACATTTTGGATCATCATAGATGGTTTCTCTGCTCTATTTGAACTGCTTGCACCAATTTTGGACGTGAAAATAAGGTTGTTTTCTTCATACCATTATCTATACTATCTTCTTTCAAAAAAAAATAATGACCGTTCAGTGTTAAGCGATTGGATTCAAACTTGCGGGTGACACTATAAAATGTCACAGAAACTTGACATAATAAAATTGTCGCGGCAGTATATTGTTTTCATGGCTAGGTAGATAACATAATAAAACTCCCTCGTACTTAAAAAATCACGCAGAGAAAAACAAAATAAAGAAATATGCAGAATAAGGGTAGATTAGTGAGACTACACATTCTTACTAATCTACCCTTATTCTGAAGTATTTTTTGTTCATGTTAATACTGCAGTCATTACAGTCTTCTTCCGTTTTTATACAGCATCCATTATAATCTATCTCTCTCGTTCGTATTACCACATATAACTAATATATGTTCATATATTTTTATTTTTCTTCCTGTGAGGTGCAAATCTTCTAAAGACACCCATGCATCACTATCATCATTATATGTTAGAGGCATGGGTTGTATCGGATTCACTCCGCGTTCTCGCCTACCGACTAAAACTCACGTCGCTCGGGGCTTGCCTGCCTCAAGGCACTCTAAGCTGGTCGCGCTGTATCTCGTCGGTCAGTAAGTCCTGTCTCTTGTCCTGCCTAGTTAGTCCAGGGTTATTGTTGCAGATCGTCTGTATACTTCTGCTTCATTACCGTATTTGAAAATTTGGTCACTGCTTCCCACATTGCTCTCCAACATCCTTTCTTCAAGTTGCCCTGCTTAGTTTGTCCTATGTTAGTCCAGTGTTTGTGCTAAGTATACTTCTGGTTCATTACGGTATTCGCAAATTAGGTCACTATTAACACATCGTGCTGCATCCTGCATCCTTTCTGCTAGTTCTCTGAGAGTTGTGGATTTCCCCATTTCGAGCCACAGAGTGGCCCGTTCGCGATACCAGCGTGTGAAATGGATCATCTGTCCCACGACAGTAACGTCATTTTGCCATGGGCCTTTCCTAGCTGGAGTAGATATGTTTAAAATACTCCATGTCAAGGTCCAGTTGTCCAGCTCTCCATGTATCCAGTTCATCCCTGGTTCGACTTTTGGGATGATCGTCCTTGTCCATTCAGCATTCATGGTGTCATCCTATTTGCATTGATATCTCTCGATTGCGCGTTTACCGGTTTATGCCTCGACGGAGCTTTCGCGTGACCTGCTGCATCAGCACCTCGTGATCCATGTCGTCATTGTTTCTACGGCGTCTTTCATCTTGTTCTGCGTCTCTTGTAGCTATCGTCCTCGAGTTACCAACGCCATATCATCTGCAAATGCCACTGCCACTGACGTCCTGCGGTCCAGTCTCAATACGTCGTCATACGCCACGTTGCAGAGGAAGGGTCCAAGGACGGAGCCCTGTTTGACCCCTGCTGTCACCCAAATCGTGTCGTTTCTGTCGCGTCCTCGTGCTTAATTTCTCTGTCTCATAGATAAGCAGCTATTAATCTGTGTATCTCCTGGTACCCACCGCTTCCATCATGCCACTAAGATGGTATCTCATTTCACATTATTTTATATATTTGCATACACTCAATTTCTGGTTTATTTTTAGCGAATGTACTTACTATTTAGTGTAGGTTTATTTCAATTTAATATATGTTTTGTAAAAAGTTGTAAACATAATTAGAGGTAGTAATATTACTATATAACTAAAATAAATATATGGCTATTCGGATTCTTCCAAATAGCCACAGATATATTTATTTTAGATATATAGTAATATTACTACCTCTAATTATGTTTACAACTTTTTACAAAACTTATATTAAATTGAAATAAACCTACACTGAATAGTAAGTAGCTAATATGAGAATTTTAGTAATTTTTTCATAAATTTACATAAATTCACTCATCAATAAATGGGATGTTTTACTATTAATTTGGAATTATAATAACCCCTAATTTTAATTTTCATATGTAAATTATTACTCATATCAAATGCGGTAATTTAAAGTTAACTAAGAAAATAGCCACAGATATATGAGCCTGTAAGAATGAAACTTGTAAAAATCGAGAACAGCTGTTCTAGGTTCTCGAAATTACGAAATTCCACCATCTCTAATTTATAGCATAACTATTGTAAATATATGAGCCTGTGAGAATGAAAGTGGTGTAAGTCACATTTGAATTGTTTTGTAAAACAGAAGAGTTCGGTATTTATGTAAATCAACGTGCGCAGTTACAGACTTGAAGGCAATTTATTCTTAAATAAAAACGTAATTACGTACGTAGATTTACATAAATACCAAATGCAAAATCTTCTGCTTTTCAAAATAATTCAAATGTGACTTATACCACTTTCATTATCACATATTTACAATAGTTATGCTAAACATTAGTGATGGGGGAATTTCGAGATTTGGAGAACATGAACAGCTGTTCTCGATTCCTAAAAGTTCTCGTTTCTCCCCATCACTACTATAAATGTATGAAACGGACTTTAGGAATATTTATGTACGTAACTGTTTGAAATAAAGATTCTTACATATTAAATCCGAAACATTGCTGTAAAGACGATTGTTGTGTCCAATAACCCTAAATATAAAAAACGATAAAATTTGAGTTGCAATATTTAGTTAGGATTGTATTTTGTTAGGACGGTTATACATCCAACAATGATTGCAATCAAAAATAAACAACGATAACGGCTGTAAGCACACACCGAGGGCTAATGTGTTTCCGCAGATTTCTGATAGCGTCAGCGATAACAGGACCCAACCCCCAGGCACCACCCAAGACGCAACGACCAGATTAAATAAGAAATATTTTGTGAACGTTAGTTGAATGATAAATCTGCAAAATTAATACGACATTTCTAAAAGACAATAGCATTATAAGATACAATACAATAATTATACCTACTCAAAAGGATGTTTATATATATATATATATATATATATATATATGTATATATAGTTTTCTTCATCGATTGGGTAAAATAAAGTGCACTAAATTGAACCATAAAGCTTGAACTCGGTATACTCGGTACGATATATATATATATATATATATATATATATATATATATATATATATATATATATATCGTACCGAGTATACCGAGTGTTCATAATTCAAGCTTTATGGTTCAATTTAGTGCACTTTATTTTACCCAATCGATGAAGAAAGCTTTATCAATTATTCTTAAATTTGCAGGCATTGAATATTACTCCAACTTATTGTTAAACATATAATACTCTGGATTGATTCTCAACGACTACTAATTTAAGAGTAATTCCTACATTTTTCCATGTAAGCATCATTTTACAATTTGGTCATTTATTAAATAAGTAAGGTAATACCATAAGTACCATGTTGAATTCCCACTTTGTCTTAATAATCACTTTTTCGTCTATTCATCAACATTTTCAGTTCAATTGCCACATGATAAATAAAGACCTAAGCGCGAAAAGTAGTATTTGGTTTTGTTTTATATGTAAATTTCATTTAGAGATTACGCTTTGAATTGCGTTTTTTAAAGCCAACCAGGATTTTCTTGGCTAGTATTACTGTTAAGATCGTTTTAGACTAGACAATTTCTTAGCTCAAAAGCTGTTCAAGAAATGAATTCATCTATCCTCCTTCCATACAATTTGTCCGTGATAAATAAAACGCGTTATATTTTTCCATTCGATTCACCATTCAATTCAATATTTCCAATAATTTGCTGTATGATACGAGACAATTTAGATTGTCTCGCATCTTCACTAACTTTTGAGTCAAGAAATTGTCTTGTCTAAAACGACCTTTAGTCACCATTAATTAGTCACCATACTAGTTTCATTCTACAGATACTGTCTCACTCTCACGATGCCTATAGCACATTGATAAAGAATGCGGTTTCTCAAGTATTCGGTATTTGGTTTCAGTTTATAATAACTGTCTTATTATAAAATATATTTTCTAGTATAATATCAACTTCTCTCCAATATCTCTCCAAATACCATTAAAGCTTTAAATTATATTTGGAAATATTATACAAATTATTACAAATAATAAAGTGTTATCGAAACATTTAATTAATAAATATGTAGCTAATTTTATATCCAGAATATTATATCATAAATGATTTAAAGCAGTAAGATTTACTCAAAACTCTTGTTGAGTTGTAATATAAGTTTTAAGTGATCTATGGCTGTATCACGTTAGTAAAACGGATTAAAAAGAGCGAAAATAGATGCAGGCCATAAAATGCAGGATGCGGTATTACCGTATTCAGCGAATTAATTTTAAAACTGGGTTAATAGACAACCGCAAAGAAATATGAAATCATTCGAGAGTCGATTCAGCATCATAAACTTTTCGCCATGTCAATTAAAAAATTTAGATGCATCTCCGAAGAGAGAGAGAGAGAATTTAGTACGCTTCCAACTTTTTATACTTTCGTTCTTGGGGTTAAGATCTTTAAGTGATAAATTTAATTAATTAAACTTGCAGATATGCAGACTAAATACTAGAATATTTATAGGTGTGTGCTTTTATGTATAATGTTCTTAGAGTTTAAGATAAAATTCTCCTTTATTTACAAAACAGTCTATAACTGGGGTCATTCATATAGAATTAGTATCGTATAAACTGTTATCGGCGTTAAAAAATATGCAATTAAGATTAAATTTATTAAACTATGTGAAATTGCTGTCGTCGGATGGAGGATGACGAATAAATTATATCGCCAACCGTCTGAGAATGTGTGACTACTATAAAAAAAAAACTTCTATCTTTATAGGGCTATCAGCCGTGAGGGTTTCCGCCGGTCAAGGGAGAAGCTCAGAGGAGTTTAATCACCCGGTATTTACCTTAACATCACATAAAACCTCTGAAACACTGTGAAAGGTGATTCGCGAAAATTCGCTCCCCGCTGGGGATCGAACTCAGACTCCCCAATGCTCAAACCGAGACGGACGACGCCTCTAACCACTCGGCCACTGAGCTGGGTAGACTACAATTATTACACATTATTTTAAAAAAAATCAGTATCAGTATATTGATCTACAGCGGAAAGTATACAGGGATTTTAAATTTAATATAAGGAGAGAATCCCTAAGTCATCAATATAAGGAGCTTAACAGAAATGAAAGTATGATAAAAAACAAAAAAAAAAGTTAAAAAAATGTTACAACTAACCCCCTAGGAGGAAAGTTAAACGCCATCTGGCGGCACCACATCAATTAGCAATGCACACCCATATGGTAATAATATCACACTTATATATAAAGTTAAATTCGTTTTCATTATGCTTTCAAATGAATTATCACAAACTATACAATTCGTTATCTTTTGATATTTCATTCTAGCTGGAGATAAAGCAAACTACCACGTAGTAGACGCCACAGCCATTCATTCTAGATAGTTTATTTTAAAATATTAATGTTTTGGTATAATTTGAATCATAATTTTAGTTAAATAAAGATCCATGTATTTAATTAAAATAGAAATAATATGCACCTTTTCGAGAAACGAAGCTGTATGAGAGATTTTAACACCGAAAATCAGGGGAGAGATAATCTGATTGAAATCGAATTCATAACTTTTAATTTAATTCTAATAAATATTTCAACTATGTCTTACTTTAAGTTACGTTCGTGTTTCGGTATTTATAATATAGGCATCTATAGACGATGTGTACAAGATTTCTAAAAGTTTATGATATAGAAGTATACGAGGGTTGCTATTTATGTATTGAGAATTGGCAACACTGGTGTATTGTAGGAGTCGGCAAACTTAAGAACAAACAAAAATTAATTTGCCCTTGAGAGCCATAATTTGTTTTACACAGCGCCAATTTTCAATTTACATTTTCCTGTTTCGGTATTTGTAATATAGGCATCTACAGATGATGTATACAAGATTTCTAGTAGTTTATCATATAGAAGTATACGAGGGTTACTATTTATGTTTTGAGAATTGGCAACACTGGTGTTTCTAGGTGTGATCCGACTGCGCCATCGCAAAGTTTGACATATTTGACAGTCTAACCCCCGTATTCACCGACGTTCCATAAATCTATTAATAGATATTGAATCCATAAGTTTTCGTTGTTATAGCAACAAGAAATACATTATCTAGGGAATGTAGTTACTTTAGATTCTCTCTATTGTAAACACTTATTAATTAAACAAAAGGTGTCATCAAAGCTCCAATCGCAAGCGCTATTCATGGTGTTTGACATTTGTTTTGGCATATTCTGTCACAATGACGTTGTCAATTTATCCATTCAATAGCTTATGGGACCTATAACGTTTATGGGATGTTGGTGAATACGAGCATATGTAATCAGAACGTTTTGTCATAAAGACACTATTTGTATTCTTAACAGTGAATTGAAAATTTTACGATTTTCCACGTGAATTATCTCAACAGCAGTTGATCAGCTTACTACGACATTTGGTGATAAAGCACTATCCAAAACCATAATATATCGAGGGTCAAACGTGGTCGTACTTGGGGACGAATTTAAAATAGGTTGTCTAAAATCGGCCGATGTGCCAGAAAACATTGATGCTGTGTACGAACTGATAATGCAACATCGTCATGTGACCTATCGTGAGATTGAGGCAATCCTGGGCATTAGTATGACGAGCATACATAAGACATTGCATACACATTTAGACGTCAAAAATATTTGTTTGCGTTAGTTTCCGCTTAATTTAATAATTGAGTAAAAATTTGTAATAAATCTACATTTATTACAAATTGTTACAATTGTATAACATCTATACAGGTGACAAATTATTGTTATGAGCCCGACACTCAATAGCAGATGCCACAAGAAGCTGTTAATGCATTCAAAAACCATGTTTTGGAGATACCTACTTGTGTGTGAAAAAACTGCATTGGTAATTGGTTTAATTGAATGCAAAAATGTGTAGATCTTGAAGGAGAGTATTTTAAAATTCAATATAGACGTGCCCACATCCCATCATTGTCAATCCATAAATAGCAACCCTTGTAGATGCCACTAGAAGCTGTTAATACATTCAAATTTCCATGCTACCTACTTGGTGTATGGAAAAACTGAAATGGCAATTGGTTTAATCGAATGCAAAAATGTGTAGATCGTGAAGGAAAGTATTTTTAAATTTTAAAGTCAATATAGAAGTATCTACATCATTGTCAATACATAAATAGCAACCCTCGTAGAAACGAATGCGCCTACGTTCGCCATAACACCTGTAGGGAGCCTTACAGACATGTATTTGCGCCAAATCTCCAATAATAGTAAGAACATTGCATATTTATGGAGAGATATAGTTATTACTAGTAATTAGAGGCAGGAGGCTGACGTGGAAAAGGAAAGTGACGAGGGCAGAGGGATTGTAGGGTTATTTTTTGCTGTTGTGTATTTTGCTGATTGTTACTTCTATTTTTATTTTTTATGTATTTTTTTATTGTTCTTGTTGAGCATTGTATATTGGAGGGCTTTTCTATTTTTTTTTTGAGTTGTCATGCCAAATAAAAGTCTTTTTTTTAGTAATTATTATTCTTTGACTGAGAACAATATTTTTAATAATTTAACATATTAAGATTGTGTTTAGTTGTTTGTATTATAGGAATATAAATGTATTCCCATAATACAAAAAAAACTAAACACAATCTTAATATGTTAAATATATTGTTAAAAATATTGTTCTCAGTAAAAAAATACTAAAAAAAGACTTTTATTTGAATGATAACTCAAAAAAATACAAAATCCCTCCAATATACAATGCTCATCAAGAACAATACAAAAAAAATACTTTCAATAATAGTAAAAAAATTGCATCTTTATAGAGATATTATGTGAATCCATTAATTAGACAAATCTTATTTCAGCCCACTAATAAATCGATCCTTTATAAAGACATTAATTAACTTGAATAATAGCTATTTTAACTAGATTTCATACACAAAAGTACTAGTTTTCAACTTTTATAGGTCTTGTATTATAGAAATATAAATGTATTCCTATAATACAAAAAACTAAACACAATCTTAATATGTTAAATTGTTAAAAATATTGTTCTGAGTAAAAAGATTACTAAAAAAAATAACTTTTATTTGGATGATAACTCAAAAAATACAAAACCCACCAATATACAACGCTCATAAAGAACAATCAAAAAAAATTCAATAATAATAAAAAATTGCATCTTTATAGAGAAATTATGTGAATACCATTAATTAGATCTTATTTCAGGCCACTAATAAATCCATCCGTTATAAACACATTAATTAACTTGGATACTAGCTATTTTAACTAGATTGCATACACAAAAGCACCAGTTTTCAACTTGTATGGGTCTTAAAAGTATTCAGTGCTCAGCATAAATTAGGGCACGTTGATGTGGACAACAGATGCAGAATTGTAGCACGTAATTTTGAGCAAACTCGGGTACATATATCTCCATTAAAATAAATCCACCAAACAATATTTAAGCTTCACGTAATTCACCACATTAAAAACAAACACATAAAATCGTGTTTTATCGAATGTAAACTAGTAACCTGCATCATGTGCCTGGCCAATTTATTTACTCAATTGAATGCATTTTACAAACGTAATGATCCGGTTGTCGAATAACATAAAAATTTATTTAGTTTAATGGTTTTAGGTAGACATATAGGGTAATTTTGTACTTCTGTTAAATTCAGGATAACAAAGTAAATCAAATAACGGTGGGTTTCTGCTGATATAAAATCAGAAACTAAACAGTATCAAAGAAATTTAAGAGGGTATTGTCCATGACATTGTTCAAAGAGAGACAATCAGTAAATATTCTTCAGCATAAATGATCCTCAGTTCTGTGAATTTCTTTAGTTTTAGGATAACAACGTACATCAATTAACGGTGGGTTTCTGCTAATATAAAATCAGAAATTAAAATGTATCAATGAATTTTAGAGGGTATTATCCATGACATTATTCAAAGTGAGACAATAAGTAAATATTCTTAGTTTCTCAGCATAAATGATCCTCAGTTCTGCGAATTTCTTTAGTTTTAGGATAACAACGTAAATCAATTAACGGTAGGTTTCTGCTGATATAAAATAAGAAATTAAAAACTAACAATGAATTTTAGAGGGTATTGTCCATAACATTGTTTAAAGCGAGATAAGTAAATATTCTCAGCATAAATGATCCTTAGTTCTGCGAATTTCTTTAGTTTTATTTCTTATTTTATTGATTATTTCTTATTGTATATCAAAATTTTATAGATAATTTAAGAACATATTCTCTGATTTAATATTAAATATGTTAACGATGTTCATAAATATATATAATACTAGACATGAAACTATTTTTGTTTTGTTAAAACGACTGCAACTACTTTTCCACAAAACAATGTTCTATACAGGATTAGCCCTTCTAGTCCTGGACTTTTAAATTTAAAAATATGTTTCTCTTGATAATGATAATTATTATTGCTCTTATTCACACACATTACATCAAAATTCAAAAGTTTCTAAAACTGCGCATGGATTTTCTTTAAAATACCTTGTTGGAATGAATTCTAGTGAATAAAGGCAAACATATGGATAGGCACAATAAGTAGAGGCCTGTAAATGTTATGGTGGCAAATTCTGGCAGGGCCGAAAGGGTTAATAATGTTTAGTAATATATAGAGCGATATAAAAAATTGAATAATTATAAAAAAAAATAAGGATAGTTTTACCCATTAAATTACATTGTACGTTTTTAATAATTTTTAATTACTTTTATTTACTAAAACTAACACTAGTTTACTTTAATTATTTATTTTTTTTAAAGGTTTTACAATACATACTAATAATTTAATAATTATAATATATTGGATTGAATCCGCGTCTACTTTGTGATTCATTATAATAAATAAATGAAACGAAATTTTATTCGTTTTATTCATTTATAATAATTATAATCATTGCAATAACAATTTAATTTAATTCATAACCATATAAGCAATTCGTATAGTATTGATTTTTTTGTTGTTGATATATCTATGAAATATATATCTAAACTAAACAAATCATAATTGGAATTCAATGTTTTTTTTTACGTTACTGTCAATACTAAAAGTAGTACGTGATATTATGGTAATCGAAAATCCAAATAAAACACGCAGTTGCATGAAAAACATGTACTGTATGCACGGCGCTGATATTTTGTTTATTTTTTACATTAATATTGATTAGCAAGTTTCAATTGGCGAACACATGCGTATCATAATAAATAAAGATTTTTTTTCAAATCATAAACATTATTAGTCTTGATTTATGCTCTGAAACTTGTAAATGCCTAACACGTATGTGCTCTTTAGAATATTGGTTATAAAACAACCTACATATATAGAATTTCGACAACTAACCTTATTATTTGTTATCCCTCTCGCCCGTCTTGCGGTGACACCATAGCACAGAAACCACAGAAATCACTCACAAACTCACAATACATAACTACACACTAATTTCAATAGTAATGATTATAGCAAACACATATTTCACTGCAGAGCTCGCGAACGCAAACATATCTGAAACTGTACTGAGTCATATACGCATTGTTGCCGCAGTCATGTGATCATGACTAAAAAAACATATAAGCTAATCTAAGGCACTTTGCAATAATTTTAATAACGCTGCATGTGTCTACAATGATTTTATAGATATATCGCCCGAGTTTAGAACATTCTGATTGCCAAACTTACTAAACAAATGAATTATTAGAATTAAATAGAAAAGACTAGCGATATTCCATACATTGCGAGTTCGAGTGAGAAAGCGAACACGCGTGAATCAGCCGGCAAGTGCGTACGGCGCGACCACACATAAAGAGTTTAGAGATAAACCCAATTATGTTCGAAATCCATTTCTGGTTAAAATCGTTATATTACATTGTACTAAAATTGATTAGTTCATTTAGTGAGTAAATATATAACAAGTGTATTGGAGAATCAATATGTTTGACAGCTCCAACACTGATGCAATAAAAAAACAGACATTAGGAACATTGTAATTTGTTTCATTTAAAGATACGTCTCTTTTTAAATCCATATTTGTCACCTTAAGCATATTTCACACATTAATTTTCTATATTTTGCGAATGCATTTCATGTATTTATTAAAATTCTTTAAGGATTCTAGATTTATAATTGATGCAAATTTTTATCTGCATGTTTTAAATTAATTCGGTAGTATTATCATATGTATTTATTGTATACTATTACTGTATTTGTTAAATTTCTGTAACTGGTTAATCTACCTTCGAATCCTTCTGTCGTGTGTTATTGTATGAGTATGTGAGTTGCCACTACAGAAAATCGTCTCCGAGTTTTCTAAAGTATAAAAGGGGACAAAAAGCCTGGTGGGCAATGTATGGCAAGGTAAAATTTCAAGAATTCTTTAAATACCTCTTTTGAGGAGTGGTAGAAGTTGTGCATATGGGGAACAGACACAAGTCAATGAATGACGATTTCATATGAAGTTGACAAGGTGTAATGTCCTGGTTTCCTAGCAAGCGGTGTCTATAAAAACGGCCGTCATTTACACATTACAACATTCGTTTTAAGTACATGTAATTGAATAACCAGATTCTATTGTAATTCATGACATTCTCCCAATACTTTGAAGTATACCGCTCTCTGGATCACCAAATTAATTTAAATACACGTAAAATAAATGTGTGACGTCAAAATGACGTGAAATGCGGCCGCTTTTATCGACACCGCTTCCTAGGAAACCAAGGCTTAAGTCGCCTTAAATGTGCGGCAGGTATGGATGGTATACAGAACGAGGTGTGAGCGTTGTTGAATTACAATAGCATGAGGCATTTATACACATACATTAATATAAAGCTGAAAAGAGGGTATAATTATGACGGTCCTCAAGAATGGAAGCGGCACCAATATAGAAAATTATAGAGGAATCACACTGATGAACAACATCTACAAAATGTATGCTACGTTGATCGCGAGAAGGCTCGAGAGTAAGGTGGTAATGGACATGGAAAGCGAATTACACCTCGGGGAAAGGTGCAATGCGGTTTCGGTAACGACAGGTCAACAGTGGACTATACCCTTACAATAAACTGTTGGTGGAAAAAGAATTGGTATCGAAGGTACTATGCAATCTCATGCAGAGTGCCCTAAAGATTGTTGAGAACTGGTGCGATAGCCATTCGCTAACAGTTAACCCAAAAAAGACAGAGCTGATACTGTTTACGAGGAAGAGGAAACTCGAGCTCATGAACATGCCAACTCTCTTTAAGGTCCCTCTGACTCTCACACATAAAGTAAAATATCTAGGACTAATCATGGATACAAAACTGAACTGCAATGAGCATATAACATCCAAGCTGGAAAAAGCTTGCATCTCATTCTGACAATGCCGCAGGGCGGTTGGTAAAACATGGGACCTGTCTCCCAAGATCACCCAATGGATATATACCGCGATCATAAGACCAACCATAGCATATGGTGCAATAGTCTGGTGGTCGAAAACCAAACAAGTCACAACAATCTCAAAGCTATCACACATCCAGCGGATGGCGTGTCTTGCCATCACCGGCGCTATGAGAACAACACCCACAGCAGCTCTTGAAGCACTGTTATGTCGACAACCACTCGACCTTCTCATAAGGGAGACTGCAGTAAAAACAGCATTTAGGCTATCTTCACTCAACCTGTGGCATGATAAAGGTAGAATCATTGGACATAGGAGCATACTGAGTGAAGCTATCAAACTAGATCCCCTCATAGAAGATAAGTGCGACAGAATTCTACCCAAATACAGTTTTGTCAAACATTTTCAGACCATCACCACAATGGATGGTATCCCACAAGGCGCCAACATAACCATGTATACTGATGGATCCAAAAATAAGACGAGAGCTGGCTATGGAATATTTTCACCAGAACTCGATCTCAAGATAAGTGCACGACTTGGAAGACTCACGTCAGTCTTCCAAGCTGAATTAACAGGAATACTAAAGTGTGTTCAAGTTCTAGCTGAACGGAATATTAAGGATAAACATATCCAAATACTCACCGACAGCAAAGTAGCTCTAACTGCACTAAATGCCAACACATTTGTGTCGAAAGAGCTATATTCATGTCTACACAGCCTGGAGGAGCTAGCTAAATATAACAAACTAGAACTCTGCTGGATCAAAGGACATAGTGGCATCAAGGGGAACGAAATAGCAGATGAACTTGCCAGGAAGGGATCCTTACATCCTCTAACAACCCAAGAGGATGAAATACTTTCTGCAGGTACTAAGATGGCGAGAAAGGCCGGACTGCAAGCAATCAAAGGTAGCAATTAGGCAACCTTGTAAAATTGCAGCCACGGCCCGCCTTAACTTATCTAGAACTAATCTGAAATTATTGACAAACATCCTAACCAGCCACTGCCGGCTAAACAAACACCTACACACGATGGGTCTGGTAAACAGCCCGTTATGTCGAGGGTGCAATGAAGAACTAGAAACAGCAGAGCATGTAATATGTCTCTGCCCAGCTCTAGTAAACATTAGGCATCTAATACTAGGGGAGTGCTGGCCTAGTATGGTCAGCATTGGCAGCTCCTCATCCGCCAGAGTTTTGAAGCTTGCACGCAAAATTGACTGGCGGGACGAGTGAGCAGCCTTAAAGGGAGGTTTCACAATGGGCCCATTTAGAGGCCTAAGTGTCTGTAGCTATGCTACCCTCCAGCCAACTATCCAGAACTATCCAAAAGAGAGGGAAATTGCGCTTTTCGCTGATCTCAATGCGGCATATAATTCAATGGATAAATTAATGTTTCCGGGGCATATTATGGAACTTGTGGGAATGCGAACACGTACTATCGGGGAACAAGATCGCAGAGTTTTAGGATAGGTAAGGGCACTTCGGGTGTGTAAGGGGCGATGGTAAAAAGGTAATACCAATGCCAGCTCAATTGACAACCTCACCTGCTAGTAGTGTACCCTGCTAGATAACCAACGAGGATCTGTCTACCGAATGCGCAAGGGCACGCGCTTGTCCTAGAGAGGAGAAATCCTTCCTAAAGGCGGAGGACCCAAGAATGGTCAACGGCATGCAGATACAAAAGGCAAGTGAAACCCACTGCATTAAATACCCAGAGAGGTAGCATTGGTACAACCATCATGTCAATGTTTCCAACTAAAGGCAATCAGTCTGGAGGTAAAACTTCCCCAATCGGATTTCCGGGGAGAAACTTAGGAACCAGCGTATGAAAATATCACCAAACAACATGAAAATTGGTACATGGAAGTTTATTCGCAGCAGTAAGAATTCAAAACATCGTATGAGACTAAAAGTAAACATCTTAGGAATAAGTAATGTTAGGTGGTCGGAAAATGGCACTTGTAAAACAAACAATGGTACATTTTACTACTCGGGGAATAAGGACCCAAAACACCTATATGGAGTTGGAGTGATCGTGGACAAATGTATTACAGGATCAGTTACGAGTTGTACACCCTCGGACAGAGCTATTATGCTCCAACTGAAGACAACCACAGGATCATGCAAACATATAGTCCAACAGCAGACAAGTAAGGTGCAGAAGGGAAAAGCTTTACGAACAACTAGAACAACTTAAGAGACGCATGAAAAAGGCAGATGTGATAATCATAATGGGAGACTTTAACACGGATGTAAGAATCGACATGGTTGACGCATTCGCTTTGGTCTAGGAGTGAAGAATGACAGAGGAGACCTCCTAATCGAATTCTGCCAGAATAAAGATCTGATGATAGAAAATACATTCTTCAAACTTCCAGAGTGTATCTCTCCAGCTGATAAACCCGAAAAAGTAGTAAGAAACCAGATAGACTACATCCTCATGAATTACAGGCACAAAACGCAATCAAATCTGCAAAAACATATCCTAGTAATGACATTAGCTATGACCATAATCAGGTAATAGAACACATTTACATCAAAATGAAAAAGTATTCAAACGACAAAAGAATCGTATAGACAGACATAACACTTCTTAAGAATCCGAAAATCCATAATATAGTCAAACAGGCTATAAACGAAAGGATACAAAACACCAAGGCATTAAAGTAAGATAACACAGAGAAAAAATGGGGAGGTATCCAAGCAGACCTAAACAGAATATCCAAAAAAGACCTATTAGGCATGGCAGGCAAGAACAAGCCCAGGATAACCACACACATATTGGATCTCATGGACGAAAGAAGAAAGAACAAAAACAAGCCGGAATAATATAAAAGAAGACAACCCTGTAAAATTGCGGCCACGGCCCGCCTTAACTTATCTAGAACTATCTGAAATTACTGACCAATATCCTAACTGGCCACTGCCGGCTAAACAAACACCTACACACGATGGGTCTGGTAGACAGCCCGTTATGTAGAGAGTGCAATGAAGAACTAGAAACAGCAGAGCACGTAAGGTGCCTCTGCTCAGCTCTAGTAAACACTAGGCATCTAATACTAGGGGCCTGGTATGACCAGCATTGGCAACTCCTCACCCGCCAGAGTTTTGCGGCTCGTACGCAAAATTGACTGGTGGGACGAGTGAGTGGCCATAAGGGAGGTTTCACAATGGGCCCATTTTGAGGTCTAAGTGTCTGTAGCTATGCTACCCTCCAGCCAACTATCCAGAACTATCCAGATATAAAAGAATACACAGAACAATACAAAGAGACATCAAAAAAGCGAAAGAAGAATTCCTGGAAGAACAATGCACAGAAATAAAAACTTGGAAAAGAAATATGATTGCTTTCAAGTATAAAAAGATCAAGGAAATTGGTCCCGGAAAAACTGCCGGCAACGTACTCAAAGACACAATGGGTCATGTAATAATTGACGAAGGATAAAGTGAGGAGATGAAAACCATACCTTCTGGAACTGTTTGTTAATGTGACAACTCCCAGTGCTAAAATAGAAGTGGACAACGTTAACCTAAAAATACTGAGGGCCGAACTACAATATGCCCCAAAAACTATGAATCCGGGTAAAACCGTTGGTCCGGACCAAATTCCCGTAGAGATTATCAAGTTATTTGATGAGGATGCAAAGGATGTTCTCCTGAATTTATTCAACACCATATATAAAAAGGCGTCATCTCTGAGCAATGGTTAGGATCAACATTTGTACTTGTTCCCACAAAGCCAAATGCGAAAACATGCTCAGAGTATTGACCTATTCCGATTATGACTCATACACCTTGTTTTTAACGAACATTCAGAAGAGAATTTACAAGAAACTGGAGGAATACATGAGCTTACACAGTTCAGATTCCGCCCGGGCCTCGGATCAAGGGAGGTGCTCTTCGGGATAAACGTTCTCTTCCAACGGTGTTTGGACATAAACAGGATTTGCATGCATGTATTTTGAGAAAGCCTTCGATAAAGTTGGCATGAAAAACTACAACAAATAATACTCAATAAAAACATGACTTAAAGGATGTCAGGATAATAAGTAACTTATACTGGGGGCAAAATAGGTAATAATTGAAAACCAACTAATAGGTTAACATGACATATTACTGATGACACTGTTTTGCTAGCGAGCAACCTTATAGATATTCAACACCTTCCTCACAAATTAAATGATAACTGTAGCGAATACGGACAACTCTGAAAAGAAATTTCGCGAAATATCGCACGCAACGGGTTTGCACTATAGCATTCCAATGCTCAGTACAAGACGGACGGCGGCTTTAACTAGTAAGCTGAGAGTTTACAAGTGTTATTACACAATTTTCTCATCCTTACTTATACGAACCTAATATATTGAAAATTGGTTCGAATATGAATTACAATTCATTTTATGCTATACGAACGAATAAATCACGTTGGCGTGAAGTCTATAAAACGTTACTTTTTTTTTTAAGTTACGCCTGATTGATAAAATCGATCACGTTTTATTACCTTCTATAAAATTACATCGCATATTTCTTCCTGTCTCTAACAGCCACATGTATGATTTTATATGGAGTGCAATGTAAAATTTTAATTAAACTTTAATATAGCGCTTCCTCGCCTACAATGAGTCTTGCTAGAATGTGACGTATTAAATAACAGCGGCTTTTATAGAGACTGTATTTAAGTTCACAGTATGTAATATGAGTGTTTCGAACATTTTTAATACGAAATTGAAAATATAATATATTACATTGTATAGTAAGTAATCAAAAATTTATAGGATCATATGAATGATTAGTAGAATGACATATAACACTGAATTTCTAAAAATCAGTTTAATTATTAATTCTAAATGTTCTGAAAATTTTATTATAGCCAAGCGTCAGTCAAATATGTTCATTATGAAAAAAATCTGATGTCAACAGTGCACATTACTTTATTATACGTGTCATACTAATAAAGAAAATATTTTTATAGTAATGACACTGAATTTCTAAAATCAGTTTTATTTATTAATTCTAAATGTTCTGAACATTTTATTATAGCCGAGCGCAAGGTCAAATATGTTCATTATGAAAAAAATCTGATGTCACCAGTGCACATTGCTTTATTCTACGTGTCATACTAATAAAGAAAATATTTTTATAGTAATGACACTGAATTTCTAAAATCAGTTTTAATTATTAATTCTAAATGTTCTGAAAATTTTATTATAGCCTAGCGCAAGGTCAAATATGTTCATTAAAAAAAAATCTGATGTCACCAGTGCACATTACCAGGACATTACTTTATCATACGTGTCATAAAGGCACCTTACACGGTCAATAATACTGTCAATCCTAGTACTGTCAATATTTGCTTCAATTCTCCTTTTATATTTATCAAGTAATCAATTATCCGGATAAAGATCAGTATTCTCTTCATTACATCATTACTATACCTTACACGACGAGTAATACTGGCAATATTTTAGAATAATGAACATTTTAAACATATTATTGTACAGTAATACTGTCATTATTGTAAAATATTAACAGTAATATTGATCGTGTAAGGTGCCTTATACTAATAAAGGAAATATTTTACTAGTAATATATTTTTTTATTGTTTCCTTTAGTTTTATAATGTTCATACCATTTTAATATAAATATTTATACTGGGTGGAAATTAAGTAGCCTTTATTTATGATTTTCCTAACATTTCTTAGACACGTCGATTTTTAATTTGAAATTGCTAATTTTTAATGAAAGTATTAATTTTTTCGATCTGTTTTGAATGAGCAAAAACGTCATCAACAATGTTTTTAAATGACAACCTCATTTTATGATTGCTGATTCTGAAAGGGATTATTGTTCTGCGATCAGCGATATTATGGTAAAATAATTTCAGTTTGAAGCAAAATGGGAAAAAGTTAAATATTTTTTTTTATATTATTCCTGACATCAAAATAGAAAATAGTCATATAAAACCAACACAAACTATTAAATATTTAGGCATAACGTTTGGCAATAAATTAAAACTAGACAGACACTACAGACAGATATCGACATAGTTAAACAGACAATACATTTCATAGCACTGACATATAAAGAGCCATACTCACTAAGGAAGCAATCAAAATTATAAATGTATCTGCAGACCGATGCTCGAAAATATGTAGTAGATTTTTTTGAAACGTAGAGGAGTAATTTGCCACAGACAACAGACCACGGACGGATACACGGGGGACAGATTTATTTGTTTTTTTTTGTGCTCTATTCGCAATTCATACGTATTATGAGGTAAGATTCAGAGGAGTTTAATCACCTGGTATTTACCTTTACTGCAGAGAAAACCTCTGAAAAACTGTGAAAGGTGATTTGCGAATATTCGCCCCGATGGGTTCCCTAATGCTCAGTACAAAACGAACGACGCCTCTAACTTGGCCACTGAGCTGTGCGAATATTTTTATTATATAACAATATTTGTTATAGAATAAACAATTCAATTCTTAATTTCTGTATTAGTAATTTAGACAAATAAGCTCTCGCAAAACTTGAATTATTTTGTATGTCCACGCGGAATATATAAATAACTTAACATTTATGCAGCAAAATTTTGCATGCAATGATTGCGTTCAATTAAATTTTGCATAGAAATAGCATTCATTAGAACGTTGCACTAGTAATTGAATACAATTATTTATATACAATTAAATTAATTTCAATTTGTTTTAAAACTTTTATTTTAAATATGCATAACTCCACAATCACGTGTCACAAAAAGTACCAAAAAATGGTTATGTATAAAACGGAATAATCATGCGTGGAATTTATAAAATATTAATCAGTGAAGAAGTGAATTTAAGAATATAAAAAAACTAGTTATGTATAAAACGGAATAATCATGCGTGGAATTTATAAAATATTAATAAGTGAAGAAGTGAATTTAAGAATATAATAAAAATCATTTATTATTAATTTAAAAGTTTAGTCACTAAACCGTCGCATCAAACTTTAGTATACTTTTATAGCGACGTTTCAGTCCCAATTATCATAATAATTTTGCATAACACGGTCTTGGAAACAACTATTATAAAATATGTTACGCTAGTGTGATGGTTCTTATTATTAAGTTATAATACAACTTTTGATAATACTAATATTAAATTTCTAATATATATGATATGAAAATAAAAAACAAGATAAAACTGGAGTTATATTCTAACATACATTTGTATCATACAAGACACAATCAGCACTTTTACACACCTACCACCAAGAATAATAAAGGGCTAAAGACAATGAATTATAAAGCAGCAGTGCTGTTTAACATCATACCACAGGATATTCAAGCTAAGAAGACAGTGCAATCATTGGCTTATGCAATAAAGACATATTTACGAGGAAGTAGTTAATACTAATGTAATATTATTTAATTATACTTGTATTTTGTATATGTCAGCCGCCGACAGTCTTGTGGCCGATTTGGCATACGCATCACGTTAAATGATACTGTAAATATATGTTTTTGTTATCTATTTCATGAAAATTGTTGTAATAATATGATTTATTTACAAAAATGTTTTTTATGGATGGATGTTTCAATGTGAAGTAAATTGTGATAGCCCATTCAGACCACAGAATTCATATGTATTTTTTTATACTACAAATAATTTTATTGACGTGGCCAACACAATATTGCCTACTATTAACGGAACCGAAGAAACATTGGCCCCCGTATTCACCGACGTTCCATAAATCTATCAATAGCTATTGAACTTATGGTCTCAAAAATTTGTTGTTAAAACAGCAATAAATACATTATCTCGGGAATGTACTTACTTTAGATTCTCTCTATTGCAAACACTGAATAATTAAATAAAAGGTGTCATCAAAGCTCCAATTTCAAGCGCTATTCAAGTTTGGCATTTGTGGAGGCAAATTCTGTCACAATGATGTTGTCAATTTATCCATTCTAATAGGTTATGGGACCTATAAAGTTTATGGGATGTTGGTGAATACGGTCAATAGTCTTTTTAAGATATATAATATTTAAATATTGATTATTATATTTAATTTTATTGATTAAAAATCATATGAAGTGTACAAGGCAGAAAGGGGGAATGTCAGTGTAACTCTAGAAAACCAAATTTCATGCTTAGAACACATTTGTATACGATATTCCCCCTTTCTGCCTTGTACTCTTCATATCTATAGTCGAAGCAAGGAACCAATAAATAGGGTAATGTCAACTGATATTCGTTTTGAGCTCATAAATTTGTCATACAGCCCCACTAATACAAATCCTGACTATTTGTCCAAAGCTGATATGGCTATTTCTATGATGCTGCTTAATTTTCATTACCACATTTTCTGTTGCATAAAAGTAATAATTTACATATGGAAATGAAAGGGTAATTACAATTCCAAATTCATAATAAAACATACCATTTATGAATGAGTTGATTTATGAAAATTTAAGGACAAAATTAGTCAAATTTTATTTCTGCCAAATAGAAATATAATAATAAAAACTAAATAAAATTTATTTATTTCTGCCAAATAGAAATATAATAATAAAAACACATTTAATTTCGTTTCATTTTATCCCAAATATGTCATGGATTATATGCACTGATTTGATATTTTCCGTCCTTTAACACTTCATCAAAGTGATATGACTAGAGCGTTAATAATGAGAGTCTATGTATTATAGTAGGTATTATAACTATAGCAGTAAATCTTGGAATATTTACTTTGATCCCAGCAGCAAAATTCAATCAACCGTTAAACACCTTTTCTTAGTTTACATATCTATTAATAGCCAAACATCCAATCTACTAATAAAAAATGTATGGCACCGAAATAAGAGCTTTGAACTATTTTGTATATAAGTCATATGTAAGTAGAGTAACAACTTAATTCGGGCGGTAATCGTAAAATAAAAAATCGAGATGTATGAACACACGTTACAAGAAGTTTAATGTTTAAAGCCTATTCCACACGGCAGCGACTTACCTGCACGGTAAAGTTTGCGCAAAATATACGAAATTTTGTTTTTGTTGTTCTTGAAGAGCATTGTATATTCGAGAGTTTTTGTATTTTGTGAGTTGTCATGCCAAATAAAGGTTTTTTTTTGACGAAACGCCGTGCCCTGTCCACACGATACAGACAAGCATGCACAAACCTCAGTCCAAATTATAATGAATAATACAATAAAACGTACAGACACAGGGATTCAAGAAGACAGTTGTCACTGACTAAACACAACTACAAATAGTCACAAATCTGGCTCGAGTCCTCTTCATACGACACAACCAATAACGTGCAAACCTGGTTTGGGCAGTTATTCTTTAACTTTATCAACAGTCCACAAGCTGCGCTTATAGGACTGCATGGTATACAGTTTTCTCGTCCACACACACACGGGTTTCGGTATACAAACTGGTTTGTGTAGGCAAGCCTTAAGTAAAGCATGAACGCGTGGATGGCCCATAAAGCTATAATTATTGTGATATGGGGAAAAATTCTAGAAAAAAGATAAATACAAGCAAAACTGAAATTATGTTATGCGAAGAATGTTTCCAGATCTTCAAACGCGAGGGAACTCCGTGATCCACATCCACGTAATTATGGCAACAATGCCATGAGCAGAGTGCATGGGTGGTGCGTGCTAGAAGAGTAGGCATTACCTTCTGCATACGGCCAGGCAAAGTACTCAGCCTCATCCCCAGGAGCAGGAAACATCCCCCAAATAAGGAGATGGGAAGTGGGCGTCATGGTCTCTGAACTTCTGAGGGAAATGCTAGGCGACACGCCAAACCAGCAGACGACCAATGCGGAGCAGATGACGGAAGACATGTACCGGAGGCTGCAAAGAGCATGCCTATTGGGAGTAAGCACAAGCTGGCAGAGGAGGAGGGCCTACTGGCGGTGCCAGGAGATGGTAGAACGACGAATCGAAGCCAGCAAGACCAGGAATAGAGAACAGCTGGCAAGAGCAGTTGGGAAGCCGACTGAGCTCCTCCGAGGCGAATATAAGGCGCGGCGGAAAGAGTGCCGACGGGTGATAAAGAGGAGCCAGTCAGAATGCTAGAAAAAAAGATAGTAGGGAGATCGAGGATAACCCATGCAGCCTCCCTTATTTCCAAAGTTTCATATGCGAGGGCGTCCCACATCGACGTAACTATAGCAACAACGCCATGGGCAGAGTGCACGGATGGTGCGTGCTAGAGGAGGCAGGGCAGGCATACAGCCTGGCAGGGTGGTCGCTCAACCTCAGCCCCAGGAGCAGGAAATATCCCCCCAAAGAGGAGATGGTCATGGTCATTGTCATGAGAAAGATAGGAGCCCGCCGTTTTCGGAATTCACACTATACGGAAGAGTGAGATCGGTAGTAACGGCCCTCTTCCCCCCAAAGACCAGCACCAGGCCCCCTAAGGGAGCAAGCGACCGGCCGCACAACAAGTCTAGCAACACCAACAGCCCACTAGCAAGAACAAAAGATTCTCTAAACGATAGCCAAAGTACCCAATAAAAAGGCCCCGGAACACGAAGGACTCCCGAACGAACTGATAAAAGCAGCTGCCCTACTGCTTTCCCGGCCCTCTGAAAATCAGCCCCCAAACAGGGAAAACCCGCAAGCAACCCAAGATTCTATCGCCCCCTTCAATTCCTGGACGGGATGGCGAGCTTGATAAGGGACCGCATAACGGAGGCCTTCGAGGAAACATGATGGTCTCCTCTCCACATAAGGCAAATAAGCGATAACATATTATCAGTCAGCGGGATAGTGGAAGAAGCCAACTCCGGAACGTGAAGGAGGTAACGGCACTGCCTGATGGCCACCTTCGACTTAGCAAATGCGTTCAATACGCTGCCATGGGTGGCCATCATGGTTGCACTGCGGAAGAGAAGGGTGTCAGAGACCCTAATGAATACCATTGCTGGATACCTGAGAAAACGAGAGTGACAGGATATTGTGTGGGACCAAAGGGTTTTGTACTAGAACCACTCCTGTTGAACGTCACGTTTAACGGCGCCCAGTGGCTAGAGCTGTCAACGGAAACATTTCCGGACGATTTAGCCAGCGTCACCCGCGGACGTGAACTGGAGGACACCAAGGAGAGACTGAAACAGGCAGTAAGTGGCGGACTGGATGACGTGTCTAACCATCGCCGCTGCTAAGATCGAGGTCGCCCTGCTCTCTATAAAGATGGCAGGTGTCCAGTGGAGCAGATCTTCCAAATAGCCCATAACATCAAATACCTTGGGACAACGCTAGAAGCGAAAACAAACAACAAGGCTCAAGTATTGATCAACCCGGAAGGCCGTAAAGACGGAGGCAGCACTCGTGAGACTTCTACCTATTATACAGTGTCGTACGTCCTACTGTCCCATACAGCACCGGCCTGGATCGCTGCAAGTAAGACCAGGCGTCATGCAGAGAGACTGAGGAAGGCGTTGAGGACAAGCGCTCTTCGGCTCACTCTAGCGATATAGGACCATCTCGACCGTTACGGCTGAGGTGCTACGCGACGATTCCCGGAGAAATACTCGTGGAAGGGCGTGCGGAGACATTCACGGAAATCAAGGGAGGGGCAACCCTAAATGCCGCCCGAGACGACGTAAGATAAAAGACAAATGGCAGGGAACTTAACCCTCAACGCGTGCTAGACTAGCTGGATCATAACCCACTTCACACCTAGGGTAATCCGTGGACTCGGTGAGCTGGATCACTGGACCGCACAGATCCTATCCGGCCACGGATTTTTTCAGATATACCAGCCCCGGATTGGGACGACAGACACGCCGAATGCCGCTATTGCTGTGGGACAGATGACACACCATCCACACCATCTACCGATGTCCAAGATGTACAAGACTCATAATATGAGGGGGTCTGTGTCTGTGAAACTAATCGCGGAGATCGCATATAGAATGCTGGAAAACCAGGATAGACGACAGGTGATGGGACGCAAGTATGACGACAACCTACACGACCCCAAACACAACTACAACTGATACCGTACCATGAAGAGGAGAACGATACGGCGTGACTCGACAAACTGAAGCTACAGAGCCTGAATGGCGATCCTAGCAAAAACAAGATATAAGACTGAAGCCCTGGTATCCTAGGAAAGCAGCCACTTTTGACGTCATTTAAACATCACAAACATCGTTTTAGGTATATGTAATTAAACAACTCACAATTTCTCATCGTAATTCATTGCGTTTTTGCAGTACATTGAAGTATTACAATTTATGGTAAATCATATTTGTTTATATACACGTAAAATGATTTTTGTCACGTAAAAATTATGTTAAAAGCAGCCACTGTTAAGCAACCGCTCTCCTAGGAAACCAGGGCTTAACTCACTGACACAAGACGGCACAAAGGGCAAGCCCCGAGCGACAGAACATGCGGTGAGGGTTTAGTCGGCAGGCGCCCCGGGCAGAATGCGGGGTGAATCCGACACTACTCTTCCTTCTAAGACCAGGAGGTGCTAGTGAGGCATGTGTGTCTTTTGCAGATTTCCTTCTCACAGGACAAAAGAAAAAGATACTTAATATAGCAATTTCGGAATAATTAGCCCATTACTTTAGAAATGGGCTATTTATTTTCCCATTTGCTGACTTTCATTTTCCTATCTGTAATAAAATGTACAACAGGCACACGTTATGCTGACTTAAATTTCTTTATTTTTTTTCGAAATGCAGCAAAACCGTCGCAACAAGTAAGCAAAGTGAACAACATAAATTACTATTGTCTCAGCGTGTCTGTTTATACCAAAGTCCCCTAAATCTAATTGTTACGTATTAAGTTAGTGTGGTTGTCCATGTATATAAATGCTGCAATGGAAAATAACAGTCTATGGCCCTGTCCGTTTGGTTACTACTAGTGACTAGTAGTGAGAAATGCTGACGTCACGCTATACTATTAGTATGAGCGTGACGTCAGCATGTGTCACTACTAGTCACTAGTAATAGCCAAACGGACAAGGTCTATGTGTAACCATACTAATTAATAAGTAACACCTAGATTTAGGGGAAGTTGGTGAAAATTGGAATGATACCAAAATCATGACCAACAATATTGTATATCGTTATAAGCGTTCTCTGTCTATATTCTTATGAATCTCAGACTACATATGAGGCTGAGAGAATGAAAGTGGCGTAAGTCAATTGTTTTGTAAAGATGAGTATGCGTTTGGTATTTATGTAAATTGACATGCTCAGTTACAGACTTGAAATAGATTTATTCATAAATAAAAATGTACGTAAAACGTACGTCGATTTATATAAATGCCAAACGCAAACTCTTCACCTTTTCAAAAAAAAAAATCAGAATTAACTTACGCCACTTTCATTCTGACAGGCTCATATGTTATATAAGTATAGCATTTATAGGAAATTATTTTGATTAATTAAAACCATGTTATTTTCCTGCTTATTCTTACATCATATCTTTGAATGATGATACCACATACCTTACCTTGTAAATTCGTGTTACTAAAAATCTTATTTCTACATTTATATATGCTATTCTGTTTTGTATTTTGAGAGAACATCTTTCATAATGTTGTTTAGATCTTATAAGTAAGATTGTATATTTGTCCCGTAGCTAGAGTAAATAAAACTGCACTTACCTCAGATGAAGTTAGATAGCATAATCTCGAATCCGCACTCTCGATGGAAGCCTGTTGCACGATGCCATATCTGGATGACTCCCTATCACTCATATAATCTGACCGCAAGCTATCCTGTCGATCAAATATGCCCCTGCAAATAAAAAAATCCATGATAACAGCCGACTAATCAAACAAATTCCAATTACCTCTGCTCGAAGGAATCAGTCCGATTACTCTTATAACCGCTATCATTCAAGCTGCTGTCCTGCCTCAAAGACGGCAGTGAATCCCACGGCGACCTTTTGTGCCCCGGCGGCAACCCCTGGCCGGAGCCAAACGTCGAGCTGCCCGACCTCCAGCCATCCGAATGTCGAAACCATTGTGCCCTGCTCGATTCGCCAATGCACGACGCACATCTCGAGCTAAAACTGCGGTCAGATATATTACTCGCATTCCCCAATGAAAGACATTTAGCGTTTCCGTACCCGGAGTTGTGATCGCTTAGGTAGCCCCGCTCCCGTTCGCGCTCCTTCTCGCGCTCCCTAATGAGTTCATTCCGATCGCTGTAATACCCGTCGCGATCCCGATCTCTGGATTGATTCAGTCTATGAGGTAATGTGGAGGACTTATTCATGGAAGCGCTTGATGCAGGTCCTGAAATATACGAGGTAGTAAAATTGCGGGTTATAAAATTATGCCGGCCGGAAAATTACTCTTTCGTGATGGGTATGGGCTACGTTGATTGGAACCGGGCAAACTCTCTGCGAACTCTGCAATAGAAACGTGAATTTGTTATAATAAATTTTGTAATATATTCTCTAATTTTAACCAGGAGCTTTGTCGGAGGAATTTATTTTTGTGACGCGTTAAAAAAGTTCATAGGGGTTGCGGCAGCTTTGATGGTGCACGGTAAATAGCTTCTCGAAAATACCCACATCATGCTTTTTTATACTGCAGAATTTTTCTTTTAAGTAAATATGTAAACGAAAATTACATACGCGTTCATTAAAATTCTTTAGGAATATAATACTTATAAGACTTATTTATTCGTGTATACAATTATTACACCTCAAATGTAATACAACATGTTTCAACTATTAAATTAATAAAATCCCGTATGTAGCCAAAATGTAGATAAATACCAATAAGTCAAATCTTGATATCCTATCACACAACAGCCAGAATCATCTGGTTGCGCGTGGTCTCATCCTTCAAGTCAAAATACATTTATGTTTTAGGCATTTCTAAAGCCCGTATGACATTATCTAGTTTCCTATATCGTTTTACATATAAGGATTGATATATTAAACTGTATAACTATTTCTAAATGGAAAATTGACATTGTGTATTACGGTGTTGTCATTGTTAAATGAATTTATTATTATTCCGCCGCTATATCATTTTCTACATGTGTGTATGACACTATGTAGTTTGTGTCTGCATCGAAAACGGTATAAGAAACTAGATAATGTCATACGGGCTTAAGGTGTACTTTTGCTTTAAATATACTATTGGAATAATCTATAATCTCCAGATAGAAAATTGATTTTAATATTTTACTTCTATTTGATGGTTTGATGTAGTATTCCAAATACATTATTCCCCATATCAGGAAACCTATTTTTAAGATTTAGTTTAAAGTTATTCTTTTTATAAAGTATTGCTTCTTATAAAAATCATATTTTAACAGAGTTTGAATTTAAATGTACGGGTTCCATAGTACTAGTTGAAACAATGGAAAGTGGCTGAGAGAATAAAGTTAAATGTGACTTAGAGAAACATATTATATTTAATAAATGTTTTTTTCATGGTATGTTTCTCGATATACTGAATATTAGTCTTATAATACTGTACACAAGAGTGGTAATAGAGAAAAGGTAAAACAAAATATGTAACTATAGACTCATTGTAAATATTTCTTGTCTTTCAAAACAATACTAGAAAACATGTATAAAATATCAGCTAAATAACTTTAAAACAATCAACATATTTCACTTACATATCAGTATTATTAGAGAAGTTAACAACATTTAAGATGACGTACCAGTATAACAATAATTTGGATAATTTTACATAGCATTTGTTACTAAGTTCGGGGGAAACCCCAGAATAGATAAGGATAAGCAGGGCAGGACGAAGTATGCGTATGTCACGACCCATACAGTTTGGAAGAGAGAGGAAGGATAGGGCAAGGATACTCCACACGTGTGATGTGTAGTAAGGAGAGTGACACGTGGTGGCACCTCTACAACTAAAGTGACATCAGAATGGGTGGGGTATTGCCAAAAGGTGAGTGAGTGGTTAAGAGAGGATGGAAAAGATGTGAAAATCTACAAAAGATGGTGGAGAGGAGGTTGGTAGGGTAGAGAGGGAATTGTGCAAGGGAGCAGGGTTATATTTTTAGTTGTACCTGATATAATGTTCAGTTGATTTTATGTAATTGGTATGCCAAATAAAGGTTTATTTTTAAATAGAGCTAGTACAAACCACAATCAATCATGAAGAGGATTGTATTTCCTTTTCTTAACGTGTTATCTACGTTAAAGAAAGGAAATACAGATATAAATATGGTAGCTCTGGAATAATATAACTTAAGAGAACAAATAAGACGAAGGCAAATAAATACAGAGCAAAATCAAATTCACAAAGAATATACATAGTTCATAGCAATAATATGATTTTTGTTCCTTTTCAAAATTCGTTGGTTGTTAAAATAACATATTTTTTATTTTAAACTGTATTGTAATATTAAATTCTGTTAATATATTGCATCGATAAATTTAAATCAACATTTATCATTAGTGCATTCTAACAAATATACAAGTAACAGTTGTATTTTATAATTATTTTTCACTTTTCTACACAAACAAGTAATAATAATAGTAATTACATATTATTATTATTATTAAAATATTCAGTAGAAATGACAATTATAATGACAATTATAATTACCAACGTTGACTTTGAAGAAGAAGATTGTTGGACCCAAGAAAGGGTGCCACAGATAAAAATAGACCATTCTCCACCACGGACTTTCCATTAAGGAAATATAAACAGCAATAGTCATTGAAGAAAACGATTTTAGGAATGATGAAGAATTGAAAAATGAAATCAGAATATGTCAACTTCGATGAAAAACAGCTAAAGGTATATGAATACCGAATATTGACTAGGTAGGCGCATCTTTTCATTCAATTTTTTATATTTTTTTTTATTTTATCATTACAAATAACTTTTTTTAGTACTTAAGAGTAAAAAGTCGAAATTGAAGATATTTAATAACTGAACTGTCTTCATAATTTCTATGTACATACCTGGTAAAGCAGATTACAAATGTATCCAAGGTAATATACTTTTTAAAAGATAACAAAACTACTGAATGATTTTTCAAGGAATTTTTTTTGAAAATTATTCAATACGTCAATAAAAGTTTATTAACATTATATGATACGTGAAAAAATAGATAAAAACATTTGATAAAATATTCCACTTATATACTTATTTTAAACAGTAATAAGTAATAATTATTTATTACTGTTTAAAATAAGTATGTATTTTAAATTTTAATAGTTATTCCAACTCCAGACGATAAAGGTTACCTTCGTTCGTTCAGTACATAATAAATATAATGGCTGACCTGATAAAATCAAATTTATGAAGGCAAACCCACATTTATGAAAAACAACTACTTACTTTTAAATGCCGAGGATATTATTCTTTCGTATGATAAAGTAAAAAAAATGTTTATTTGTCAGAAAAATAAAGATATTAATTAAAATAAATTCGTGATTACTTTACCATACGAAGTATAAATATACGACGAGAGATTTATTTTCTTTATTTCAGAGATGGTTTTAAAATGAGCTTAAAAGGTTTCTTGTATTTTAATTTAATTCGGCGTATTGTTTTTTATTAGTTATATTATTTTATTTTATTTTATAGGTTATAGGGATAGTGTTACATTGAACAAATCTATGTCACACTTGTATGTAATTTTGTTAATGTCAAATAAAGGTAAATTTATATTATAAGGTGCATTTCCGATAAAATGTACGCAATAAAACTTAATGAAAAATAAAAATAATAGGAAGCATGTTCGCATGGTTGTAATGAAAGTCAAGAAAAGAAGAGAATCCAATAAATTCTCACTGACGAATAATTGTTAACTTGCGTGTATACAATATTATTCTATCAATATAAGACTCGAACTCGCGCGATATTTTCAGTATTTTGTAACAGTTATTTGTAATCCGTATTTATATGTGATCATTTACCTTGTATCTGATAAACAAAAGTAACAGTTTATACCATCTCTACTATTTTTACCGCCTCCATTTTCTAAATTACTTTTGTTTCGTAGGCCAGTGATAAGTATTTATTAATATTTGATTCATACGTTATGATACTGCGATAATAATTATTATTATTATTGAATGGTATTGTCTAGCACTCTTAACTCACCCAAATTCTCCATACTTTGCGTCAACAACGCTTCAAACGTGTGCAAACTGTAGCTTTCCGCATCCATTCCTTTGGCAAGAGTATTACGAAGATGCATTTCATATTCTAGCAGAAGTCGACTAGTCGGTGAGCCTGGGGTGGGAGTTGGGTTAGGATTCTATTACAGAAAGTAAAATTAAGATACTCATCAGTTTTTGTTTCTTAACTAAACATACTGAAGGATGGTGCCTGTGTCTTCCATAATGATGAGAGGTTTCCGGATCAGAATTACCATTACTTGAGCTGGGTGTAGTGGCGTAGCACTGGTTATCAAACAACACATTATCAGATGGTGGCGAGAGATCTCCGCACGAGCCGCGTTCCAATTCCAAATAAAGACCCCTGCCCGGATAACCGCGGCCAATTTCATGCGATGACCTGAAAACAACGCAATTTGTATGCAAAGTTAGTTAGGGTGTATTTACACAAAGAGCACCTTGAGCCGGAAAATCGTGAATTATGAGCCATCGCTGATCTAGGATGCGGGTGGCCTGTTTCAGACTCCGAATGCCTTCCGTTATACCGATTATGGTGATTGTTGTAATAATTATATCTCCTCCGACCCATTTCCGGTGATGTTACTGGACTCTCCACGCTATGCATTGGCTTGAGCATTCGTTTCAATGTATTGCTATCTAAACTCATTCCGTTCTCCCTATTCATATCTTCAGTGCTTTTTGATTTATTCCTTCTACTTATATTATTATTGAGAATGTTGTGGTGGTGGGCTGCTCTGAGCTCGGCTTCTCTGACCATATCAATTTCAGAGTAGTCTACCGATTTGGTGTTTGTGAGGACATGGTGGAGGTTGTCCCGTAGAGGCGGTCTGGTTGAGGTTGACGAAGATTTTGTGTTTGTCTGCAGTGTGCCGCCCGCTTGGGTACCTTCCGACTTCGATGATTCGGTCGTTTGAGGTTGCGATGGTGTTTCGGATTGACTTGTCTACGAAAAACAAATAAATATTTATTACTAGAGGATGTATATTATAACATTTGCTGCTACTATAACATTCACAATTTTAATTTATTCATCTTGATAATGGCATCAGAATTTCAAGATGAATAAATTTAAATTAAGAAGGTCATAAGTTATATAACTTTAAAGCTTTATTAGTACATGTTAACAACCATGTTTTTATAAATAATATTTATATTTTGGTGACAGGAGATATATTCGTTGCTATCTTCAACGAATATACTCGTTATTCGTAAATTTAAAGAATCGTGGAATATATATATATATATATATATATATATATATATATATATATATATATATATATATATATAATATACATATACGATACGAATAACGATTATTTATAATATTATTTATATAAACATTGTTGTTAACATGTACGAATAAAGCTCAAAAGTTATATAACTTTAAAATTTTTTAATATTAATACATAAACAGATACGTTCTCGCCGTAATAATAAAAATAGTAGATTTAATGATAATCAAATTAAGTTTAGTACTTATAATGCTCTGTGGTTTAGTAGTTCAAAATCAATTACATTTTGTTATAATATTTCTAACAATAACAAAAATGTTATATTGTACGTTATATTGATTAAATACTTACAGTCTTTGTTATTTCAAATTGTAAGAATAATGCACAACTTTATAAGACGACGTTTAAAGCTTAAATGAACAAGTCACCAAGAAATAATTGCTGCATGACCAAAACGCACTAGTTCTAATGCGTGAGCTGATCAAGTGATAAGTAAACACGAACCTGGTTACACGTAGGTCATTGCGCTTATGCATTTCAATTACACGATTAAAAATACAATAATTGCTGTTAAAATATTCATAAAAGCTGCGGAATTTCAATCTAAATGGACTTAAAATGTATGTATGGTGTATTTCTGGGATAAAGAAATTGTATACTTTTAGACTATAATGGAATGTACTATCTATAACAGAACAATTTATGTAATTGTATGTAATAATCTTTATTGGAGCTTGATTTCCCCAATGCCCCTTATTTCTCATTTTTGTATATTTTTGCGGAAAAACAGTTATAGTTAGCGAAACAAGGGTCGTTTATCGACAAATGAATGAAATTGTTACAATATTGTGTTTGAATGAAGTATAATAATAATTCCTGAAGTACAAATGTTGTAGAAAGATTCATTTCACGACACACTCATAATAATAAATTCAGCCTACATACATTGTATGCGAATGAAGAGCAAATTAAAGAGAATAACTAGAAAATCATTTAAAAATTATCAATCATTATCATTTACGTGTATCTTGTTATACAACAGGCCTCCCACTTCGTGGTAAATGAGTTGAATATTATTATAAATAATAATAATAATATAATATAATATATTATAATATATAATATAAATATAATATTATTATAAATACTAATAATAAAATACTACCTAGACATAGAGACTTGTGGGAAATTCCGACAGGTAAATCGTCTAGTATAGAGAGGAATGAATATATTCATAAATTCATCCAGATAAGTTCCACAATTTTAAGAGAGCGTGTCCTTGGAGTTTATTATTATATTATGTTATTAAATAAACGAACCAATGGGATACAAAAATAACGACGTGATCCAATAACAAGCTAAATATGAAAGTATAGATTATAAAAAAGACAAAATATGGAAAAACAGTACAACAAACACTAGCATAGAAAAGTGGCCAAAAGTATATAGAATTAAAAGATAAGTGGAAAAAGTTTCAAAATAGTAATATTGAAAGTGAAAAACACACTACTTTTGCACTTTCTATGATACATACATACAAAAATCAATAAAAATAATAAAACAAACTGATGTCGATGGATAATAGAGATAAAATAGCAGATCAAAAAGAAACTGGAGGCTTGAAAACATTTCTCAATAGCAATAGTGAAGCAAACTACAATGGCGTAGAGAGAAGAAAGGAATATATCCAAAAGGCTACTAATATCATCAAAATAAAACGAATGCAGTGAATTCGATGAAAATATAAAGAAAGAAGTAAATAGGTAATAGCAACAGCAAATAAAATAATGGCAGTAGAAATACTCACTGAAGAGAAGAGAAGCAAATATGGAATATGGAAATATCGAAAGAATACTTTCAGACACTACTACAAATAACGAAATGTGCAAGCTTATCATGTAATAGAAGACAATACTATTCCAGATGAGAAAATTATAAGAAGTATACATAAGAGAAGGAAACGATAATATAATATAATAAAATATAGTTATAAGAGGTTAAAAAAGGAAAAGTTCCTTAATAGAACAAAATATTGGCAGGCATGCTTCAAAATTTAGTAAAAATACAACATTACTACACCTTTGCGACGAAACATGGACAAGAACCAATTGACTGCGAAATGAGGCCGTAATAATTCCATATAAGAATTAAAACAACAAAGATTGCAATAACTATAAACTCTATAGTATAGAGCAGTCACTAGTTTGAGCACAGCAATGAAAACATATCAGGAAGTATAAGATAATAGACAACTTCGTAGAAAGAAAAACTGCAGGTATATGAAAAAGAACTCTGGTTGTGGAAGGCGATGGGTGGATTAGGCCCACCACCCAAAGCAACCAGTCCCAAGCCCAGGGGTTCACAATGGGCCCATTTTGAGCCTGAGTGTCAGATCGGTGCCTAAGCTATGCTACCCTCCAGCCAACTATCCAGAACTAGCAACATGTGCAAAGCCTCGAGACGCTTTACATCGGTATTTGCATAAACAAACAAAAAGAACCGATAGAATGCAATAAGTTTAACATAGAGGCACTAAAATCAATAAGAGAACAGCCTAGCACAGAAAATAGCATCCAAGAGCATTCTAGGCCAGGACACCACTGATGAAGTCTGGGAAAATCTTAAATCTAACACCATTTTTTGGCCGCTGTATAGGTAGTGTTGCAGTTCGGTGCTCAAGTTCTCCCAGTATTGATCTTTTAGGCGTCGTACGTCTGATTGGAACCTATTACTCCCGGCTTTGTAGTTGTCGTGGACTTTTCGTTTTCGTTTCGGTGTCTATGTATTTTTTCAATCTTCTGTCGTGGAGTATTCCTGACAGCTCTTCGGCCGATGGCCTCGAGTGCGCTATTTAGTATTTAAAGACATATCCTGACAGAAATCAGGAGCTTATAAAAAATACATAGACACAAGAACCTAGGAAGACCCACATAACTACAAAGCCGAGAGGAATAGATGCAAGACAGAGTTACGACTCGTAAAAAATCAATACTGGGAGAACTTGGCACTGAACTGCTACATTACCTGTATGGCGGCCAAAAAATATTTGGAAACTAATTAGGAACAACAAAACATCAGCAGATGAACAACATCAAACGGAATGTATAACATCTGAAGAATAGGCCAAGTATTTCAAGAGTCTGGGTGAAACAGGGATAGGAACCATTGCTATAGCGGAAGAATAGACAATAGATACACTCATACTGGTGTATTAGCCAAGAAGAAATAAGACGCCCAATTTAGAACTTAATATCCGAATTGACGATGTAGTAATCATAGAAAGCGAGAAATAGCTCCAAGAAAATGTGAAAATATGGAATGACACTAACAAATAACAGAATCGAAATAAACATAAGTAATAACGATTGCAAAGTGAAGACTAGGTATACAAGTAGAGATTGACCGAATAGAGATAGACCAGCATACTAACACCAAGAATCAAGACTGGATATTTCTTCCAGATAAACAATATATAGAAATAAATACTAGAATGGTACATAGAATAAATGTTGCCATGAATAGGGGCTTTATAAATAAGAAAGAAACATCAAAACAAACAAAAATTAATTTGCCTAATTTTTGTTTAAATCTTGATCTAGCAAATATACTTCCGGCAAAAAAAAGAAAGCATCCAGAATGTCATGACATATAACCTTTAAAGTAATACAATATATTCATTAGAACCTCCACAATAATTAACACTCCACCCAAAGATTAATGGAGTTATGCTTTTGAAAACTTTGTTGACGGGCCATGCTTACTTCGTTGGTTTAATGTTAACAATACCGCCTTATTCGCCAGGTCCAGTTCTTTGAAAGAGATGGAGTTGTTGGTATGCGAGAAAGCGGTAATGTTTTAGAGAAGTCGTATGTTGGATCGAAGCGTATGTTGTGCGTAGGACCTAGAAGACATGGACCGGGGAGATCTGTACCACACGTGGAAGAGGTAGTAGTCGTCCAAAAGCGTCGATACAGCGAGAGAATCGACTTTGTTGTGTTGAAATTAGAGACTATGTGGAGACTTCTCCGTCTGTAGGGATGAATTGAGTGAGATTGTAGTGTCGATAAGAACAGTTTATAGGCGAATATGGTTCTTATTGTTCCCATTTATCGACTTCCTTTCAACACGGAACATATTCATGCAAGGCTTCTATGGCGCAGAGAGAGAACATCGAATAGAATGAGGTCACAACCTTATTCTATTCGATATCCGGGAGGAATAGGTGCAAGACAGATGAAAGACGCTTAAAAGATCAATACTATGAGAACTTGAGCACTGCACTGCTACACTACCTATATGGCGGCCAAAAAAGATTTGGAAGCTAATTAGGAACAACAAACAATCAGCAGATGAACAACATCAAACGGAATGATAACATCTGAAGAATGGGCCATATATTTCAAGAACCTACATGAAACGCGTGTTTAGTGTTGAAACCAGGTTTCATTTATGGCAGTCTGATGGTAGATTGTGCATTAGAAGGGCAAGGGCTGATCAACGAAATGTTTTCTATGGTCAAAAGCGCCACACTGGGATAACGTCTAGAGTTATGGTATAGGGTGGCATATGGATGTCGGTCAACTCTAGTCTTAATTGATACTAATCTATCCGTGGAAGTATTTTCAGCAAGATAAAGCTGGGCCACATACTGCAATTATGTCACGAGAATCCCTTTAAACGAATTATATGAACGTTTTGCCTTAGCACGCTTGATCTCCCATCTTTTTACCTCTTATTACAGCATGCCTAAACACTTTAGACAAACTTAGACAGTATATTCAAATTGGGATGCGGTGAGCAGATAACACATCGATCATCTAATATTCAACATACCTCGATGTGTTGTATAGTGTATAATAATGCAAGGAGTATTACTCATTATTATGAAAACTGGGCGGAGGTCACTTGTTGGATAGATCAGGACCGAAAACTGTTCACAATTTACATGAAGCACACTGCTTTGCACAAGACAGGAAAGTCAGATCGGTGCATCAGAAAACGGGACCAAACCCCGGCCTAGGGCAAAGGATCGAGAAGGAGGAGATATAATAAGAGATTTAAAATAGACAATAAGAACGACGAATATATGCCAAGAGAAGCGAAGAATTATAATTAGAGGAGCGGCTGAGCAGATGGCACGGGAAAAGAAGCAGTTGTACAATGATAATAACTTCACGGAGGAAGAGCTAGACACCGGGCCCGGGACTGTACTTTCCCAAGGACCTCGCTCTATATGGTAAATAGGGAAGATATATTAAACATATATAAGTGTGAACCCACATCTTAGCAATCTACATATCTAGATTTCGATCTTATTAGATCTCGTCAGTGTAGCTCAGCTAGTGAGGATGAATTCACACTAGCTGAGCTACACTGACGAGATCTAAGAAGATCGAAATCTAGATATGTAGATTGCTAAGAGGTGGGTTGGGTAGTGGATAGCGCGTGAGATGTTCTTATGTCCAATTATTTACACAAATTGACGCATGAACTGTGTTGAGAGTCCAATTGGATTTTTGGATTTCGCTCGTACAGCCGTGTCGATGTGTGAATAATTAGAAGGTGAAATTTTTGAATGGTTATTTCCTCTCGGATAATGTCAAAGCTAAGCTAAGTACATAGCTTTGACATTATCCGAGAGGAAATTATTCACACATCGACACGGCTGTACGAGCGAAATCCAAAAATCCAATTGGACTCTCAACACAGTTCATGCGTCAATTTGTGTAAATAATTGGACATAAGAACATCTCACGCGCTATCCACTACCACCCTCCGTGGCGCAGTTGGTAGCGCGACGGCCGCGATAGCCGGAGACGTGGGTTCAAGTCCCACCGGAGAGTGAAATTTTTGAGAAATTATTAATTAACATTGATACATCTGGTGATTCTTCATTCAGATAGCCGACAATGGCAAGAAGTACTATATATATATATATATATATATATATATATATATATATAATCCTAATATATTATCATTACGCTTTAATAAACACAAATAGAGCAAATATTCTTCAACTTACCTCTGACCCTACATTATTTTGTGTACCAACAGATGCAGTAACGGTTTTTGGTCCTGTAGGTGTGCTTGAAGTCATAGTCTCCTGCGATTGCTGTTGAGTACCCCTATCCCTCGTTTGGCGTGATTGAGAACTTTGTAGAGTACCTGTTAACAAAATCCCGAAATTATTTACAATAGAAACTAATTTAGCATACAACTGTACCTTGCCCGGATCCTGTTTGAGTTGCATTGACATTATCATATAAGCTAGTTGAAGAAGTTGCAGCAGTCACTTTATCAGTTCGACATTCGGTATCAGTTGATCTGGTTTGAGCTCGAGGTAAAGTAGATGAGCCTAAAAATAAATAGTTAATATTCATATACGCTGTTATTTACTTCTGGGAATTATTTTGAGAATTTTTATAAAATAATTATAATCTATCTACTGTTCATAAAAATTTATATATATCGCTTCATAGTTATATGTAAATAAGCTCCCTTGATCAATATCAATATCAGCAAAAATTAAAGTTTATTTTCTTCTCGCCTCCTATCGAAGGTTGGAAATTAACATAGCAATTTTTACTTTATTTACAGCTGTTCTAAATAGTTGATTAGATTTTAAGCCGAACCATTCCCTTAAATTCCTAAGCAAGGATAACCTTCATCTACTTATACTGCTCTTTCCTTTTTTCTATGTACCCATAATGAGTTTTAGTATTCTGTAACGTTCTCCCCTCATGATATATCTCAAGTACTGTGTCTGCGTTTCTTGGTGATATTTATCAGCTCCTCCTCTTTATTCTTTGAAGCACCTCAGTATTTGTGACAATATTATAAGATAATGAGACAAGATATTATAATAAAAAACTTCAAACCTCAAGCTTTTCTGCCGATAACGGAAAAAGATCAGAGGAGTATTTACCTTAACTTCACAAAAAAAGTACAGCACTACTGTAAAAGATCATTTGTGAAATTTAGTACAGAGCGGGGTTGGAAAGTAACATAGCAATTTCTAATTTATTTACAACTGTTTTAAATAGTTGATTAGATTTTAATTTGAACCATTATCTTAAATTCCTAAGCCATTCCTAAGATATCCTTCTTCTATTGGCCAGAATCCTAGCTCAACATAGATGGGCCGGGGTACAGAAAGAGAAGCCTACTGGCCACAGTAGCGAGAGCCCAGCTTACTGTACACGGCCCTGGCGTGGGAAAATGCTACAAGAGCTAACCAAAACTCTAACAGGCTAAGGAAGGCGCTGAGAACCATTGCTGTCCGAAATATCTCGTCAGACGCGGCGGAGGTACTGGCCCAAACAACACCGGTGTAGTATAGGAACGCGCCCACTCATTACAGATGAAGAAGGGATAACAATCAAGACGGCGAAGGAGAAGGTCAGGACCTAGACATGGACGAGGTGGCAACACAGATGGGACACGACGTGGACTAAACAATTATTGCCCCAGGTGGAGTTACTGTTGAACAGGGGACACGGGCAGGTACACCACTGGATGGCGCAGGTGCTAACCGGGCACGAGGTCTTTCAGTCCTACCTGCGCCGCATCGGAAAAGCGACAACCCCCAAGTGCCGTCATTGCAACCGGACGGACTACCCAGCCCACACACTATATAGCTGTGCCAGATGGCACCGGAAACGAGCCACCCTGTGGCAGGAGCTGGGACAGGACCGACGACCCGACGACCGAACAAATTGGCAGACTGATGCTTGAGACGGAGGCAGAGTGAGGCGATTGAGGTCGTTAATTGTATCCCAACGACAAATGGTACCGACTGTTTAGTGGGGGTGCTAACCACTGCCTCGCCAAATTCGCCAAACAAGTACTGACGCAAAATTTTGAGATCTACCTGCAGGGCGGACACTAACAGAGTGCCTCCGAGGCGGGCAAGCCCCATAGCTATAGAACGTGATTTTTTGGTTTTGCCAGAACGCGGGGTTAATTTGGCACTACCTGAGCCTCTAACACCTAGTGGTTGGAGTGACGCACGGATTTCATTTGAAGATTCCACCTCACAGAACAAAAAAAAGGTAGAGTTGCACAATATCTAAAGATAAAAGATATTGAGGCTTTATAAACGTCGTGTAAAACTAGATACTACGCCCTCATCTGCGCTTACAGAGACTCATTTTCAGATAAAATCAATTAATATTGTAAAATAATGCCGGAAACCCCCTTCAAATTATCACTGACAAATGCACATGTCTTTGTATTATATGTGTAATATAGATACGTACATTATTGTAGACTAGAATCTACAAAAATGTAAATAAATGTATTATTAATAAATCAACACTCTACTCAAAACGACTTATCGAAATTTTCGAAGATTCTGAGATCTTCCTCGTCTTTTTTCCTTATATTTCTAGCTTCCAGTGCATACGTTAGTTTAGTCACTTTTAATGTGCTGCTCTTTTAAAGGTTTTTGGTTTTCAGTTGCTTCTAGTATTGAAAGTTGTTCACTTCTTCTATGGTGATGTCTAATTGTACATTGTTTTCGTTTGTCCTCCTTTCTTTGCGTTTTTCATGTATTTTGTATTTTTTTCTTGGTTTAGAAAGATAGTTCTAACTTTGCGGCGCCTCTCAACATTTTGTAGACTTCTTCTAGCCAAATTTGTATCCTACTTACGAACACGATGTAATCTACGTATACCAGTATTTGTTAAATTTTTGTTAGTTTTCCATGTTATTTTATTCTTCTTGTAGCGCTTTTTCAGAACAATGTTGAATAGTGTTGTTGGTAGTGCATCTGCTTGTATCACTCCAAATGTATGTTGATGTTTTTTGATGTGCGTTGACTTATTCGGACTACCGCGTTTGATCCCTAAATTTATAGGTTTATGTGGTATGTTCATGTTTTTCATATCCGCTGGTATTTTCTTTTTATTCACTGTGTCAAAAGAAACTTGAGAGTCTATGAAAAATATATGTGATTCTATATCTGCTTCATGTATTTTTCGAATATTTGTTTTATCGAAAAGAGACGTCTGTTGTCTATCTTCCCGGTTTGAAGGCGTTTTGGTAGTCTCTTTTTGGTAGTCCTCCTCATATAATGTGTGGTTCCAGTTTTTTGTGTATTAGGACTAATAGCACTTTATATGTGGTTTTTAGGAGCATTATTCCTCTGTAGGTTTTGGGGTCTTTTTTTTTCCTTTCTTGTTCATCGGCAATATTAGTCTTGTTTTCCAGCTCTCCGTTATTTCTTCATTCCTCCATATTTATTTTCCGAATACAGCACTGCTGTATAAGGAACGTATTGTTTTAGCGAAAAAGTCTTTACGTTTTCTAACCAAGATTGTCGAAATATGCGATAACTTTCCGGGAAAAAAGCTACACTATACGGAAGGCATTGTCGCGAACAATTTAGAACACAAAAGTTTAGATTTCTTTTCGTTTTATTCCTAAAATATTCGAATAAACCGTCCGTCCGTCCGTCCGTCCGTGTGTGTGTGTGTGCGTGTGCGCGCGTGTGTGTGTGTGTGTGTGTGTGTGTGCGCGTGTGTGTGTGTGCGTGTGTGTGTGTGCGTGTGTGTGTGTGTGTGTGTGTGTGCGTGTGCGTGTGTGTGTGTGTGTGTGTGTGCGTGTGTGTGTGTGTGTGTGTGTGTGTGCGTGTGTGTGTGTGTGTGTGTGTGTGTATGTGTGTGTGTATGTGTGTGTGTGTGTGTGTGTGTGTGTGTGTGTGTGTGTGTGTGTGTGTGTGTGTGTGTGTGTGTGTGTGTGTGTGCATGTTCTGTCATGTCAAAGCATTGCAAACAGAATTTGGAAATTTAAGAACCCTACCTGGCACGGTTCAGTGAATATTTGAACAAAATCGGTTCAGTAACAAAGAAGAAAACTCGATAAAACCGATTTCCTGGGCACAATTGGGTGGGCTCGCTCCATAAAAGGAACGATCGCGCAGCAACAACAAGTGATGTCATCGGCGTTTAATGCATATAGTTGGAATTACAAATGTGATAAATAGTGACAAAATGTGAGCAAATGTGAAAAAGTGTGAGAAAATGTGGAAAAAAATGTAAGAAAACGTAGAGAAATAAGGGAAAGTTTTTGAGTGAATCTATAGTAACCAATTAAAATGAGTCAAATATACCAGCTTTGTACAAGTGTTCATTAATATCAAATTAATTTCATAATTAATATCTTTTTAAAGATCATTTGAGTTCAACAATTGCCTTACACTAAAATGTTGCCATTAACAGGTGTAATATATTAATAGAATTATGATTAAACAGCCCTGTTGTCCCCCTACTGGAATATGATGGAGGGAAAAGGTATAGGAAGGATGTATGAAAGAGTAGGTATATCTGAGGTGTGGGTAGAAGAAAAGCTAAGAGGAATGGGAAGTCTAAGGTAAAGAAGAAAATTAATGATGTTGAAAGGCAAGAAAGGCAGGTATATTTTGAGTTGGAATGGATTTTGTATAAACTAATGGTTACGCCAAATAACGTTTTTTTTTTTGCTTTTACAAATCCTAACTATATAGTATATATGAAAAATATTATAGTACCTCTATGTCTAGGATCTTGCGCTCTGAGTCTAGCATATTGCTCTGCAGTCATGCACGTGCACTGCGGCTCCCGGGCCCGATTCGGCGAGGCTGGTGTGCTGAGTGGTTTCCTTTTTGTTTTAAACTTCTGCTTGCTCGGCGGGTCCAGCTTTAACGAGTACGACGACGACGCTTTCCGGGAGAATTTGAAGGATGGCGACTGCAACAGATCACACTACTATTAATAAGTAACCTTATGGCAGTCTGTTTCTGAACATTTAGAAATTATTAAAAGAAGATAAATAGAGAAGAGATGCAGGCAGTAACGATAGGAATCTGGTAGAGATCTGAAAATGCAAAATCTGTGCAAATGCAAAAACCAGTATGTTACAGAGAGATAAAAACAGATTATACAGCCAAATAGCACAACTAATTGCGTGAGTGTAGTATAAAAGTATATAATAAATACATTTGCACTAATTATAAAAGAGTAATTAATATTGTTAAAATTATTGCAATACGCAAGCCATCAAATATATAATATATAATAATAAAATATTATAAGTAAAACGACATAGAGATTTCAAAAGTAAATCGTATGTGAAATACTTACACAGCACTCTCTGAATTGTTTTGCGTCAATTGGAGATGTAAAATTTAAGCCCCAGGTGTCATTGGTCATTGGATCTTTCCAGTACACGAAGCATTCGGAAGCTTGGCCTATTCTTGTTCCTAGAAAGAAAAAAACCACTTACTAATTGGTTACAAAATTTTATACTTATTAATAAACATAATAAGCAAAGAGATAGAAATACTTGACATATTTATAGTTCATTCTATACGTTGAGACTTTTTCCAAGAAGCTTTAATAAAATGTTGAAAATGGTATCAAAGTAAATGGAAAATGGACATCAAGTTGTCAGATGATACAGATATCTATATTAAAAACTATATTAGTGAAACTTTTATCGTTTCTTTCTTGGTACAAATTAAATCTTCACTAAAAATGTGTTTGTTACTTTATACCGTAGTATACTACTTCTTATTATTACTATTTAGCTATTTTCCATCCACTCCTGGAAATAAGACTGTTCCAAACTTTTCCAGGTATTTCTCTCTTGCGCCTTCTGAAACCAGGTTGCCTGCTATGGGTTTGATGTCGCCTGTCCATTTTGGCTGGGGTTTCTAGGCTCAGCAAAATACGATGGACTACAGCGACATCAAAGAACATCGAATCTACTATTAGTGAAGGTTCGACAACACAACACAAAAAATAATTACTGAAAGGAAATAACCCTAAAGCCTTGGTTTCCTAGGAAGCGGTGTCGACAAAAGCGGCCGTATTTCACGTCATTTTGACGTCACACATTTCTTTTATGTATATTTAAATACATCTGGTAATCCAGAGAGCGGTATAGTTCAAAGTATTGGGAAAATGCCATGAATTATACTGGAATCTGACGAGTTATTCAATTCATGTACTTAAAACGTATCTTGTAATGTGTAAATGACGTCAAAAACGGCCGTATTTATCGACACCGCTTGCTAGGAAACCAGGACTTTAGCGAAAATCATGGATATCAGAGGAAATTTTGGAGCAGAGATGAATTTAAAAAAAATGACAACAACATGATAAATACAATATTACGAAAAAACGGTAAAAACAGATTTAGAAAATCCAAAGGAAAATAACACAGGGAAATAAGGACAGAAATTGAAAACTTAGAAGCCAAATACGAATGTTTAACGTACATTGAAAAATAAGAGAAGCGAAGGCAAAACCAAATCAAGTACGACATTAAAATTAGTAGAGATGAACTATGATAAAATAATTATTGGCACAAGTGAAATGAAAGACACCTACAAAAGGTATACCGAAAAACTGATTAAGATAATACACCACATTTCGAAGGCATTTAGTTTGTCTAAGTGATTGTATTATACTCCATGGTAAAACTACTGGAACTATTGCAATCTTTAAAATAAATGTTAAACCACTGTTTTGGAAGTTACGACAGCTCTCGTCTCAAGCAGCAATATGAAAGTACGTGTAGTCTATACAGAGCTACCAGATAACAGTCTTAATCAGAGTATATGAAACTATAATAGTTATACTAATTATCAGAAAGCAACATGTTGAAAGAGCAAATACCGGCATCAACCAAGAAATAAGAAATGATACGATTTAAGGAACGACAGCATGTCAATTAGATCTTGTTTAGAAAGTTTATTGGTAGTCACAACAATGTCAGCGGCTTTTGTAACCAAAGTAATATTAAGTATATTTAATGCTGTCTTCCGTTGTCAATAATTCTGCTAGGATTCATCGTGGAGCATGATTAATATCACCAGATATTATTGAAACTGTTGAACACCATTTTTTTCTTCAATTGGCTCATTATTAGGCTGTAAATGGTGCACCGTTTGAGCTTATACTTTAGCTTTTTATTGTTTTATTGAATATTAATGCACATTTCGTGTTTTTCTTCACTTTGACATTTGAAATGATTTTTCTCAGAAATTTCCTTATGTGGCCTATATCATAAAATACATCGTTGATCCCAGAAATATAATTCCATTCAGAATCCGCAATAAGAAATAGGATGTGATTTAAAAAAAATAGTCATTTCTCATTCAAAAATTATCGAAAAAAATGTCACTTTAATTAAAAATTGGCAATTTAAAATTAAAAATCGGCGTGTCCCAATATTTTCTTTGGAAAAATCATATATATAAAAGTTTTATTGAATATATTCGCAACTTAATTTCCATCCTGTATATATTTTTTTAATACTAATTTTCAATGCTTTAGCCAATCCTTATAAAATTAAATATTTAATTGTATATACCTTCTTCTATCTAATTACTAATATATTTACCTGGTTGTACGAGTCTAACATCCAAAATTTTGTCAACCTGCGAGTTATAGGCCGTGATGTGAAAAACGCATTCTGGAGAGTCTTGTATGCATGTTATGTTGACGGGCACTAAATCCTCGCTAACCTGCTGCCATTTGACCGTGCCTGCCCCGCTCGCGGATACGTGAAATACTTCAGCCCATAATCTGAAAATATAAAAAAAAAGTACGTTAGGTAGGGCAAACTAAACTGTTGAGCGTCTTATTTAATTGTTGGGATTAGGAACACACCCTGTGTCGGCATATTTTAATTCGATTAGCTTATATTGATTTAGAAGTTTTTATAATATGTTCCTTTCGCGCTTAAATTCAAGCAATCTTTAGTCATAATAATAAATAAATATATAATCGTCGCCATAAATAAATTAACAAAAATTTCAGAAAACGTGTATTTAAAAAAAATTATATCTTAAATATAATATTACAGTTACAATTTATAATATATAATAAGGTTCTGGATAGTTCTGGATAGTTGGCTGGAGAGTAGCATAGCTACAGATACTTAGGCCTCAAAATGGGCCCATTTTGAAACCTCCCTTTAAGGCTGCTCACTCGTCCCACCAGTCAATTTTGCGTGCGAGCTGCAAAACTCTGTTTTTTCATTGTTTTTATCACTTATTTATAGCTATTTGCAAATATTTTCGGCTATGCTCTAGCCATTGTCAAGCTAATCCGATGTATGAAGAGATGTATAAAGTGTCCTATTCATAAATCATTTGTTATATTTTGTAAAAACCCAAACGTGACCCTTAAAAACCCAGATTGTAAAAATTGATTTATTAATTAATATTTAGTTGTTTTTTTAAAATTGTCATCTGGCAGTTGCGGTTATCACAACAACAAATCATATTTAAATTATTTATTATTGTAAACTTTAGACGACTAGTTAGTGTTTATGCTCTGTGTATCGGTGTATCGTTTACCGTTTAGAATTAAAATATTAAAGTAAAACATAGTTCAATATTGGAAAAATGCTTAAATTTCTAAGATACGTCGATAATTAAAGCAACTCGAACAAATATTGGATTGTTCTACAGTCTACTTTATGATAATTCATTATAGTTAATAAATAAATCTAGTTTATCGTTGTTTTTTCTCACTTGTTTTTAAAAACAAGAAAAACTCGTTTTATTTACAAATCTAACATACTACTTATGAATCAATCAGATCATGTATCTTGTACCAAGATATAAAAATAGAAATAAATAATTATGTAAAACTAAGTAATATGAAATTTTTGTAAATGTTTTGTAATAATAATAATAATGTTAAAATATAATTGGGTGTAAATCGTCAACAAATTTGAATTCAAATAGTATACAATTAATAACAGAATTCTTCAAATAAAAATATATATAAAGTTAAAATTTAAACATCAATATATGGACAAAATCCAACATGCATTATTGTAACTGTCGTAACTTCTAAAAACAGTTTTTGATATAAATGCATTTTAAAGAATGCAATAGTTCCAATTGTTTTACCATTAAGTAAAATGTTATCTAATTTTTTTAAATAATAATTTGATTTATTCTAAACGTAAAAAACATTTAAAAGAGCGTTAAAATATAAATAGGAATCATCAATACAAAAATCAAAACCTGAATATTCATTTAGGAAGTAACGACACTTGTCATCTCAAAGTGCGATATATTCAATTCGCAAATAATCTGAAGGATTTGTCATCGCATATGGAGATGATATCTCTTTTATAGAATTCGCAAACTAACCATTAGAACTATCCGTAAAGATATATAAGTGGTCCTAAAACTGATTCCTGCGGTAGCCATAGTGTTTATTATCTTTTACTGGAATTACGCACTAATAATTTTATAAGTAAAATATTTATTTTATAATCAACTATAAATGATTGTTATTATTATATTATATTATATATATATATATATATATATATATATATATATATATATATATATATATATATTTATGAAACATAACATCATAATAAATATTATTTACTTCTTCTAAAATCTTCATACCTTAGGATCTTATGCGAAAAAAGCTCGTGTCTTTTATGTCGCTCCAGGATGATTGATACACAAGAAATAAATCCGTTTATATTTTTATTTTCACGATCTTTCAGGCTTTCCTGAACACATGAACAATTGCAACAATTTCTTAAAACGCAGACGATGCGTGCAGTGTCAAAGTCGCGGCGGTATTGATTTATTCATTGCGTCGTCGCATCAACAAATTGTGCTAACTTTTAACAGATAGCTTTGGGATGCATGTATATCTAGTCCCACTCACCTGCGTACTGATATGAGCGGGAGCAAAAAGGAGAGAAAATTAACTACTGATGGCCAATTTTAATTTACGTTGGCCCATACACGCTATGTTATTTATATTTTATTGCAATTCTATATTAATCTCGTATAATTATTTTTGCTTAATATTTAATATAGTATAATAATATATAGAAACCATATTATTGTTGCTGATTGTAAGAATAATGACTTTTGTATTTTAATTATATCAAAAAATACGACGATACTACTTATGCTAACTTATTACCTTATTAACAGTGGTCAGTTACCGCAGGGAAATGTTTATACTGTATTATTATTTAGGTCCGTATATACAATAACAAATAAATTAAAATTGAAATATGTATATTATTATCAAATTTCTTTTAAAAACTAACTTAAATATTTAGGGCTAGCAGCCCAAAGACTTTTCCGCCTGTATAAGGAGAAGCTCAGTTTAGCATAATCCCCGATATTTACTTTAACTCACAAAAAAAACCGTGAAAGGCAGTTTGAAATGTTTATACTGTATTATTATTTATGTCCGTATATACAATAAAAAATAAATTTAAATTAAAAAATTTATATTATCATCAAATTTCCTTTAAAAATTAACTTAAATATTTAGGGCTAGCAACCCAAAAACTTTTCCACCTGTATAAGGAGAACAACAACAATGTTCAGGTAGAAACTCGCCCCACGCCTTACGGAGCTACCCGTTTGCAGCAGTGGGGGTCGTGGTACCATCTGGGCCCGAGTATCATCATTTCACCAAAGTCTGACTGGCCCCTGGCCCAAAGAGGGGAATCCATAGTATAAGGAGAAGTTCAGAGTAGCATAATGCTCGATATTTACTTTAACTCACAGAAAACCTATGAAAGGCGGTTCGACGAAAATTTGGCCACGGCGGGGTTTGAACTGTCGCCAATGCACAGTAAGAAACGGACTGCGCGTCACCCTCTATGTCTAGTTATGTATCTTCGGAAACATTTAAACATTTTAATTCCTAATAATGACAGATAACATATGGAAATACTCGAAGATCATACATTTATTCGTAGTCCAACCAGCCATAGTAACAAGATTATTGTTGTTACTATGGCTGGTTGGTTATATTATGGGATCATAACCGTAAATCTAAATTTAAAGCACATACCAACATGCACACACTACCCAATATATAAACTATAGAACTCTCAATAATCAGGCTATCGATAGTTGAAAACCTATCGGAAAAAAAATAATCAATGGAAAAGTAGGTAATAATGTACAATGTAAATTACTAATGTAGTGCAGTGGTTAGCACCCCCGCTCAAATAACGGGTATCTCGGGTTCAAAACCCAGTTCTGGTAGTCGATACCGTTGCGATACTAATTAATGACAAACTCGGGGACGGTTTACTGATGAAGTAGCAAGTAATAACACTCACATATACATATACTAACACATGGCAGAAGGACCCGAAGGTCTATAGCCAATTTCAAATTGTAACAAACATACTACTATGAAAAACCAACTGCACTGTCAGCTTATGTGAGCAATAATGATATTTCACAAACAACTGGAAAGATCTATGGAATATATTTCAGAAATATTTCGAGACAACAGAGCAGACATTCACAGCACATAGGCAACAGCCAGTCCTAGGAAAATAAAGGATCAAGTCGAGTATGCGGTATTAACATGTTCTCTCCGCTCTTGTCTCCTGTTACGGGCCCATCTGACCACGTCTTGGGTCTTGACTGTGCTCTGATTTCTACGCCTCTTATGTGGCCTATTAGGCTCCAGACTATGAAGCTTACAGTTCATATCTCTGTTCTTAAGATTCGTTTTGTTATAGCATTTTCAGCTCTGATTTCTATCTTATATGCCATGATAAGTCTCACAATATATATATATATATATATATATATATATATATATATATAAATGTTTCGCAGTATTACATCTCTCAGATAACCCGGTATTAGAGATATCCCTAAATTAGCAATAATAATAACTTTTATTTCCCTTGAAATACATAATTCTATACATATAAAAACTATACATGTTTACAGTAACAACGAAAATAATAGAATAATAGAAAATAGAAAATAGAAATATGGGAAAAGGCGCAGTTTCAGTCTAGTATATGCAATGCATATGACTGCTCTTCCACTGAACCTTAACGCTAATTAGATGTTTGTTATTTGGGCTATCACTTCTTCTTTTAGGTTCCAATTATTGGCTATGTTGGTTCCAAGGTAATCGAAGGGCATAACTTGTTTGACGCTCTTATAGAAAACGGCGAGGAACTACATTTTGGTCGCAGATATCAGCATGTTGAACCTGATGCAGTTTGTTCGAACTTGTAGAGGTGCCTTTGCAAGTTGTCTTCAGATTTTATCTCTTCGTCCCCCACTCTGTATTCCCTTCCAATCTCCATGGCTCTTGTGATCTTTCGTCCATTATAATGTTGAATAAGGCAGGACTTAATGAAGCTATCTACCTGCTTTATTCCAGTTGATACGAGCACTTTACTAGATAGTTTGTGTGATACTCATTTTAGTTATCATTATCGGTGTTGAGTTGTATGATAACTGCTATGGTAGTGGGTAGTGGGGTGTATATATTTTTTTTGCAAAAGAGTCACAGAGTCTGATTGTCTCTATAAGGCACCTTACACGATCAATATTACTGTCAATATTTTAGAATGACAGTATTACTCTACGATAATATGATTAAAATGTTCATTACTCTAAAATATTGCCAGTATTACTCATCGTGTAATGTATATTAATGATGTAATGAAGAGGATACTGATCTTTATCCGGATAATTGATTACTTGATAAATATAAAAGGAGGATTGAAGCAAATATTGACAGTACTAGGATTGGCAGTATTATAGCCCGTGTAAAGTACCAGTATCGAAGGCTTGGATGAGATCAATAAAGCTCAAAAAATGTGTTTCATTGAATTCAATAGCTCTCGATTATCTAACGGATAGCAATTATTAGGTTAATAGTGAACCTAGTCTTTACCCCTGTTGTTCATTGCATATCCCAGAGAAAGCAACTTCCTCCTCAAAGATATTTGTGAGCAGCTTCGATTCTGCACCAAGAGACCAATTTGGTTGACGATAAGATGACAGTTCGCAATATGAGTTTAGGTTATGGTTATTACTAAAATTGGTTTCTTGTATTTTAATGTCTAAGACATATCCAACGCTACTTCCTATTATTCTATTTATGAGATATTGTAGATTCTCTATGCTATCAGTAAAAATAAGTGTATCTGCGTAACGCATGTTATTTATAATTTCTTCATTTAGGGATATGCCGTCTTCCAATAGATGTTGAATATTACTGGAGATAGTATACAGTCTTGCCTTACTTCTCGTAAAACCTTTACTTCTTCTGTGTTCACCCCTTCTACTCTCACCACAGCTGTTTGTCTACAGTATAGCTTCATGATAATACTCAAGCCTTTTTCATCTACTCCAGCTTTCTTCATTATCTCTATCATCTTATGATTTGCTAATTATTATAGTTGTACTATTTCGAAGGCCTTCTGGTAGTAGGTGAAACTCACAAATATGTCATATCCATCCCTACAACGTTGAAAAGCTGTATAGAGCTTCCCGAGTACCCACCGGTTTACGGAACCCAAATTGAGTTGGTGATATTTATTCTTCGCAGAGTATTTATAATCTCCTATGGATTGTCTTTAAACATAGTTTAAGGAGGTGGCTCTAAAAACGTATGGCCTTATAGTCTTCACATTTTGTTGAGTTAGGTTTTTCTTGGGCAAAGTGATGAAGAGCTTGTGGTATCTTGCCAGAATTATATATGTGGTTGAAAACTAGAGTCTGCCACTTTATACTACTATAATCGATAAGTTCTCGGACTGGATGTTGTCAGGTCTAGCTGCTTCACCATCCTTTATTGCGTATATTGCAGATCATTATCTACTAAGATTTCTTCATAGTACAAGGAGGGAAGCTGTAGTCTATTATCTTAAATCAGTTCTTCGGTATACCTTTTGTAGGTGTATTTCACTTCACTTGTGTCAATAATTATTTTTTCATAGTTATCTACTAAATTTGATGTCGTTCTTGATTTGGTTTTGCCTTCGCTTTTCTGATTTTTAGGTCTACATTAAAACGATCGTATTTAACTTCTAAGTTTTCAATTTCTGTGCATTTTTCCCTGTGTTGTTTTTACTTCGCTTTTCTAATTTCTGTTTTGATCGTTCTTTTCGTAATGTTGTACTGTGATCAGTAATGTAATTTCTTAATATTCGTCTCTGCTCTATTAACTTCAAAATTTCCTCTGATATCCATGATTTTCTCTTAGTATTAATTCGATAAGTCAGATTTCCGTTTTTGAATATAGGTATTGTCATTATATATCAAATGTGATATCTGTACTCCGTTGGTATATTCTAGCTGTGCAGTATTTTGTTATAAAGGCCATGAATCTGGTCCAGCAGCGAAGAATGCATGAATATTTAAGAAATGGGCAGATTCTTGGACAAGAAATAATGATAGTTTTAAATGCGGGAGCAATGAAAATGAATACACGTATTGGATGAAAGATGAGGAGAGAAAGTTGTAAATTACGGGGGCGTGAAAAGGAAATATGGGAACATATAATAAATGAATATCTATAAAAAAAAACTCGATGGAGAATGAAAGAATCTTTATGAGACATATGAATGCACAGGGGGCTGGGGAAATAATGCAGAACATAATGGAAGCGATGAAAATGAGGTTTAAATTTATTTAAAAGAAATATCTCGGGGTTTTCTAGCGGAAAACGGAGAAGTTCAGAATCTCTGCAAAACTGAAAATTTCACTCGCGATCGTCTCCCAATTATCGCACGAAGTGGACTGCGCCTTTGCCGACGACACCACTGAGCTGGGTTTAATTTATTAGTAGTAGTAGTAGTAGTTACTTTTTGTTAGAATTTGTAACTGGCCGTCGACCGTCGGGTTCTTCTGCCGTGTAGTGTTCTGAATAGTTCTGGATAGTTGGCTGGAGGGTAGCATAGCTACAGAAACTTAGGCCTCAAAATGGGCCCATTGTGAAACCTTCCTTTAAGGCTACTCACTCGTCCCACCAGTTAATTCTGCGTGCGAGCTACAAAACTCTGGTGGGTGAAGAGTTGCCAATACTAGGCCAGCACTCCCCTAGTATTAGATGCCTAGTGTTTATTAGAGCTGGGGAGAGGCATATGACATGCTCTGCTGGTTATAGTTCTTCATTGCACCCTCTACATAACGGGCTGCCCGCCAGACCCATCGTGTGTAGGTGTTTGTTTAGTCTGTCGTATATATATATATATATATATATATATATATATATATATATATATATATTATAATATAACACACACAGTACACTACACGACAGAAGGGTCCGACGGTCTACAGCCAGTTACAAATTCTAACAAAAATAGTAACTACTAGTAAGTGTTAGAACTTGTTAGAACTTTTAGAAAATCGCCGTTTTCTAAAGTGCAGTTGATGGTATATATATATATATATATATATATATATATATATAAATAATATATATCGGTAAATTCGATGAAAAAAAATGTCTATAAATTTTTTCAAAATATTTCGTCTTTTGGCATGAATTAACATGTAGGTAATAATCATTTTTGACTTAGAATGCATAAAGTTCTATCGTCCACCGTATACAATTATTCCTTTACTGATTATTAGTAAATATATAATTGTATACGTTGGTGATTCATAATTTACTTACCGTAGTAGATGTCCATCCCTTCTTCTAGATGTTTGCCACGGAGAATCTTCATATCGGTACGCCTTTCGAATGAGCGGGGTACAAGAACAGCTGAGCTTATTACCCATGGCTGCAGGGCACTGGCACTGCCCCCTTTGTCACCACATGTCGCCTCCTTCTGCACCCCTAGTTCCCCATTGCCCACGTACACCACGGTTCAATGATTGAGACCGCTGGTGCAGAGTCTTTTGCTTGTGCTGCAACAAAAATCAGTTGATAGTATTATTATATTTAGAATACGTATTATTATACATATCTACAATCATGGAGATGATGGAAAACATTATCCAAATATAGAGTTTTCATAATTAATTTATTAATAGAGTAGTACATAAAGTGAGTTGATCGCACTACAGCTTTATATAATTTTTATATTATAAAATTGTGTTAGTTAAAATACATCTTTTAGGCCACTCGTAGAAACAATTTGTTTCGTACAATTATAAATAATTAATAATAAATCAATATAAACAATAAAGGAGATGAATAAAACTACTATGTTTTTTACCACTTGTTTAATTGTTTGAAACAACTAGTTTCGCCTAAGCTAATCCCTTTCAAAATCCGCAATAAAAAAATGGTTGTCATTTGAAAAAATTGTCGATGACGTTATTGCTCATTCAAAAATGGTCGAAAAAATTGACACTCTGATTAAAAAAAAAATTTTATTGGCAGTTCCCTCACAAAAAACTGCTCTTCAACATCACCAATCAAAACAAAAATATATACACATAAAAATACAAATAGAAATAAAAGTAACACTCCGCAAAAATTACAAATTACTCCCTCTGCCCTCGCCACTTTCCTCTCCCACGTCAGCCACCTGAAGATTTTCCCCATCCTCGCTTAGCCATTCATTCAACTTTCTGCAGTCTCCCACCCATTTTGCTTTCACACCCTCAGATTCTTCGCTAAGGTGCCACTCTGATGAAAAGTTGGAAATTTAAAGTTTAAAATCGACGCGAGCGAGTAGTTTTTGCAAACATCATAAATAAAGGTTTTATCGAATTTATTCCTTACTTTAGGGACACCCTGTATAATTAAATGTTATTCATATCAAAAAGATATTGAATTAATGTTAATTGAAAAGTTACTTTTCTTCGGCCGCATCCTGTATTACAAGTCACGTCCAATAATATAGTATGATATGTTGAAGCAAATAAGACATGCTGCAACTAAATATTTATTCAAATCGTTTTTCAATTTATTTATATATTTGCAACACCAACCGCTACCCCCTATTATTGCTTAGATCCCTCCAATTACACCAACCAACCAAGTACTGTATCCCGCTTGAAATGTTCCAGCGCCCCCAAGGGCCGAAATCACCTACTTTGGGTGTAACACTGCCTACCATAGATAAACCGTATACTTTCAATTAGAACTATTTTGGCTGCAAAAATGTATGGACAATAAAATATACTATGTAAATAAATAGACATTAAACGTGATTATTTTATATATCTGTTGACAAATAGCATTTGTAAATATAATATAGATATTGATTAAACATTTAAAGTGAAAACGATTACTCATAGATATGCATATTGCGAATCATTAACCGCTAACCTGTTGCGAAAGGTTGCCCCTTGATATAGGATACAGCGAAATGTGATACAGATAATGCATTTGTCTTTTATTTAAAAATAATATTTTATGGCTGCGTGTTAGTATTTATTTGAACTTCCTCTTGAAGATTTAATTTCGCACTTATTGTTTCCAAACAAAAGGAATCATGATTAGGATTCCTTTTGTTTGGAAACAATACGTGCGAAATTAAATCTTCAAGAGCCATTGATCTTTCAAATTATTGATGAATCGTCATCGACGTTTTAAACACATAGATAGATACATTTCATAAATTTTGTAAGATACAAATATTTATGTATATTAACATGAATAATATTATTAAATAAAAGAGAAATACATTATTGGGACTATTGATACATACGTTTCCTAAAAATAACAAGCCAGAAATAGGAAAAACATATATGAAATTTGTTACACGAGGGGATATAAAATCTTTTTTCTTGCACTTGCTCTAACTGTTCATAAGACGAGAGCAACATTAAAAGCGTCTTATTCTCTTAATAGAATCCCTAGATTGTAACTTGTATTCCTGATTTATAATATAACTGAACATTTACATTTACATTTACATTCACTTTATTCTTTTATAAACTGTAAGCCTAGTTGCGTAATACTTTCGGATAGATGCAAACAGTTTTATAAGTTACCAAATTGGAACAGTTAACCTGTTATACGGATGATATGCTCTCAATAACATAGACTTAATTTTACAACGATTCGGAAAAGTTTTTTGCTGGATCGTAAATTGTAAGTTTCTAATAAGATATTATATAAGAGTTATTTCTGTGAGAGCCTATTTTGGTATTTTGTATATTTTGTATTTTTGTTTTGTTGTACTGTTTTTAGTTAATATTAATATTTTCATAATACCTTCAGAGTGCGAATTATCAAAATATTAAAATTAACTAAAAACAGTAGAACTCAAACAACCATCATAATTATATTATGATGGCTGTTTATTTTGCTGTGATTTAAGCAGTAGCTAGTGGCTAATCTGATTTTGACCTATGTAACTTTTAGCATATTTCAGGAAATATACCAAGTGACAATATTGCTCATTACTAGCATTGCCAATATCACATTTTTTCATAGATCGGGCCAACATTCGGGCCACGTATAAGTTATAATCCCAACAAACATTAATTATTATATAATATATGACTACCCGTGTTTCTTTTTCAACATAGATAGATAGTCGAATAATTTAACAGATTATATCAATATTATATATTCTCATCTGCTTTCTATTTAGCATTTATATATGAAATACGCTTTGTGCAGTTTACACCATTTATAACTTTGCGGGAGAGTTCTAAATCGGTGCCAAGCGGGTGGTTTATATGCTGCATTCGGGTTGCCGGTGTCAGTGACCGCATTTCCTAGTTTTGTGTAACTTACGAGATGTATGTAATATTCGGATATATTTAAGATATATTTATTAATATACGCAAGTTTCTTCTTCACTATAAATAAATGTTGATACCAAAGGTAGATATGTCCCCGCCAGTGGCACAACTAAAAATTATGTTGGGGCAGGGAGGTGTATGGTGCCAGATTAGAAAAAATGCAATGAGTAATATATTTGATTTGAAATAAGTTGATAAAACAATGAAGTCTAAATATATTATCTATTTCCTAATAGACAATATTAACATAGAGATATAGGTTTTAAAGGCCCGGATTTAAGGGAGGATGGCATTTTCCTCCGTGCACCTGATTGCACCACTGGTTCCTGCTGCTAATTGCATGATTTGTCAATTATATTTTCAATGTAAACACTTTCGTATTACATTTATTAAAGGGTAAAGACTCGGTTGTATAAAGCAGATAACTCTGGAGGTAATATTCAATATGTGATTTAAACCTCACTTTGACAACTTTGACACATAATGGGAGGTTGCGTTATATAAACAGAGGCTACATTTCATAGCCTCTGTTTATATGACTTTTTCTCCAATACTCTTTTTCTCTCCAATGATCTGCAAAGTGTGTTTAAAACATAGTAAAATCAACTTAATAAATAATAAATCTCGTTAAAATTCCAACGATCTGCAAAGTGTGTTTAAAACATAATAAAATCAACTTAACAAATAATAAATCTCGTTATTATAAGTAGAAAATTATGTCTTTTAGATGCTTTAATTTCCATGCAAAAAAAATCGATTGAACAACTACTGAAGTAGATATAATACATATAAGCAATTAAAAGCAATGCAGAAGAAAAAATGCTTAAAAATGCACATCATAATAACAGTAACTCCGGTAGGGTGCCCAGTGCCCCATCAGGCGACTCTCCAGTAGGCGGATAGGGAAACGCTTCCTAGATATAGGAAGTATCGGGGAAATAAAATACCCGAGACGGACAAAAATTGGCACTGCAGCGTCTGTCCCAGATTGGGTGTCTGTAGAAAGCTCTGGAGAGAGAGGTAAGGACCAATAACTGTGGGAATAAACAGTTCACTCTTGCTAACCAACGGCTGTAGGTGGAATAGCTAGAAAGAGATGGTACACCCCGTTATTACTAGAGCGAGAAATTGCTCTTAAATGCGGGGGAACCAACAAATTGCCCAATGACAGGAGGCTGGCGTTGGCAACGAGAAACCGCTATAGTAAATATCCACGGATATCTCTAGTAAGACTAAGAGGGTAACCGAATTGAACATAGACACAAAATCATAAAGACGGTTCAAAACTTTCAGAAAGATCAAAATGCAATAAAGATAAAGAGCGCCTATATATAGGAAACATCGGGGAAATAAAATACCCCAGGCGGAACAAAACTGGCACTGCAGTGTCTGTCCCAGACTGGGTGGCTGTAGAAAGCTCTAGCGAGAGAGGTAGGAACCGAACAACTGTCGGAATACAAACAGTTCACTCTTGCTAAGCAAGGGCTATGGGTGGAGGAGCTAACAAGAGCCCCCTCTCTTGCTAGCACCTCCACCCATAGCCGTTAGTTAGCAATAGTGTACATGCCAGAATGTCTATTTGCAGCCATTACATATCCTTTATAATGTTATAAATTTTCTCTGCTTGGTACATGCACATTCCAAGCTTCACTTTCTTAATTGTGTTTTTAATGCGTTGCTTGTTTCTCTGCTTCTGTCTTTATTGTTACTCTAAAAACCGAAAATCCGATTGGTGGACCTAATACTCGGAAACAAACATATCAAGCAAGAGCCCCCTCTCTTGCTACCTCCTCCACCCATAGCCGTTGGTTAGCAATAGTGTAAACTGTCGGCAATAGTGAACCTTGTTATTTCTAGGGCGTGAAATCGCTTTAAAAGCGAAGGAACAAAAAAATTGGCCATATTCACGGATATCTCTAGTAGACGAGAATTGAATTGAAGATAGACACAAAATCATAAAAACGGTTCAAAACTTACACAGATCTATATGCAATAAATTCAACATATTCGAGCAAGACCAATGAGTGCCAAGTGCAAAACGTGAACTCAGAAGATATACCTGGTAGAAGGATGAAATAAAAACGGCACTAAGACATATGAAAACGACAAAGCAGCAGGGGAGCATGGATGACTAACTAAAATGCTAAAACTAGAAGGAGACACGCCGGAAAACCTACTAGAAATATTGTTTAACCGAATTTGGAGGATATTCCGGTAACCGAATTGAAGACATAAAATCATAAAGACGGCCCAAGGCTTACACAGATCTATATGCAATAAATTCAATATTTTCGAGCAAGACCAGTGAGTACCAAGTGCAAAACGTGAACTCAGAAGATGTACCTGCTGGAAGGACGAAATAAAAATGGCACTAAAACATATGAAAACGAGAAAGCAGTAGGGGAGGAGGGATAACTAACTAAAATAATAAAACTAGAAGGAGACACCGGAAAACCTACTAAAAATATTGTTTAACCTATGTTTGGAAACGGAGGATGTTCCGCAAGACTGGACTAATGCACTCGTGACAATCATACATAAGAAATGAGAGACGAAAAATCTGGAAAACTACAGGCCAGTCAGTCTGCTATCGCATATCAACAAATTATTCTAATAATAATCAGCCGACTCATTCTAAAACCGGACTTCTGCGAGCCAAGAGAACAAGCGGGATTCAGGCAAGGATTTAGCAGTAAGTAACACCTACAAGCGATGATATAAAACGGCAGAATACAATAGATCCTACGGCTGTTGTTTGTGCACATCAGAAAAGCTTTTCACACAGTAGACATATGGGTACTCCAGCATGCCTCTAAAAACGCAAAAATAGAATACAGATATGCAAACCCGATCAATAACATCTACCGAAATGCTACACTACAAAATCAACTGCATGAAATATCTGACAAAGTAAAAAGAAACAGGGGAGTACGCCAAGGAGACATAATATCACTGAAACTGTTCACCCTAGTCTCAAAAGATGCACTGAAAACAATAGACTGGCTACCATAGAAATGACTGAGATTAGTCATTTCCATGGTAGCCAGTTTCAATATACAGAAAACAGAAGTTATCAAAATCATCAAACAGAATATAAGCGAGGATTACAACAGGTAGAAAACATTACATATCTGTATTGCAACTAGAAAAAATAATTGAAAAAGCAAGAACGACAAGTGTATTGTGTAACCTAAAACATCAGACTACGAACTAGCACTCTCCCATGCTAGTTTTTTTTCAATATTATACTACAGAGTAGATACATGGGACCTGAGACTATAAAGCTACTTGAAGTATTTGAATTTTGGTGCTACCGTCAAATACTCAGACTCTCCTGAACGCACCAATGAGAAGGTGCTGGAACGGCTTAATAAAAGAAGAAAACTAATTGTTGATATAAATATACGAAATCTTTTTATTTTAGACGTATCATGAGACTCTTTTCATCAGAGTAGAGGTTAGTTTGCTCCGAAAATACTCTCTACTACAAGTCATACTAGAAGGAACGGTAGAGGAATAAAGGGAACCTGGTCGAAGAAGGATATCATGGCTGAAGAACCTAACCCATGGACCCGAATGACATCAAGCGAAATATTTAGATCAGCGGTAGGATTAGATGGTTCATGGTAATGAGGATATGGTACTCAAGAAGAAGAATAATAGTAATAATTTGTTACTTGTTACGGGCGACCTGAACCAAGACGTCATGTGTACGTACATCTGTTGCCCGCGGTGAAACTGTACATCGATCACCGATGATGCCACAGATGTACACCCGACGTCCTCGTTCAGGTCGCCCGCGGTTCATAACTTCAGGAAACGATAGGTTGATAGGTGTCTTCGAGATCGTCACCAATGAGCGGTTCAGGTAGTTGATGGCACAACTGTTGTGCACAGACAGTTAGACGAAGATTTGCAACGATTGGTTAGAAGGCATATAGGCCAAATCAAGTACCTATACTTATACGACAGCAGGAGTGACGCAGATTGGGGTTTACTGAGGATGCACCAACATTCGGAAGAGCGTGATTGGACACGAGTTCTCTTCTCGAATCAATAACGATTTTCTTTGAGATCACCGGGTGGATGCCATAGAGTCTGGAGAAGACAACGGTATTCAATTTTTTTTGTGGGGTGCGTACGTACGTATGATTTTAGCGGGGTCTTCTCTAGAGGCAAATAATGAGCTTTTCGTTCTTCTCTTCGAACTATATTTAAATGCATACAATTACACTAGGGACACTATGTTGTTTATTTTGCATCATTTATAGGGCCAGAGTTCTTGATAATGTGAAATAATGCAAGAACCCATGCCGCTAGATGCGTTATGCGGTATTAATAGGAAGTAGGACTTTTGAATGATCTGCGATGAGTTCTGATATGAATCCAATTGAGCATGTAGGGGATAAATTGGGAAGACGTAGAGCTCACTCGGTGCGCCTAGAGACACTACAAGAATTAACGGTAGAATTTGTCGAAGAATGGGATAGAATTGATCATAGTTCGATTTCATGAACATAAACATGAAGATTTAATTCAAGGTATGAATTCGTCGAGTCATACCTTGAATGAAATGCATTGGTGGAGGTTTGAGACCCGAAAACAATGGTCAATTTAAGATAATCTTTCGCTGAGTTTTTCTTCTAATGTGTTTTTTGTATGTGTTGTGTGATGTTTTTATTTCTACTTGTTATTACAACTTATTCTTTTGATACAATTTCTTATTTTTACTTTTTAATTTAAACGCAGTTAAAACGCATTGAGCATACTGATTAACAAAAAAGGGATAAGCAGAAGGACAAATATAAATATATACAAAAGCATATATAGACCTATACTGACATATGGGAGCGAGACGTGGAAACTAACAAAGAGGGACAAAACTAGAATACAGGAGTGGTGTACTCAGGTCTCATCCCGTGTATATTCCCATGGATATTATTTAGGCTAGAGGCCTTCGATAAATTCAGAGCGCTTCTGTGTTCAAGCAAATAATTGATCATCGCCTCTTTAATGTATCAGTTTAAAGGGATAAAATCACATATGTTAAGCGAATGAAACCAAACTTGGAGATGACACTATAAAATGTCACGGAAACTGGATATACGAAAATTGTCGCGATAGCATATTGTCTTCCTAGCTATGAAGATACTAAAGATACTAAAGATAGATAGAATACATAAATAAAGCTCCCCTTGTATATACTAAATAATATATAAAATATTTCACTTTGTAAATAGAATATAAACTTTATTAATGATAATATTGATATTTAAATAAGGATACTTTTTTCGACAAACTAAAGAGATAGTGTGTATAGCTATAAAATATTGATATTATTATTTTCCGTATAATATAAACTTTAGTTTATTTGGGTCGCTTTTAATTATTTGTTTGCTCATATATTACAATAATATAACCTAAACAATCCTTATTATATATCTATCAGTGCACTCTAAATATTGCGCAATTTTGTGCAAAACTAAGGGTGTAACTACGAAACGAAAGCAGGTTAGCAAGCATATAACTAACCGGGTGAACTGTCATTGGGAAATCAATGACCTTTCCGCCCAAAATATAAACGCAGTTTAAAATTGTATTAAACCACAGAAAAATAAACAACTTCAGAGCTAGTATCAATTTAATATTGAATTATCCTAGTATTCAAATCTTTTCATTAATTTATAAGCAAAAGCCGGTTAAGTTGTTGTGATGAAATGGGTGTAAACAAATATTATCCAACACAACAAGCCGGTTTTCATGGGCATAACAATCTTATTAAAAACCTATAATTAACGATATGTGCAAAAAAACAGAAATTCTAATCGTTTGCAAAATTAAGTCTATGTTATTGAGTGCACAGCATCCCTGTACCAGTCTGGCTGTTTAGGGAGGGGCAGCTCATCGATCGCGTGCATCCCGGCAAATGACGTAACCGTCTAAACATCATCATCCTACTACTCTCATCTCGCTGTTATTGAATTGGGATGTTAAAACTGTATATTTTCATACACATATTATGTTATAAATACACCATGTTATACCACCAAAGCGAGTTTTAAAATTATAACACTAGTATATACAAATTACGGGCAGAAATAGAATTAACATCTGCGGCAGTGCTCTAAATGAGGACCCAATAGAAATATTAATTATAGTACTACACTGGATTTGCTCACCTCCAAATTATTCCAATTTTGTGCATTGAGTTTTGCAGCTTCGACACTTCCTTTAGCCCCCATGATTTATATTTGTAACACACACAAAACTAAATTAAAAGTTTACTATGCAACTAACGAAATAAAATCGACACTTTACCCCCGGTATAAAAACGTGTTTAACTAATTAATCCATCACACGACAGTATGCGTTTAATATATGAAATGTATACTATCTTCGTTTGGCACTATAATTACAGATATGCACTGAATGTAAATTTAGCACATAATAACAACTTTAAAGGTTTTATAGAGGTAAAATCGACCGTAACTGAGAACGCGATATTTCAGGTCATACTGTGGTTGAAAAGCTCGCCGACAGGAGGCGCCTTCAAAAAGCGCATGCTTCGCCACTCGCCCACTACCTCCACCGTGAATATAGTTGTTTTCCCGGATTATTCCGTAAATTGGTTTTGTTTCTCAAAATAATTAACAGCGGCTATAATTGAATTTCCTATGTGTTTTAGAAATATAATAGAAAATTATAAAACATTGCATTTTCGGGTTATTTTAACAGAATTAATGGAATTACAATTAAATTGCGGCGGGCATAAAACATTCATTTATCCTCGAAATGCGGAGACTACTTGTAGCCTAGGCTTGATTCAATTAATTAATTAATTAAGTAAATTTGTTGATTTCGCTGTAAAAACAAATTGAATATTTATTTCATTTTATAACCAGTAGGTCAAAATAAATGTAGCATCTAATGTTAAGTAGAAATCATGAGATAAACTTGTTTCTGATCGCGTTGCCTTTGCGCAATTCTTCAGTTCAAATACGCGCGCTACAAATAAAACGCGCCAATGAAGTATATAAAAAAATAGGTAATCTTTTAGATTTATTTATTTTAGCCTCGCTTAGTAGCCTAATATACACTCATTCTTAAAATTGGGGTCGCGACCCCCAGGGGAATCGCGAAAAATATTTGAGGGATAATTCGTCCATTCGGGATATTTTTGTACACGTACCCATCCTTCAATGGGTCCTTTGAATTTTTTTTAGTGAAAAAAGGGGATCGTGGGCCATGAAATGTGTGAAACACTGACCTAATGGTTAGAGGCGGCGTCCGTCTCGTACTAAGCATTGGGCAGCGATAGTTCATACCCCGTTGTGAGCGAAATGACAATTCAAATTTCAAATCACATTTCATAGTTTTTCAAGAGTTAAGGAAAATTACACTCCTTTGAAATTCTCTCTTTAGCAACGGAAAATCTTTCGGGCTGATTGATATAAAGAGAATTTATTGTAAATTTATTGATTTAAAAATTTCTCATATCTCATTCCTCAAATAAATAGATTTGAATTGTAATGTCATTCACGAATATTACTATTTTGTATTTTTGTTTGTTAATTTTTTTTTCTACATACATACACAACATAATCATAATTATAAAGAAAGTAAAATTAAAATCAAATGTATATTTACAAATAAAAAAAAAGATGAATGGTGGTTTTTTCCTCGGTCCTTGCCTCGAGGTTTGTGGTTTAATTTTAATTTTAAATATTACGAAAATTTTAGCGAATTCTCTTAAAAATTTATTTCAATTCAATACGAACAATTTGAACTCTCGTTCCTAATGCTCGGTATTAGATAGATTGCGTCTCTAACAACTTCATCACTTACTCAATTACAGTAGTAATAGTAGTTACTGTATTTATCACAATTCTGTAACTGGATATGGACCTTCGGGTCCTTCTGCCATATATTAGTGTATGTATATGTGGGTGTTAGGACTTGCGACTTTCGTCTCCGAGTGTCGTTAATGGTATCCCAATGGCAACTGGTACCGACAACCCGGGCTAGAACTACATGTTATTACATTTCACAAAACGTGTGTAGAATTTAAAACCATCATAAAAAAGGCTTTATCTTCATAGGGCAATCAGCCGTGAGGCTTTTCCGCCGGTCAAGGGAGAAGGTAAGAGGAGTTTAATCACTTCACAGAAAACCTGTGAAGGTGATTCGCGAAAATTCGCTCCCCTCTGGGGATCGAACTCAGGCTCTCCAATGTCCAGTACGAGACGGACGACGCCTCTAACCACTCGGCCACTGAGCTGGGTAACCATCATATTAATTCATATAATCCGTTTATACAAAGACTTTATTTATTTATTCACTCTTATTTTTAGAACATGTCTTTTAGCTTTTGTTTTCAATATTTCATAATTCAAAAAATAATAACGGTCGATTTGTATGAAAATATCCTGCTATTCAAAATTATGGCACCAATTATACATTTTAATAAATAATTACTTATTAAAATGTATATTTCTCCAAATTACCGTGTGGTGCCATAATTTTGAACAGCAGGTTATTTTCATACAAATCGACCGTTATTTATTTTTTGAATTATGAAATATTGAAAACAAAAGCTAAAAGACATGCTCTAAAAATAAGAGTGAATAAATAAATAAAGTCATTGTATAAACTGATTATATGAATTAATATTAACATATCCGAAAAAAAAATATTTTTGTTTGACAGAAACAAAGTTTGTTATCACTATACGACGAATACAGGCTTCGCCCTATAGTGATAACAAAGCCAAATTTAAAATATTACTTATTAAAATGTATAATCATATATAGGCAGCATATGTCGGCTAAAAATAAATGCGGTGACGTATGCAATGTCATTTTGACAAATGTTCAATAGCAACGCGGAGTTTAAGAGATTTTACATTCTTTCGTGTACGCTATTATGTCAAACATTGTTGACTCGTGATTGTAGAAAGGTAAGCTTTAATCTGTAATGTAATGACAATTTACATACAAAAGGCATACTGTCAGTAATAAAATAATCATAAGAGGCATTTAAAAACTGGAATGTGTGAGAACCAAGACGTTGGTTGATGAAACGCATTCTTTTAGCGTTGACTAACACGTAAAAGACGAGTGACGGCTTCTCACCCTAGAACACCGGGACGGTGTAGAAAACGAGCAACGAATGCAAGAGATGGCAGTTTTTTTCGTTAAAATGCCATACATTGGCAAGCAACAAGTCTTCAATTGAAAAATGAGTTACAGATCATAAGAAATCTGAGATGTTTCTGTTATTACCATGAGATGAAGACTGAGGGAGGCAGGTTTCACCAGTAGCAAGCCTTTAAACCCAACAGAACTTATCAGGGCTCACAGGATAGCTCGACAACCATTTGCACGCGCACAATCAAATTAGACCATCAATAACATGAGGATAGTTATATTCTATGACGTAACAGGAATAAGCCTGAAATCTTCCAAACTCTGAGAAAGAGAATTGCGTTCAATTTCGTACACATCGACTATTTGGCGGTGAGTCTAAAAGGCCTTAGGCAGGTATTTCTTTGGATGGTCGTAAGGTGTTAGTCCCAATTCATGCAAGAGCAATGACTACTGACTTCTACGTAGAGAACATTCTCAAGGATCATGTAATGCAGTACATTCAGTCTATTGGTTCTGATTTTGTATTTATGCAAGGTAATGCGCGACCGCACGCGTAAGGGTTTGTTTTGACTACCTGAATGAAGTTCGTATAGCAGTTATGAAATGGCTAGCGCGATGTATGAATAATAGAAGTGCCTTTCGTTTATCACTCTGGGCTGGTATGGGCTTATTGTTTATTGTTCTATTTGCCGATTCCGATGCGCATAATTCTACCCCGGTCCGGCGGCACACGACCGCAAGATCTGAGCGATACTGCACGCCACGGGGTCGACTAGCAATGATAAACCATACTAAACGAAAGCTCCTAGAGCATAGAGGAAACACTCTTAAATGAACAGAAGCTACAGCAGCTGAAACTTATTGCTCTTCAGGAGTGAGAAAATATTTCTCAACATTGAAAAACTCATTACAAGTGTATACTTGGTGTATACACGGTGAATTCAAGCTCAAAGTGACAACACGACCTACTACACTTAACAAAAATAGGTGTTTTTCGGCTCTGCCGAGGTCGAACTACCCCAGTTATGAGAAGCCGAACTTCGGCTCCTCCGGATCCTTGTTCGGGGATCGCTAAACAAAAGTCTTATGTTTAAATAGCTGGGTGGTGCGATAATTTTGAACATCAGTTTATTAGAAATATTTAATTATAATTATAAATATGGATGAAATTGAGGCAAAATAGATAAAAATAGTATGAAAAACATTATTGTATATTATTCTATTAGACAAATATTCGTGTATTGGCTACTTGTGTATTAAAGGATATTAGATGTCTATTTGTTGTATATTGGACATCTATTTAACATATTATATACATCTATTAGATGTTTATTTTAATTACTTTGGATGTAGATTATTGTTCATAGTATTTTGTAACTATGAACAATCATCTACATCCAAAGTAATTAAAATAAACATGTAATAGATGTATATCATACGTAAAATAGATGCCCAATATACATCAAATATCCATTAATACACAAGTAGCCAATACACGAATATTTGTCTGCCTATATATCGTCTATTATAATGTACATTTTAACGCAATTATATATATATATATATATATATATATATATATATATATATCATACGTGTATTAGATATATTAGACGTCGAATTAGGTCAACTAATCTTCTATTTTAGGGATATTCGACGTCTATTTGACGTATATTAGACGCATAATACATGAAACTCCGCTACTTGAGTAATTTGCCCATGCTTTAAATTTGTATGTTCCTTTACACACACGAGGTACGTGTTTCCTATGAAATTACTGTATAATAAGCAACTATTATTATTATCTATTATTATTATTTATTGTACGACTCAAGAAAACGTTAAGGATAACAAAAAGAAGTCGAATATAAGTTAAACTATTTAAGTAATTTGAACTTTATTAATACATTTTGTTTATTATAAAAGTATAAAGTATAAAGACAGCAACTGGAAATTATTGAGATATTAGACATTTTTTCGATTCTTAGTTCAGTAGAAGTAATTATCAATAAGTTCTCAACAAACTGCTCAGATATTTTTTTCTGAATTCACATGGGGCCCACTCTGAGGCATAGGCCATATTTGTAGCTATGCTACCCTCCAGGTAATTATCATTCTTGAAATTAAATGCTAACAAATGTAGGTGCCTACAAATAGCGATGGTATGAATAGGGCATAATTCAGACGCCAGGGATATGTTTCTCTGGGAAAATATATCTTTGAGAATATGAGAAAATGAAGAATCTGAGAAGGTTAGAGTTGAGAGGTAAACGCTCTCTGGACAAGTTGATCAATCAAGTAGGAAGAGAGTGGATGCGATGAAGGAGAAAGGCATGGTGGGAAGTTCTTAATGGATATACAGAGGGGGACTGGGAAGGGAAGAAGCTATGCGGCCAGAGATGTGGATCGATGATTCGAGATTATATATTAGTCGAAGCGATCGGAATTTGAAATGCTGGAGTGGAGCAGTAGCTTAATATACACTAAGCTACTGCTCCAGTCTATAGTAACTAACATGTGGACAACATAATGGTAATAGCGGCTATTTTTCCGCTATTACTATTATGTGGTAGGATGCTAGAACCGTCATAGGAGCGGATTGGAAATCAAGATTTGGGGAATAACGGGGATGCGTTAATGAAACTGGGAGAATGACAAAAAGAGTATCACACGACAAAATAATTAACAGTGAAGGAAACAATCTACTCGATTGGTTGGACCTAGGAAATTGGTGTGTACTTAGTGGAGATTTTAATGGAAACCGAGACGGTAAGTCTACATACGTATGTAAGCGAGTAACAACAGTTATTGATTTATTAGTAGCAAATAAAATTGTTTAAGATAAAAGACACAATTGAATCAGATCATATGCCTGTTAAACTAACAATCACAACCAGTGAACTAACTCACAAGCACGACTGGAAATCAACATACTGTAGCACCCAAGGAATGGAAGAACTAAAAGGAAGGAAATGTACACATAATTAAATAAATTATTTGAAACTGGTGGAATGTATGGATAGATTGGGTATGGAAGTGGGAGGAGTGGAGTGGGTGAGAAGTATATATAAAGAGACGTGGGCAAAATCGAGAGTGAATGGAGAAGTGTCTGAGAAGTTTAGGGTGAATGTGGGTGTAAGGTAAGGGTGCCCGCTAAGCCCCCTCCTGTTCAATCTATACACAAGCAAGTTGAAGGCGGTGCTGAGGAGAGGACAGGCTGGAGGGGTCGTGGTGGGGAGAACCAAGGTGTGGATGCTGGCATATGCGAATGATATAGTATTAGTAGCCAAGAGAGTGGAAGAGATGCAAGAGTTGTTGGAAAGAATGGGAAGGTACATGGATAGGAGAGGGCTAGTAGTGAATGTGGAGAAGACTAAATGGATGATGTTTAGGAATAGGGGTAGAAGGAGTAGAGTGGAAGAGCTGAAATGGAAGGGAAGGACGATTGCGAGAGTGAATGTCTTTAAATATTTGGGTTTCTGGTTTGACAGTGGAGGAGGATTTAGGGTGCATGTGGAAAGTATGCAAGCGAAAGCGAGAATGGCTTGGGGAATAGCGAGAAGGAAATGGGAGAGGTTGTGGGGCGGTAACCTCGTAATGGCGTGCAAGATCTGGGATGCGTGTGTAAAACCTATTCTGTTGTATGGAGTGGAAGTGTGGGGATTGCGTGAGTGGGATGTGATAGAGAGAGAGCAAGGTGTGCTCCTGAAGAGTCTGCTGGGTCTCGAAAGGTCGACACCGAGAGCAGTGCTGTTGCAGGAGACGAATCGTATGAGTATGTGGTGGGAGTCGTGTGTAAGGGTTGTGAAGTTTGAAGAAAGATTGCAGGAATTGGGTGTGGAAAGACTGGTGCGGGAGGTATGGATGAGGTGCAAGAGTAGGACGGAGAGTGGTTGGAGAAAGGATAGAGGAAGGATGTATGAAAGAGTGGGTATGTCTGAGGTGTGGGTAGAAGAGAAGCTGAGAGAAATGGGAAGCCTAGGAACTGAGGTAAGAGAGAGATTGAGAGATATTGAGTGGCAAGAACGGCAGACTAGAATGAATGAGAGCTCTTACAACCCTGGCTACGTAGAGTGGCAAGTGAGTGGGAGACTCCCGAGTTACTTATCCAGGGGTGAGTGGAGCAGGGAGGACAAGGTATGCATGGCAAGAGCGAGGTGTGGGTCAGACGAGAGAGGGAGGAAAGTGTGGATGGGTCTAGGGTACACCGCGTGTGCGCTGTGTAGTAAGGGAAGCGACACGTGGTGGCACCTTAGCGAAGAATGTGAGGGTGTGAAAGCAGAGTGGGTAGGAGACTGCAGAAAGCTGAATGAATGGTTATGCGAGGATGGGGAAGGCGTGAAAATCTGCAGGAGGCTGACGTGGGAGAGGAAAGTGGCAAGGGCAAAGGGAGCGGCGATAGATGGGGGTAATTTTTAATTTTTGGCGGAGTAGTACTTTTATTTATATTGTATTTATATTTTTATTTTTGTATATTTTTGTTGAGGTTTGTGATGTGGAGAGGCAGTGAGGGAAATGCCAATAAAGGTCTTTTTTTAATTTTTTTTTTATACATAAATTAAAATTGTAAAGTAAAGCCCATTTGTTTAACAAAGAGGGTTAAATAAAATCTGGAAATATACATGACTATAAATCAATATCTAATTAATTCGCAATGGTATATTTACATTGAGACCAAAATCATAACAAGAACGAGAAAGAATGAGTGGAGAGATGCACATTGTGAATTTCAAACGATGTTGGAAACAAAGAAACCGTGGAAAAAGACTTGCGAAGAAAAATTGAATAATTGGAGGAGCGTGAGTGGAATCGTATACAAAATATTTAGAATGAAACTGCAAGTATTTAAAGCAAGCAAAATAATACAATCAAATAAGACAATATAAACAAATATTTATCCATTTGTATATATTGTCTTATTTCAAATTATTTTCAAGAGCAATTAGATGGAGACAATAAGAACAGCGGGCCAATAAACACATTTCAAGGTTGAATTAGAAGATTATCAAGTAGAGAACATTCTAGCGGTAGTAAAAGCACCATAGAATGAAAAGCATCTGGTATGAATTGCATCAAAAATTAAGTTTGGAAAGAAGTCAATGGATTGTAGGGAATAAAATTGAGTTTCCAAATCAGATATGTACGGGAGGTACCAGTTTCCTTTCTAGTTGATAATCGGCATATAATACCCGTACACAAAAGCGAAAAATGGGACGACGACAGAAATTATCGAGGGATAACACTCATGAACTCCAGCTACAAAATACGAGGATCGTCTAAAAAATGTCCAACCTCGCCATGTATACAACAACATTCATTAACTAAACCTATGCAATCTGTTCATATTTTCGTTGGTTCATATATTGTTAATCGTCCACTTTGATTTCGGGTATTTTCGACGCGCAGTTTCTGTTTGCCACTCGCTTGAGTGAGTCGATCTGAGCGATGGAGAACATCGATCAGTCATCAAATATTTGGTCTTAAAATACGCCTACGCAAATCAAAGACGAGTTGAAGGCGGTATATTGGGACTATGCACCATCATTTATCACCTTGAAATTTTGGGTAGCTGAATTTAAACGTGGCCGTACCAGCTTGGAAGACGAAGAACGTACGGGACGTCCAAAAACTGCAACCACTGACGATAACATCGCGCAAGTTCACCAAATGGTGCTGGAAAACCGCCGAATTAAAATGAAAGACATAGCAGGAGCCAAAGAAGGTATTTATCACGTACTTTAAGATTTGGGCATGAGAAATGCAATGAAGAAACAGCAGAGCATGTAATATGCCTCTGCCCAGCTGTAGTAAACACTAGGCATCTAATACTAGGGGAGTGCTGGCCTAGTATGGCCAGCATTGGCAACTCCTCACCCGCCAGAGTTTTACAGTTCACACGCAGAATTGACTGGTGGGATGAGTGAGTAGGGAGGTTTCACAATGGGCCCATTTTGAGGCCTAAGTGTCTGTAGCTATGCTACCCTCAAGCCAACTATCCAGAACAGAACTGCGCATCAGAAATCTCTCCGCTCGTTGGGTGCCGCGCTTACTCACTCTGGACCAAAAACGTGTTCGAGCATTTTCAACACTCTGTTGGCGCAGTTTATGCGAAATAAATCAGTATATTGGCGTCGATTAATCATTGTAGACGAAACATGGATATACCATTACAAACCCGAAACAAAAATGCAATAAAAAAATGGACTTTTTAGAGGTAAATGGCTCCAAAGAAAATGTTTTTTCGGCTGGAAAAGTGATGGCGACTGTTTTTTGGAATAGTCATGCATCTCATCTACTATCTTCAAAAAGAAGAAAAAACATTACAGGAGCATGCTACACATCATTACTTGAAGACAGATACCGCAGTAAAACGACCACACCTGCAGATGAAGAAAATTTTTATTCACCAGGAGAATGCGCCGTCACACAACATGCGAAAATCGACTGATCTCTGAAATCGAGTTAGAGTGGGAATTGCTAGACCACCCCCCCAGATTCGCCCGATTTAACCCATGAGTGACAATTTTACAATTTACAATTTTACACCCCTAGCTGGAAGTAGCGCTCGGGGGATAGACATTGTCGACAAACGAGGAGGGCATACACGCAAGCAACTATTTTGCTGCAGATGGCAACTACTATTTGGACGGGTTGATGAGGTGAAGGTGAAGTATGTGACTTCACAAAGAGATTATGTAGAAAAATAAAAAATTATTTTGAAAGGAAATATTTTGTATCTTAATTATCGCAGACCACTCTCGTATATGCCAATCTAGTACTAAATCGTCTAGAAGAATAACTCGGAGGAGAGGCGCGATGTGCCGAGCATGAAGACTGGATTTAGAGAGAGGTGAAGTACAGTTGAACATGACGATAAAATGAGAGATAGATCGGGAGTTAAAAAATGAGAGAGGAAAATTATTTGCAGTATTTTTTAACCACAAGGGTGCGTACGACAGAGAGAATCGTGAGAGAATGGTCTAATGTTTGTATAAATTCGAAGTGTCTGAGCAGATTTGCAAGAACGTTAGACGAATCTAAAATAATACGTGGGCGCGATTCAGTCAGTCTCTGCCTATAGACCTGGCAACTGGTAGACCTAGAGGTAGACCTATAGTTTAACGTGGATTCCGAACCTCTGGAGCACATTCAGTTTATTCATCTACTCTGGACCAGAGAAATATTTAATTGTGCCAGTGTAGCCTCAGAGCTGAAAAGTATGCATGGTAACAGCGATATACGGGAGTGGAAAAGGAAAGTATGGTTGGGGCAAGGATATACTATTTGTGTACTGTATAGTATAGGGTGTGACACGTGGTAGCACCTTGGTAACTAATCTAAGGTGACTGGAAGCAGAGTGAGTAGAGGATTGCAGAAATATGAGTAAATCGTTAAGAGAGGACAGGAAAGGCGTGGGAATCTGTACAAGGCTTGTGTGGGAGAGGAACTGGGCGAGTGCAAAGAAATAATAGTGCAAGGGAAAAGGGATATATTTCTAGTTGCATTCGATATTATGTTGAGTTGATTTTTTGATAATGTATCTTAGTAAAACCAGTACACAGTAATGATCAAATTTAAAAATAGAAACATGTAGCGAGAAGAGATATATGGTTTTGATATACCAAAACCTCCATACAACGTGTTTCGTAGCTATCTTTAAAATAACAACAAAGGAATGAACAGACAGAATTCAACTCGACAGACATGCTTAATTTGCTTACCGTATTGAGTTCTGTCCGTTCATTCCTTTGGACGCATCAAGACGCCCTCGCGATGGACGCTTTTTAAATTGATAATGTTAATTTATGCCAAATAAAAGTTGTTCTTATATCTTAGTGAAAACCAGTACACAGATAGGATCAAATTTAAAAATAGAAACATGTAGCGAGAAAGGATATATGGGTTTGATATACAAGACCTCCATACAGCGTGTTTCGTAGCTACCTTTAAAATAACAACAAAAGAATGAACAGACAGAACTCAACTCGGCAGACATGCTTATTTGCTTACCATGTTGAGTTCTGTCTGTACATTCCTTTGAGCGCATCAGGACGCCCTCGCGATGGACACTTCTTAAATTGATAATGTTAATGAACTATAGCAGAAGATCCAATATATTGTTAGCTGATGCCAATGCGTGATTTACACAATATTTTCTATTTCAATCTTACACATGGCAATACCGGCCACTAATGCAGCAATAATTACAAAGGATGCGTCAAAGGCAAAAGTGAAGGTACAGGGTAGAATACCTGAACAATTTGAAATTAAAACAGGTGCAAGGCAGGGCGCCGCTTCTCTTTAACATTACACTACAGCATGCCATTGGAGTACTTCGCAACACGGGAAACATCATAAGGAGACTATACTACTATACTAGACATATTAATCATGTCAAGAGGCAGCAGAACACTTGCAGAAATCTTCTAATAAAATAGAAAAAGACGCCAAGGAAATAGGCCTAGAAATACATGAGAAAACCCTGAAAGTATTAAAGAACTATGCAAAACATCGCACTAAACGTATACCAACTAGAAGAAGTACAAGAATTCATATACCTCGGAGTACTATGTCGACAACGATAATAACTTAGTACACCTAGTGCAACAAAGAATCCAAGCAAATACTACTATGACCACTTGAAACTAGAGTTTTATAGTTCCCGGTTAAACTCTAAACTACAAATGTATAAAGCTCTAATTAGACCTGCGCTGGCCTACGATGCTTAAACATGGAACCTGACACCTAGACAAATTGAGAGACAAGTTCTAAGAACCTAAGAGAGAAGTAGATGGGTACAAAATACGAATAAAACACGAGATACAGGTATTAGTAAATGGGGAAGACATAGTTAAATGCGTTAAAACAAGGAGACTACAATGGGCTGGTCATGTGATCAGGATGACGGAAGAGAGAACCCCCAAGAATTTAAATCACAACCCAGCATATTACGAGGTATAGGACGAAGAACCAGATGGATAAGCTACAGAGTACAGAGACAAGTAAGAAACTTAGCGAATGTTGCGACGGATAGACAACAGAGGAAGCGGATTGTCAAGGAATCCAAGGCCCACCCAGGGTTGTAGCGTTAAACGAAGAAGAAGATAATAAACTAGGATATTATATCATTTTTATTTTCAAGTAGCACTAAATCAAATATGTACTGTTTTCTTTTGCGCGATATTATCTAGGGTATGGGAATTGGAATTAATTTTATTAGTAATAAGAAGAAAAATAACCTATTTTTTGAACGATTATAATACTTTACCTAAATATCGTATGATAATTAGTACTATTATTTCTTTGAATTTCCACAGATGGTTTACGATTATTAGACGTCATGACTTGTTCGTAGTATGAGGTGTGATCTATGGCGAATAATCAACTGATCTCTGATATCGTAATATACTAAAACCTCAGTGCAATTTCCGTTACCCCATATAAATAGAATAACTATAAATACGTGGTTTTTAGATTAGTATAGATTTTTTTTATACAGTTAATGGAACCTTAATTTATTGTTATTAACACGGGTTTCGTTCTATTTAATTTGCCTATACTTATATGTTTGAATCTTCTATATTCTAACTTATTAGTTATATTATTATATAACTAAATAGTTATTCAATAAACAAGTGTGTATAATAGGAAATTTTATTGTAAAAACAAACAAATAAACTGAACTGTAATAAAAAGTAATTTAAATAAACATGTGTTGTTTGTACACAAAGCACAGGTAGTCGGGTGTGGCAACTTTTCGTGTTATGAAATTCAGCACGCCCCCGCTACTACCAGCACATCATTTATTAAAGTACCTAATCTACTCTCACGTAATTAGTTACCTACTTACTTACCGCTGGGTATATAACTTATTTATACAAATGATTGGCCAGTTTTGCGCCAACACAATTGATATAGTCTATTTGCAAATCACATAATATGTATACGATTTATCCTATTGTTTGCAAAGAGCGGGTTCAGTCTTATCAGTTTATTAATATTTATCCAATTGTATTTAATTTTCGGGATTCGCTTGTACATTTTTAATTAATTTTTAGTTATTGTTTGTTTTTAATGGGTGATATTTAATTCGTGTCTGCGCCAGCAGTCTTTATAATTATTTAGCAAACATTTCAAAAATAAATTAAGTAATAAAACAACAGCATGTGATGTATTTTATTTATATACAAATCATACATAAGAAATTATAATTAAGCATGAAATGATATTGTCAAATTAATGAATGAAGCGGTAACATACTACTGAAAATATTTGTTTTTGTGTGTAGGGGGTGTGTACGTTAACACAGATTCCCCGTGCACACAACTGTGACAAATTTAATCTACTATGACAGATGATTAAATAAACATTGCAATGAAATATACACAGTGGCACGTTTGTTATTCACACAGTTTATAGTGGTATATTACTTGCACTGCATGCGATGCATTGTGGTTTATTTTTGTATTCGTTTGACCGATTAAAGAACGTTTTATAATATATAGCATTATACATAAGGGCGTATTTCATTGGTACACGATAACGCCGCCAGGACTTGGGTGAGTTACAGTAGCCTGTTCCCGCAGGATCGCAGGACAAGGGATTCGATTTCGGCAGGCAAGATACTGTCTGCGTAGGGATCTAGAGTACTAAAATGTAGCCGTTTGTTGTATAAGTACAGTTTCACCTTTATAAATATTTATGTTTTTGTTCGGTTTCATTTACAGTTCCGTTTTTTCAAATAATTTCATTATTCATTAGATAAAAACACGCCAGAGTATATTTATTATATAAACTATTTTTTTATATAAAACTAAACTTCATATTGAATTGAATTTTAATAATTATTACGTGTTAATTAAAATTCTAGAAACAATAACAAAATACACGGTGAGTATTAAATGGGACAGTTCATTTTCAGTACGTTATGGGGGAATGTTTATTGCACCTGGGGAAAACTTTATCTCAACCTTCAACTTACCCAGGTATAACAAGAAAAGATGAAAATTGCTTGTTTTCTTGTTGCTATTTTTTTTATAATAAGTAGTTTTTATAAAGATACGTTTCTTGTATTATGTCCAACAGAAAAAAGTGCAACAACTAATTTACTTTATTTTCATTTAGATTTAGAAAAGCGATTTTTACCATCAACGTGCATACAACTGATCTGACATCAATGTTTCCTCAAAGAAAAAACAGGTTCCAATGACAAATTGAACATTAATAAGTTGGATAATATATTTTAGCTGTACACAACACATATGTAACAAAATTTACGATTTTATATTTAATCATATCCTAAATATTTAGGACGGATGCTTCTTTTATAATTTTTCCAAACTCTATAAACATTCTCCTACAACGTACTAAAATCGAAATGAGCCATCTTATATTCACCGAGTAAGAAAAACTTCCTTCATTTGGCATTAGACAAAAAAATCAACTTAACATAATATCAAATACAACTTAAATAAACCGCTTTTTCCTTGCACTATGCTCACTCTACCCTCACCCACACGGTCAGGACGAGGTACGGGAACAGACCAGGAGTCTAGAGTCCGACGAACACCGAGGCTAGGAACGTACAGGCAATCAGCGGCCTGCTCGAAAAGGATACCATCCACACGCAAGACCAAGGCTACGTACCGCCGCATCAAGATAGGAGGTGCAAGCGCAACCAGTGAGGGTGGGGTTGTCAGAACAATTAATGAGGATTATCGACTGAGGGAAAAGGGGCAGAGTCATGGACGATCTCGCAGACCAGATGATCGCCTCTAGCAGGCATAGGTAAATGTTGCAGTATACCGAGGTACCGTGCCCCCACGGTCCCAGCCGTAGGAAAGGCTGCTAATAGATGCCCCAGGATTCGAACCGCAGCTGGCCAGAAAACAGCTGAAGATAGTATTCGCCTTCAACGGGAGATAAGTGGTGGTGCTGCACAAAGCCAAGCAGAGCGGGGATCGCAACTCCCAGCCCAGTGGGGAAGGAGTCCATCACTGCCATGGGCCACGGAGGACGGCACATATGCCGACCTCTTGAAGAGAGTCAGAATCATCGATGCAGACGAGGGCCCGAATCACGAGAACGGCTGCGGGCGACCTCAAGACGGAGATGAGGAGTACGGGCGCCCTCAGGGAAGCCATCGTCAACAAGGTGAGCGGGGCAACGACGGTCATAAAAAGACCCGGCGTCATCCTAATCCTGAAGTGAATGGACCTCCTCACAACTAGAGAAGAAGTTCTGAACACCGCCTACGAAGGGACGCAAACGGTCACAGTCACCGCGAACACTGAGACGACGAGACGATTGGCAGATAGAGAAACCATGAGGATGGAGCTCGTCCACTGCCGGGCCACCATACGCACAGACATCAGAAAGCAGAGCTTCCGGTGCTGGATCTCTGAACAACAGGCGGCGCAATGCAGGGGAGCTGATAGGAGGTCGATATGCCGGCGATGCAGTAACACGGGCCACTACGCAACAAGGCGCCCAGCCAGCGCCCCGTATTGCCTTATCTACGACAAAGAAGGAACTCTACAAACCCTAGGAGGTGCACGAGAGCAGGGGGTGGCCAGCTAGAAGCCTTAACAGCGCATAACCAGCACGGAGCTCCACCTACTACAAATGGAACTGGACCGGTGTCGATCGACCCACGACCTCCTGTGGGCCACGACGGAGAGAGGCTAGTACACGGCCGTAGCAGCAAACGAGTCCAACGAACCTAGGGTCAAAGAAAATGGATGGATGGGTGGTGGCCGAAGACCAGGGGCAGCTATTTGGAACAAGACACAAGGACGAGGCTGCTAGAGACAGGAGTTAGGGGGAGGGATCAGTGGCGGCCATGGTCGATCGCGTACTTTTAGTCAATGTAGACATGTCGCCTTACAGCGACACGACGCTACTAGAGTTATGTACAGGCAGGATCCAGGCTGCGATCGCAGGTAGCGAGGTGGCGTACTATGTAATTGCGGGCGATATCAATGCCAAGTCCACGGACTAATTATTTTCAACGATGAATCGCCAACGTTCATCAGAAGGGCATCCTCAATCTCCCCTATGCTCCCCAACCACTGCGCGAAAGGTCAGGGATTGGAAGGTGCTCGATCTGGAAACCCAAAGCGACCCTCTTTATGTGAGTCTCCATTTCAGCGACGCCAGAAGTAAACCAGCGACAATTGCGGACTTCAACGCCAAGACCCTGGACTGGGACCAGTTCCTGAATGTGTCTGGTCAGGGCGGCGATAGGGGGGTCTCCACAGCCGAGGGTCTGGTGGAAATCAAGAACTAAGCCTGCGCAGAGTCCATGTAGTGCAAGAAGGAAGGTGGCATGGAAATGAGAGTCTACTAGTGGTCTGATGAGATTGTGCAACAGCTGCGCTACTGCCACACGTCGCAGGGCAGGACGGGGAGGGGTACGGCACATGGAGGCTGCTGAAGAGACATACGGGTAGACCATGAGCATATTGCAGTTGCCATCAAAGCCGCCAAAAAGACGAAGGATGAGTTACTTCGGTCTATCGAGGAGGGGTATCGAATCGCCCTCAGACATCTTAAGGCGAGACGGCCACCATCCATACTAAGGCCAACGACGTGGACGAACTCGCCCGAATCGTCCGCGAACTATTCGAGAAGCCCGAGGAAGAGACAACGAACCTTAGGCGAGAGAGGGGAAGGCATCAGTGATTAGACTGGCCAGTAACAAGGCGCAGAACCAGATAGAGTTCCCCTAGAAACCGTCAAGTTGGCGGCGTAAGAGTTCCAGAGGTCTTCCTGGCGGTGATAAATAGGGCACTTCGCCAAGGGGCTTCCAAGCTAGGTAGAAGAGGGCGAGACAGGTCCTAATCCCCAATCCAGGAAAGCCCCATGATTGTCGTCGGCGTACAAACCCCTGTGTATGCTGCGCCGGGCAAGGTTTTGGAGTACCTGGTTCTGGGGCGGATTACAGCGCACACCAAAGCGCGAGGTAGACTATCCGGCCACCAACGGGCAGATCCAGAATCAACACCCTGGATGAGATCCTACAAACAGCAAGGGCGGCAAAGGAAGGGTCGTAGAGGAAGAGGCAGCTGTGTGCGCTCGATTATAGACATGAGGAACGCTTTTAACGCTGCACATTGGGAAGAAAAGATGCAGATAGCTGGGGTTCCCCGACGACATGATAAGACTGATATAGAGTTATCTCGGGAATCGGAGCCTACTAGTGGAGCGAGCAGGCGGGGGAAATACCATGAGCCTCATCCTGAGGTGCGGCGTTTCATAGGGGTCTGGGATCCACTCTGTGGAACGTCATGTACGACGCCATTCTTCGGATCCCCGTGCCCGAGGGAACTAGGATGGTAGGCTACGCAGATGACGTGACCCTGGTCGCGACAGGCACCAATGAAGAGGAGCTGAGTAAATGCATCCCCTCAGAGCAAAAGAAAGGGCTTCGTCCTCACGAGTAGCGGAAGTATGAACGGGCATGTGGCATACATATGCCAGAAAGCAAGAGCGGCAGAATGAGGACAGGGTTAAATGGCTGGTTGAATGATAGTACAAGAAATTATATGGGATGTGTGTGTGTGTTAGGAGTATATTGATGTATGGAGTAGTATATATGGACTGGAAGAGCAAAAAGAAGTGAAAAAGGTACAGGTACATTGTTTTACGCAGGTCCAGGGATTATAAAGATCAACATCAGCATACATAGTGCTGCAAGAGACGAACCGTATGAAAGTGGCTTGTGAAGGAGCGGATAAGTATGAAAGGAGAGTGTATGCAAGTTTGAAAGGTTTGTAAAAATTGTTATGATGCTTGCAAGAAAGGAGGAAATAGGGAGAGAACGACCAAGATGGGCTGCCTGTACGAAACATATGTATGAAGGAGAAGCGGTCTTTTCCATAAGTTCAGACTGCTCTGTTATCTATGGTAACCAACTGAACAACTGTTTCAGCGTTGGTATTCCGCACGCTCAGCCACGAGAAGTCAATTGGCATATTGAAAGTGAACAGTCCAGTTAAAAGTGTCAAAGATTTACCGCAGACTGTCGAGGGCAAAGCATCCAAGCAGCGTATGATAGCAAGGTTTAGATGTAGGAGCATGAAGAGTGGAAGAAAAAAGTGGATGGCCAAGAGTGCCGAAGGTGCAAATACTACAAACATGCGAGTGACTGGTTATATGATAAGGTGCTTTCGTTTAACCGCCCCATGACGTGCTGTATGGCTCCAAGTTTTGCAGGCGTGCACCGGCTGTAAGGGACGAGGTAGAATTATGCGCATCGGAAGCGACAAATAGAGCAGGATACAATACGCCCGGAGCAGCAAATAGTAATAAACGAAAGCAGCTATAGTAGCAAAATTTAGTGGGATGTAAACGCGAATAATATGTTATGTACGTGGAGGCAGTGTCTCCACGTTTCAGATTTTCAGGAACGTGGGAGAACTTATGTTGTTGATTATTGTCTTTTATTTTTTAGTTTTTTATTTCTTTAGTCGTTTTTGTATGTAGATGGATCATCATTTTAAGGTGCTATTTTATTTTATATCATACTAAATTTGTATACATAACATATAAGTGTAATTGTATGGCTGTAATAATGGAGTTTTTGTTTATGTATTGTATTTTGTATGCCAATAAAAGATTTTACGACTACTCTTAAAGTGTTATGGATTTCGCTATATAATTCAGTATTTACAGTCATTTCAAACAGAAATACTATACCGTACGTTTTATCAAGAAATAACAACTAATTTTGTAGATGCGCTTTGAAAAATTGACTGTAGTAGGCCTCATATAATACGTTCAATTTGTCAGCTCATATATAGTCATGTCAGAATTAGAATCACTCACACAAAAGAGCAGCAACTTAACAAACTCCCAAGCAGAATCGACAACTCCTTCCAAGGAAAGCATAGTCGACTGCAAAAATGAACTCATTTTATACTTCTACAATGAAATGCTTCCGTATATTTATGATGAGTTCACCCTATTAGATAAAGTGGAGGAACCCGATTCAGATTCAGAGCTGAATTTTCGAGGATCAGAATGTGATGTTTCAATTCACACTGAAAGTGAAGCTAAAAGAAGTACGGTATTAGTTTTATTATATTAGCAGAAGTAAATGTATTTCGAATATTTCAATTGTAGGCGAATCAACGAGTGACTCAAGATCTGTGAAACAAAAACCGTCTAAATTAAGTACAGGTTCTAAAAGAATTAGCGCGAAAAAAAGCTCATTTATCAAAGGAAAACGATCTGGTGTTTTGCCAGTTATTGAAGAAGCGTCACAAGTAAGTCATTAAATATTATTTTAAATGGCCTAGTCTAGATAGATCCAAAAAAAATTGGATTAGAGGATATTTTAAGGATTGTCAAATACTAAATATATATATATATATATATATATATAAAGGAGATGAATCAAACTACTATGTTTTACCACGTAGTTTAATTGGTATATAGTTTAATTCATCGCCTTCATTGCAAATGTATCACCTAGTAAACGCCACAACCATTAAATTTCCAATAATTATATAATTTAAGAAAGTATTGAAAGGTGTAAGCACATTTAGTACAGTAATGAAGGCAGCATCAGTTACCGATGAAATTTCATTGGATACAAGCGCTTCAATGTCCGTTGTTGCTGTAGAAGAATTTGCGGAAATCAAATTTAAAGATGGAGGTTTCTATTCTGGTCGATTATATAAAAAGTTAATGGATGGAGTGGGTACATTTAAATGGAGTGATGGAACAATATATGAAGTATGTCTTCTTATGATTAATTTGCTACGAAACCTTGTTGTAAACGGGCATGTACTAAGCAAATATATAGTTTTGAATGTAAGAAAGAATAGAATAGAAACTAATAGAATAGAATATATTTATTATTCTGATGTTTTGTATGCAGCTTCAGAATAATAAATATATTACTACAGATTTTGTTAAACTTTATTTCATAAAAGAAACACTATTGATTTGATTTTCTTCATCATTTTAACCACACGAAAAATTTACTAATAATGGTACTACGATTCAAATCTAGTGTATATATTTATAGTGAAAGAATTCTTACCGTATACGGCTATCTGGATGAAGAATCTGCAGATATATCAATATTAGATTAATAATATCTCCATATATATATATATATATATATATATATATATATATATATATATATATATATATCGCATTTCATAGATTTTTCAAAATTAATAATCAAATTACAGCGAGTTTTTGTGAAGAAATTCTACAAATTTGGGCAATTTTATTATTTTAACCCCACGAAAATACTATAATAATTTAATTCATTATTTTTATTTTTATTGACACCAATGATATAATTAACGATTTGCCCACAGGCATTTACTAATGTTTAATACATTAATCTTTTTACAACAATTAAATGTTTATAGAGTATTATTATATATTACTATTACATGAAAATTCTATAATAGATGCTTTTATTTATTCTGTTTAGTAATTACACAAAAGTTATTGAAACTTGTTAAAGATAAAATGAGCCGTAGAAAATAGGCAGCGTACATAAGATACAGAAAAGAGATATGTGTAACGCTTAATTAAATTACAGGGAGAATTTAAAAACGGGGAAATCACAGGTAAAGGTAAAATTGCATATTGTGATGGCAGTCTATACAGTGGAGAATTTTGCAACGGTTTACCTCATGGATTTGGTTTCTTTTCGCCAAACTCGCCTTTATCATACCAAGGAAATTGGAAATATGGAAAGAAAGAAGGTAAAAACCGACATATTTCTGATTCTGATTATTTATGTTAGATTTATTAGGCAAAGGCTGGCTTCAATTTAAAAAGGGAAATTTCTATGATGGGGAATGGCATCAGGATTTAAAACACGGTTATGGTTTAAGGAGTTACCCCGATGGAACTATTTATAACGGTTATTGGGAAAATGGGATGAGACACGGAATGGGGACAATTTATTACAGCAATCAAGACGTGAGTGAATCCTTTGAAATGTAGTACAATTGAATTTGAATTTGATCCGAAAACGATGATTAATTATAATCAGCAATTTGTTGCTCCTATTTTAATTGCATTAAAACATGTAATGTAAAGAAGTCATCTTCATTAAACTAAAGGCTTAGTCTAGTACAATATTTTATTGGCATAAAACACAATAATTTTTTTGTTAAATCCATTATTATCGCCATACAAATTCACTTACTGCCCTTACATTAAATGAAAATAAAAATTTAATACCTATAATATAAAAACGAAGATAATGTTTTACAGCCGACCGACCTGTCTTTTATATTTCTTTCATTCTATTCATTCCGACGCTTCCCTTTCCATCAAAAACCTTTCCATACACTCTACTAACTTATCTTGCCCCTTCGAACTGAGTCATAAAAAGATCCATACCGCATACATTTTCCCTTTGCACTCTTACTCACTTAAAATTCGCTCTCTTGTCCCTCTTCCCTTTCTAAACTTACCCTGACTTTCCGGTAGCAAATGCTTCTGTCCACTTCACCTTCCAATCTTAGGTCACAGGTTAGCTTGAATCGCGCACTCATTAAAATGAAGCCCTTATAGTTTTTCAGCCCCAAGGCTACCTCCACGAAGAGTGGCACTTCGGGCACCTCCACCACTTCGCTCCAAACCCTATTGGTTTCCAAACTTTAGCATTTCCTACCTTCCCTCTATTGGTAGCCTCGAATATGCTTCAACCACATTCCTTTTAGGATATCTCCCTCCTTCACTGCTCCATCATCAGCATCATCAATTTTCGCTCACTTTCCCGCCTGCGGTTTGAATGGATTAAGGTCTATTTTCAGCCACACTTGTTTCGCAGCATTTTCTGTGCAGAAGAAGGATTATCCATTAGTTTGGTATAGTCAGCCTGGTATACGTAGCACATCTAAAATTTCTGGTCACTTTATTAGCGTGTATATTCGATGTATTAATAATTGTAGCCTTAACTTGACATATCACTTCACTGTCCTGTAGTGTATAGTACTGTATTACATAGATCTATATTTTTATTAACTGCTATTACACATACTATAAAGGGATAACTCTACACATTCATGGCTGTATACTCAATTATTTTACATTGACTTGCTTTGTTATCATACGCTGCTTGTATGCTTATTAGATAGATACCTCGATAGCCTGTGGTAGACTTGAATGTACTAGGAGTATTTCGGGTTGTAGCAGCTTGGTCCGATCTTTAACTACCGCTCCTGGCTAGAAACTTTTCATCTGCAATTTAACTACTCTGTACAACACACATCCTTACATACAAGGTTCCCACTAGCAGTCCATTTTTTCTTAGTTCAGCATCTCCGGCCGGAGTATGCTGAACATTGTGGTCATTTTACCCCTCGAGACAGCCGAACAAAATAGATTAGCCGACAATACCCCGAAGCATTCCTGCAGGTTACGAAGCCAGGATATGCGCCGTCTTTCCACACTTCTTTCCAATTGGATTTTTCCTTGAATTATTAGCTGTAGTACGTCGTATACACCTTCAATGTGTGGCTCATTAAACGTATCATGTATCATGCGGTATATATATATATATATATATATATATATATATATATATATATATATATATATATATATATATATATATATATTAGTTTACTCTTAAAAACTTACTCTCCGGTGTGATTATATCCCACTCGCTATCGCTATCGCGGCCGTTACGCTTACGAACTGCGCCACGGAGGGTATATTGCTTAGCGTGTGAGATAAGATGTGAGATTAGATGAGGTCGCAGAAAAAAAAAATTATTATCATCGGGATGATTTTCTATATATAGCTATTCTTCAGAGGGAAGTATAAAAGGAGTCTCGGGCCAAAAAGCGGAGACACCTGTTCTATCATGTTCTCGGTGAGAATGTCCCGCAGTCACCTCCTGGCTGGGGATACCAATCGTAGCTATTTAGCCAAGTGGACTAAGTGCAGTCTGTAAATGGGCCCGCAGGAACCGTGTGTTATTTTAAATCAATCAGTCTTTTCTCACGCACCTTCTTCTTAATAAGTTTTTGAAGGAAATCATTTTTTTTTAAATCCACAAAACCATCAGATATTTATTTCCACTATTAAGATAAAACTACAACTAGGCTTTCAACTAAAAAAATAGCAAGTCAAATCAAATCAAAAATATGTTCAGAAACCTAGTAACAATAAATACATTAATGTACTAATATTTGCATGATTCCTAATCTAAATTAATCTTCTTGAAGGAGCCATCAACACCAAACAGTTCGTTACTGAAATCGCCGTTTAATCTTAAACTTTCATTAGATACCATATTCTCTTGGTTTAGAATAAAATCCCTTTCGTCGTGTAACATCTTCCATGTATCTTCTAAAAAAATACCCACCATATAACGCTCTGAATCATAAACCAGCATTCTTACCCTGTAATTCATCCATTGATCTTTCGTTGCCACCATAATCTACTGGTAAAATATCTTCGGGCGCCACTCCGTAAAATGACTCTAAATTTGAATGAACTATGAACTGAAATGATATCTCATTTAATACACACGTGCTACTATAGCATATACCAAACTAACATTCATTCTTATAATTAATTTAGTAGGTAACTAAATATAGTTAATATTTAGTAAGTAATTAAGTAATTAAGTCATTACTTATATTTACATTTAAGTCACAGCAGTATTACTATAACGTAATACTGTGGTGATTTATATGTAAATATAAATAATGACATAATTAGATAATACGTTAGTAGTTATTTAAGAATACATTTATACCTTATTCCTTTATTCACTAAATGTAAGGCATCATTCCTTAAAAGCAAACGTGTGAAATAAAATGTGAAAAAAGTGTTTTATTCAACATAAACACATCAATACTTCAGAAACGTAATTATTATATTTACAGAAACAAATCCTTTTACGCCCGTTTAGATGTCCCGGATAGCCATTAATGGACGGCTAACGTGTTAATTTAATGGCTGCTTAAAAAGAGTCTACCAATGCGTTTTAAACAGCTTTAGCACTTAATCGTCGATTAACATTTAACCGAACGTGGTCAAAACGAGCTTTAATCTGTTAATTCATACAATAATTCAATAAAATATTGCATTCATTAAATTGTTAGAAGACGTTTTGTTGAAAGTTGCGATGGTGACTATTTTATTTATTCAAGTCTAAACCTTGTAGTTAGATGTAAGGGCATGGTCGATGGTCACTATAAAAATTCTTAAACCGCTACTAGAAGAGCTAGGAAATAATAAGTCAAAATGTTCTGGTATACATTTTACGACTATATAATAACAAACAGAGCAATCAAAAAGGAGCGAATAATAGGTGTCAGATGCGTAACATCCGTAAATATAGGAGCGCACCCAGGGCTGGTCCTAGGTAGTCGACCGCCCACGTGCAACATAATTTGGCCGCTTACATGCTGAGCAATTAGCATTATTAGGATATTAGAGTAGGGAGATATGTGAATAAATTAATAAATCATAAAATCAAATTAAATTAAACGCTAATCTGTGAAAATACTGAGAAGGCTGTATATATATATATATATATATATATATATATATATATATATATATATATATATATGTTTCATGTTTAGAACTCCTTCGATAGCTCATCTCGCGAGCTGAATTTGGCCTCCCCTAACCCGCATGCGGCGCACATCTTGCACGTCCGCTAGAACCGGCCCTGATCAGACTACAATAGAAGCCTCAGTAAAATAACTCTGCTGAGATCAACCGTAAAAAACAACAAACACTACCATGAAAACCCAGTGCAGAAGACACCGAATCTTTTAAAACTGAGTACAAAGGAGTACGAACGACATCTAACCAAAAAAAAAAGAAATCCCGATCCTGAAAGAAGGCACAGTAAACAACGCATGGGTGAAACTAAAAAGCAATATATGTGAAGCTGCGGAGGATGTGGTGGATGTGGTGCAAACTGGATACAGAGGTGAAACGAGAAGCAAATGAGTTGCAAGGACGTACACCTCAAATATAAAAACACCGGAACGCCATCAAATACAATGAAATTAGAAGCAAGGCGAATAACAGGATACGGGAAATAAAAAGAGACCACCGGGATAGCTAAGTAGAGATGGAAAACGACTACGGCACCCAAAGTTGTATCTGGAAAATTCTTAGCGAGAAGTAAGCTAAACAGTTCGTGTTAGCATCTCGAAAGATGAATGACTTCGTAGGCCTGTACTCAGAAAGCAACAAACAATTAGAATCGGCAAAACAACAAAGGATGAGTCGACAAAAAGCAATAGAAATAGACGAAACAGAGCTAATTGCAGCAGAACAAGTGATATTAAAGATAAAACACCTCAAAAACGGTAAAGCACTATGGCCAGACGGTATCCTCAACGAGTTACTGAAATCTGACAAAGAAGCTCCCGTGACCCAACTATCTATAATGTACAACATGCTATTGCAGCATAGAACAATACCAGAAGAGTAGAGAAGCAGCATCACCATACTAATGTTCATGAAGGAAATGCCTCTGGCCCAACAAACTACCTCTGCTATACACATTGATGAAACGCATCCTAGTGCAAAATTTCAATTGCCATATCACAAAAAGCGAAGCACAACAATGATTTAGAACAACCGATCGACGATCGATGCAATCTTCGTGGTTAGGCAAGTCATAGAGAAAGCTCGTAGCCCTCCATATTTCATAGCCTGTTTGCGCCGCACGCGGGCGGCCAAAGTTAGGGGCGGCCAAATTCAGCTCGGGACATGAGCCATCGAAGGAGTTCTAAAAATAAAATTTGAAGTTCAATGAGATCTCTTCATTATCTTGAGAGATATAACTTGTAAAAGTTGAAATTTGTATTATCACACATTCCTGCAAAAATACCTATTCATCATGATGCAAAAAGATTGTTTGTTTTATTCTTGCCTAAAAATGTACGAAAAACACGATTATAAAGACTGCAATGAGATATCTTCATTATCTTCAAAGATATGGCTGGTGAAAGTTTAAAATAGTTTTATCATACATTCCTGTAAAACTACCTATTCATAATAATGCAATTTTAAGATTTGTGTGTGTTATTCGTATCTAAAAATGCATGAAAAGCTCAATTATAAAGACTTCAATTAGGTATCTTCATTATCTTCAAAGATATGGCTTGTGAAAGTTGAAATTTGTATGATCACACACTCCTGCAAAAACACCTATTCAATATAATGCAATTTTAAGATTTTTGTGTGTTATTCTTATCTAAAAATGTATGAAAAGTTCAATTATAAAGACTCCAATGAGGTATGTTCATTATCTTCAAAGATATAGCTTGTAAAAGTTGAAATTTGTATGATCACACACACCTGCAAAAACACCTATTCATCATGATGCAAGTTTAAGATTTTTTGTATTATTCTTATCTAAAAATGTATGAAAAACTCAATTATAAAGACTCCAATGAGTTATCTTCATTATCTTTAAAGATACACACACACATTCTTGCAAAAATACCTATTCATAATGATGCAATTTCAAGATTTTTTTGTGTTATTCTTGTCTAAAAATTTATGAGAAACTCAATTATAAAGACCGCAATGAGATATCGACATTATCTTCAAAAATATGGCTTGTGAAATTTTAAATTTGTTTTATCATACATTCCCGAAAATATACCTATTCATCATGATGCAATTTTAAGATGTTTTGTGTTATTCTTGTCTATAAATTGATGAAAAACTCAATTATAAAGTCCCCAACGAGATATATTTATTATCTTCAAAGATATGGCTTTTTTAAGTTGAAATTTGTATTATCACTGTTTTCTGTAATTCGCGGTTTTCATTTATTACACTAGTCAAGAAATGTATTATGAACTCAATTTTAAAAACTCTAAATACCTTAGTGATATATCTACATTGTCTTCAAAGATATGGCTTGTTAAATTTCAAATTTATATTATGCATTATGTAAATTTAAGATTATTTTGGTTCACTGGTCCAAAGATATTTTAGGAATTCAATTTTTAAAACTCAAATCAGATATCTTCATTATCTTCAATGATATGGCTTGTAAAAGTTGAACTTTTTCTTGCTAAAAATAGGATTAATCATGATGCAATTTTAGAATTTTTTGTGTTATACTTTTCCAAAAATGTATGAAGATCTAAATTACAAAGACCGTAATGATATATCTTCATTATCTTCAAGGAAATGGCTTATTAAATTTGAAATTTGTATTATCAGTCTTTTCTGGCAAGGAAACCGGTTCCTCATTATGTAATTTTAGATATTTTATTTGTTACAGTTACACAAAAATGTATTATGAACTCAATTACAAAAACGCTAATGAGATATCTTCATTGCCTTGAATGATATGGCTTCTATAAGTTAAATTTTGTATTGTCACATATTCTTACACAAATACCTATTCATCATGATGCAATTTTAATATTTTTTTTTATGTAATTCATGTCCAAAAATGTATGAAGAACTCAATTATAAGCCTTGGTTAAAACAGATCCTACTCAGTATTTTCACAGATTAGAGTTTATAAATGATTTATTAATTGCTCCACATATAGGGACATATGTGGAGAAATTAATAAATAATTTATATCCTAATATCCTATATAATTTTATATTATTATATAATTTTTAATTATAAATTATACATTTTTAAGTACAGCATGTGGGCGGCCAAATTATGTTCGTACACGGGCGGCCGACTATCTAGGACCGGCCTTGTCTCTGTACCTAATAACTTAGTATATTGCTCCTATTTTTTTTACCTAAATCGACATTGGTATTCTTAAGATATTACTATATTTAGAATAATAACAATATTGACTTACTCTTCCTATAAGTTTAGCAGGCATGCATAATTTAAACAGCGACATCATCGTGGGAAAGAAAGGTTTAGGATTAATAACATCTATTCCACTAATACGGCCCGACATACATTTCTAAAACACAGGCAACATGAAAACAATATCACAAAAAATCAACGGACGTACCAAATACAGCTCTGACCATTTAGATAAATTACTAATATTCATCGTTTTAAAATGATTGAAATTGTACCCATCCATATCATACACAAGCCTCTCCGAGATTGCATAATCATGGGATAATTGTAATTCTATAATCACCATCATGAATGCCAGGTACTCCATAATATTATAGATTTTACCGTTTTTACCAATTTTAAAAATTATGACTCGTTCCATCGATGGGGTTAGCTTGGGTAATGGTACCCAATAGCTGAAAGTATTAACCATTACATCGAGAAGTTTATATTTGTTATATACCCACAACATATCTTTCATGCGTTTCATCCTTTCCGAAAGTGGATCTAAATCACGGAAAAAATCATCGTACAAGTGTCTTGCGCAGTAGTACGCATCCAATTTTTGTTTAGTCTGTTCCAATCGGAACTTGTTGCGCAGCAGGAAACGTTCTAAACGTTTTCGATCTACAAAATTGTACATCTCTTAAGCCCGTATGACATTATCTAGTTTGTTATATAGTTTTCGATACAGACACAAACTATATAGTGTCATACACACATGTAGAAAATAATATAGCGGCGGAATAATAATAAATTCACTTAACAATAACATCATAATACACAATGTTAATTTTCCATTTAGAAATAGTTATACAGTTTAATATATCAATTCTTATATATAAAACGATATAGGAAACTAGATAATGCGGGCTTTAAACTACTTTCACATGAAGACACTAGTATGCGATACCGAGTATGCTGCATACTAGTTTTAACATTGTATGTTATCACACAATGTATCGCAGGTCTGACAGCTCTGTGTAGTTGGAACCCAATTTTCGAAAAATTATTATGTCATTCGGTTGTTCACGTTTTGTTTCCGTTTGTTCAATACAATTTTTTTTTACAGGATACAAGCCAATGAGAGAGAAAATTAAATTATTATCCAATTATTAAATTAAGAGGTATTAAGGTATAATTTCAAATAGTTAGATTAATATTGCCTAATCTAATTTAATATAATCAAACATACTTAGCATGAAATAGAAATTGATATAATATATACCATCTTTATTAGACTTTTTACCCTTCACGGGTCTTTCCGTCTGATATAATAATATGTTAACAAAGGCAAATTATTAATTAAAAACATTAGGCTACTACTTTTTAAAATGAATATGCTTATCGGTATTTGTAAATACTTACCGTGCTCTTTAGGCAAATGCGCTTGCTTTTCAAGCCATGCTACAATAATATCCACATCGCACTGTATATCATCTTCTGTTTTGCTATATATCGCTCTAACTTTTGCTCTCTCTGCATCCGTTATAGCAAATATTTTTAAAACAAGATTATTCATTATTAACATGCGATGCACTCTTAACTCGAATTGTATGACTGAAACCTAGTCCCGTCTACCTCTTATTTATACAAATGTGTTTTAATTGCAAATTGATTAATCACCCAATTTAATTGCTATTTTTATCATGATAATTGCAACAACAAGTTGGGAACATTATACACAAATTGACATGTTTTTATTAGTTATGTGAAATTGCCCCTACAACGTACCGGAAAGGATATGTGCGAATTTGTATTCATCTTGTAATTAAAGATTGTTTTTAAAATATCTTTTCAATTTTATATTATTTTTATCATTTTCACATGTTATTATGAAATTTTAATTATAAAATATAATTTTTAACTATTCTCTCTTAATTACTTCTTTGATTACCTCTCTTTTTCTCAGGTTGTTCCATATTAACAAGTGATAAATGCATTAACCTTAATTAATGATTGTCTATATCTCTTCGTGCAATTCAGCAGGCAAAAAAAACCAAGTATCCCGAAGACAGATACACTGCACGACACTGTGACTATCGGAATGCATAGGTTGCTCATGCTTTCGTGAGGCTGTTCTGCCGACCAGTACCGCATATTCTGTTTATTGACAGTATCTATAAAAATGAAAATATGCCTCATCGGATATGATTCGATTATTCAAAACATCGTTTTATCCTGTCGAACTTGAATGAGAGTTTCTAGAAACATCCTTCCTTCAGCATAATTATTATTTATGTATGATATTTAGAAGCCACGATCGGGTCTCCTAATTTATATTGTTTCTAGTTTTACAAAGGAGCTTGGGCTGAAGGATATCAGCATGGATATGGGGAATATACATGGAATGCATCTTTAAACGAAGGGATAGCGTTATCACTGGAGAATACATATCAAGGTTCCTGGTCTAACGGCAAACGAAATGGCCTAGGTAAGCATACAAGTTCATACTCACTATTGTTCTTCTTTAGTTACCATCTCCTACACGCAATCACGATAGCTACTTTTATTTTTGATACCGCAGATTTCGAGCTTTCGGAATCCTTCTATAACAGTCATATTTTGAACGCTTGGATCTTCTTAGTCACTTTCTGATTCAATGTCTATGCTTCCATACCATATAATAGAATAGGAAACACCTAACATCTCACCATTCTGACAAGAAGCTCCAACGTTATATCGCGGTTGCTGAAAAGTCCTTTCAATATTTTTCTAAGATCTTATGGGTTACTGATTGTATGATAGATAGTTTGGTTGGTATTTAGCACCCGCCCATACCACTTAGCAAAAAACATATATATATATATATATATATATATATATATATATATATATATATATATATATATATATATATATATTATCAATTGCCTTTTACCTTTCGGTGTAGGCTATTACATTAACATTATTAACATTATAGTTTACAATTACTGTTGTTTATACATTTGTAAATTCTTTCCACTCCTTTCTGTTCTTCGCCAGTTCTCTTGCTTGCTTGACTGTTTTTCCTTTCTTGATTATTATGTCCTCTATTATGTTGTCCCACTCTTTTCTTGGTCTACCTCTTCTTCTTTTATTTTCAGTTCTTGCTTCCCATACCTGTTTTGTTTGATTCTTTTTGTCCATCCTAATTAAATGACCCCACCAGTTTAGTTGTTTCTTTTCTATATACTTATCTACAGCTTCAATTCCCAGTTCTGCTCTGATGTCATAATTTCTTATTCTGTCTCTTCTCGTAACTTGTTTTACTCCTCTGAGATATTTCATTTCCATTGCCTGTATTCTACTTTTGTCCCTCTTCGTTAGCTTCCACGTCTCGCTTCCATATGTCAGTATAGGTCTATATATGCTTTTAAATATATTTATTTTTGTCCTTCTGCTGATCTCTTTCTTGTTAATCAGTATATTGCTCAATGCGTGGTATGTTTTAGCTGTGTTGTTTATTCTGTTACTAAGTTCGCCTTCCATTTTTCCGTCTTCTGTCAGTGCTACTCCCAGGTATTTGACTTCTTGTACTTGTTCTATTGTGTGTTATTCTATCTTTATATTTATTTGTTCTTTCCGGTTTCCTATTACCATCACTATTGTTTTGTTATAATTCATTTTCATGTTATACTTTTGTAGGTGTCTGTTCCATACACTAAGGTTGTGCTGCAGATTACCTTCATTTTCTGCTATCACTACTACATCATCAGCGAATGCTCCTTCCGATATTTTTACAACTTGCATGTTTTTGTACCCTATGTTTGCTTTTTTGGTTTCTGGTTTCATGCTCTTCATTATTTCATCCATGTATATGTTAAATAATGTAGGACTGAGCTCGCCTCCTTGTCTTAGTCCAGTGGTTGTCTGAAATGTTCTTGATGTTTGCATTGGTGTTGTTGTTGTATATGTTTTGTATTAATTCGACTGTCTTTCTTTCTACACCTCTCTCTTCCAGGATTTTCCATAATTTATTTCTTGCTATCGTGTCGAATACTTTTTCCAGGTCGATGAACCCTAGGTATGTGTTTTTATTATTTGCAATTCTTTTTTCTGTGATTTGTTTTATCGTGAAAATGTTGTCCTGTGTGAATCTTTTTCCTAAACCCACATTGCGATTCTTCTAGCGTCTGCTCTATTTTTGCTAATATTCTTTTGTTAATTGTTTTTTCTAAGATCTTCATACCTATACTTATGAGTGTTATACCCCTATAGTTTGAACATTTTGTCTTATCGCCTTTCTTGTGTATCGGTACGATTAACGATACTTGCCAATCTTTAGGTATTTTATTCGTCCTCCATATTTCGTTTATTAATTTCAGTAGTATTTCGTTACCTGCAGGTCCCATATGCTTAATCATTTCCGCTGTGATCTGGTCTTGTCCTGGTGCTTTCCCTATTTTCATTTCCCTTATTATCTCAAGTATTTCTTTTTCATTGATCATCTCTATATCTGCTTCCGAGTCGTTCTGGTCTCTTGTCTTTTGTTCATTTCCACCAGTTTGTAATAGTAAGTCTTCAAAATATTCTTTCCATCTTTCCAGTATTTTTTCGTTGTCCTTCAGCAATATTCCTTAATTGTCTTGTATATAAGTTACTTCTTGTCCTTTTTCTTTTCTGTATAGTTTTAGTGTTTTATAGAATAATTTTTGGTTTTCCTTTGCATTTTTCTCCATTGTCTCTCCGAACTTTTCCCATTCCCTGCTCTTTGCTATTCTGACCTTATCTTTTACTATTTTCCTCTTTAAACTGTATTCTTCGTAGTGTTTACTATTTTTGTCATTTAGATATCTTTGTCATGCTTTTTTCTTTTCCTTTATTTTCTCTCTTATGTCCTGCGACCACCAGGCTGTCTGCTGCTTCTTGTTTGTGTTTTGCTTTGTCCCACATGTCTCTTGTGCTGTCTCCAGTATATTTTTCTTTAATTTATTCCACATTTCCTCTACTTCTTGTCTATAGTTGTCCTTTACTAATTTCTCCACTATTTTCTTTTTATAGATTTTTGCTATTTCTTTTTCCCTTAGTTTGTATGTTCTTATTTTGTTGTAGTTTATTGCTATATTTGGTCTCTGCTTTTTTATCGCTATCTTGGTAGTCTTCCTTTATTTTCGTCTCTACTAGATAGTGATCACTTCCAATTTCGTAACTTCTCTTTACTCTTGTGTCTATTATTTTGCTCCTTTTCCCTTGTTCTGCTAGTACATAGTCTATTATAGATTTTTCATTCCTGCTTATCACTTCCCTGGTGTATTTGTGTATGTCCTTGTGTTTGAATAGTGTATTCGTTATTACTATGTTATTCATTCTACAATAATCTAGCATTTTCTTACCATTTTCGAGTACGCCTTCTCCATATCTTCCTCTCATCGCGTCATTATCTTTTACTTCGTTGCCAATTCTGCTGTTGAAGTCTCCCGCCACGTACACTTCTCCTTTGGCTTTTTCTGTTGTTTCGTTGAGCTGCTCCCAGAATGTTTCTTTGTTGCACGCAGTATCATCTTCGTTTGGTCCATACACTGCTATGGTAGTTTTATGGTAGCCGTTTCTTTGATCTCTATCTTCGATAGACAAAATCCTCTCCGTAATTGCATCCCATTTATATATATTCGATTTCAGTTTTTTATGCAATATACATCCTACCCCTGCTGCGGCTCTCCGATAGTTATCTACACCGCTATATATGAATATATGTTCCTTGTCCATTTTGTACTCTCCCTTCCCCTTCTTTTTTGTTTCTGTTACCACTAAGAAGTCTAGTTCAGCTTTCTCAAATTCTTCTTCCAGCGCTTTTTCCTTTCCATTTATACTCCTGATATTCCAAGTCCCAATTTTCCATATTTTTCTTTTTTTTACTGTACTCTTTTCTTTGTTTCCATTTATTATGTGTTTGCTCTTCTTTCTTATGTTCGTTGTCCTTTTCCTCGCTGTATTCTTTTTATTTTTGCTTCCGTCCGTTTTCTCTTTGGCTAGTAGTTTTTTGTATTGGTTACTTTCACCCCATTATCTTTGGCTACGACTCCTTTCTCCTTTTTATCCCATATGTATATTTCATTGTCTACTATTATCTTTCTATATCCTATTTTTACGTGTTTTCCTTTTTCTTTTTCCAATTGTGTGTTGTGATGTTTCTTATTTCTCTTTGTATTTTTCTCTCCTCTTTCGTTATATCACCATCTATATATATCGTTGTATTTCTCAGTTTATATTTTGCTTTCATTATTTTTTGTTGTTCTTCCCAGCTTGGGATTTCCACTATTATTATATTTCGTTCTGAGCCTGTGTTTATTTTTTGTATTTTGTTAACACCTGTCTCCACTTCCAGTTTCTCTTTGATGAGTGATCTTACCTCTTCTATGTTATCTATTTTGTCTAGACCTCTTATTGCTATGTTATTTTTTCTTCTTTTCTTCTCTTCAAGCAATAAACATATAAGTGTATTTAATATATCATGCTAATTATCCATTATTTTAGGACTAATAAATTTTGGAATGGAAGGAACTAAACTAGCAACGGTGTTTGTCGATAATAAGAAGCACGGCTCCGGGATAATGGTATGCGGAGATGGAACGATAATCCAAATGAATCCATTATTCCAAAACGACAATCCAGTGCAGCACATAGCATGCAAATTGAATGATAATGATAAACAAGCATGTCCAAAAATCATAAAACGTACTACAAATAAATCAGCATTAATTTTAGACCGTAAAACGCGCGCTTTATCTACTGCTGAACTTCACACACAAAGTAAACTACTGTCGTTGTTTCCCATTCAACAAGTAACGTACAATCCGTTGCAACTACCTATACATGGAAATGCTATACAAATAAATCTCATATATCATATCAACCGCCTTATTAACAAACACAAGAGCATGGTGAAAAATGATGTATTTTCAGATATCGTATCGAATCCATCCATGTGTAATTTATTCGCAAGTGGAATACGTATAAAAACCATTAACGATGACTGTCATGATTTGGAGTTATCATTTACCGAGGAAGAGGGTAAACTAACTAAATGTATATTATCGAATTATGCATATATAGAGGAAGTTTACAAGAAATACGCTTCAATAACAGCTACACAACCTATAAAAAAACCTATAATGAGTAGATTATTGCTGTGGCAGTTCTGTAGAGACATAAAATTGTATTCAGCTGGCTTATCACTAAAACGTATCGATGCAATTTTATTAAAAATACCCGATATATCACTAGAAAGTGAACATTTCCCATTTGAAAAGATACATTTATGGCAATTTCTACATCTATTATTGGCAATCGCGTACAAACTTTTTAAATCGGTGAAATTTTTCGAAAACAATAAGGAGTTTGGAATTTATGCTTCTATGTTAAATCAGTTTATCAAACAGTATATTGTTCCAAATGAAGGAAAATTTAATGGAGAATGCTTATTTAAATATAAAGATTTATTTCCGATTACGGCAGTATATGAACTTTATAAAACATTGGGGGAGCCGCATAGTATTCGCACGTTTTTGAGAAAGTGTTGTACGAAAAAAGGTCATATACCGGCTTGCTATTTGAAAAATGAGTCGATGCCTAAGAAGTATACAATTAGAGTAGGAACGAATGCTGTTTGTACTGGTTTAAATCTTCTTTATATTCCAGGTAAAATTTTAATTCATAAATTCAGTAGACTCGGCTTTATTTCACTTTCAAGATTCCCACATTTTCAACACCAATATATGAGCCTGTGAGAATGAAAGTGGTATAAGTCACATTTAAGCTGTTTTGAAAAGAAGAAGAGCTTGCGTTTTGTATTTATGTAAATCGGCGTGCGCAGTTACAGACTTGAAATTAATTTATTCATAAATAAAAATGTAACTGCACACGTCGATTTACAGAAATATCAAACTCAATCCTTCTCCGTTTCAAAACATCTTAAATGTGACTTAAGACGTATGACAATATCTAGTTTCCTATATCGTTTTATATATAAGCATTGATATATTAAACTCTATAACAATTTCTAAATGGAAAATTAACATTGTGTATTACGGTGTTGTTATTGTTAAGTGAATTTATTATTATCCCACCGCTATATCATTTTCTACATGTGTGTATGACACTATGTAGTTTGTGTCTGCATCGAAAACGATATAAGAAACTAGATAATGCTTTACGCCACTTTCATTCTCACAGGCTCATATAAGACACTGTTGCATTTTCTTGCACACACTCTACATGTCTCGTACACACTACACCCAACCATAAAACCCGGGTATAATAAAAAACGTACATTATTTGAAACATCTCTCTCATATATCACATTATTCCTTAACATATACAATAACAAGAATAATATAAATTAAAAATAGCCTTTCTTACTTTCACCTTGCGTTACTACCCTCGTCCACTTCCTCTATCACGGAAGATTTTTGCATATTATTTACCTTTTCCGGTAGCAAACTTTTTTTCTGTGAAGTTAATAATAACTAATAATATTTTAAAACTTTTCTTTTAGAGCCTCCACCTCCAATCGGTGAAAAGGTACAGCAAACGCCAGAGTTTCCATTTGAACGGGACCCATTCTATGCGACATTTAAAGTATTTAGGGTGCTAGGGCCAAAGAAAATTATGCAATGTGTCGGTCAAATTTGCCCCGCCATACTCCAGGACGACGATATTGTAAACATAAATTACAATATAATCTTTCTAGAATTTTATGAAATACTCATTCTGTGTACGTTAGAATTGATAAACCAATTGAAAGCTGAAGAACTGAAGAAACAACAAGAACTTGAGGTGCAGTCTGTTAACGATAAAAGTGAGATTGGGCTGTCCAAGAACACGAAACGGAGTAAGAGCGTCAGAAGCGCCAAGAGTGTAAAGTCACAACATTAACGAATTTATTATTTGTAATAATTACCACTATTTTTATATTATAATTTTATATTTTATGATTTTCTATCATTATTTTAAGTATTTTGTATTGGTATTTGTTGTTTGGTTATTAATCGAGTCATAGGAAATGCAGAACGTGGATATTAGGAGCAAATCCAGAAAACACAATAGTGTTGGCCGACAGTTAGCCAACTGTCTGGTAGCAGGACGTCGTATACGCAGAAAAAGATTAAAATATGTAAGTGTGAATCCAGCTCCCAACAATCTACATATGAGCCTGTGAGAATGAAACTGGTGTAGGTCACATTTTAATTGTTTTGAACAGGAGAAGATTCTGCGTTTGGTATTTATGTAAATCGACATACGCAGTTACATTTTTATTTGTGAATAAATTGATGTCATGTCTGTAACTGCGCACGTCGATTTACATCAATACCAAACGCAAAATCTTCTCCTTTTCAAGACAATTCAAATGTGACTTACACCACTTTCATACTCACAGGCTCATATCTACATGTCGATATTGTTAAATCTCGTCAGTGTAGCTCAGCTACGTGAATTGGGGGGAGGCTCACTCGATACTGCAGTTGGAGAGGGTGATGGGGGTACCTTGGTGAGAAATAGATACGGCAGCCAAAGGGTTAGCTGGTTTGACGAGAAGCACGATATGGCGGCAGGAGATGGCAGAAGTAGCGGAAGAAAGATATTGATAACTGACTGAGAAGGTGGAATTAGTGTGTTTCGGAGAAGGGGCTATTAGATATTTTGAAGGGTAAATAAACATAGTTCTGGGAAATGGTGGAAAAGTTGCAGTGAGGTGAAAAGTCACACACCAATGTACCAATAATATCGGCATGACAATGGCAAGACATCAGGCCGGTCCCTATTTAGACCGATGGACCGACTATTGGCCATCGGTCTAAATATGACCGGCAAGATACATGTTCAGTCAGGAAAACCGTTAACACGTTAATCGATGTGATATTATATTGACAATCGGCGACATTCTGGTCTGTCATAATCCGCGCGACAAATTTACCGACACTACGACGCCCGGGGGATTAAACTGCTCTGAGCTTCGTCCTTTATCGGAAAAGTTCCTCGGCTGATTGTCTTCTTTAAAAATAAAATAAATGTATAAAATTGTGGCGGTGGTAGTACTTTGAACATTACGTATTTCTGTTACCATCAGTAGTTCAGCCGGGTAGTCAACATTGTCATACTATCATCGGTTGCCAAGAAATACAACAGTTCTTCAGACACTTCGCTAACTATCGGCAGACAAATTATTTTCTAGAATAAGACATAAAGTATGCTTGCAAAATAAATATTACATACTCCCAAGTTAGCAAGTTTTATAGTGTTTATAGACACGATTTTAAAACCATGGTAAAGAAACATCTTTACTATGGTTTTAAAATCGTGTCTATAAAACTAAAAACCCTGCCCTGCTTTGCTGTTAGAAATATGTCCAATTGTATCTATCTTGCTCTAGGCACGCGCTGGTAGCGAACGTGTTAAACCATTATTTACTGATATTTACTTAATTTAAAAGGATTAAAGGATACATAAATAACAACACAACAATTCCATACGAAAATATGTTGCTGATATTTACTTAATTTGAAAGGATTAAAGGATACATAAATAACAACACAACAATTCCATACGAAAATATGTTTTACATAATAATATAAACATTGCAATATACTTTATTTGACAAAAAAAATAGTAATAATAGAAACAAAGTTTTACTTTGCACTCCTTGCCAATGGCATTGTCTCTTTCCACAGCCATTCTTTAACCTCTGCGCGACCCTGCTGATCCAACAAAGCTCCAATAACACTCCTACACCTAGCATGATAATTATTCAGATGATTCAGTTCCTGATCCGTAAGCATATCTGCGACAATCATCTTGGTTTGAATTGGCACAAGTGTAACTGTTTCAAACGTTAAAAATCCACGATTATTAAAATTATGGGGTGGATTTGCTGCAACAATCTGAACAATATCCTCTATACGAATACCGAACTTTCCATCCTCATAATAACCAGGTTCATTCGAAATGAACATTCCCGTTTCTAATCCAGGATCATCATTCACAGTTCTCCAAGAAACTTCCATTGGACCTTCATGAACATTCAAGTAAGATCCAATCCCATGCCCAGTTCCATGTGCATAGTCCAAACCAACTTCCCACAAATACTGCCGTGCGAATGAATCAAGACAATTACCTTTAATCTTACTAGGGAATATACTAGTGCCTAATTTAATCTGACCCTTAAGGACCCTAGTAAAACACTCCCTTTCATAATCAGTAGGCGTCCCAAAATGAACGGTTCGTGTGACATCCGTTGTTCCATCCCTATACTGACCACCAGAGTCACACAAGTAAATGCAATCAGTTCTTATTTGTACATCACTATCTTTACTTGGTTTATAGTGAATAATAGCACCATGAGGACCTACAGAACTAATAGTATCAAAACTAGGCCCAACAAAATCGTCCTGCTCAGCTCTAAATTCCGTTAATTTATCCGCACCTGATATTTCAGTAATACTCTTACTAGAAACATTCTTCTCTAACCACGCCAAATAACTGCAAAGCGCAACAGCATCCTTAATATGAGCATTTTTCATTCCTGCTATCTCAACAGCGTTTTTAACAGCCTTCATTAGTTGTATCGGATTAGTTTCATCAATTAACGATTTCTCCGGGACTAAACTGGCGAGAGAGTAATTAGATCTGTTAGTAATCCATACTTTATTCTTGCCAAGATTTTTCAAAGAAGCTTCTAAAGTTTCTTTAATTTTATCATAAGGCTCAACAGTGTAGTTCTTTTCACCAACCTCATTATTCAAATGCTGTGTAACCTCGCTACTACACTGTTTGGGATCCAAAAATAATGTAAATTTATCTTGTTTGATTAAAACATATGAGAAAAATACAGGGTTGAATTCAATGTCGGATCCGCGTAAGTTTAAAAACCACGCGATTTCATCTAAAAATGTTAGGACTAAAATTGATACGTTTTTATCTTTCATTTTTTGTCTGATTTGGTCGAATTTTTCATGTACGGTTTTTCCTGTGTATTTTAAGGGGAGTGGAATGACTGGGTTGGTTGGTACTGCTGGTCTATCAGTCCAAACTAAATCAATCAAGTTTTTTTCGATGGGGATTATTTTAACACCTGCAGATTCTAATTGACCTTTTAGTGGCTGCCATCGGTTGAAGCTCATTAGGTTTGGGTCCACGCCTACAACGGAGCCGGATGGTAGGTTGTTGGATAACCAAGTACCTGTGTACAAATTAGTGATATAAGTAGCTAGGTGAAATTTCTGTAGTCTACAGGGGGATTGTTTACAAAATTAATTAATTAATGACTAATGAGAGAACAATACAATATCAATATTAAATATCTAGTATGGCACCACTCCTCCTTAGGTGTTCCAACTTCTTCCAAAGACATTCCTATTCAGTGGAGGAGGATTTAGGGTGCATGTGGAATGTATGCAAGCGAAATCGAGAATGGCTGGGGATAGCGAAAAGGAAATGGGAGAGGTTGTGGGGCGGTAACCTCGTAATGGCGTGCAAGATCTGGGATGCGTGTGTAAAACCTATTCTATTTTATGGAGTGGAAGTATGGGGATTGCGTGAGTGGGATGTGATAGAGAGAGAGCAAGGTTTGCTCCTGAAGAGTCTGCTAGGTCTCGAAAGGTCGACACCGAGAGCAGTGCTGTTGCAGGAGACGAATCGTATGAGTATGTGGTGGGAGTCGTGTGAAGGGTTGTGAAGTTTGAAGAAAGATTGCAGGAATTGGGCGAGGAAAGACTGGTCCGGGAGGTATGGATGAGGTGTAAGAGTAGGACGGAGAGTGGTTGGAGAAAGGATAGAGCAAGGATGTATGTATGTAAGAGTGGGTATGTCTGAGGTGTGGGTAGAGGAGAAGCTGAGAGAAATGGGAGGCCTAGGAACTGAGGTAAGAGAGAGATTGAGAGATATTGAGTGGCAAGAACGGCAGACTAGAATGAATGAGAGCTCTTACAACCCTGGCTACGTAGAGTGGCAAGTGCGTGGGAAACTCCCGAGTTACTTAGCCCGGGGTGAGTGGAGCAGGGAGAACATGGTACATGGCAAGAGCGAGGTGTGGGTCAGACGAGAGAGGGAGGAAAGTGTGGATGGGTCTGGGGTACACCGCGTGTGCGCTGTGTACTAAGGGAGGCGACACGTGGTGGCACCTTAGCGAAGAATATGAGGATGTAAAAGCAGAGTGGGTGGGAGACTGCAGAAAACTGAATTAATGGTTAAGCGAGGATGGGGAAGGTGTGAAAATCTGCAGGAGGCTGACGTGGGAGAGGAAAGTGGCGAGGGCAGAGGGAGCAAGAGTATTACTTTTATTTATATTTGTATTTTTATTTTGTATATTTGTGTTGTGGTTTGTGATGTGGAAGGGCAGTGAGAGAAATGCCAATAAAAGGCTTTTTTGTGTTATGAGGAAGTAAAAAAAGGTAGAAAACAAGAAACTGACATGGTAGAAATGAATCTATGACACAGTTATAGGAAGAGTTTTACAGGTCCATAAAAAGCTGCAAAAAAGGATAATAAAACTCTTGAAAGATCTACAAGGGAAACACAGAACTGTATTAAGAAATAAAACATTAATGGAAAGATAGAAGGAATAGTTTGAAGAATTTTTGGAGGTAAAATGACCTACCCAAGGAAAATGAGGACACCATCAAACTAAAAATATAGAAAACATGGAAACAGAGGAAATAATGGGAACTACAGGAAAACTGCAATGAACATGCTAAGAAATGGAAAAGCCCCAGGCATGACATGGTAAAACCAGAACAACTGAAATATGTGGGCAAACAAAGAGAACAATCATATTAGAGCTGATAAACAAAATATGGAAAGAGGGAATAATCCCGACTAGAAAAAGAGTTGGAAATATTACCAATAAACAAAAAAAGGAGATAGTAGAAATTGCAACCACTACAGACAGGGGAATATTATTACTATGCAAACATATAAGAGGCAATACTAGAAAACTAGCAGACATGCAATGCAAAGAAAGAAAGATCAAAGGGGCTTTAGCCTACTTAGCTCAATATCAAATAATCACTCTTAGGAAGATTATTATTTAAACATCATATATATCAACATGATAATATTATCACAGTACAAATATTGACAAATTACCTTGAGTAGGTGTAGATGGTAGCCCTTCCTTCATCAAAGTCCAATTAGTATCCATCTCTTCACTGGCTTGCAGGAAGTATCTACCATCAGTCCACAAACAGGCATGATCCTGGCTAATAACTGCTGTACCCGCAGACCCAGTAAACCCAGAAATAAAAGCTCTCCTCTTATCACATTCTGCCAGATACTCGCTACCATGAGCATCAGCTGATGGTACAATATAAGCACTCAGTGGTTCACACACATAATTCACGTTTTTCATCAACACTCTTAATTGCTTGAGCAAAGCAGTGGTGTTTTTGGGTTGCGGCATCGTCGCTCACCTCTGCAAATCTGTATGAACAGTATTTGCCAGATAAGCTATCAAAATAGATAAGATAGGTTATGTTAAATTTGAGTGGATAAATGTACGATAAAAAACTTATTGTTGATTGAATTGTTTGTTATACAATCTAGATATACGTACCTCTTGAAAAAAAATTGGGCCGGTCTGTCAGAATTTCATTTTAAATTGCACTAATGACCCAATAACTGGTATTTGACAGTAAAAAATTACATCGTTGCCAAGTGGAAAATACAGTTTTATTTAAAAATTGGAGTGTATGGTATGCATTTATGTATGCACCTATGTTCGTAAACGTCCATACAATAAAACTTGTAAAAACGTCTATCTTTAAAGGCACCTTACACGGTCAATATTACTGTCAGTCCCAGTCAGTCCTAGTACTGTCAGTATTTGCTTCAATCCTCCTTCAATATTTATCAAGTAATCAATTATCCATATAAACATCTGTATACTCTTCAATCCATAATGTCTATACCTTACACGATTAGTAATACTGGCAATACTTTAGAATAATGAACATTTTAAACATATTATCGTACAGTAATACTGTGATAATTCTAAAATATTGACAGTAATATTGATCGTGTAAGGTGCCTTTTATAGTTATGAGCACTAGGGCGCTACCGATAGTAAAGGGAAACGCTCAGAACACCCGGTATTTACCTTAACTTCACAGAAAACCTCTGGGAAACTGTGAAAGATGATTCGCTAAATTTGGCCCTAACGGGGTTTGAAGTCTCGCTCACCAATGTTCAGTAAGAAACGGACAACGCCTCTAACCACTAAGCCACTGAGCTGGGTTTTCATATGTATTTTTCAAATATTATAAACCGGGCACGACTGACAGCAGGAATATGGGCTTTCCAGCTCTCCGTCTCTCACCGCCAATCAGAGACCTGGTTTGGATCAGCTGTTCTCATTTCTCCATCTCTGATTGGTTACGCCAATGGAAATAGGAAAAACCGAACATACTCCTGTATGGGCTTTCGGTTTTACAAATTGAGTTTTTTGAAATACTGACCACTGAACCACCAATGTTGATTCTCTTTTTGCTTTCCGATTACAATGGTGTTATTCTTATTGTGCCATATTCGTTTTCTGAATATTGCAGCTGCACGGAACAACTGTCTTCCCAAAGCATTGTCGTAGGTTATAGCCTCGACGTGCGCATTCTCCCAGGTCCTCTGTTTCCCGCTATTTTGCCTTGCATACAAAAATGCATCATGCAGAAGGTGCAGTAGCTGATATTTTAAGTTTCACATGACATGTCATAGATAATAGAGCTTCCTTACATTGATATTTTTAATTACCTATGGGTCTTTGTTCATTCTTCTCAGTACTTCCTTCTTCGGTATTCTAGTGTAATAACCACGATGACGACCACTGCATACGACCAAATTCAGGCACTACTTTTACCTAGAAATAAAAGGAACTAATGGACAAGAATACAAATAATGGTTCGTTTACTGTGCAGAGGAGGTAGACCTCGGTACCGGTCGGTGAGGTTAAACAGACCGTGAACCGACTACCACATAGTAGAAGAAGCAAACACGAAACTAGAGCATAGACAAGAACTAGAACTAGAGCTGATAGAAGACACCAACTTATTTGGGGGAAGCGGCGTAGAATTCCAGATCCCGAACAACAAGAAGACACACGGAGGTAGAACCAAGAAGACGCGCCCAGAATCACTATTCGAGTAAATAATAACGAAGGCTGGGAATTCGAACACAGAGGAAGACAGCTACTGAACGCAATCAGCCAGGAGGAAAGCCACCTCGCCTCCGGTAAAAGGAGACGGGAAGGCGGAACCAACAGAGACAAAGAAAAAGCTGCGGAAACAACCACGGACAAACACCGAGGACGAAACCGAATTAGAGGACGGTTACATACAGCTGGCAAAGGATACAGTGGTGAAACTAACCAACACGAAAGTGGCTACAAGGAACATACCAAAGGAATCTAAACTAGACTCGGCGGTTGTTTGTGAACAAAACCAGCGGCTCCTCGGAGAAAGTTGGAACCCCACTAGAAATCCCCCAAAGATGCGAAACAAAAGGTCTCCAACATTAGTTGGAGGTGCTAAAGGCAGTGGGGCAAGGAGATGAAGACAATGAGAATACAGACATGCATATCACCAATCCCTATTCCATAGACAGTGGAGACAACGGAAGAGCCCATAGCTATGCGGGGCTCTTTTCACAAGTATGCCAGGTATACCCAAGGCACCCTCCAGAACGTGAAGCTGATGAGGTGCAATACATCCAACTGGCTCAGGTGCATTAAACAGTTAGATTAATAGATGTTTTGTGCAGAGAAGTAACCAGTCGCCTGAAAAGATAAACCGGACTAGACCACACTACTGAGGTGCGCAGTAGCTAGTGTCCATCGGGGAAAACAGAGCGGTACATACATTACATAGTGTGCGATACCACCAGTGAGAACAAAATGATGGAACACAACTACAATGACATCCGACGCCTCACGATAATCGCAGAGGCAAACTGGACAAAGGGAATACTAGTTGAGGCGCCATGGCTACCCACCCTGGACATAATGAATTCGCCTGTCCAAGTATTAATCAGAAACCTGGAGGAGAACCACGCCACTGAAAATCGCCACCACAAAATGGAAGATCAGTAAGGAAGAATCCATATGGATCAAACCAAGGAGGGCCAGTAATACGCGGACCTAGTCCATAGTTTGGGAAATAGACAGTAATGTCGCCCGGTTTGAGAGAGCGGATAATGGCCACCTCCTGATTAGGATAAGGAACAGACACACTGTCCAAAGGAAGCGTCAAGGAATCGGGAACAGCGACTAGGGTCAGGAGGCCGGACGTAACCAACCATAAAGGGGCCTAGACTTCCTAACAACAAAGACGGGGGAATGTGAGCGGAGAATGGAAAGGAAGGACAAGTGTATCTCTTACGAAGGAAGAGAGAAAGGCGGGGTGGGATGTTCTAAATGGTAGTACAGAGGAGGACAGGGCATCAGGGATTTGGATGGAGTGTACCAAAATTATTATAGTATATGAGAAAAGGACTTAAAGGGGGAGGAAATCACTCGATACTGCAGTTGGAGAGGGTGATGGGGGCTAAAGAAGTGTGTGTTGGAGAATGGGTTGAGAGATTTTGAAGAGAAGGGAAACGAAGTGTAAAATCGACATAGATGGAAGAGAGTGAGATCCTATGGAATGAGCTGGAAGTGAAACTGCGTCAGTTTAAATTGGGAAAGGAGTTGGGAGAAAAAATGGTCGCCTGTTAAATGTAGTAAGGTAATGAAAATGTGAAAATGCCTAAATGTAAATATGTCAAAATGTTATAATACCAAAATTTTAAAATGTCAAAACGTAAAAATGTCAAAAAAATTAAAAAAGTAGAAAAAGTAGAAAATATAATGGGTCCTGTAATTCAGAAAGTTGTATGGTGGTCACACCAGATATTTTAGTTTACTGTATTAGTAGATAGCCTATGCCATGCTAAATATCCAATCAGCAGTTTTTTAAAATGAATATGATGATGAATAGCACATATTTGGTATTCAATCTTCTAAAAGGCACCTTACAATGTTAATAATGCTGTCAGTATTTACTTCAATCCTCCTTTTATATTTATCAAGTAATCAATTATCTGAATAAACATCAGTATTCTCTTCATTCCATCACTACCATAGCTTACATGATAAGTAATACTGGCAATATATTAGAATAATGAACATTGTAAACATGTTATCGTACAGTAATACTGTCATTATTCTAAAATATTGACAGTATTATTGATCGTGTAAGGTGCCTTTATAGTAAATATTTCTTAAAGTGTGCTAACCTAATTTTATTTTAATGTATTAATGGATAGCGTATGACATTGTTAATTCGTATGTAAAATTTAATAAATACCCAATAAGCAGTTTTCATAAAATTACATAAATTTAGAACTATCTTTTTTTAATTGCACAAATATCTTATACAATCTTCTACAGTGAATATTTCCAATACTGAACTGATGTAATATTAGTTTACAATAATAGTATGGTCTGGTAAAGTTTGATAAATATATTTTTAATAAAAACTAGCAAATAATGGATAGAATAAAGGATACAACTATTCATAAAGAAATTGTACACATGATATATTTATTTTTGTTCAATTTATAAAGTATAAAACAATAACATATATTAGATAATTTAATTACAAGTTTCTAATACTTAGATATTAATAAATTCGATTGGCAATGGTACAATACTGTTTATCCTTACGTGTACACAATAGTTACGTAAACACTTAGATTATACGAAACTTGTAGTTCAAAAAATTAAAAACTGTATAATTCAATTAGTGATAGAATATCACACAGACAATATTAAAAATTTTATACAATCCTGTTTGAATCACTAGAGAATAGAGGTATGTAATATATTTACAGTTCTACAAGAACAGGTTGATTATGTACATGTTTAATTAGTTTGATTATTTGAGTCTTGCTATGCAAATAGTATTTGTAGGATATAAATTGTTTGTTATGCAACAGTATATAAAATTTTACTATGCAATAGTCGCCATATCAAACCCTTTTGCTGCATGTAACTAATTAAATAAATATTATGTTTATAAAATTTACAGCCAATAATAATTTTAGCTTTGTTTTAATATAAGAGGTAGAAATTAAAATGTTTATTTTTTGTGAAAACTAACAAATGTCACAATTCTAGTGACATTATTATATAAAGAATAAAAACTTGTATATACATTTGTACTTTTGGAGAAACTACTAGTAAAGTATTATATAACTATAGAATCTAATATGAATGAGATTTATTACATATTACAATAATAAAAAGATTACTGTTATAGGCTGTAACGTATTCTGTATAACATATATCTATCAGACACCTCATTTCTTTCAGGATAATTTAACAATAATTATGTAGAAATAAAAATGGGTTTATCCTTATAAAATAAGACATCAGAAATCAGGATTAGGTTAAATTAGTGTTTCTTAAAGTCTCCAACAGTTCATAGTGAATAGGTAGTTAATTTTTCATATATATGGACAAAATTGAACCCGCGAGTACGCCACTTAGTTTTGGCACCTCTGGTTTGGACCATTTATGCTGACAAAATAAGAATATAGATATACCAGTAGTAGTTACTGTATTTGTACAATTCTGTAACTGGCTATCAACATTCGGGTTCTTCTGTCGTGTATTAGTGTATGTAAGTATTAGGACTTGCTACTTCAGAAAATCTTCTCTGAATTTACTGAAGTGTCGTTAATTGTATCCCAACGACACATGGTACCTACTACCCGGGCCGCCCATTAGTTAAGCGGGGCTGCTAACCACAGCACTACATTTACCAATTAGTTCTTATTATGTATCTTGTCACACTAAACTATACCATACTGCATGTTATGTTAAGCACATATTCTTTGGGTCTAATAATCATTACCCTAGCTTCTTTTTTTCAAAGTGCACCTCTGAGAAGATAATCAAAATTAACAACATAACTAAATGAAATAATAACAATAAATAAATCTATAAATTACTCATGGATGACAGTAGTGAATGCAATAAGTACAATTTGTTTATCAATTGCATTGCATGCATCCTTGCAAAACTGTTTGGAAATTTCGTAATTATTTATTTATCATTTAATTGACTTTTCTTGAGTTGTGGATCCCTTAAAGAATCTCAGAGAACATAAAATAATCGTTAGTAAATGTTTTTTCCAAAGCTATAATAACTTTCTTCCATAATTAAATAAATAAAATAAAAATACAAATAGAAGAAATATAATAGAAGATTAAAAAAAATAAAAAACAGTTAAAAAATACCATCAAAAACATTGGCTGTATATATTCTAATTATATAGATAATTTGTTTTTGAGGATCTATCACTAAAATATTGATTGATGCTTTCCAACTTTGAGGACCTTTATCTCCTCAGGAATGCTCTTAGTGAAAAAAGTATAAAAGGTAATGTTCATAATAACTGATTTTCATGCAGTAGGGTAACACCCTGTATAATAAAAATGTCACTTGACAACTAATTCCTGATTCCTTATAAAACTTTTGCATAAACCCACCTTAAGTCAATATATTTAACAACTATAATAATAAATAAATAACCCATACACTCAAGCTCTCACACATACAAATATTCACACATATTGCTTGAACTGTATTTAAATTGTTTTAGTACGTTACAGATCAATTCTTTAAAAAATTTTGATCCACATTTTGCCCTAACTAAGTCACACTCCTAATGGCCCATTTTCGTACAATGGGAATGTAAATAACCAGGAGTTTTAAAGCAACGACTACAAATATCACATCTAAAGCTTCTTTTTTTAAACTGTTCCATCAGTTGGGGGTTTATAAAGGGTTGGCCACGAGTTCGGCATTTTAAACTGTTAGGCGAGATAATTTTTTTAATCTTTTTAGTCCTATTTGCGAACTCTTGCAGCAGTTCTAAACTGGATGGTGCTGTGGGCACCGAATGATTACTGTTCACTGTATTTAAAAACATGTTTGTTGATGAACATTGGTTGGTATTTTTGCGGTTTTGTAGGTATGATTCAAAGTCTATATACTCTTTTTCAGTGCTTCCTTCAGGTTTTACATTCACGTCATAACATGTTTGTACTAAATTGGACGGTAGGTAATCCATTTCTTCACTAGGTTCGGATTTAATATGCATGCTTGTGTCTATAAAGACACCCTCGAATTCATTCACACAGCCTTCATCATCACTGGTGCGTTCTTGTTTAATACGAACCATTTCTTCTGGTTGCGTGTTGTTCCATAACGCCCGATCCTCGTCCTCATCAAACGAATTGAACATTTCATCATCGTCACTCGACTGGTTTTCCTTTATAACTGAAAGTATTGTTTTTCGGTAATCTGTAAAGTCTGTGTAGAAAAAGGTTTTTGAGAATGTCTCTAATTTATCTAGAGCTGTGTGTTCATGAATATCCCCAACAAGGTTCTCCAGTTTGTAGCCAAAGTCGTAACCTTTGATGAAGACCAGCAAATCTTTTAAGCCGCCAGTTTTTTTGTGGTGGGACTTTCGTGAATGGGGGTGGTGGGGTTTGAGTTTTTTCGTTGTTACTCTGTTGTTGTTTAAGTTGGATAAAAGTTTTTTTAATAAACTGCATCGTTGGCCTTTACTCACTCGTTTTTTCTTGTCTTTGAATCGAATTATAGGAGCCTTCATTTGAAATCCACTGGAATTAATGGAAAGTAGTTATTTAGAGCAACAGCTTTACCCTTTTTTTGTGATATATTTAACAGACATGTGTGTATTATGGATCTTAGTGACCTAATATACTAATGTATCAATACAATATACGAATTATTGTCCTTTTTAATCTATTTAATAATATTCCCAAAATGGGTGTATTATGGATCTTAGTGACCTAATGTAAGTAGTTATTTAGAGCAACAACTTTACCCTTTTTTGTGATATATTTAACAAACATGTGTGTATTATGGATTTTAGTGACCTAATAGTCTAATGTATCAATACAATATAAGAATTATTGTCCTTTTTAATGTGTTAATATGATGTTATCCTTGTTAACTCTATTTCAGTGTTAGGATTATTATTGTTGATTTGAGAATTGTTATTGGGTTTATGATTAGTTCACTAATGAATTATTTATATTTTATGATTGTGTGGTATATGTATACCAACTCTGTATCAAATGTAAGTATATTTATATAAAATCATTGAAAGGGTATGCCATTAATAATAAAAAAAAAAAAAACTTTAATACTTTTGGCCCTGCCAGTGGCATTTGCCACCATAATATTGTAACAAACCATGTTACTCCACTGGAATTCATAGAAATTCATAAATCTTAATATTATTAAATTTTGCAATTACAACATACCTATGACTAAATTTTTTGAATTTCCCAGGTCCAATTCTTCTTGTTTTCACTGCATGGATAGTATTTATGGTGCTCAACTCCTTATCTACCACATCTTGAGAAATTGGACTAATAGTTACAGTTAATTCAGACTTAATCACTTGTTTATTCTCCTTCTCATCCCCCTCACTAAACAGTTTACATAAATATGTCTCTAAAATCCCATCAGATTTCTCACACATCATTTGAAACTCATATGAAATTTTCAGTTTTTCAACGCACGACATGCATATGACCGTCGAAAAGTCTTCCTTGCTGATGACCTATGACAGAAAAATCAATAGAACAATAAAAAAGAAAGTTGATGGAAATATTTACCATTTTTGTGCATAATCTCAGTTTTTCACACAAACTAACTTCCTCACCATCGGTGCTATACAAATCCAGTAGTTTTCCGTCGGAATTTATGCATATCCGACAGAATTTCTTTAGATAAAACATTGTCCCATAAAATTTAAATGTCAATCATTACTATCATATGTCAGAATGTCACTTGTCAACTCTCTGTCCGACATAACCTACTTTGAAAATAAAAACAATCAGCTGGGTTGCCAACGGTGAGGTATGAATTAATTTAAATTCTAAAAAAATATTAAGTTATTATAGCAGTTATCTAATCATTAGAAATCAGAACGTATGACAAATAATACCGTATATGATATCAATTTGTTAGATTATTTCTAGTAGGGTGTAACTAATAAAATAACTGTACATTTTTTTTTTGTAAGTTGGTTATAGTTGCATTGTGTGGTGACGTATGCCAACGTGTCAAAATTACAACTCGTTTATCGGCCACACGGCTCATTTTCTATTATTATAATCTGGTTAAGCCAACAGTGAGGACGTGTTTAATATACGTAGCAAATATAACATTTCTAAGCGACAGTTGCAGTAGTTTTCATTCATAATGGTGAGTATTTTGCGGTTTTTCTAGTGGTTTTTGTTGTAATTTATAGTTTTACTCATTTAAATTTTAAATATTTTCAGCCTGCTGCTCCAAGTTCCACAAATGTGGGCTCTTCCACACGTTCCCCGTCAAAGGCTGTAGCACCTAGATCTACCACTGGAAGCACAGTTAGGCAAAGGAAAGCAACAACCACCACAGCACCCAGAAGCCGTACAACTGGGGCTGGTACTGGTGGTATGTGGAGATTCTACACAGATGATTCTCCTGGAATTAAAGTGTAAGATAATTTTTGTTTTGTTGATTTTATACCATATGCTGTATGTGGTGATGTTTTTAAAATTCAATGTTAGCAACAGCTGTTGCTGTTCAAGGAGTTCAATACTAATACCTATTTAGGAACACCACTATAATAGGGATAAAACACTATTCCTATTATAGTGGGTTACAGTATTGGGCATTTGCTTTGCCTGTTAGTGCTCAATTAATGTGTGCCTAATCACAGAGTGCTAAAAGACACAGTTCAAAAACATTGTATGTACTGTCATTGCATTTTCAATGGATATTTAAAAAGTATAGTGTGGAATACGTAGACATGATAGATAAGAGCATTGGATAAATGAGTGAATAGCTATGGATGGCATAAGTGGCAGATATTAGATGTTGGCAGAGGTGACTGTGCTAAGGGCATTTGAACAAAGCGAATATAATATATATAAAATAGGGCAATGGAGAAGGGATTATTTTAAAATTTAGATGTAAAATATTATTATCTAACTATATTTTCTAATGTTTTATTATTATATTTGGATATTGTATATGTTAAGTGTGGAGTTGGGGATTGTGATGCAGTAAAAACAATTGATGTTGTACATAACAGCATGTTCAACAGCAAGGGAATCAATATGAAAATTAGGCTAAATAATTAAATTCTAACATAAAAATAAAGAATAACTTATTTTTGAACCAACCCTTGTTTTTGAGATAGTAAAGTTTAAACAAGAATGTCTGTAAATTACTAAAAACATAAATCAAAAATATTATTTTATAAAACTAAAAATTGTACAACAAAACATGATTTACAACTTGTGTTCAAAAAGTCTTCTGCCACCAATAACACAAGGGCACCACACAAAATTAACTGGTGGGACAAGTGAGTAGCCTTAAAGGGAGGTTCCACAATGGGCCCATTTTGAGGCCTAAGTATCTGTAGCTATGCTACCCACCAGCCAACTATCCAGAACTATCCAGCAACACAAGCATGGAAAGAAAGAGTTAGGTTCAATACATTGAAAGAAATTAGTTACATTTCCCATCTCTAATATGTATGTTCTAATAGTTCACCATTAGTGTGTTTATAATTCTGTAAAAGAATATAGTATGTACTATTACTGTAAAATACTAAAGTATAATATATGTTCTATTTTAATTTTCAGTGGTCCAGTTCCAGTGTTGGTGATGTCTCTGTTGTTCATTGCGTCTGTATTTATGTTACACATCTGGGGCAAATACACCAGGTCTTAATTTTAAGCAAACTCATTCCATTATCATAACTATTATTTATGCATTTAAGCGTAAATATTTCATTTACATTTTGTATGTACGTTATTCTAAGATGAATAAACAATATTTATACTTAAAATATTAGTTTAGTGAGTACTTTAATACTTACCCAAATCGTTTTCTACTGAGGTTATACTATAATGATTAAATAAAGGATTTATTTTTGTTGTATAATTTTATGAATAAATATTTATGCCAATAAATTTGATTTAAATAAATTGTTTTATTTGAGAAAATTTATTTTATACAAATAATAGAATTATATGTGCATGAACTAAGGTTAGAAGTAATTTGCATTGAAGTCATTGTAATCTTTTTTAATACAGAGAAATTTGGCAATACCTGTTATGTGGTTTCAGTACCGGTATTTACTTAATATACTAGGTGCAATGACCGTTGTCTAATAGTCGGGATGATCTTGTATCTGCTTTCTGTAATTGTTTGCTGTTCTTCTGCATTTACTTCAGTTAGCCTTTGTTTTACAATTTCTTTTTGCTCTTATTCCATCTTGTCACCCTTTCCAACATGCCTACACTGTCATATATTCTTTTTTGTTCTATTCCCCATTTAGTTAGTCTCTCATATCATTCTCTTACAATCTTTTCACATATACCATTATACACCTTTCTTTCAAACTTGCAAACTTTTTAACAGCTTCCACTCTTGCCTTATCTTCCCCTACCTCTTGTAGTACTATGTACCATGGGATTACCTATTTAACTCCTAATATTAGTTTCAGATTTGGTTGTATTCTCTATTTTTTTTGTCTAGCCTTATACCTCATATCTTCCAGCATTTTCACTTTGAAGGTGTTCCAGACCTTGTTCCTCATATTCTTCAACTCGCTATTGACTTCTTTCTACTACAGTAGGCTATATGTGGGTTTTTGATATTATTATAGGCACATAAGAAGAAGAAGCAGGGATACTTTAATTTCTTCACCCTTTAAATTTCCGTCATCCATTCGAACTTTTCACTCTTTGTCATTCCTCCTTTGAAATAAAATATAAACCAAACTATGTCCAATTATAATTTCAATTGACTTGAAACCTACATTACATTATTTTTTGCTATGACATAATAAATTGATTAATTAACTGTGAAAAACAGAGCAGTGCAGAGTTATTAGTGAATGCGGAAAATAGATGATGTTTATATATAAAGGTGGGATGGGTACAGCAGAAGAGTTGAATTGGACGAGAAGAATGATTGTCAGTTGTGAATTGCTTTAAGTATTTAGCCTTTTGGTTTGACTGCAGAGGTGTGTTGAGAAAGCAAGTAAATGCCAGAATGGCTTTGTTTCTGAAGAATTGTGTGGGTCTCTAAGCATTGATGCCTATGACAGTTCTTCTGTAGGATCTAATTGGATGAGCATGTGATGTATGTAAGTTGGGAGGGTAGTAAAGTAGGAACAAAAAGCAGAGAGGAATGGGAAGTCTATGAACTGAAGTCAGGGAGAGAATAAGTGATGTTGTGGGACAAGAACAGCATGTGACAATGACCGAGAGCTTCTAAACTCCAGTTAGGAGTGGCAAGTGCATGTGAAATCCCGGAGATACATAATCAATGGAGGCCACTGTCCCCTGGTTATGCAGGGAGGACAAAGTATGGTAAGAGTGAGGTGTGGTTCAGAAGAAAGGAAGGACAGTGTGGATGGGGCTAGGATACACCACATATGCACTGTGTGGTAAGTGGAGTGACAAGTGGTAGCATCTAAGCACTGAATGTGAGGGTGTAAATGCAGAGAATTGAACAAAAAGGTGAGTAAATGGTTAAAGAGAATGTAAAGGGTGTGGACATCTGGCTGGTGTAGGAGAGGAAATGGCTGAGGGATGACAGTGAGTAGTACAAGTGAAGACAGTTATATTTTTAGTTTTGAATTGATTTGTATTTGAAGATTATGCCAAATCAAGTTTTTATTTAATTTGTACAATTTATAAAAAATGGTATTGAATTTTTATAAATTTATTGAAAATTGCTGATTGTACATTTATTAAAGTTATGCCAACAGATTGCTTGTGTATTTATTTCCTATTACTTTTATCTATTATAATAATGGAGAGACTATTATCTGTTTATTTGTATTATTTATATGTTATATGATTAGATTTATATTATGTTATGTATAATTCTTTGAATGTGTACAACCAAATATTAGTATTATTTTATTTATTACCAATGTCATACTGACTATCCATTAATATAGTAAACTAAAAATATGTTAGGATAGTTATATGTTATATGATTAGATTTATATTATGTTATGTATAATTCTTTGAATGTGTGCAACTAAATATTATTATTATTATTTTATTTATTACCAATGTCATACTGACTATCCACTAATATAGTAAACAAAACATATGTTAGGATAGTTCCTAGATAAATGATACTGGGATAGTTTTGGTAATATTCACTGTAGATGATTTATCAGATAGTATATGGAATTTGTGCAATTCATAAAAGTTGGGGATATTTATCAAATGGGATATTTATACTTACAAATTACCAATTGTGTGCCAGTTTTATAAATATTTAGATAATACCATGGCCCATATCCCTCCCTTCCATTACACCCACAGAGCACTATAATAATAATATACTAATAATAATTACACCGTCGCTAATTAGAGGTTACGATTGATGCTGATGCCAACCTGGCCTATTATTAGCCGACGTGTGAACGCTGATGCAGCAACGGAAGGAAGAAATATTTGTTTATTAAATGCAAAGTTAAGAACAATTTATATTATCTCACAGGCCACATTTAACCCTTCCTTATGAACCCCAGCCTTAATTTCATAAACAACTGACTGATTAACATCTAAATTACATGAAATCGTCTCCATCATCAGTTTGACAGCACTTTAAAATTCCCGCTCGTTTTCACCACGCGAAACCGCACGACATGTGCCGCGAACACATACGAACATACATAAATAAAAGCTATTCTTGTGAAAGGGTGTCTTTCCCAAAATATTAATTTGTAAGGGCAATTTGTTGAGAATGGAAATTGCAAACGCGGTAGGCTCCAACCCTGGGCCACCCAGAACAGCCAGGGTCATGATGGAAGGCGTGGGGGCCCGTGTGATAAGAGGACCTGGCTGGAAATGGGGGAAACAGGTTAGAATTAACAATATTTTCTAATATTTATTCAATACAAGTTACCATATAATAATATATATAATATAATCCAAAAAAATGGCTATAAAATAGCAAATTATATTATAAATTATTAGTTAAAATCACTTATTTCTTTGTGTTTACATGTATAACTTGTTGATGCCTTATAGATTTATTATTAATATTATTATTGTATGTAGAAAGACTTGGGCCATTAGCCCTTTGTTATATAGAAATATTTATGTTAAAGTAACACAATACATATTTTTCCTATTATTATTATTATTATCATATTTAATTTGGCAAGATTACTCTTATCTAGACTGAATGCCCAAGACTCTGCATTAATTATGTATGATATTTCATGTATTTTTCCCTGTAATGGGAGTCGTATTCCTCATTCATCAATGTAATAATGTCGCCTAAGTAGCAACAACACATATCTAAAATTTTATTTTAGGTTGACAGGAAAGCGAAAAAGTGATTATAAAATGTTTATTGGCGTTATTTTACACTCACAAATTATTCATATTTTATTTTATTGAGTATATTTTATTTATATTATTATATTTTATTTATATTATTATATTTTATTTATATTATTATATGTTATTTATATTATTCTATTATATATAATCCTGTCACCTCTCACCTTACATACTGTTAATACTAGTACTGTCAGTATTTGCTTCAATCCTCCTTTTATATTCATCAAGTAATCAATTATCCAGATAAACATCAGTATTCTTTTCATTCCATCATTACTATACCTTACACAATCAGTAATACTGTCAATATTTAAGAATAATGAAAATTTTAAACATCTTATCATACAGCAATACTGTCACTATTCTAAAATATTGACAGTATTATTGACCGTGTGAGGTGCATTAATCTCAAATAAAATTATAGATGTGCATTGTTGCTGCTTAGGCAAAAATATTATTATCAGAGTGAGAATATTGTTTCTAGACTATCAGTCATTGGCATTTTTGTATTATAATATTATTTATTTATTACTTATATGAATTTATAATTTTAGGATGGTGGAGAAGGGCATGTTGGTACTGTACGTAATTTTGAAAGCCCCGATGAAGTTGTGGTTGTATGGGATAATGGAACTGCAGCTAACTATCGATGTTCAGGCCAGTACGATCTTCGGATTATTGATAGTGCTCCAACTGGTGTTAAACATGAAGGCACTATGTGTGATACCTGTAGACAGCAACCGATTTTTGGTATTCGCTGGAAATGTGCTGAATGTGGCAATTATGATTTGTGTTCTATATGTTATCATGGTGATAAGCATCAGTTGAGGCACCGATTTTATAGAATTAACACTCCTGGTAGTGAACGAATATTCCTGGAAACACGGAGGAAGAGTAAAAAGATTGCAATAAGGGGTATTTTCCCTGGAGCTCGTGTTGTTCGTGGAGTTGACTGGCAGTGGGAGGATCAGGATGGTGGTAATGGGAGACGTGGGAAAGTGCAAGAAATACAAGATTGGTCAGCTGCCAGTCCTAGATCAGCAGCTTATGTTGTTTGGGATAATGGATCCAAGAATTTGTATCGAGTTGGGTTTGAAGGAATGGCTGATCTTAAAGTTGTTAATGATGCTAAAGGTCAGACTGTATATCGTGATCATTTGCCATGTTTGGGCGAACAAGGGCCTGGTCATTCAGGGCTGCCTGGGTTGAAAATTGGAGATCAAGTTAATGTTGATTTGGAGTTGGAAATTGTGCAATCTTTACAACATGGACATGGGGGCTGGACTGATGGCATGTTTGAGTGCTTGAATACTACTGGAGCTGTTGTTGGTATTGATGAGGATTATGATATAGTTGTGGCTTATGGTAGTGGCAATCGATGGACTTTCAATCCTGCTGTTTTGACAAAAGTTGCTACACCTTCTGGTGAGGGTTATAATGAAACTCCACAGCAGCAGTTTGCAGTTGGTGATGTGGTGCAAATATGTTCGGATTTGGAGAGGATTAAAATGCTGCAAAGAGGCCATGGGGAATGGGCAGATGGAATGGCACCGGTAATGATAACAATAATATTTGATAATAAGAGTCTAATAAGAATTTTTATCAGTATCATAGAATTGATTTGTTATAAACATTTTATGTTGCTGGCAAGATTCTTGCTGCTTTATTGACATGAAAACACAATCAGAAGTTGATCTGCATGATGCTATAGTCTGATGTGAATGAGGAACTGTTTCATGTTGAAGTGTTTAAAGTCAAAGCCTAATTATTCAATTGAACAAGGAAGCGTTAATATCTGTTAATGCCTGTTTCTTAAGCTTTATAATAAAATCAGGTAGTTGTTTAATAACTATCAGTCCTTATAGTAACCAGCTGGTGGCATTTTTCATCGTAACATTTTTTTTGTTGGGCCTATCCATATGTTTGCTTTTAATCAATAAATTTCATTCAACAAGCAATTTGAAAGAAAATCGATTAGAATTTTGATTATGTGTGAATTAATAATAGAAAAAATATCTAATTTAAAAATCAAGCACTGAAAGGGTTAAGAAATATGAATTAACAGATATTAATAGCATAAAGAACAGATTAGAATTAGCAGATAATAATCTGTAACCACTTCTACCATATAATGGTGTGTGGTTAATACAAGCATATTAAGGGCATGATACCGGCTTATGCACAAAATATGTTGCTTTTATTAAAAACTGTACCAGGGAATGGCATATAATTTATAGAAGTTAATAAAAGCAATTGTTAGATCTGAAACTGTATGTAATGAATACCATAATCTATAGCTATAGAATGTAGATTTTTTAGAGAATAAGTGTCCGAACATTGTACTGAGCATTGGAGTGTGAGATTTTGAACCCCATTGTGAGTGATATTTCACTAATCACCATTCACAGTTTTTCAGAGGTTTTCTTTGAAGTAGTATACCAGCTGATTACACTCCTTTGAGCTTCTCCCTTTACCAATGGAAAAGCCCTTGGGCTGATAGCTATAAAGATAGAAGTTTCAGAGCCAACTACAAATTGATTTTATTAACTTTCATAAATTGTGTGCCACTTGATTGCCTAATTTTTATTAAAAGCACAAACTGATTTCACTGTTCATGCCATATCAAAAGTATAGCTGGGATTCCACCCTTAATAAACATCAATATAATATTGCATTCATTTGTAAGAAGCTACTTATATTGCTTTGTTTCTTAAACCTACATAATTTGTGATGAGAAATAGAAGGAATTTATTACAATCATAAATTATATGTTTTTGAGACTGCTTTTATATTATCATTTTTGATTACTCTACGCCCTTACATTAAATTTCAAGCTTATTAAAAACTTAATTATTATATATATATATATATATATATATATATATATATATATATGGGTTGTTAATTTTGTTGGTTCCGCCAGATGGCGTTAAACTTTCTCTCCAGAGAGAAACTTGCATACATTTTTAATAGACTAATAGTCATCGCTGATTAAATATCATTTGTCTAAAAAAAATAATAAGTGACCATAGTTTAAATTTGTAGAATGTAATTGTGAGAGCATAGTTCAAATCGATTTGTTCCACCCATAGTTTCACAATAATCAATAATAGCTAAACCAGTTTCCTGTTTAAGAATTAGTTATTTATAGTTAGTGAAGTTAACATGGGTGATTAGACATCTCTGAGCTTCTCTTTTACTGGCAGAAAATCAATTTTTCAGATACCCCTTTAAAGATAGAGTTTTTTTAATACTCTGTTTCCTGAACGTACATACAGTCAGTAAACTCTAAAGTTTCTCAATGACAACTTGAATTTGTAATTAACTAGTAATAATTGTATTACTCTTCAGTACACCAGTTTTACAGTATATACAATTTTTATCTCATCACTATTGTAACAATTATTAATACTAATTATGTATTTTCAGACATTAGGAAAAATAGGCAACATCCTCCAAATCTACAACGACAATGATTTAAAAGTAGAAGTATGCAATACCACATGGACATATAACCCACTAGCTGTAACAAAAGTCAGTAAAGATGGCACGATGCAAAGCACCAGCAGTGGTGAGAGATTAAGTGCCCTTCTAAAAAAACTATTCGAAACCCATGTGTCTGGTGATGTAAATGAAGAGCTTGTAAAATCAGCTGCCAATGGTGATGCACAAAAATGTGAAGAGGTTCTCAAACAGAGCAACACAGCTGGTGCAGGAATTGGCCCCGATGTAAATGGGGTGTTTGCTGGACACACAGCATTGCAAGCAGCCAGCCAAAATGGGCATTTGGAAGTTATAACAGTGCTTCTCAGATTTCATGCTGATGTTGAAATTGAGGATAAGGATGGGGATAGGGCTGTACATCATGCTGCTTTTGGTGATGAACCTGCAGTGATGCAGTTGTTGGCACATGCTGGTGCTGATCTTAATGCTCGTAATAAGAGGAGGCAAACAGCTTTGCATATTGGTGTGAATAAGGGGCATATTGGTGTTGTGAAGATGCTGCTGGATTTGGGATGCCATCCAAGCCTACAGGTAAGAATTTATTATCTTATCTATATGAAACTTTATACTATACTTATATGTGATTAATCAGATAGTGTTATGTTGATAATTCGCACAATAAGGTGATAATGATTATGTTATAAATTAGTATAATAAGCTGATAATGATTCTTATTTATAATCTACAATTGATAGTGGGAACATTTTACATATATTTAAAATTATTAAGCAATTTGGATTGTGCTGAACTGTTCCGAATTTCGGTAATTTGCCGTCCATTGAAAAGTGTAATAGATCAGGAGATCTGATTCCTTTAAACATTTTTGGGATGGCATAAAGTTACTTTTTTTGTCGAACTTTATATTATACGCAGAAGTTTGTCTGTTTTGCGTCTTCACTTTCTTGGGTGTTAGAGAGCCCTTATGAACCCATTGCATAGACCTGTGATTCTTAACCTTCTTGAAGCGAGAGAGCACTTTTGGACATAAGAAAAAATCGCAGATTATAAAAATCACACAACTTTTATTAAAACTTAAACTGATTATTGCATAACAAGGGGAAGTACCTAGTGACCGAGAGACGGCTCTCGATCGGGACTCAAATTCCCAAATCCACCTATGCAGTGTCGAATCTAGGAAATTTCTCAGAGGGAGGGGGGCAAGTCAGCTCCATGCCGTCCCTGTAGCTGTTTTCATATGAAGTTATAAACAAAAATCAATTGTTCAATCCCATTTTGCAGCCCCCTGTTGACCCTTGCAAATCAATCATTTTTCAAACTGAAATAAAAATGATAAATGTTAAGAAATTACAACCAAACTTGACACTATAAAATGTTACAGAAGCTTTTTTAAATTTACACTAATGGTACAATTACCGCATGCCTACGAGCATTTAAGTAATGTTTAATATATTGATAATAAATAATTCTTAACATTTAATTATTATTATTATTATTAACTATATTGACTAGCGTAGACATATGGTAAGTCCAGTATGTGGTGCTGCTTCAGATGATAGGTAGTGTTACTGTTGTAACTTATTGCTAGCAGGTTTGGATGCCTTCTAGCCTTTTGTTGTATCACAATTCACTTCTTCTTGAACAAGGATCATTTAAAGGTCTTGTGTATTAAATTATTTGTCACATACCCAGCAGCATTAGTAATAGTTCGTAAAGTTTTAGATTGGAATCTTTGTTTTGAGTTTTGTTGCAGGAGCTCGTGGTGCCCCATAGCCAAATACCACATGTCCATATAGATTTCAATGTAATTTTCTACACTAATAATTTATTCTCCAATGTTAGTTTAGATCGACTTCCGATTAGCCAGTATGGTTTACTAAACTTAATTCCTAGCTGTTTGCGTTTTGTGAAAATGTGTTTCTTCCAGGTAAGCCTCCTGTCAAGGTGCTTTCCTAGATAATTAGGCTTGTGGCAGTTGCTGGTTTAAGTTAACTTGTACAGGTTCCTTTTCATAGTGTGAATATACTATGGAGAGACTTTGCTTCATTTACTTGTTTGTTACCACTTTTGTAATTTGTCTATTGAATCTTGCATATATTGGGAATTTCTGCATTAAAACTTACTGCCATAATAGTGGATGTATCTGTATGTTGTGTTGGTTGGTATGTTGGCCTTGTATATGAGGTAATTTAGTGGTCCTAAATCACTCCCTTGCGGTCTGGTTAGTTAGTTCTGGATAGTTGGCTGGAGGGTAGCATAGCTACAGACACTTAGCCTTGGTACTCTTGTATGTATTGTCTGTAAATCTGATGTCGCTTCTTCATTTTATAGCATGAAGTATTTATCACTCAGGTACGATTTTACTAATTGATAAAATGGATGTGGTAGATCTCATTTGAGTTTATGAAGTAATCATTGGTGGCAGACCTTGTCGAAGGCTTACGATATATGCAAAAAGATCGTCGAACAGAACTTTGTATTCTTCAAATTGTTTCTTATGATTTCAATCACATGCTGTACTTGTTCAATTGTGGCATATTTGTTTCAAAAGCCAAACTGGTGTTCAGGGATGTTTTTTAATTCGTCTAGTATCGCTTGGGTAGAATTTGCAGGGACGGTACGATGTAGCTTTCTCGGTAGGTTATCCTGGTTTTAGTACAATTTTTATTTAAGCTTCTTTCCACAGTAAAAGGAAACGTCCCGTTCTTAGTATGGCATAAAAAATATGACTGATATGAACTCACTGGTGCTCAAGGAAGCTGATTGATTAATTAAAAGCTCCAGGGTACGAATTAATAGTACCCTGGAGCTTGTTTGGGTTTAAGATTATTTTTAATCGTGTTTTTTAATTCCTTGATTTGAATAGCCGTATTGGGACTGATGTGGAGATTCTGGTAACTGAGTTATTTTAATTTCTTCTTCCATGGTTATTTGTCTAGGATATGGTTGGAATACTTTTACTAGGTATTCCGCAAAGTTATCCGCCTTTTCATTGTCGTCCCTAGCCAAACTCCTATCGGGTTTTCTTATTGGTGGCATATTTACTTGGTGCTGTTTACGTTTTTAGATAGCTTTCCATAAGTAATAATCACTAGTTTCAGATGGCGATAGCTCCTCTAGGTATTGTTTAATTTCCAGTTTTTTCTGCTGCAATTAGTTCTTTTAGATCTCGTATAGCCTTATTTAGTTTAGTTTTATTTTGGGGAGATCGTGTTTCTATCCAAACCTTTCGCAGTTTTCTTTTTTCAAGAATTGCTTCTTTCGGCGAGTTTGAGGTAGATTGTGGTTTTCTAATAATGTTCGTTCAATGATGGAATTTTGGTTTATTAGTCTTTTTAAAGGCTAGTAAACCGAAATTCCATAATTTTAAGATTATATTTTCACATCCTGAATTGTCCGCATTTGGCGGAGCGACTTTCGCAGTTAAACGAATACGTTCAGAACGAGTGGTTTCAATAATCGCACCCCAGGCCGCTTCTCGTATAGCACGTGTTAGTTTCTCTACTGCGTTGCCAATTTCGATTTCGTGCGATTTTTAAGTCTAGTTTGTTTCCTAAAAAATTCAAAATAACTCCCAATCGGTGCTTTTATTGAGCAGTTTACGTAGCCTCGGTTTCTTAATAGTTGTCCTGTTTAAGTTGACCATTATTGGAGAATGGTCTGAGGAAAGGTGTTGGTTTTGCTTCGCTGATCTTTAGGAATTTCTCTCGTTATGCAATAATCAATCACGTCTGGGATTATATTTCTATCACTTGGCCAGTGTGTAGGCTGTCAGTTGACAGGTGATTAAGGTTGTTCAAGTTCATGGATATAGCAAGTTGTCGCCGTTTAGTATTGATAAGTCTAGAACCCCACATGTTGTGTATCGCGTTGTACTCCCTACCCACGGACCGTATATACTATACTATACTATACTATACTATACTATACTATACTATACTATACTATACTATACTATACTATACTATACTATACTATACTATACTATACTATACTATACTATACTATACTATACTATACTATACTATACTATACTATACTATACTATACTATACTATACTATACTATACTATACTATACTATACTATACTATACTATACTATACTATACTATACTATACTATACTATACTATACTATACTATACTATACTATACTATACTATACTATACTATACTATACTATACTATACTATACTATACTATACTATACTATACTATACTATACTATACTATACTATACTATACTATACTATACTATACTATACTATACTATACTATACTATACTATACTATACTATACTATACTATACTATACTATACTATACTGTACTATACTATACTATACTATACTATACTATACTATACTATACTATACTATACTATACTATACTATACTATACTATACTATACTATACTGTACTATACTATACTATACTATTTTCTATGGAATTTTTAAGATTCATAGTGCTTGATAGAGCAGAGCTGCTATGGACTTTACCATCTGGGTGATTGATGTTATATATGTTGTAATTTTCCATCCTGAATTCACTTTTATCAATATAATGTCTCAGAAATGAACATGATGTCGATATCATGATGGTTAATAAATTGGATAATCTCAGGCCCATGCTTTGTTAATCCGTTAGCACTTAATATTGAGATTTTACTTGGAAGTCATTAATTTAATTTATCGAGAACTTTTGATATGAGTTTCAACATCCTAGGTTTTCTACTATCTTTTCTAATCTACCCTTTCTTTCTTGGAGTTTTCTATTGCTATCGTTGCTAGTACGTAGGATTTGCGCCTCATTCTTTGTTATTGAGGAGTATGATATTCCTTCAATTATTCTAGTTGTTGTAATTTTAAGTTTTAGACATTTTCGTGGCTGTACAGTTGCTAAAGCATTTGGCATTGTTGTGATGAGCTACGACCCATCAAATCTCATTTTTGTTACAATATTAAAATTTGTAGAAACGCGAAGCTCAAAAATTTAAACCCTTGACTGGAATCGAGTAATTGCAAATTTTGGTTTTTTTTAAAATTTAATATATGGATAAATGATATAGGTATTTATATTTCCCCAACAGACATCACACTTATTTATTAGGGTGTCCTACATAAATAAAGAGAAATATTACACGTAGAGTAACAGGGTACCTGAAGAATAAGGTTCAATTTCTTAGTGGGTACGGCAATTTGAACTTACATTTTGGAGACTAAGTAAAACGTATAAAAAATAGTTGTCACATAGGCTCAGTTGGCGAGATAATTAAATCCTTATACCTCGTCGGATGACGGGTATTTTATCTAGTTTTTGTTATGAAAAAAAAACAACCTTTATTTGGCATAACCACTACAAAAAAATCAACTCAACATAGTTTCCAATAAGACTAGAAATATAACACATCTCTCATGCATTAGGGAAGAGAGGACCCACTTCCTCTCCCACGCAAGGCTTTTGCAGATTTTCACGCCTAATCCATTCACTCACCTGTTTGCAATTCCTCATCCACTCTGCTTTCACTCCTTCACATTCGTTCCCTAGGTGCCACCACGTGTCACACCCCTTACTACATAATATGTGGAGTATCATTCTTCTTCCTTTTCTTCGTGTTACCACTACTTCAAGGGTTCATCGTCTGATCCCTTTCGTTTTCTACTCTATAATGTACTAGCTCATCCCTTCCGATCGCTTTGAGTTATACATAGTCTATCACCGAATTTTCTCTCTGTCCTCTCGTTTTCTACTCTGTAATGTACTAGCTCATCCCTTCGTCCATCGATCGTTTGACTTATACATACTCTATCACCGAACCTTCTCTCTGGCCACAGTCTTTTTCCTAAAACCCTGGTTTCCTCGGAGTATGGTCGCTTAAAATCGTCATTAACGTCATTTATACATCACAAAAATAGTATATATAATTCAATAACTCACCATTTCTCATCGTAATTGATTGTCTTTTTGCATTATGTTGAGGTATTACTCTTTATGGTAAACCATATTAATTTATATTCACGTAAAAGAATGTCTGTGACGTAAAAATGTCAGTACCGGCCGCTTCCTAGGAAAGCAGGGCTTTACCAGATATGTACATCCATCTAGAATATCCCACCCCGCCTTTCTCACCCGTTGCATCCACTCGCATCCTTCTTGATTTGATCAACTTGTCTTATGACAGCATCCTCATATCCACTCTTCGCCATCTCCGATTTTTTTCCAACTATCTCATCCGCACATTCCAGTCCCCTCCTCCTCCCGGAGACCCATCTGTTTCCAATTCCTTCAGTACCTACCCCTCAGCTCCTTCAGGTGTTTGTTGCAATAGGCCCCATCTAAATAATCCTCCTTCCATTGTCCCGTTCCATACTACCAACGCCGTTGTTTCCCGCAACGACTCCCTCTTCCATCCTCCCACTATCCTTCTCACGTCGATTACAATTACTCCTTTGGCCCTCGTCATCCTCGCTTCTGTCTTTCTCCCCTGCATCTGCCAGTCGCATCCTGCCGGCATATTGCTTCTTACTTGCAAAGACTCCTCTTATTTCACCCAAGTCTGCAGCAAACCCACTATGTCCTTCGTGTCTATCCGCTTTCATCATCATCATCATCATCAAGCAGCCTGTAGCGTCCACTGCTGGACATAAACCTCCCTTAGTTTCTTCCATTCTTCCCGTTGTTGCGCTCCTTGTATCCAGTTGGATTTGATACGTTTTAAATCGTCGCTCCATCTCGCAGGAGATGTTTCTATAGGCCTCTTGTCTAAAGGTCGTTTTAGACAAGACAATTTCTTGACTCAAAAATTAGTCAAGATGCGAGACAATCTAAATTGTCTCGTATCATACAGCAAATTATTTGAAATATTGAATTGGGTGGTAGATCGATTGGAAAAATATAACGCGTTCTATTTCTCAAGGACAAATTGTATGAGAGGAGGATATATTAATTCATTTCTTGAACAACTTTTGAGCTAAGAAATTGTCTTGTCTAAAACGACCTTAAGTCTCTATTCGACAATTTTGTCCACCTGTCATCTGTCATTCGTGCTACGTGGCCTGCCCAATTCCACTTCAGGCAGGCAATCCTCTACAGCATCTGCGACTCCAGTTCTCTGCCGTATTATAGTGTTTGGAATTTTGTCTCGTAGTTTTATTCCTAACATGGACCGCTCCATAGCTCGCTGTGTTACCTTGATTTTGTTTATAGATTTTTTTGTCAGTGTAAGCGTTTCAGCTCCGTACGTTATGACAGGTAATACGCATTGGTCGTACACCTTTCTTTTTAGGTCCATCATCTTTTTATGTATATCGGCTTTAAGTACGCGTCGAAGCTTGCCAAAAGCGGCCCATCTTAGTCCACCTCGCCTGTAGAGTTCATTTGTTTGGTTATCTCTACCAATTCGAATCTCGTGTACAAGATATTTCTATGAGGCAGTCTGCTCTGTTTTTAAATTATCCACTGAAATGGTTTCACTTAATACCAGGTTGGTCATAATTTGTGTTTTAGCGTAGGTGATCTTTAGGCCAACTTGGTGTGAGGCAGAGCTTAATTTCTCGAGCATTCTTCTAGCTTCTTCAACACAGTCTGCTATAAGCACAATATCGTCGACGAAAGGCGAAAAGTTGATGGCTTAGTTTCTCTCCGTCGATGTTGACCCCCAGATGTTCGAAGTCCATCTTCCTCCATCATGTATTCAAGCAGTATAGTAAATATTTTGGGCGAGATGTGTGTCCCTGCCATACCCCTCTCTCTATGCCGAATTTGTTGGTGTCTCCGTGCAATCTCACGCATGCAGTTGCATTTTTGTATATGTCATTGATTAGTGCGGAGTATCTGTGGTCTATAGGGCATTCAGCTAGTGCTTCAATTAGTTTTCGTTGGTTGATGGAGTCGCACGCCTTTTCGTAGTCGACGAATATGAGGACTAGAGGCTTATTGTACTCGACACATTTTTCGACCAGTAACTTGACTACCTGTAGGTGGTCGTTTGTGCCAAAGCCTGCTCTAAAAGTTGCTTGCTCCTAAAAGTCTAGCTTAGATGTTAGTCGCCTAGTTACGATCTTCATAAACAGCTTATAAATGTGTGAAAGGAGGCTGATAGGCCGGTAGTTTGCGAGGTCTGTTGGGTTTTCTTTTTTGTGCATGATGATAATCAAAGCATTGTTCCATTTTGACGGGATGTTCTGCTCGCTTAGGCACTTGTTGAACAGAGTGTGGAGTGCTTGGATACGTTTTTCTCCGCCCTCTTTTATGGCTTCAATCACTATTGCATCTTCACCCGGGGCCTTACATTTCCCTCGGTGACATTTTAATTTCCTCTATTGTGATGTCAGGAACATCATCAGATCCTTGATTTAAGACTCTGGGTATTTTAGGGTATTCATGGTGGTTATCTGTTACTTTATATAGTTCTCTGTAGAAATTTTCAACTATTCTATGATCTTGTGTTTATTGGTTTTTATGTTTCATTAGCATCTGCTAATATATGGATGTCGTTTCTTCCAATAGCTAGTTCTCTGTTCATTACCCTCATACTATTCCTTTCTATAACTTCGGAAATCTTTTCGGTGTTGAATTTACGTTTATCTTTCCGCGTCTCTTTAGATATTTCTTTATTTAAGTTTATATATTCTTGTGAGTCTTTATATTTTAGGTCTCTTCGGTGTTTCATAAGCTGTTTTGTGTGTGTACTTAATTTTCCACTCTCCTTTTCCACTTTAGATTTGCATTTACTTACTGCCTCTTTTAGCGCAGAAACGATGGTATCATTTACTTCTTCAAGCGTCATGTTCGCTAGTCCTTGTAAGTCTGTTTCTATTATTTGTTTGTATATTTCTGGTTGTTTGATAGATGTCCATTTGTTAGTTTCTTGTTTTTTTGGTTAGTTTAGATCTTTCTTTTTTTATGTTTAACACTATCTTTGCCCTGACCCTACGGTGATGGCTGCCAACTGAACACTTGTTTAGTACTGTGACATCTTGTATTATGTTCTTCCTGTCACTTATGATGTAGTCTAGTTAATTTTTTGTGACTCCATCTGGGCTCCTCCATGTTCACTTCTACGTTATTCTTTTTTTGAAAAAAATGTTCATTGTGTAGAGGCCATATTGTAGTACGAATTCCAATAGTAGGTTTTCCTTTTCATTCCCTTTACCAAGTCCGTAGTTTCCAATGGAAATTTCTTCTTCTTGTTGCTAATTCGAAGTGTGTATTGGGCCTTGGAGTAGCTCATAGTTGTGGCAACTTCTTCATAGAAACTCTCGACTTCTTCATCTGCGTGGCTGGTAGTGGGGGCGTATGCTTGCACAATTCTAAGATTATACCTTTGGTTTATTTTAAGTATTAAGTAGGCGACTCTCGAGCTTATGCTTCCATCTCAGTGATGTTTTTGGCATGTTTCTTGTGGATGATAAAACCAACTCCTCTTTGGGTGGACTCTTCTTCTCCTCTGTAGTAGATGTTTCCTGATTTTAGTGTCATTTGGCCTTCACCTTTCCTCCCGAATTCACTAATACCTACTAGGTCCCATTTAATGTGTAGGAGTTTTTCCTCTAGTTCTAGTAATTTTTCTTCGGTTGACAGTGTTCGGGTGTTATATGTGGCGATTTGGAATTTTCTTTTCTTGTGGTAGCCGGATCCAATCCGGGGATTCTGTTCTCTGTCTGTGCCGATCGCTACCGTGATCGGAAGACTTCGAACTACCGAAGAGTTTTATAAGTTTTAGGATAATATAAAGTGTCGCGAGACACGTAACTTTATCATCGCTTGGGAATTTGAAAAATTAAATTAAATTAAAAACATTTTTTCGTGATGTAATAACGTTACTTCTTTCTTAAACTACTATTTCATACCTAGTAATGTCCATTAAAATGAATTTTGGTTGAACCTGTAATTTTCTGATCAAATTGTATTGGCTTTCTTGACTGATTTTATGTACTAGGTGAAATCCCCGTCGTTCAACGGGGTATTAATATTCAAATGAAAGCTAGTAACACCAGTTTCGTTCAGAAATGCTCATTATACAACGGACGATGAATAAATTAATTTCTAATGTGTAAAATAACAAACCCTTAATTAAAAATGCTATTCATTCAAATCACTTAAGCACAAAAGTCATAATTGACATGTCGGTCGACTTCAAAACATTGTCCTCGTTTTTATATTATAGGGATTATTACTTCATTTCTTTTCTCTAAAATTCTGATTCACTATACGACGGTATATTGCTATAAAATTCTACTACCGGCATTCAGTCTTACCGACATTCTGTATTTCAATTGTTCCAAGTTTCTGCGAATACCCATTGAACCCCTTTTATAGCCTTCTATAAAAAAAAATCCGCCATGTTCAACCGCCGCTCGCAACATTCCCTGATTCATTGAATAAATTCGCCACTTAAAAGTTCGCCACCCGTAAGTGATGACGCTAATTCAAATAATTTAAAACCAACGACAATCATATAAATTCCAGATGTGCGGGAATTCCCCTCCATAATCAAATGAAGTAAGGCCTAGGCTTTCAAGGCCGTGCCCGGGGCGCGAGTATAATGAGGGTTGGCGCGGGGCAAACGACACTGTCGTATCGATTTTTTTGTACCAACAACCGGCACAAGTAAAGGGGAGGGATTTATTGCTGCAGCCCCCTAAATTGTATGAAACTGCTCAAAGAATGGTAGCATTTAACTAAATTTGCATTGTTTCTATTCCACTCCTCTTACAACTGAACTTTTTTCTCTCAGTTGGCTCCCTATTCTCGTCACTTAGTTTCACACTTAATTTAAAAAAATGTTTTGCTTTCATGTAACGGATACTCCAATTTATAATGGTGGGTAGCATAAAATAAGAAATAAGGAGTTACTTTTAATTTGTTATATCCCATAATATTGTTTATTTGAAAATAATAATATAATATTCCGATTCGTCGTACGACTGGTGATGTATTTTGCTCCGAAAATATCAAAATCTTGGTAGCCAGGTATGGATACCCAGTTATTATTGAAAATTACATTCAATTCAAAATTTAAAAAAAATCGACTAGGATTTAAACCATTATTATGAGGTTTCTCTACCACTACGCAACTTCAAAGGTCCTTGAAATAAAACCTGAAGCCGTACATTTACGTGTTATGTATATTTGAATATGTATGCTCCATTTAAATTTACTAATATTTACTATGCTGAAATAAATAAGAAAGTTGGCGACGCTTCGGTTCAAGACAAGAAGCGTTTAATTAGAATTGAAATAACATAAAATAAAAGTGAAAAGGGTGGCAAAGGTTTTACTCGTCAATATCAAAGGGATGTTAAAAGTCCTATGCACATTTGCTAATATTTACATTGTCTATTTGTACAAGTCTACATTCACATAATTTGCACCACGTTAGTTTGTGTCGGAAGCCACGACAACATCAATATTTATTAAAGTGGACAGGGCTTTACAAATGTATGTAAGTGTACACGCCACACAACGTAAATAAAAATGATACAACTAACCTCCTAGGAGGAAAGTTAAACGCCATCTGGCGGCACCACATCAATTAGCAACGCACACCCATATGGTAATAACCGTCAACATACTCATGCCATCAGGATCACCGGCCAGTGTGAATTCATCCTCATTAGCTGAGCTACACTGATGAGATCTAATAAGATCGAAATCTAGATATGTAGATTGCTAAGAGGTGGATTCACACTTATATATGTCTTATAAGATTTCCTTGTGCTGATATCTCAAGCACTCTGTTGGAATATTATTCCATAGAGGAAACTACCCGGTGATCCTGATGGCATGAAAATGTTGACGGTTATTACGATATGGGTGTGCATTGCTAATTGATGTGGTGCCGCCAGATGGCGTTTAACTTTTCTCCTAGGGGGTTAGTTATATCATTTTTGTATATAACCACTCGAGATATTGTGTGAATTCATCCTCACTAGCTGAGCTACACTGATGAGATCTAATAAGATCGAAATCTAGATATATAGATTGCTAAGAGGAGGATTCACACTTATATATGTAACTATATACGCTTGAGGGCAGGGATGTAGGCTTGTCCTTTGTTCACAATGTACGTAAACGTTTGTGTATGTAAGAAATTCACAATGTAGTCAAAAACATATCGTATTATTGAAGATTCCAAAATTTAACATCTCTAGACATGTTCTTTTTCCGTTTATGGATGCTAATTGTAAGGGTTGGATTAGAACCATCCTGTTTAGAATAAGTACAAAATTGACCACACACGTTTTGTGATTTGATTTTAATAGAAATGTTTTGTTCGACCTTTACAATATGATATGTATCATATCACACTGAACAAATGCTATTAATGACTCGACACCCCTCATTGCAAATATTGCCACTCTAGTTGCACTGGCGATATCGCACAACGCGAGAAACTGAAATAACAGTGGGTCATATTCTGCCATTTGAATTCTCATAAAATGTATCCTAAAAATTCGATGAAACTCGTAAAGTTTGATTTATACACTGCCATTGCGATTTTTATACAGCCACACAGCACTCATATTTCCATGGCCTCCTTGATGATAAATACCCCGCAAATGCTTTTTATCATATTTTATGAGCCTGATAAAATTATATTCTGCTAAGAAATTGAAAATATTTCCGTAATAGTCAAACTTATAGGGAGCGGCGCAACGTGCATTTTTGTGTAATCGTTGAGGGTAGGAATAAAAAGCACTCAAGTAACCGAGGTTAATTAAAAAAGGACCCTTCTTCGCATGGGGTGGGTGACAAAATGTAGAATAAAACACCAGAAGCCGGCGAATCCACTGTCTACCTTCTCGAGTGTTTAATTCATAAAGAGAGAAAAGAGCAGTCGTGTTACAACCCCCCCGGTGCTTGAAATAATTTAACTTTTAAGTTTTGATATGCATAAATCACAAACAAACTTGGTTGTTATGGCATATTTTACTTAAACTGCTGACAGATTGATTGATAATTATTACAAGCGATAAAAATATATGTATGTACATTTGCTCAATTTTAGTCATTGTAACTTTCTAAGTGGGAGCAATCAATTACTGTCACTCTTTAAGAGGGCGCCGTTAAAAAGCAACGCGCGCTTATAAGTTCCGAACGAGTTTTAGAACTGCGAGGCACAATACTACGAATCTGCATTATCACTTTTGTGATTTAAAAATGTATCGTTCATAATTGAGGAGTGGATTTCGGAAATCCCACAATCGTTAGTTGCGAACGCAGACTTCTAAATGCTAATTAGCATGCATAAAACATGCATTAAATGTTACACTTTGTGAATTTATTACATCGAAATGCGGTGCGAAGTACTTTAAAATAATTAGTATTCATTTACATTTTAAAGCAATGCCACGTCCGTTCTCCGTGTTACCGCGTTCCGAAACGGATAGAAAAAAAGTCCGGCTGGTCTAGGCATAAAAATTACATTAATAATACAACGGCTTGTGAATTTCGATTTTTCCGCCGGAATTGCAAATGCTAAAACAATGCGGTTAGCTCATATTAAAAGCTCTTTGTCATGACGGCAGATGGCATGCGTTCGGTTATCTCCTCATTTTTACGAGCTGTTAAAACCGGTGATAAAAATGAATATGTGTGCCAATTGGGCTTAGAATTGAATCGGTGCCCCTCTACGTAGCTACTTGCAGCACGTAAATTTCCACGAGAGGGTTTCGAGTTTTAAAAGTGCAGTTGGGAACAAATGTAGCCAAAACTATGTCACGGAATAATGGTGATTTACAAAGACGTTAACTGGAATTAATGCCGACGTTACGGCACATTTTGGGACGAAATTACTTCTCTGGGATCCTGTTTATTATAAGTTGCCCCAGCTTTATAACTTCTATGTGTGCATATTTATTAGCATTGTTGAGGTGTATTTTGTCGGGGATGTTACATGAAAACACGTCTTTGAATGGATTTACTTTAGTAAAAAAATACCCTTGCATATGGGAGCAGCTATTTTGCTTAAATGGAACAAATGCGTTTAAAAAAATTTCATCGCATATTTTTTGTGTGTGGTGGCGTGCTTTAAATGTTGGCAATGTTTTATAAGAATGCGATTTGGGGTGAATTTAGTAAGCTCGTTTGTTTTGGTCATGTGCTGTTCGCGACAAATCGTAGTTTTATGTGAGAATAACGCAGGGGCCTTTAATATCTTTTCAACGCTATTTCGGTATCATAAACTGCTTTTTTCTGTGCACTGCCGTTTTCATCATGATTTATTTTAAAAGTGGGATTTATTTGATATAAAAACTATTCGGATATTATTTGTATAATAGCTGGAAAACATTTCCGAAATGTTATACTGCGAACAATGCCGCAATTCATTTGAACGCTACATAAATAACAGCTCGCTTTGTTGAAATAATTAATGAACTCGTATAATTGAAACGCGTAAGAATATTTTAAGTTAGTGGGGGCGGCCTCCGGTTAATGATGAATCCCGGAAAATGATAGCGTTCAGTTGTGGAACGAGTGCGCTCCGCTGTAACAATTAGTTAGAAGATGCAGGATCCTTCCTGCAGCATAGATTTATATTAACATTCTTGCAAGAACACTTAGGCAAACATTCTGTGCTGCTAGCTCGAGATTAAGGCGAGCGAATGGCTTAACATGTGAAGCTTTAAGCGCACGGGATTGCTCTTATATCTATGCTGAAATATGGTCATAAAGTTAATACTTAATAACTTTATTACTATACCCGTGCCGATAATTTTATGCATCCCATTAAGTTTATCTAAACATTTAGCAATTATAGCAAATCATTCAACTGCAGCGGGTTGTTTAATCAATGGGTTTGGTTATAGCGGATTATCTATAACGTAGTTAATCGATTCTTATATTCAATTTATTTTTAATAATTATATGTTATATGAGATGCAAGTTGCTTTGACATATTTTCAATATTTAAAGTAATGTAATGTAATATTATATTATGTTTCTTAAAACTTCATATCATCCTTAAAAAAAAACTAAAAAATGGGCTTTACAACTTTTTTATAGCGAGTAACACAAATATTATAAAATATTTGGATAACAAATCACTTTAACTTTTCAGGTGTGTATAAATTTAATAATTTCTCGACAAAGTTTTATATTTTATTTATTCATTTAATGCGTTGAATATAATCCGCCTTTATTTGGCATAACCACTACACACACAAAAAGAAATACAACCCAATATAATATGTAATAGTTAAATATAATCATCAAACTAGACAAATACCCTCCTCCCACTTACTCTCCCATACCAGCCTTTTGCAGGTTTTCACGCCGAATTAAACAGGATTTTTCAGTAAGCTATGAAACTGGTTCTCTATGAGAAACCGAAAGATATAGTTTTGCATAGCATGGTTAATCGTTTTTGAGATAATAATGAAACATTAATAAGATAGTAGTATATATTTTTGAGCTACCTAGTGAAAACCAAGACCATGCGTTTCGAAGTAATTAAAAAAGAACTGGCTGAAACAAATTGCTGAAATTCTAAAATTACATGAATTTGTATAGATAAGTTTTCAGGATTGTACGCTGTAACTCTTATTTCATTATTAAGAGATAAAAGCCTATTTAAAATGTCCTTGGATAGCTTTATTACTTTACTTAGAAAACATTACTTGGCATATTCTCATTTACAATACAATCTTTACTTTACAATACAATATCAAACCATATGATACAAAATGCTCTTAATACAAATCGCTACATTACATTACATTACATTTGCGCATCCCCTTCGCTAGAGGTGGTCCGTAGTGCAGTGTTCTACGGCGAAGACATTGCGTGCGGAACGTTGGTGGTTCGAATCCAACGCATATCATGGATGTTGTATGAGGCACAATAGGTCCGTGAAGGGCCGCAGTGCACACAGCCTAGGGGCGGGGGCTGTACTCACCGTAGAAAAAAAATCCCCTTCCCCAAGTCTTTCTTTCACTCCTTCTATAGCTTGTTTTCGCTATTGGTTACTTTCGTCACATCTCTTTCTGACATGCCTACACTCTCATATAGTTTCCTTGCACTTTATCCACTCTCCCATTTTCCCCTTCATTTGCAACCCGCTGAAATAACTCTGTCACAATACGCCTGCCTCTTTCCTCATGCACTCCCCTTTCAAGCTTACACACTTTTCACTAGTTCCACTCTTACTATACCTTCCCTGTTTCCTGCAGTACAATGTACACTGGTGTATGTGTGTGTGTGATCGCTCCACCCCCAGTGAACGCTTCAGATTTTGTTGGCGGGAAGATGAAGGATATAATAGAGGGTGCTATTATATCCTTCATCTTCCCGCCCCGAATTTCCGCCCTGTATAATAGACTGCTCCTCACGCATGCCTTACAGATAATTATTTTAGCCTAAAAGGAGTTTCTGGGAATTGCCTCCCCCATGCTCTCCACATTATCTACGCCGCCGTCGCCGCTTTTCTGGTACTATACCAAATATGGGCATTTCTGTCGTTATTTTGCGTGCATATGAACCCTAGATATTTGAATTCCTTCACCCTTTCAATCTCATTTCCCTTCCATTCAAACACTCGCTCTTATGTTTCCCTCCCTTCTGGCATACTACAACTTTCGTTTTACCCACATTCATGATTAGTTGTCACTTGTCAAAGAATCTCTCAATAATATCACACTCACCTTCTTCAGATACGTACTTGTTCCGCATACGCCAGTGACCAAACTTTCTCCGAATTATTGGTGTTACATTTGTCTGGCGACTGGTAGATAGGCGCCGTCTCTCCCATTCTCCAGCTCGTTGGCAATTTCTTCCTCTCCGTCAAGATATATTCCATTACTTCCACAAGTTCTTCCTTAATGCCTTTCATTGCCCACTTCCACGCTTTATTCTCTAGCCCGTCCGGTCTGCTCGCCTTCACGTCCTTTAAGAAATTTATCGCCGCTTCCACTCTATTCCATGTGACTTCTTGTTTAATCTCCACCCTGCCTTCTATTATCTCTGTCCGGTGCGCCTCGCTTTCTGGTATCGCTTTCAATGGTGTCAGGAAATGCTCGTACCATTGCTGAATTCGTATTAAGTTTTTCTTTGGAGGATTTGCCGTTACCTCGCTAATGTATTTCCATAATTCTCTTTCTGACTTAACGTTGTTGATTATTTTCAATTCCCTGTCGTCTCCGTCCTTTGCTACCACGCATGCTTTCTCCAATCTTATCTTTTCCTCTATACATCTTCAATCGCCGCTACATCTTCCTCTCTTTTGTCGGAGCCTTCTTTTGGCTTGTAGTATGAAAGCCAATTTGTCATACTCCTGCCGCGTCCTAACCCGCCTCTTTCATCTCTTGTTTTCGGTACTAAAGCGATATTCATCTACTCCGTGAGCTCATCCAGTGTTCCTACCTCTCCGCATTTTATCGTACGGAGGTTTTGCCGATAGATCCTACTTTCCCCAGCCTCCAACCTGTACCTTTCATTTTTCTTGTGTGTTGGATCGCTCTCCTCCCCACGCAGACGCTTCAGCTTAATGTTAATAGGAAAGTGGTCGCATTCCAGTATTTCCTCCACCACGATTTTGTTGCCCTGCCGACTCATCACTGAAGACCCTCTCGGCCTTATATACGTGTATTAGCGCCACCTACCCCCACCCCCAGCCCCTCCAGTAACCCTCTATACACTTATTTAACATAACAGAACAGTTATTCTTGCTTCATACACACCACATTCTATTTTCTTCCGAGATTACAAAGGAATCCTTCTATGATCTTCTGCCTGCTTGCCCGTTTTTGTTTGTCCCAGGCTCCAGTAACCCTCTATACACTTATTTAACATAACAGAACAGTTATTCTTGTTCATGCACACACCATTCTATGTTCTTCCGAGATTACTATGGAATCCTTCTATGATCTTCTGCCTGCTTGCCCGTTTATTTTGTCCCAGGCCACCTACATTTGGTAGCAGCCTTTCCAGGGCTGCTTCCATTCTGGCTGCCTTCCTTGCGGCCTCTAGTATTTGCTGGGTGTGCTTGGCGTTTATCTCCAGTGTAGTTCCCAGGTACTGTAGTCTTCTCTGTATCGTGTGTTCCTCTCTCATCATTTGTGCGGCGGTGTCGTAAAGGGTCATTCGTTTGGTCGAGAGTAGGGCCACCTCCGTCTTTCTGCTACTAAACCCGGCTTCTGTCATCCATCTCTGCATCATCTCCACGGCTCTTAGATCTTGCATTTTATCGTTTCAAGTTCCCTTCCGGTGGCAAACAATGCCATATTGTCGGCAAACGTTATCGCTACCACGTCGTTCGGCAGCTTCAGCTGTAGGTCGTCGTCGTAGGCGACATTCCACAATAGAGGCCCCAGGGCTGATCCCTGTAGGACCTCTGCTGTCACCTCAAATCTCGACGTCTTTGCGGTGCCTTCATACGATATTCGTCCTTCAGATAGTTCGCTATGATCCTGCGTTGGTCCCGTGGTACTACTGCCCTGATGGTTTCCCACGGTATCGTGCTGAACGTGTTTGAAACGTCCAGGGTGCCCACCAGGCAGTGTCTGCGTGTCTTCCATGAGCCACTGTTCGCCTCAATGATAATGTTGCGGACTGCCAGTATTGCGTCCGTAGTCGACCATCCTTTTTCAGAAACCGTACCGCCGCTCGTTTAGCCCTCCTATTGACTCGAGGGCCTAGGGTAGGCGGTCCGCAATGAGTTTACATTACCTTGGCTAGACCGTCCAAAAGGAAAGTGGGTCCGTATGCGGTGGGGTCGGTGGCTGGTTTCCCTGGTTTAGGTATCATTACCAGTTGTGCTGTCTTCCATCGTCCCGGGAGGACGTCTCCTTCCATGCACCTGTTGGCTATGGCTTTGAAGCTTCCCTGCTGCCTTAAAGAGTTCTTTGGGTAGCTTGTCTGGGGCCTTATTTTGGAGTAATCTGGTGATTGCGTCCAGCACCTACCCCTCCTACCATCTTGCTTTCATTTCTGCTTGGGTATCTTGGTCTGAGTTTGTTCTGTTGTCAGGCGATGGCTGTGGCTACGAGCTCACCCCTTCAAGCATCGTTGATTCCGGTCCAGGAGGGCAAGCTCCCACCTTCTTCATCACGATTTTATACAGGAGACCCCACGTCGTTATCGACCTCCGCGGATAAGTCCTTCCAGCAGCTTTCCCGGTTCTTCACGATCGCTCTCTTAATTCCTTCCTCCTTGCCCTGTGCTGTGCCTTGAGTGGCTCAGTTGGTGCCCCAGATGGTATGGCCCTTTGTACACGTTTTCTGGCCCTGTTGGCACCACCAGTATACTCTTTTCCATATTCCTAATGTCGTTGTTTTGGTCGGAATCGTCTCGCCACACGTCTCTTGTAGCTTTCGATGTAGTTTTTCAGCCATGTGGTCAGGTATTGCCAGCTGTATGTCCCCTATGTCCACCAGGGTCTTCTGTAGTAGTTCTTGGTCTATTGCCTGCAGTATCAACATTTTAATTCGTTGTGGCTGGATGGCCACTCCATTTGGCTGGTTTAAGAGATGGCCCATACATTACTTATCGCTTTTGTTCGCACGTTTCTATTCACACTAATATTGGCCTTATATTGCTCTACGTCTTTTTTCCTATGCTACAGATCTCCAATTTCTTCGCCTCCACAATAATCTTATTGAGGAGCAGCTCCTACACATGCATTTCTATCTTCTGGTCTGTTTCATGCAGCGCAGTTATTATGACATTACCTCTCTTCGCCTTTCTTATTCTTTCCTCGTCCGCTTCCACTTGTTTCCGCAGTGCTTATTTTCGGCCTGCTTCCTTGCTCTCGGTTGTACATGATTTGCTTTAGTCCCGCTTCCGTCCGTCTGAATCTCCCTCATCATCTTTCTGTATGTTCTTACACACACTCTTTTGATCGGTACTTATTTTTCCCTTTGTTTTCTTAACTCCTACCTTTGCCACCTCATCGGTTCCATCCTCATATCTCAATTCTCTAGCCTTCCCTACTGCCTCCGAGATATTAGACCCTCTTGCTGTCCATAGAATGCGCAGCATTCCCGTCCTGCACCACATCTCGAAGGCCTGGATTCTTTGTCTGTCTGCTTCTTTAATTTCCAAGGATTCTGCTGCTTATGTAAATACTGGGTGAAATTCACATAGTTTAACGGGAGATAATTTTTAATATTGTTAATAATGCATTTTAGTGAATATTATAGCGACTGAGAAAACTAATGTCCGTCCTAATGTCATTTTTGTGTTCTATGTTATCTGACGATTCACCCATATTTTGGTTAGGTTGGTCATGATGTTCCTAGCAGTTGTTATGCGCCTTCTGATCTCTTTCTCGGAGTTATTAATTAAGGATCCTAGGTATGTGAATTCTTCACGATTTCAATCTGGGGTATTCTTTCTCTTGTAGTTGTTTCTCCAAACTAACATTAGTTTTGTTTTCGAGAGATTTATTTCTAGTGATTATGCCCTGCTTTTGTAAGTGATGTTGAAGTATTATTGTCTTTTGGTCCACATCTTTTATAATCAGGTCAGCGCATCTGAGATTGTTTAGTTCTTTCTTTCCAAAGACAATACCACACTCTATGTTGTCTAATGCGCATCTTATCAGTTTCCTGTTTTCATCCTCTATTGTAAGACTGTTTGAATGGGGTTTGAATTGTCTATATATCATTTTCACATATGCAAGCCCCTTATTTCGTTTGTGTTCTGGTGTACTTCTATTTCGTGGTAGATCGTTGATCGTTTTTCTCTTGTCTGCATTTTCTTTGGATCTGTATTGACTGTTCTATGTAGATGTTCTTGTCTTATGTGTTCTTCCAATTATTTTTTATATAATTACGTTCTTCTACTGTTACTATAGTTTCTTGTTACATCCAGTGTTTATTTGTTCGGCTAGAGGAGTTGTCGCTTTGTTGCTGAGCGCTTGAAACTAGTGATTTGTTGATTTATGGAAGCCTTTAATTTTACCTAATGTTCTTCCGGGTTCCCACTTTCCAATGCAGTCTTTAATCCTGATAATCCTGATAAGTTCGTGTTGATATCAGTTTTGAAGCGGGTTATCATGTTTTCTGTAATGTTTCTTGTGTTGGTTTCATGTTTTTCAGTCGTAATTTGAGATCCAAGATCAATAATTGGTGGTCTAATCCGCACTCCGCTCTTGGATAAGTCCTGGAATTGAGTGCCGACAATCTCCATCGTTTGGAAATCATGATGTAGTAAATTTGGTTCCTGTGCCTGTCTCCAGGCGATTTCCACATGTAGAGTCGTCTAGTATGGTATTGAAATATTGTGTTTGTTATCTTTAGTTTTTGTTCTTGGCAAAACTGTATAATAGGTTCTCCGCGATCATTTCTTACTCCTAAACCATAACTTTCGATGAGTACATTCAGATTAACGCTATTTGTTGCCGTCCTACGTTTGCATGAATGTTTCCTCGAAAGATCTCTTTTGGTAATTCATCCATGGTGTTTCCAAGTTTATTTCTAAAACTCGTCTTTATCCTCATCTGGTGCTGTTGATATTGGGTTTAGTTTACGTTAAATGACGTTGATCTCAATTTGATGGCTTTGATTTGATTCTATCATTGATTGGTTTATATCCTAATATTGGTGACAAGTAGAATATTCTTCCATTTCTAGTTGTGACGTCTTCCGACCCTTTCCAGTGAGTTTCGGCTATCCCTAGCAGGTTTAGTCTGTATGATATTATTTCCTATTCTCTGATGTCTTAAAAGTATTTTGAGTTTGGGTCTCTTTACAAGGAGGTGAGAGAGAACTAGGGCTTGCATGGGAAGCTTCCCTGAAGTGGACTTATCTCTATAGGGGTCGTAGAAAGTTTCCACCATTAACGGTACAAAGCAGTTAAATAAATTGTAATCCAAACAATAAAACCATTGTAGCATCTTAAGTTTCAATAATCCATTGTCTTGTTAACAAATATTGCTTTATTGTAGAGTATTTAAGTAATATAATCTCTGTATGAAAAAAATCCCGCAACAAATGATTTACTTGAACCAATAGCTTTTATTATTATTGCTCCTTTGCACGATTTGTCACTGAAATCACGAGGACCGCAATTTATTTAATCAATATCCTATAGAATTGCGAATGTATCGCTGGCACGGACGCTCGTTAGTTCTCTCAATTATTAGTAGTAAGTCGTAATCCATGTGAAGGAATTCGAAACTCGGAGTCAGCAAAATGTTTCCCGGTCAATATCGTTAAAACGAATTTCCGTTTTTCCGCATTCCTCTTTATAACAATAACAACACTGCTATTATTATATTACATTCGAGCAAATTTATACATTCAGTGTATAATTACCTGTTTGCGAACTAATACATGCATAATATACAATAGTAGTTAAAGTGCAGAAGTCTCTTCCGAAGTTTCGCGTGCTCATGATGTCTTATAGGATTTAAGTAATTCCTGGTGTGTAGTTTGCATTATTACGGATGAGAAGTCTTCAAGTCATTTGTATTTGAAAGAGCTTGCGGATACATGCAGTGACACCGTGCTCCCTTGCTCGCTTTATGCACCAATTACTTATGTAATTTTCGTTTGCGGATATCCACTTAGAAAATACGACTTTTCATTAATATCCGCTAGTAAATGTGCATCGTATCTGCAGTACATAAAAATTTCCGATCATGTTAGCTATTTTATTGGTCAGATTTTATATTTTCAATATCAAATATTGGGTAGTTATTTTTAAGAACCGCCCCGAACGATGAAAACTTCAGTTTTGACATCCACTCGCGTACATATAAAGTTGTGTTGATTTATGAGACGTCTATCTCACAAATACACGTTCTATTGTTTTTCATCATTAAACAATTCAACATCTGTAATAACATTTTAATTAAACGGTCACACCGAAAAGTGTGTTATTATTCTGCACCACATTGGTCCTCCACATTTCATTTCGAACTGATATATACCAAAAACCGATACTTAGTTGGCAACCGTTCTGTGGTCAGCGATATTAAATTTCCGGCCATCACATATCACTTTTATTAAACGGCGGGCCTCTCCGTAATACCGTCCCCCTTTAAAAACTGGATTTATCAGCCCTCCACATACAGAACAATAGTCTTTGCAATCATATCTTTATTACCGTTTTAATTTGAGTAGTAGCAAGGATTGCGGTGTGTCGAAATAAATTCTGGTTTAATCGAGGAAGTAATTGGTGGGAATAATGAACAACTTAAACAATGCGCGTTTCGGAACTGAGGGCGTAATGATAGGGACGGTTCTTGTGTCAGAATAGTTTTCCCTTCATCTTGTAGATAGTGAAGGTGATTGTATGCGCGAATATTGTCCCTGCCAATGACAGGTATAGTGCCGCTTTGTTTTGCTAATGATGTCACTGGATAATTAGCCTCAGATACAGGCGGTGATTGTAAATTTATGCGCTGACTATATGAATTCGGCATCTTATCTGCATACTACCGTTTCGACATTGTTTACATGTTATACTTATATTATGTAAATCAAGCATCATAGTGGTAGCTGCTGTACACTATTTTAATTTTATGATATAATATTAATACATTGTTTGCGCATAAACGTAGTACTGGGTTAAAGTTATTATGACTAAGGGAGAATTGTCGTATCATATGGCGACACGAAATCCGGCACTCCCCGACAAACAACAAACTATATATATTAAATATAATTTAAGTAAAACTTTGGCCATTTATATTCAGATGTGAAGCGGGGAGATTTTTAATAACGCCACCCGTACACGTCCCATTCGAAATTCCGGACGAGTCAGTCAGTCTGAATTGTTTTCCACCTAACTGTGCACTTTCCGCGCTTTACGTAATCCCAATAGGATTATTACGTTCGTTAATGTTGCTATATATTTATTTGAAATTGTTGTACCTGACGTGTGAAGGGTACAATATGAACACGAGAAAAATTGACTGCCATAAAACGCTTTGTCGGCGGAACGTGAACGATTTGGGAATTGTATTACACGGACATTGGATGTCATTGGCGAATCGCGGGCTCTATGTGTTGTCGGCTGTGTTCTATTGCTGATCAAATTTTATTTTCTCATATATGCCAGCCTGTTCACCGTGATCATAAAACATATACCGATATGAAATGAATCGCTGCGCTGTTTTGCCGGATTAAAAGGGCGGCGTTCAAAATAACTATCTCGTTGAATTGATATGTGTATGGGTTAAGTTTATTATTTACTATAGCGTAGTATTTATAAGAACACCATCATTAATCTTCAATTAACTAATGAAAAATAAATTGACAGTTGTTACAAATAAATGTTTATCATCTTTGAATTGTTTTTACATAACGTGATATTGGTTTTAATATAAATACTATACACAATAAAGAATGAAATACATAAAATTCTGTTTTTTTCTTTGCATAAATAGCAACCGGTTTCTGCTACGCGCTTGATAATTATCAATAAACCCCGAAAATGCGTGATAATGGTTAGAGGATGCTCAAACTGGTTACTATTCGCAATCAATTTTAGAGTAGTGTAGTTTAGTAAGTAGATTTGTTTGTTTCCCTCCTTGAAAATGATTTAGCACATAGACGTTGCAATCATATACAATTTGACTATAAATAGATTCCATGGTATTAATTAATGCGTATATCAATATCATACTTAACCCCAGAACTGGGAAATAATGTAGTAATGTGATATTGCAATGGAAATTACTTACGTACTACTTGATCATATATACGGTTATGTTATCGATGCTCAGCGTCGACGGGGTTGGTGAAGGAAGTTGCAGTCTGTCGCTGGGGTCAGCTCTTCGTAAGACAGGCACGGGGAGGGTTGAAAACCGTCAGGCCGCCTTACGGGGAACATACGATCTATGTCGAGGATCTTTTTGAAACGGTTCTCTGAGTTGTGGTGAGGGAGAACCGTCTCAAGAGGAATATGGGGCACAATTATCAGTGTAAGCTGATAGCTGCAAGGAAATAAATCGATCCTCTGAGTCTTGGTGAGGGAGGATCGATTTACCAAAGGTAAAAAGTTAAACTCAAGTATTGGTTTCAAGGTGATAGCCGGGTAATGTGAATCAGTCCTCTGAGTCTTGGTGAGGGAGAACTCACTGCCGTTTAGGGGTGCGTGCACGTTAACAGGCGAACAGGCCCCCTACTCTTAGCATCCGTTGAAGAGGCGCACGCAGCCCTGATTTTCCTACCGTGCTGAGCGTAGAGCGTAAGCGGCATGTTCGCCGAAACGGTAACAATTATGCACGATACCATGCGGGGTCAGTTTTGTTTATTGCATGTTATTTACTAGCGCTAATGCCTCTGTCTTATATTGTCAATACCGACTGATAGAGGCTCTTCCCCATGTTTCCAACAATTCGTTCTTGTAGCGACACCCCAAAGACTGGTCGACGACTACTGAGTTTGGCATCTTTCTCATCTGCTTATCATCCTCGCATTTTTTGTGAACTCACGATTTTGGCATATTTTCCTTTTTATATTTTTCTTCTTTTGCAGACGACTTATTTCTGTGTGATTGCTCCAATATACTCCGTTTACGACCTTCGTCTCTGTTAACGACTCTTCTAGTGACTTTTTCCTATGTGGACTTTCTATTCTGTTGGCACTTTCAACTCTGATTATGGCTTTGCTGAATTTTTGATGTTACCGACAATTATATATGTATCGATTCGTTGTTATTATCTAATGTATGTTCTCTGTGATGTTTGTTATCTCCAATCTCGAATAAATCGAGAGATCAAAGTGACGTCTATTCCCGACTTTACTATTTCCGAACGTCTACGTTTACAGGTCAAAGTCGCTCTGCAACATACAGATACATCTCGATTTAAGTTTGTTTGTTATGCTAGTGTTTTCTATAACGAAAATATTAAATGAATGTACAATAATCAAGATTTTATGGAGTATTAGGATGCAAATCCGACAGCACTCGTTCTGAACGAGTACACATTTCAAAACGAGTAAATTTAAGATTTGGGATGCGTCGTGAAGCCCATACTGTTATACGGAGTGCAAGTATGGGGTGCGAGAAAGTGAGATCTGGTGATAGGGAGCAGTGATGGGCTTTGAAGAAGCTGCTGGGGCTAGAAAGGTCCTTTACCGAACCTCCTGCAAGAGACGAGCCGAATGAGTGCGAGACGTGTATGAGGGTGATAACATTTGAGGAAAGGATGTCTGTGGTGTGGGTGGATGAGGAAAGAAGCGGGAAAGCGTGCGAACTGAGGCCATGGAGAGAATAAGGGATGTCGAGTGGCAATAGTGACAGGAAAGATTGTATGAGGGCTCGTATAACGCGGGGTATGTGGAGTGGCAGGTGCGAGGGAAGCCCCCGGCGTACATTACTAGTTTAGGGTTGAACGAGTAGTGTCAGAAATTGCACCGGTGATGTCTGTCGTTTCTTATCTCTACTATTGTGTATCTAATGACCTTTATAAGTAAGTCCGCTGTTTTGTTTAAGAAATCATTCTCGTTTATGACGTATCTTCTATGAGGTGCTGTTCGATACCTAGTTTCTTATTATTTGTTCGATTCATTTGGTATCTGATATTTCTAGTAGCTAATTTCTTTGATCACAGTTATTACTCTCATATATGATATCTCCTGTTGGTGATATTTTCATACCTGACATCTCTCATAGGCGATTTTTTCTTTGTTTCTCCGAGTTTCATATCTGGGTGACTACTCTGTTGGCAACGTTGGTGGAGACCCATTTGTTGATCTTTATTATATTCATCATCATCATCAACCGGCCACTTGATTCCACTACTGGATATAGGCCTCCTCTAAACTTGACCAACGTTTTCTATATTAGTTAACCGGTATCCAATTTTGTGCCACCTGTACTCCTGCTTCTTTTATCCGTACGGGATTTGAATTCTAAGCATTTTTTGTTCCAGTGACCATGATTGTATCCACTTGTGACACTAGCGTTTATCTTAATTACGTCACATACTCCTGTTCTCTATCGTATGTGGTCATTTATGATGTGATCTTGAAGTGAGATACCAAGCATTGCCCGCTCAATATATGTCTGTGCTACCCTTAGTTTTTGTGCAGTAGCATTTTTAAAAGTTGGATGTTATTACTTGGTATATTTTCCGCCTTAGGCAAATTGATAATTCAATTTTTAACCTGTTTTTGAGTTTACCAAATGCAGCCCAGCCGAACCTATTCGACGCTGGATTACACATGTCTGGTTATCACGACTAATTTTAAGTTCATGGCCTAGGTATTTGCTTCTATGTGCTCTACATTTTTGTCGTTTACTGAGATTGGTTCACTCAGCACAAGGTTGGTCATAATTTTGGTCTTGGTCATGTTCATCTTTAGTACTACCTTGTGGGATGCATGTTCTCATACCATTTTATTTTTAATAACGATTTGGTGTCTTTGATGTTATCCGCTATTAAATCTATATCATCGGCGAATCTTAGATGGTTTAGGTGTTCGCCATCTACTCGTATTCCTTTATTATCCTAGGAACACATCTTGAATGCGTATTCTAAGACAGCTGTAAATAGTTTAGGAGAGTTTCTATTGTCTTATCTGACGCCTCTTCCGATGTTAAGTTTATTAGTGTGTCCATGCATTTTCACAATTGCTGTAGCTTTAGAATAGATGTGATGAATTAGGTTTTTGTGTATCGATAGTCAATTCGGCATTGTTTCAAAACTGTTATTATTGCAGGAAGTTTAACTGTGTCGAACACTTTTTGGAAATCAATAAAAGTTATTACTAGAGGCTAGTTGTATTCTATACTCTTTTCTATGAGTGTTTTAATAGTTTGAAGACAGTCATTCATTCCAAACACTGCTCCAAAGCCAGCCTCTTGGTTGAAACAGTCCAGCTTTACCTATAGCCGCTTCGTAATGTGGAAAGCTTCAATTGGAATGACACTATTATGTAAGCACAAATGAAACAGGTCTTTTACAGTTGTAATGTAAAGTAAAGTGATTCCTACCAGCTTAACAGACTATTATCCTCTCTTGGAGGCTTATTCTTTTTCATGAAGGAGAGAGCGTTTCTGATCTCGTCTATTGAAATATTTGGTATTACTTCAGATCCTCGATTTAAGACTGTCTTCTCAAATGTTTGACATGAACATTGCTCCAATGTTTGAGTTTTAGTCATATATAGGATGACATAGAAGTCTTCAACTATTTTATTATATAACGACAATTATATATCGTATATATCGTATATAAGTGTGAACCCACCTTAGCAATCTACATATCCAGATTTCGATCTTATTAGATTTCATCAGTGTAGCTCAGCTAGAGATGAATTAACACCTGTTATCTGGCTTTTATTGAGATCAGACGGTTAGGTCTATTTACTCATATCTTGTATTGTTGCGGTTTGAGTTTGTTGTTGATTATTGGCTTTTTGGTCCCTCTTTGTGTTGTTGGGTTTGGTGGGTGTTTTCAAGGCTTATATTCCTCCATCGGTAATTTCCGGATTCGTTGGTACAGTTGGTGATGGAATACTGTGTGTGATGCATTTGTCTTTTCCTTGTGTTCATTTTGCGTTGTATTTGTTGATGATGTTGTCGGTTGTATTGAGAAAGTTTATTTTTTCTTCCATGGAAGGTTTCTTCGCCAAGAATTGGATGATTAGGTCGCCTATGAGGGTTGCTAATTCATCCGTTGGTCTTTCGTTTGAAGTGTTGTCTTTGGGGGTGTTCGTGTTTTCTTTGCTTTTGTTGAAGTTTTGTGGTTGGTTCGTAGGTATGCTGCTGCTTCCTACTGCATTGGCCCATGAGCAGTGTTCGTTTGTTACTAGGAGTTTGGGGAAGTTTCGGGGGTTGTTAGGGCAACCCTTGTAGCTGGCTGGATGGCTTCCTCTGCAGTTAGCGCAGGTTGCGGGAGTGGTGCTAGGTTTTGTGCACGTGTGGGTTGAATGCTTGTTACCGCACTTGAGGCATTTGAATTCAGCGTTGCAGTACGCTTGCGTGTGTCCAAAAACTTGACAGCGGTGGCACTGGTTGTCGGTTTGTTTAAGTCTTCTTGACTCCATTGTTATCAATAGATTGCAGCAAAGTCCCAGGTTGTAAATCGATTTATAATCTCTGTCGATTTTTATTACTGCCAGCGGCATCGCTCCGTTTTTTCCGTACATCCTGGATACGCGAAAAGCAGGGTAACCTTGCGCTTTGAGGTCCTCGGTGATTTCTTCGGAACTGATGGAAGTGTCTATGCCTCTCATTACGACTTGTAGGGTCTTATCGCTTTTTAGGCAGAAGGTGTGATGGGATATGTTGTTGTCTAAGAAATACTTGACAAGTTTCCTATAGTCATCGGTTGTGGATGTGTGAATGCTTATACCAGGTCTAGTGGAGACTGCCTTCTGCCAGTTGATTCGGATTGCTGCAAGCTGGTTAGAGATGTGGATCCAGTCGTGTGGCGTCCTTAAGACAACCGGAGGTGATTTTTGCTCGGTTGTCGGAGCGGAAGTGGTTCTCGAGTCTTTCGTTGGGTATTTGGTGTTGTTGCTCCTGTTTCAATTTTTGGTGGGCTGGGGTGACTGTTGGTCGGGCTGGGACGGGGCAGGTGCGGAGATGTCATCGAGTTCGCTTTCGTCATGCATGGTTACAGTGTCATCCTCTATTGGGAGGCTGTCGTAGCGGTTTGATATTTCGACATCGCGCCGCGGAACTTCTTCAGGAGGACTAGAGAGTTTCCTCTTCTTTGTGGTTTTGGCTTCGCTCCATTGGTCTTTCGAAGCTCTTTGAGGTAGCGGGGCCATGGAGCCGCTGGGGGAGGTCGCCGCTGGGCGGTTTCCGAGGGCAGCTATCTTTTGGAGCAGTTCCTTTGCGAACGCTAAGGCCCAATTCACACATAAGCGGCGTCGGGCGCAGGCGAGGCGCAGACGCGACGTTGCACAGGCGATTGTGATGTCCATATGTAGTGAAGGGGTGGACATTGCACCTTATGTTTACGTAGAGGCGGCGTGGAAGAGTTATGCCTTTCGCCTCTTCGCCTACCTTCTCTTAGGCGAAGAGGCAATGACGCGGTACCGGCGCTGTGAGGGCACGATACTTCAAGCCTCCTCTATATAAACATGTGGTGCAGTGCCCACTTAGGTGAGAAGGGGCGGACATTTGCCTCGTGTTTCTCGCCGCGCCGGCATCGCGTCTTCGCCTAAGACACGGTAGGCGAAGAGGCGAAACTCTTCCACGCCGCCTCTACGGAAATATAAGGTGCAATGTCCACCCCTTCACTACATATGAACATCACAATCGCCTGTGCAACGTCGCGCCTGCGCCCGACGCCGCTTATGTGTGAATTGGGCCTAAGAGTTCAGCGTGGGATAGGGAGGCAATGTAATTGTCCGTGCCCAGGGAATTGGGTGCACTACTTGCATGGTTGGGTTCGGGGTAAGTGTTAATATCACAAAGTGGCCAACCTGAGTGCGTGTCCATGTTGCAACGGTAAAAATGAATTCACACAATATCTCGAGTGGTTATATACAAAAAAGGTACAACTAACCCCCAAGGAGGAAAGGTAAGCGCCATCTGGCGGCACCACATCAATTAGCAATGCACTGATGTGCTGATATCTCAAGCACTCTGTTGCAATATTATTCCCTAGAGGGTACTACCTCATGATCCTGATGGCATGAGCATGTTGACGGTTGTTACCATATGGGTGTGCATTGCTAATTGATGTGGTGTTGCCAGATGGCGCTTAACTTTTCTCCTAGGGGGTTAGTTGTACCTTTTTAAATTATATATCGAATAATTTTTCTAACTGTTGTGAATCCTGTGTTAAAGAAATCAATTTGTGTTACCTGCGATATCTAGTGTTTTTATAAAATAATAATAAATGCTTTAGTTTTTCATATAAATAACGTAATATACAAAACAAGAAAAAAGAACATTGGGCAAGAGTCAGGTGAGAGACTACCTTAGCTAACCAACCTCTGTGCTACCATCTTAACCCTTAAATCAAAATATAAGAACTCTTTCGAGGTTTTAGAAACAAAATATGAAGGAGAATTTATACTTTGTAATTTGGATTAGGATCTTGAATTAAAAACATCCACCATTCGTATTTATATAAGAGAATATACAAACGATTATCAATGTATTATTTTTATTATCAATTGTATACAAAAGTTTTCACTTTTCAATGTTTTGCATAAATAAATTAATATTAGGTTTCATACATCCTTATTTTGTTTGTTAATTTAGTGAATTTAAGTTTTCACATAATCGACCCGTTTAAATGAACATTACGACTAGCAAATTTATTCCTGGCTGTTCGTAAAACAATTAATAATTCCAAATGCCAATTCTAGTTTTATAGGCAAATGAATTATAATTCGTACCGTAGAAACTACCCCAATTTACCAAAATCACGTGCGACGATAATTTATATTAGTTCAACTTTTATCTATAATTGAGTTAATATAGCCGCACAATATATAGGGAATTTAGGAAAACCGGCCGAGCAGATAACACGTTAATTATTCGCTGTATGGATGCAGCGAAATTTATTTTCTTTAATTTATCCATATGGAGTTGAGCTTTGTGTTCGCAAATTGACTGCACATGCCGCTATACGAATATTTGCATGTTGTTTATACGTTCCGGATATGGAAGTGGATATATATGAGTTACATTTACAACTATAATTTTGCAGAATGCGGTTACTGTAATGGAACAATGCTTCTTTACTTTGTATCTACAGTTTAAGACTGTTTGCTCTGAACAAATTTTAGTTTCTAGCCGTACTACGCTGTTTAAAGGAAGTTTTGCGCGATTCCCGGGCCCGACAACTAAGCAGTGAATCGTTGTTGTCTAACGGGAGTTGAATGTATGTGTACACTGTATGAATTATATTCGAGTTCTTCCCTCTTCTGTGCCTGACAGGATTAGTAGTTTCTCAGCAAGTAGTCGTTACACACAACACATATACCCGCCCCCCATTTTCCTCCTCTGCGACTGCCGCATGAAGTTTTTACACACAGATTCGCTTTAATCAATTTTCTACTCACAATCCTGATTTGATTAAGATGCTTTATCACACTAATTACAATCCAATATATGGTTTGAATATTATTAAAAGGCTGTGTGTTATGTTTTTCCAATAGAGCTATATTCAATCCGAACAATTTTTATACTACTCATACCTATACATTTTGTATTTTAAATTAAAAAGTACAGACACAATATTTGTTTTACATTATTTGATGTTTCATTTCATTCTTATTAATCTATATATGTATTCATTGTTTGTCTGCTAGATCTATTAAATTAGAAACATTTGCATAGTATTCAAATGTATTATTTTGCATTCAAACATCATTTTAAACAAGAATCAAAAGTCGTTCAAGATATTATTGCATCTAAATTATTTATTATCATATAGTAAATGGTATGAAATATTGAAATGGACTGTAGATTGAAAAATAGAATGCGTTCTATTTAAAAAAAATATAACCTCTGACAACTTCAACAATTTTTGATTGAAGAAATTGACTTAATGTAAAACGAGCATGAATAGTATACGCAAAATATGCCGGTATCATATTTGTTTATATTATTTATAAAAAATAAAATCATTATTCTCATACGCCCCTTTGTTAGTTCGTTTAATATATTGGACATGTGTTTAAACATACGAACAAGGAGATGTATTCCATTCTAAAACTAAACTTATGTAACATTTTTAACTCGATCGCAACAAAATGTTATTTAAGTTTATCTTACTTTTTCTCAGATATGTAACAAAATGTGTGTTGAAACTATTCACTAGAATTTAATGTATATATTTTATTATCCTTCCAATTAGTATTAGTAGTTTATACATAATTGTGGTCTTACGGCCACATAAATACCTGTCTATAGCACCTATAGTGACCATTTCAATATAATATGACATAAATATGCAATAATATATGATGGATTATTCCACTGTGGTTTATTGCGTGTTTATTTTCAGTTATATCTGCCAAAGAGCCACCGGCTTGGGTCATTGCCCTTAAATCGGCATTAGATTAGTAATTTAATTAGACATATTACAACTACACAATATAATCGCACTCATAAATCAATTATTTGCGAATTAGAATGTAATTTGCGAAATGTATTCCAATTCATAAAGTTTAATGTGTGTAAGATAGCGGGGGTGTGTTGCCTTCTATTTTCCTCCTCGTTTTAAATTTTTGCTCGGCGGCGGCGGCAGGAAAGCGGCAGCTATATACATCCACTCTTGAATTACACCCAGAAGTGGTATTGTTAAATGAGTCGCAACAAAAAGTTAATTATTCTTTGGAATTACGCCTAACGGTGCTTAATTAAACAAAGAATTGTATTTATGCAGCGCGCTAGTAGTAACTTTAGCTAATTAATGTTTTGCGCGCTTCTGACAAAAACTAGAACATATTTTAAAGCCGTCAAACTAATTTAGTTAATTTGATGTCAAAATAAATGGCTTCCAACAAAATATTATTTATAGCATTCGTTAGAAACTTCGCTATCGCAATCCGCCAATTGCGGGGTTCATTTGCAATTTAAATTGGCATTGGCTCTAATATTGAAGAAAATAAATTTTCGCTGAAAACGAAATGGAAATTTTAAATTAAATTAAGTCAACGCGAGGTACGTGAATAGTGTAACATATTTATTATATACTTTTAATGATCCGGTGTTAAATATTGGGTATGTAAGTGCGTCTTGGTCCCCCTTGCTGATAAAAGCAATTGTTTTAAGCCCTATAACTCCAGAACCTACTGCACTGGAATTCTTAATAAAAGTAGACCCATTAAATTGTTAATACGGCAGCACACGATGATAACCATCTTAATTGAAACTCGGTTTAAATGAAATTTCCAGGGAGGCATCGGCTTTTTATACCACGTCCGCAGAGCGCACCTCGACGCAGACGGCATGATAATGAACGAAAATATCACTTAATATTATATAAACTGCGACCGAGTTACGGCAATACGTCGGGAGGGTGGAACTGCTAAATTATTCTACGTTTCTTATATTAAATTAAGTCGTTGGCAAGAGACAATCGGGCTGCTTTTGCTTACAAAGAATAGGAGTTAAAATGCTGTTTTCAGAATGCACTGTTTATGTATTTGCTTCTACATTTTAATGATTCTCAAGCTTATTTCATTTACTTATAAATTGTACAAATTATTAATATTAGTTTTTAATTGCAGGTGAGTTCTGCGCATTTGATTTTGTTGATTAAAACTACAATTAGCGCTGGGTAAGTTTATTTATTAATAATTACTTATTTGGTGTACTAGGCCCATTGCGGTACACACTATGGATTCTTTTATTAACATTATTTATTATAAGATTAACAATGTACTTTCTACAATTTTAATTATTATATATTTACAACGATTAAAAAATTTGGCGTCTTACTAAGATTACAACGGTTATATTTCGAATATAGTAGACAGATATTGGAAATATAACCGTTGTAATCTTAGTAAGACGCCGAATTTTCTCCTTTGGGCAGACTTTGAGATTAAATTAACTAATTATTCGTTAAGGGCAATCCTTGTTCTTTATATACATATTTTGTTATTTCTCTTTATTACCTTCTTCCTGTTCCTTTAAATAGGCTTTAGCCTGTATGTTCCGTCATATTCTCGCCTCCTCCAGCGCTTATGCTTAGGTCTCTTCTTCCTATCGGTTATATTTTGAATATAGTAGACAGATATTCGAAATATAACCGTTGTAATCTTAGTAGACCGTCGGATTTTCTCTTTTGGAATCTTGAGAATAAATTAAAAATTATTCTTAAGGGCAATCCTTGTTCTTTATATACTTATTTTGTTATTTCTCTTTATTACCTTCTTCCTGTTCCTTTAAATAGGCTTTAGCCTGTTTGTTCCATCATATTCTCGCCTCCTCGAGTCGATGTCAAGGTCTAACACTCTCCAGCGCTTAGGCTTAGGCCTCTTCTTCCTATCATCCTTTGCTATCTTTGCCAGATGGTCGTCTTTAATCCTGTTTACGTGCTCCTTCTACTTTTACCTTCTGGTTGGGATCCACTTTGCCACATCTTACAGCTTACCATTGATTAATCATCACCTTTTTTACTGTGGCGGGAATGCATTTACGCACACTCAGCGCTTTTCACCGGGTAGTCTCGGACTCGCCTTGTAGTGGTGGAAAAACGACTAAACCCTAAACCCGTGCTACCGACTATATCCGCCTAAGAGGCACTAAGCGCTGTTTGGCTTTTGCTATTCAGCATCTACCTCTCCTTCTTTGTCTTAGGCGTTGCCGCGCTGGTGATGGCCGTTTCCTGGGGATTATAATTTGTGTGTTGTTACTCCAGCTTCTTGATTATTGCTTGTACAATCGAAGCTGCCAAATGGTATTCAAGGATTTTTCTCGTGTCCTTGGTGTTCAGCCTTGGCACGTCAACTATTATTCTCCCTGTCTCGTGTGACTCACTTTTCACTGGTGGTATCGTAGACTATATAGTGTATATACCCCTCGATTCTCACCTCTGGGCCGTTTGGAGTGTGCACCTCCGTGGTGTGTGGCCAATTGTGGTCACTTCACCCACCTTCAGAATTAATCTCACCGACTAGCCGTCCGGTTTTCCTCTTACGGCCTCTGGTCACTGCTCTGTATTCTTCTGTTTTTTCTTTAACTGTTTCGACACTCGGATGCCAGTTGGTTGCTTCCCTCCTTATCACATTCACATTCTGGAAGGCCAGAGTATCGGTACTTCCTTCAAGGTTGCTGTCTTAAACAAAGATCCCTGTAGTTTGGCCATGGTCTCCTCCATTGTCTCCAACTCTTTTGGTGTAGGGTTTTGTACCATTTGGCATGCTTGGTTAGTCGACTGGCCTAGCCCAGTTTGCATATCCCTCATCTGTGTTCTCATTGTCTCAATATCCCTACCCATAACGCCTTTACCGCATTCAGGCCTTCCAGCTGGTGCTTGAGGCCTTTCGCTTTGGCGCGTTGGGGGATTTCTAGCGGGGTTACGGTTTTTTTTTTAACCGCTCATGTTTCTCAAGAACCACCTCCGCGTCCATTTTCGGGTTTTGGGTATGTTCCTGATTGTCACAGCCGTGCCCGTTACTCGGAACACTATGTCTCTGACTTCTGCCAATCATATGTATCATATGTATAATTCATCTTCGTACTCACTCTCTGTTTGGTGCTTCGGCAGCTTTTTCTTTGCCCCTGTGGATTATACCTTCCCGTCTCCTCTTTCCGGAGGCGAGGTGGCTCTTCTTTTGGCTGCCTGGGTTAAGTAGATTTTTTCCCCTTTGAGTCCCAATTTCTAGTCCTGACCATTAACCAATCGACTAGCGATTCTCTGATATTTTTCGTTTTTTTACTTGGTTCTAATTCTGTTTGCCTTTTGATCGTTGAAGTACCTGGTGTTATGTCACCTCCTCCAAATGTGTTGGGGTTTTCACGGGCTCTGGTCCTGTGTATACTTCTTCTGCTAGTGCTAGGTGGTAGTCCGCTAACCGGTGTTGAGGTCTTGCTCCTCTGTAGGCTATACCGTTCATTATGTTGGTCCTTTTTAATTCGTTCCTTTTTGTTTAGGGTAAAAGTAGTGCCCTTTGTTAGTCACTGCGTACGTTATATGTTTTCTTTATCATGTGTTTTACCCATTAGTTGCCTCCACTCTCCTTCTCTTTTTACAAGTATGGGCATGCTGCGTCCTTGTAGGTTGCTGTCTTGACCAAAGAGCCCTGTATTTTGGATATGGTCTCCTCCATTGTCCCCACTTTCTTTGGTGTAGGGTTTTGTGCCATTTGACATGCTTGGTTAGGCAACTGGTCCAGCCTAGTCTGCATATCCCTGCTACGGTCTTGCTCCTCTGTATGGTATACGGCTTATTGTTTTGGTCCTTGTTCATTCGTTCCTTTTAGTTTAGCGTAAAAGTAGTGCCCTTCGTTGGTTGCTGCATACGTTATATGTTTTTTATTATGTTTTTTTATTCATTAGTTGCCTCCACTCTGCTTCTCCTTTTACAGGTTTGGGCTCTTGGTCACATGCCTCAGCTCTCGGGTTTCTGTAGTCCACTTTGTCTTTGTTTGGTGTCCAGTGTTGAGGTTTTCTATTTCCCTTCCGACCTCGTGCCACCCAGATCGGCCAGCCCCTCACCATCTCTCTATGTTGTTAACACGGCCGGGCGGGGAACCTAAGGTTCCCCGACCAGTCCTACTTTTTAAAAGTGAATAGTTGACAACCCTAATAGTAGGCGTCTCTTGGCCTCTTCAGGTCCTCTGATTCGGTTCGGGAGGATTATAGCAATAGCGGTCTCGATCCGCTTTATGTATAGCTTATAGGATCTGGGCAGTGTGGTGGACATTAGCCTCTATCCATTGGTTACGGTCCCAAGTAGCTAATTTCTCTGCCAACGGGGATGGTCTCCCAGCAGGACTATTGTTCTAATTTTATCAGATTCGGCCCTCCTTGTAGAGAAGAGGGCGATCTCCGTCATGTGGGCAGCAATCTCTAGGCCTGGTCCGTGCATCCATGCCACGTATGGCGTGACTGCTTCCTGCACGCTTGAAGTCAGCACCTCTACGTTCCGCTCGCGTAACGCCTCCGTCGTTCCGATTACGGTTGGGAGGTGCTGCCTTAGAACCCCATTATAAACGATGTTCCAGAAAAGGTGTCTCAAGACTGCGACCTTGCGGGACTCCTTTGGTCACTTCGTACTTTCGTCCGTGTTTGGATATCAGTACTAGTTTGGCTGATTTATACCTGGTCCAGCCCAGTCTGCATGTCCCTCATCTGTGTTCTCATTGTCTCAATCGATTTGCCCCATTACGCCTTTACCGTCTTCAGGGCTTCCAGCTGGTGCTTGAGGCTTTTCGCTTTGGCGCTTTGGGTGATCTAGTAGGGGTGCAAACGGTGTTCCATCCTAAGATTGTGGCCGCCGCTCTTATTACTTCGCTGGTGCATTTCCGGTCTTGAAGGGGTTCAGAGTGGTTGCTACCTACTGCCCCCACTGTGCGGCCTTTGCATTAAGATGTCCTGCGACTATGACTTTGTTAGCTGCCTCTCTCACTGTTGCCTCTAGCTACCGCAGGAAATCTCTGAAGGCCGCTATGACTGTGTTAAGGGAGACGTAGCAGCTGAAAAATGTTACGTCCCCGATGGTGGCCCAGACCACCCTCTTATGCGGAGTTCGCAGCTGCTCAACCGCTTTTCTGCCCCGCCAGTTGCGAAGGAACTCTTTAAAAGACACAGACGCCTCACTAGCACCTCCTGATGTTAGAGGCGCGACTAGTGTCGGGTTCGCCCAGGAATATGGCGGGGGAGCCTACTGACTAAAACATAACCTCACTTTATGTCACTAGGGGCTTGTCGGCTTTTTGTCTCTTGATCTGCCATTAGTTTTGTCATTGTCTCTCCCGTAGTCTGACGTAGGCTTCTGCATTGTCCTTGGTCCACAACTGTGTATGCTGTGTGCCGCAGGATGTTCGTTGTGTAGCCGTTCATCGTACAATTTCTGTCCTGTGTGTTATTCGGTGTTTCGTCTTGTTTCTTCCTTCTGCCGTCTTTCTCGTGTATGTCTTGCTGGGTGTCTGGGTATCTGTTTAGGTGTCTATGTCACCTTTGTACTTTCCTTTCATCACTGTTTGTGCAAATATTGTGAAGGCGTCCCATCTGGTCTGGCTCTCTAGCATCAGGCTTGTTAGTTCTTCTGGTGGTGTCTCCCACCACCTCCATCCACGTAGTGGTGCGTTTCCTCATCCAGCGCTGGCAAAGGTATTTGATGTCGGCTGGATCATCTGTCCCACAGCAGTAGCGGCATTTCGGACTTGCCGCTTTCCCTATGTGTGGTGCAGATACGACGCGTGGTTAAGTGATCCAGCTCACCGTGCCCTCGGGTCATCTAAGGAATCAGGTTCGGGATCACCTTCCCGCGTTTCTAGATTGCTTCCATCTGCCCTGCCATTATTTCTCGTCGCCTCCTATTTTCCCACTCTTCGTCTGATGTATGTGTATGTGTATGTGTATCGTATCGTATACGTAAGGAGCTGGTTCTCAGTGCTTTCCTCAACCTCTCTGAGTTCCTCTGAGTCAGCATTGCGTCGACCCAGGCTGGGGCTACGTATAGCATCTGGGCTCGTGACACCGTTGCTAGTAGTCTTCGTTTTTCCTGACTCAGACCCCCTATGTTGGGAAGCAGTCTGCCTAGCGCTGCCTTCGTTCTGGCAGCTTTGCGGATGACCTCCAGTACTTGGGAGGTATGGCTGGTATTAGCTTCCAGTATTGTCCCAAATATTTTTGTCGCCCTTTGAGTTGGATTGTAGTGGCTTCCTGGATGCCTGCTCTCCTGGCGGGGGAGGCGGCCTTAGTTCTGGCCACAGCGACACTTACTACTACTCGGTGCCCACCATTACCTTGACCGCTGGGCTGCCACCACTACTCTCACTCCGCGGATTCGGGCCCAGACGAGTGAGCTCCAATCCGGCGCATCACTATCTTATAGAGGAAGCCCCATGGGTTATCCTCGACCTCCCCTTACATGCGGTTTCCAGCAGGCCTCTTGGCTACGCTCTAGCGGTCAATAATTGGAAGAAAAATTATGAACAATACCAATTGATAGTATCTGCTAACATAATTTTATCGGCAGTTAATGAGTTAAATTAAATTGTTTTTGAATTAACATCTCAATCGTTTTTTTTGTCACCGCATATGTGCGATTTATTAGTCATTTCACGCAGACGTTGCATCTAAATTATGACCATATGATAAATTTAGCTTCAATACATATGATTCTTTACGATGCAGAAGAGTATTTCTTGCCATCTGGTTCTAAGTTCTTTCTTATCTTATTCTAATAATTAATAATTAAGAACACAAGATTTAAAATTAAATTAAAACTCTGCAATATGGATATGGCTAGTTTTATATAAACGTCTATAATATAAAATTTTATATCTAAAACTATATTTCATTCCAAGTATTTTTAATTGAAAGCCTGCAGAAAACACCCGTAATACAGTTTAACTTTCCATTCATTACGAAAGTTTTCTTATGCAATCTATTCTATAAACATTTCAGCTACGGTGGACACATTCAATGCGAAATCCGTACGAAAATATTTGACTGTTCATTTATCTTTTAAAAGTTTTATTATTTGCCTCGTAAAAGCAATTTCTCGGCGAAGAGAGAGAAAAGTCTGCCACTTGGCAAATACACGATTCATTCCCTAAATTTAATTGATACAGCACAGTAGGTACCGTCTCAATGCTGGGATTATTTAATTTGCATTATCTTTTAATCCGCGCGAATTTGCTTAACAGTTCATACAAATTAATTACGATCTGATAAATAATGGATTTTTAAAGTAAATTATTATAAATGAAATTTGTAGCACATTTTAATTTAATAATGGTTCTACTACTGGTTGAAAATTGTATATTGCATATTGTGATAAAAGGGCATACTAAGACACGGACTGTCTTTACGATACACCGGGGATGTGTTATGATGTGTATCAGGATGACACTATACGCTCGCCCGACCATACACAACTATACTCTTAACATAACTGCTTCGTCACTTCGTTATTCTTGTTACTTTTTTCTTTTGGCGTGTTTGGATAGCCTCGGATCCGTTATTGTTATTGACAGTAAGTTCTACATAGTTTGGTTTGTTAATTTAGTACTCCAGCAACACGAAAACACTTTATTTATAAAATATGTATTGTATATAAGAATACTGGTGCTCGATACGGGTACGATATATAGTTTTGCCAGGTTATTAAAGGCACTTTTTCATGTTTGACGTGGTGTAGTTTCCCTGTCCAAGAGTAATGGCGCAACGGGACCAAACTATACTAATAACAGCAGAACGGCGCCAGCTGTCGTCCAACTTCCACCGAAACTTTTTTAATTGACAAAGGGTCTCCATTTACTATAATGCCGCATCAAGATTTCATCCAAATGTATAATGCACTTTGCTCCAGTCTTACCCGGATGACCAGAATCGATAAACGGTAGTTTCAGCAACATATTTTATTTTAATATTTGCCGAGCGGAATTATTTGGTACGGATTCGATTCAATTATCATAATGTTATTGCCCATTTTTATGTGAAACGGTATATCTTTATATGCTATTAAAATATTAACGCGCGACGAATAAAAATGGTATAATACAGATGAAAAGAAAACAGACCAAGTGTTAAGTATTATAACCATTTTATGGAGCGACGTCTGCATAAATTGTTTGTTTATCGTGGGGACTATATCGTTTTATGATCTATTACTACAACAATTTTACAGTTTATTATCATTTCCCAATAAACTTTCAACAAATAGTTCGGAATTCAATTCGCCACACTGATATAAAGACATTGTTAACGTCATGTTGTTTCCGCAATGGCAATGCTTTCAGTCGATATAATAATAAATACTAATAATAACGATATTTATTGTGTTTTATATAAACATATACATACAACATATAATAATATATAATGTTTCTGCCCCCAGCGTGTTATTTTATTACTTCTATAATTTGTTCACAATTATATTCGTACTTAATAATAATAAAGCTGTAGTTCCCAACAGAGAAAATAACATCCAATTACAGGGAAACATTATAACATGATTTTAACACAAAATAAGTAATAAAGTAGAAATTCAGCTCAGTGGCTGAGTGATTGTTCCTCTCGTACTGAGCATTGGGGAGTCTGAGTTCTAACCCTATTGAGGACAAATTTCGCAAATCACCTATCACAGAGGTTTTTTTGTGATGTTAAGGCAAATACCAGGCGATTAAACTACTCTGGGCTTCTTCCTTGATCGGCGGAAAAGCCTCCGCCCTATAAAGATATAGGTTATTTTTAGAAATTAAATACATAATATGATATAATCTAGAAAAAATAAATACAGTAAAATAGAATATGATACGATAAAATGGAGTAGAGTAACTACAAGTTATAAAAACCCTGTTTGATATTATCTATTGTTGTATTGTTGTCCTGTAATAAGGACTAGCTCTCTTTGGCTAATTATCATTTTTATGAGTGAAGATATATTTTATATATAAATTTAAATCTATAATTTTAATCATAAACAGTATCCATTAAACCACAAACAACTATCGCTATATTGCAAATATGAATCATAAATCAATTATCGTTTTAATAGCGTTACGAATTACGTTTCTATAAATCATTAATTATAAACTATTTAAACCGATTGTTCTATTCATTTGTTCCATTTCGAAGCATAATTGATCACGCGATCTACCCAATAAATGCATATTTTGATGATGCGGATTTTTTAATTCGTTTATAAATTTTATATCGCTTCGATATACAATCCTGTCAAAACTGATGTATTTTAAATCTATATTATTCATTTTGTTGGTGCTCGTCAGTGTAAATTGCTCTCTATTAATCATGAAGGATAATTGTTTTTTTTTACCGGATACAAGCGCATTATAGACAAATTTGATAACGATGCAAATTGTTCATAAATATTTTTTAATAATGTCCTAAATTGTCTACATACATAGTACTTTTAAATGAATATAAAAAAATATTATATATATATATATATATTATCTATTTGCCTTTTACCTTTCGAAGTAGACTAAATAAAAAATTATAAAAATTATAATGTCAAATAATTAAAAAAATAGGGTAATGTTAGGGTATACCTTATATTTCTTAAAAAAAATTTGTCAATAATATAATCCAACAATATCTAGTTAGATAACTATTAAAAAAATATAGTTTTTAAATTTTTTTTTTAATAATTTGAACGTGCAAATAAAAATTATTTATTTTATTTCATCATATTGCTAAATTTTCGACACGATCCCCTAAATTTTGCCGCCCTAGCTGTGTTTTCTGAGTATTCGATAATGCGGCCATAGATATATATCCAGGCTATCTGTTTATACTATTAAGATTAGATACTGCCAACATTTAGTTAGTTAATGAGAGTTAGTTACAAACATAATTTTGACTTGCAAAAATATACATTTATATATAATCAGATATCACTCTCAAATCAGAATCAAATTCCCCCTAAAAGAACTACTCATACATTGGGATTTTTTTGTAAAATGAGTACTAAGTTACTTTGATAATTAAACGAAAAAACTTATAGTTTCTAAATACTTTTGAATAACATTAGCGTGCACATAACAATTGAGCCCTGGATTAAAGATGTCAGCATCCACTGTTGAGATATGTAACTATGCAACTTGAAATTTATATTGAAATATTTCATTGTGTCTAAAGTGTTCACATAAATTTAACACACAATGTATCGCGTCCATCGCGTACCCCCAGAAAAAGTGTGTGCATTTGATATATAACTTGGTTCCATTTATTTGTTCCCTTATTATCGGCCCCATATATTGTTAAAATATATTGCAAGTGTGAGATTTTGCGGAATTTTAAGATATATAAATTTTCACCGAGCTATTCGCAAAATATATGGATATGGATTTCCTAAGTTTTTGCACCTGCTGTGCTCCGAGCAGTGCAGATTTCTTATCTGGCGGCAGCTGCCCAGAATTCTTTAGTTCAATATATACGAGTTGCTATTCCAATTCTATAAAATTGCCAACTAACTGCGCCCGGAATTAATTCATCTGAATTCAAGAACACTGTTTGCTTGCTTACATTCGATATTTGAAAAAAAGTTCCTCTGCATCTAAAAAATAGATGCTGATTATTGTTCGTAAATGTTTATGGGTACATTTTTTGTTAGCACATATAGGATGTTTTACATAATAAAAAAGATTTTGTAGCTGCGTGTCTTTACAATAACGAATTTGTAGTCATCTGGAACGTATACACATTCTCGTATTTGAAATTCACAATCACTAAGTTTTTGTCTCATAACTTGACTAATGTTTTAGATTTATCAATATAAACTAATTAAGTTCCATACGAATAAAATTAATGATATAAGGATTTATATATAGTACCATGCGTTTATAATTTTAATGCTCCTTTTGTTTTTGAGATTCTAGAATCCTAATTACATCAAATTACCATTGAGATGTTTTACCGCTCAAGGCAGACAATGTTTTGTCGCCCAATATTAATAAGTAACTAAATAAAACAATTTCGACTTTATCTTATGTACTTTTTATTTGTTTTATATAAGCTCATGCTGGCTTCTCTTAAATTACTATTTATATTGCTGCATGTCTTTTTGTTAGCTGTTTTCTACCCTGTGGCTTAAACTTCCCTCATTTTACCCAATTGCGTGCTTCTTGGTAGCAAGTTCAGTCCTGCAGTTTGCTTCAGGTCCATTCCATGATAAAATTTTGATTTAGTAGTGTTTTTTTTAATGCCAGTAAATCGAAATTCCATAATTTTATGAGCTCACATCGGGAATTGTCCAGTTTGTTGCCTAGCGACTTATTATCATACGTTCAAAACGAGTGATTTCAAGAATCGCACCCCAGGACATTCTCGTCCATCACCCATGCGAAATAGAGCTAGCATAGCCTGAAAGTACATACCTCAGGGGTGGAGGACGCCAAAGTCATCTTCCTACCAAAGGTGGGAAGAATGAAAGACCACATACTTAAGTCATATAGACCCTTCAGCCTTACGTGGATCCTCCTCAAGACGTTGGAAAAGATGATAGACAGAAACATTAGGGATGGTATACTGAGAACCAACCCTCTAGACAATCGACAATATACGTACAAGTCGGGAAAGTCAACCAACCTGGCGGTGGATGAGCTAAACCGGCTATTGGCAAAGACACTAGTATTAGCCACGGCCACGTTGCTTGACACTCAAAGGGCATTCAACAATACCGCAATACACTCAATGCTCAAGGCACTATTGAAGAAATGTATACCACAAGTCCTATACCAGTGGGTACAAGCTAGCCTAGAGAATAGGATCATCATATTCACACTCGGCGAGGCCACCATAAAGGCGCGAACAGGAAGAGGCTGCTTCCTGTTCGCGCCTTTATGGTGGGCTCGCCGAGTGTTAATATGATGGTCCTATATCTCCTATGATCCTATATCTCCAGAGCGGAGTATTATCATCGCTGGTTTGGGCAGTCCTAGTAGACTCCTGGACAAGTTATCCTCAGAAGGTATCCACTGCCTAGGATACGCAGATGACATTGCGATCGTCGTGAAAGGAAAATTCCCGCGATTAATCTCAAAGTGCACACAAAGAGCACTGAATATGGAGGGTAAATGGTGTGAGGGTGAAGGCTTGTCCATAAACCCTCTGAAAACCACAATAGGCAACTATACAAGAAGAAGTGTACTAACAGGCCAAACATGCCCGATACTTAAAGGGGTATAAATTCCATTTCCATCAGAGGCCAAATATCTTGGAGTCACCATTAACCAAAAACCGACATAAAACTCATACAAACCCACACCGCAAGCTACACTAACCCTGGGTAGGTGCAGTAGAATGTGCGGGAAAAACTGGAACCTGAACCCCAAAATATCTCTATGGCTATATACCAGAGTAGTAAGACCCATGATATTATATGGGTCATAAGGATGGTGGCCTAAGACATCTGAGCAGCACCCAAACGCTTGTCTGCCTGAGAACAACAGGAGCCATTTAACAACCCCCACCGCGGCAATGGCGTCCTGGTGCACCTATCACCACTCCACATCCTCATTGAAAAAAAGGCAAGATCTGTAATCCACAGATTACTTCAAAATCAAACCCACATAAGCAAATTGCACGGAGCGAACTACCTAGAGCTGTATAACCAGCAGAGGACAGACCCTATAGTGGGCATGCCCCTAGACACAGCATGACAAACAAATACAAGTAAATTAAGGAAATGGCCCACCCCTTAAATCAGCTTTCTCCTGGTTTACAGATGACTCAAAAACAGCGGTATATTTAGCGCCAACCCAAAGACAAATATTTCATATCAAGTCTGGGCAAGCTCTTCGCAGTGTTTCAGGCAGAAATAGTGGCTATAGAGCACATTGGAAGGTAAGCGCTAAGACATAAAATCACTAATACACGAATTGCCATATAAACTGATAGCCAAGCAGCAATAAAAGCGATCGCTGCCACAGAGGTCAAGTCTCGACTGATATGGGACTGCCAGCAGAGCCTTGGCGTGCTAGGTAGACAAAACAAACTGGCCTTAGCATGGGTGCCAGGGCACAGTGGCATCCGTGGCAATAACAGGGCAGACGAATACGCCCGAGAAGGTGCATCAAAACTCTTAATCGGCCCGGAGCCCTATTGCAGTGTTTCAATAATCATCACAAAGACATCTATGGAAAAATTGATGGCAATAAAATATCAGGATTGGTGGACATGCAAAGGAATTCATAATAGGCCGAAGACCTAAATTCATAAAGGACTTACTAACCCAAGATAGGAAGGTCTCCTAACAGGTAACTGCAGGCTTGTCCGCCTTTGGTCCAATTCACACATAGGAAGCGAAGGCGCGGTGGCGTCGCACGCCCCCTCTAAATAAACGTATGCTGCAATGCCCACTTGTGACGAGGCGCGGGCGTTTGTCTCGTTCCTCTCGCCGTGCTGGCACCGCGTCTTAGCCTGAGACACGGTGGCTACGAGGCGAGAAGCACAACTCTTCCACGCCGCTTCTATGTAAACATGTGGTGCAATGTCCACCCCTTCACTGCATTTGGACATCACAATCGCCTGTGCGACGTCGCGCCTGCATCTCGCCTCCGTCCGACGCAGTTATGTGTTAATTGGGCATTAGAGGCACTCCTAAGCCCTTCGCTCGGGTCATCTGCCTTGTCTGATTGTCACGTCTCGTTGGTCTGCTGCCGTGTCTTAGGTCTAGAGGTCGTCTTCGTACTTCAGCCCATTATTGTGTCATCAAACTTGGCCACTGCTTCCCAGTGCTCAGCGTCTTGGAGCAAAGGTGTCCCGTCTGTTGTGGCGTGGGCTCGTCTTCCAACAGCTCCAGTCATAGTGCGACCCGTTCCCTGTACCACGTATGATATAAGGTGTGGGACGGGTCGTCCACTTCGTCACAGTAGCGGCATCGGTTGGATGCTGCCTTCCCGATTTTATAGGGAGGTTCTGTCAGCTGTATGTAGGCGTCCTTACTTTCGTCACCGTCCTCACTGTCTTTCTTTGTGGTGCTTCGACAGCCTTTTCTTTGCTCCTGATTGTTCCGCTTTCTCGTCTCCCCTATCCTGAGGCGTGGTGGCTTTCCTCTTGGCTACCTGGGTTGGGTGGCTTTCTTCCTCTAAGTTAGTGGATTTTTCGGACCTCCACATGAGCCAATCGACTATCGATTCCCTGAAGTTTTTGCTCGGTTCTATTTCCATTTGTCTTTTGGCCATTAGAGTCCTTGGTGTTATACAGAATCCTCCAAACGTATTGCTGTTTTCCACGGTCTCTAATCTCGTATTCGCTTCCTATGCTATTGGGTGGTAGACGGATGACGGTCGTGGGGCATCCACCGCGATGACCTCACCGACCGATGCACGGTATTCGGTTTGTTGTTTTGGTTGTTGTTCATTTGTTCTTTTTATTTTGGATAAAAGTTGTGCTTTGCCATGGTCGTGTGCAGTGTTCTTTATTGTGTTTTTTTTCACTTTCACACACACGTGATTGCATCCATTCCCCTTCTAAAAAAAAACTTCTAGATTATGGGGTTATCAGCCGTGAAGCTTTTCCGCCGGTCAAGGGAGACGCTCAATGGAGTTTAATTACTCCGTATTTACTTTAACTTCATAGAAAACCTCTGAAAAACTGTGAAATGTGATTCGCGAAAATGAGGATCGAACTCAGGCTCCCGAATACTTAGTACGAGGCGGACGACGCCTCTAACCACTCGCCCAGTGAGCTGGGTACTACCCTTCTATTTTGTCAAGTTTGGGCTCTTGGTCACTTGCCTCAATTCTTGGGTTTCCGTAGTGCTCTAGTTCTCCCCGGTGTCGAGGAGGTTTTGTTTAAGGGCATCCTTTAACCATGGCCAGGCATGTGTCATAGTCACACGTGATTGCATCCACTCCTCCTTTTAAAAAACCTCTATCTTTATAGGGTTATCAGCCGTGAGGCTTTTCCGCCGGTCAAGGGAGAAGCTCAGAGGAGTTTAATCACCCGGTATTTACCTTAACTTCACAGAAAACTACTGAAAACTGTGAAAGGTGATTCACGAAAATTCGCTCCCCGCTGGGGATCGAACTCAGGCTCCCAAATACTCAGTACGAGACGGACGACGCCTCTAACCACTCGGCCACTGAGCTGGGTACTCCCCTTCTATTTTGTCTAGTTTGGGCTCTTGGTCACTTGCCTCAGTTCTTGGGTTTCCGTAGTGCTTTAGTCCTCGCCCGATTTCAGGTGTCTAGGAAGTTTCGTTTAAGGGCATCCTTTAACCATGGTCAGGCATGTGTCATCGTTATCGGGTCAGTCCAGAACATCACACTAGTTTATTTTTTTTAGGATTTTTTGCCTCTGAAATGGCACCAGGATCAGCAACTCTCCGGATGCCACGGGTCATTGTGTCGAAGGCAAGGGTTCCTTCACTCCCGTCCTCTAGCTTATATATGTATAGCGAAGAGAAGTGGTGCGGCCCCTTGTCCTCGATACCTAATAGCGTAGCGGTAGAAAAGAGCCAAGAGAGGCTGAATTGTTGGCCAAGGGAGACCGATAGATCAAAGGTCTGAAATGCATTCTAGTAGGGAGGATCAGTTCGCAAGGAGTTGTGATGAGTCCAAGAACGTCTTAGCACTGCGACGCCATCTTGGTCTCTGAGATTCCTTATTACTTCCTACTTACTATTCCTTTATTCGTATATATTGTTTCAATCTGCAGTTAAGCAGAAAATGGGATTTCCGGATTTCCGTTATTTCTTCTAGTTTACTTAAATTCCTTATCAATTTTTAGTTGATTTATTCTTTGCTGTTGTGATGCCTGTTTATAAGTTTTTCAGTATTCTATAGAATATTTTATACGGTTTTCATTATATTGCTCGACTATCCTGTTGCCAGAATTCCTGTTTTGCTTTCTTAACCGTTTCTTTGATTCTGTCACTTTTCTTTTTTCCATTTATTTGTGTTTTGATTTCGTCGTTATACCACGTTGTTTGTTTTTTAGTTTTACTTTTATTTAGTTTGCGACATATTTCTCTAGCTGATTTAATTATAGATGACGGTAGCACTTCCCATTACTGATCATAGCTTAGTTTTTCTATAATCCCTTCTTTTATATACGCTTCTATGTTTGTGTTATACTTAAACCAGTTTATGTGTCGTTCAATCTGTATCCCATAAAAAAACAGATTGTTTGTAGGAATAGGAAAAATCATAGTCATCATCCATCGTTCATCAAAGACAACATTATCTCGTTCTCTTTGATGGACGCTGGATGATGAGTATGATTTTTCCTATTCCTACAAACAAAACGTTTTTTTTTTGGGATTGTTATAGTGACACTACTGTTGAGGTAACTATGACGATTGATAGATCTTATTGTTTTCAGTCTGTTATGCCCAAATATTACATCAATTAGGATTTGGGGTTGTTAGCATGCATACTTAATTTTATAAATATATGTTACAGCAACAAAAATAACGTCTAATTAAATTTAATTTTCACGTAATGTAATGTAATGGTATATAGTGTAAGTGTATTGTATGGGCTGTAAGAGTGGAGCTTTTTTTTGATACATTATGTTTGTATGCCAATAAAATGTTTTACTACTACTCAAGACATGGAAACACATAACATATTTTCCTCGTTTATATCCATAAATAAATAAAAGTTGGAGGTCTGTGTTAATTACTGTAATCAATACCTTTTATGTATTATGGTATGTAAAAACTGATTATAAATTCGTATTCTTATAAAACTAAAAACTAAATTAATTCGGCAATGGAAATCCAATATATTCCTATAAATGCAACATTTGTCAACAAAATAAACAAGGGTTTGGTTAGTGTAGCGTAAAAACTTCGACCGCAACTGTAACGAAGTTAAATGGGCATCTTTGGAAACTTTGTTCTTTGCGCCCATTGAGACTTGAAGTGCATATAATAAAATGCAGCATATATTCTAAGCATCGCTAGAAACTAGTACTCTATAATTTGTTCGTACAAGTTAGCAGTTTACTACATAAATATAAATTATATACTCCTCATAATATGTATTTATTGGGACAAAAACTTAATGCACTAATAGTATTATAAAAAGTCAATGTATTCATTAAAGCCATAGTTTTTCTACAGAAACGGTAGCGTAAAAATGTCATAACTCAAACGTTTCTAAAAGCAGATATACAATTAACATATAAATTAATAGTACAACTTACCCTTGAAGAGGAAAGTTGTACTATTTTTGTATATAACCACTCGAGATATTGTGTGAATTCATCCTCACTAGCTGAGCTACACTGACGAGATCTAATAAGATCGAAATCTAGATATGTAGATTGCTAAGAGGTGGGTTCACACTTATATATGTTATATAAATTAATGTTTTTGTAGAGAGCGGTAATACAAAAAACTGTATATCTTGTAATTGTAGTCATAACTGTTACTTTTGTTACGTTCCGTTTCGGTCTGTTCCCAATATAAATTTATTATTTTGGAAGCTAATAGATATATTGAATATATTGATACATTGTTGGCATTAATTATTACGATCTTTAATCAGTAAAATTATTTTACACGCCTATTGCATTCATGTCGTGTATATAAATCTAACCACGTATTTCCATTAATTATGGCATATATCGGTACATTAACAAAATCAATACAAATTATCTTCAATGTACCACTGCATGCGAATTGCTAAAATATCAAGCAAGGAATAATAACAATCAGTAGATTTGAACCGAACACACACAGTGAATTTTCTCTATCTACGCTCTCGATGGACCGACCTACTGTCTTTATCTGGCTCCCTCTTGCTGGTAATGGAAATAGTTTGAAAAGTAATTTAGAATTAACCGAAATTGGCACGGCCATTTTGATGCTGTACGCCAAGAAATATGTACATAGTTTGCATCAGAATATAAACTGCACGAGCGCAGCCGATTAGGAAGCATTACGTAAGCATTATCCGGTATAATTAAAATCGCTGTATTTACGAGAAACAATCAATAAAACTTGCTTATAGATAAGATTAAGTAATCTGAATAATTTTATAATAAGCTTTATATGCAAGAAGATATTCATACTATTAAAACACTGCCATAACTCTGTTATTTATTATACGATTACAATAAAATAAAAAGTAATTCTTTCATAAAAAAAAACGAAGGCGGAAATGGCACCGGTAGATAGTTTAATACTGATTGTTTCTGTCTATTTCATAAACATATAGTTTTGTAGCTCTCGGTTCACAGTTCCGTTCCTACAAAAGCCAGTGCAAATCGAATTGGCGTAAAACGAACCCTTATTTATTGTGAGGTATAGGGCTAGGTTCTACAAAAACAAATAATTTTGCTTATTAGTACAATATAATACAGAATACTTACATGATTAGTTCTAGATAAGTTAAGGCGGGCCGTGGCTGCAATTTTACAATGTTGCTACCTTTGATTGCTTGCAGTCCAGCGTTTCTCGCAATCTTACCTTGTGAAGACACATGCTCTGTTATTTTTTTCAGAGTACCTGCAGAAAGTATTTCATCCTCTTGGGTTGTTAGAGGATGTAAGGATCCCTTCCTGGCAAGTTCATCCGCTATTTCGTTCCCCTTGATGCCACTATGTCCTTTGATCCAGCAGAGTTCTAGTTTATTATATTTAGCTAGCTCCTCCAGGCTGTGTAGACATGAATATAGCTCTTTCGACACAAATGTGTTGGCATTTAGTGCATTTAGAGCAGCTTTACTGTCAGTGAGTATTTGGATATGTTTATCCTTAATATTCCGTTCAGCTAAAAATTTAAACACACTTTAGTATTCCTGTTAATTCAGCTTGGAAGACTGACATAAGTCTTCCAAGTGGTGCACTTATCTTGAAATCGAGTTCTGGTGAGAATATTCCATAGCCAGCTCTCGTTTTAGTTTTGGATCCATCAGTATACAAGGTTATGTTGGCGCCTTGTGCGATACCATTCAGTGTGATGATGGTCTGAAATTGTTTGACAAAACTGTATTTTGGTAGAATTATGTAGCACTTACTTTCTATGAGGCGGTCTAGTTTGATTACTTCACTCAGTATGCTCCTGTCCAATGATTCTACCTTCATCATGCCACAGGTTGAGTGAAGATATCCTTAATGCTGGTTTTACTGCAGTCTCCCTTATAAGAAGGTCGAGTGATTGTAGACATAACAGTGTTTCAAGAGCTGCTGTGGGTGTTGTTCTTTTAGCGCCGGTGATGGCAAGACACACCATCCGCTGGATGTGTGATGGCTTTGAGATTGTTGTGACTTGTTTGGTTTTCGACCACCAGGCTATTGCACCATATGCGATAGTTGGTCTTATGATCGCGGTATATATCCATTGGGTGATCTTGCAAGACAGGCCCCATGTTTTACCAACCGCCCTGCGGCATTGCCAAAATGAGATGCAGGCTTTTTCCAGCGTGGATGTTATGTGCTCATTCCAGTTCAGTTTTGTATCCATGATTAATCCTAGATATTTTACTTTATCTGTGAGTGTCAGAGGGACCTTAAAGAGAGTTGGCATGTTCATGAGCTCGAGTTTTTTCTTCCTCGTAAACATTATCAGCTCTGTCTTTTTTGGGTTTATTGTTAGTGAATGGCTATCGCACCAGTTCTCAACAATCTTTAGGGCACTCTGCATGAGATTGCAGAGTACACCTTCAAAACTGCCATTTATCATAATCGTTATGTCGTCAGCATAGCCAACGGCATATTATCCTGAGTTGTTTAATTCCAGGAGGAGGCTATCAACTAGAAGGTCCCATAAAAGGGGTAAGAGGACTCCACCTTGAGGACAGCCTCTTCCTGCAACTTTTTTTGATGTTACGTCATCTAGTGTTACTTGGATTGTTCTTACATCAAGCATATTTTTATCTAGCCCCTCATAATGGGGTGAATCCCGTGAGATGTTAGAGCATTATCTATACTCTTAAATGTTGTTTTGTCAAAAGCACCTTCAATATCAATGAAGGTGGCAAGCAACGAACTTTTATACTCCAGTGTGTGTTTCTTCCATCTTAGAAGTCACCAGCTGTAGGGCTGATTCTGTTGAGCGTCCTGGTTGGTAGGCATGCTGTTTCGGATGTATGGGTTACGTTCTCAGCGGCCCGTCCCTGATTTCACGATCACAGAGCCTTTCCAACGTCTTCAATAGAAATGAGGTTAGGCTGATGGGCCTGAATGACTTGGCAAGTCTGTAATCTACTTTGCCTTGTTTGGGTATAAAGGTTACTTTGACCTCTCTCCATGTCTTGGGTATGTACCTAAAAGCAATGCAACCTTTAAATATATATACCAATGTGTTTATAATGTTGGTTAACCCCCATTGTAGCAGTGCTGGGAATATACCATCTAGTCCTGGGGACTTAAAAGATGAAAAGCTAGATACTGCCCATTCTATTTTAGTTATACTTATCATTTGGTCAGCTAGCAGCCAATCTTCCTCATCAGGTAGATAGGGATCAGTTACTATCTTGGGACCTCCAGGTTGATTGCCAGAAAAGTGGATGTCTAGGAGTACCTCGATAGTTTGGGAGGGTGTTACCGTGAAGGTGCCATCCTCCCGTTTTAGCGAGTTGAGTTGTTGAACAGGATCTTTAGAGATTACTCTCTTCAAACGAGCAGCTGCTGATGTGGATTCAATGCTATTGCAGTAGGCGCTCTATGTATTTCTTTTTCGCTTCCTGATTTCACTTTAGAATTGTCTACGGGTTTCCCATAGAACTATATCATTACTGGTTTTGGCCTTGTTGAAAGTTTTCCTGGCCTTGGATCGAAGGCAGTTGATCTTTGCACTCCACCAAGGAGGTGCAGAGGCTCTCATGGCCGCCTTTCTCATGGGGCAGGAGTCATCATATGATGAAATCAGTGATTTTTGCAGACATCCACTGATTCTGAAATGTTGTCTGCTGCATCCTATCCTATACGTATCTACAAAATAGTGGTTTATTAGTTTCTTTGTGAATTTCTGTAGGACGGTAGTTCACGTGGTACGAAATCTAGGTCGTAACGTATCAGTCGGTGATCAGTGATGGATACCTGACTTGATACGTTCCAGTTTTTTATTTTGCTTGAGATATTGCCCAGTGTTAGACTGATGTCTTATCACCTCGGCTCGTTTTTGTGTTACGAACGTTGGTTCGCACCCTCTGTTTAGTATTTCTATTTTTGTACTGGTTATGTACTCAATTAGAGCCTTTCCTCTACTGTTGATGTTACTGCTGTCCCACAGCACATGGTGAGCATTAGCATCACATTCGATGATGAGGTCAATCTTTAGTTTTTCACAGTGTTCCTCCAGGTTTATCAGTTCTGGGCTGGGAGGTGGTTGGGCTGCGTCGTACGGTAGATACGCAGAGACTATGTAGATCTCTGCGTCGTCGTCCGTTTTCAGTCTGACAACTGTGAGGTCTGCAGAGCTAAATTGTTGTAGGAGTGTACCTGTAACTTTAGAAGACGTTAAGATACATGTCCTAGGGTTGTTGCCAGCAGCACTGTATAGCAGATTGCTGTTATTGTTGTCCGCATACCCTGTGTTTAACAATCCAGGGTTCTTGGATCAGCGCGATGCTAAATCGCATATTCTGTAGATGACAACTAGCAGTTGCCACCTTAGAATGCTGCAAATTAATTTGGGTGATTTGTAAAACCAGGTCCTCGGGCATCTGCTCTTTTTTTTATCGTACCCACTCTAGCCATTTTTCCCTTTTGTATTGATGTTTCGGTCTCCTTTCTTATGTATTGGGATTATTATTGCATTTATCCATTCCTCGGGCATCTGCTCTTGTTTCAATCGTGCCCACTCTAGCCATATGTATTGATAGTTTTGTCTTAATCTAATTTGTTATCCAGCCATGTTAAAATTGTCATAGATAATATGCCGTCCCAAAAAATCTCTTTGTCAGATCAAGCTACCGTTGGTTATTAAATTTTTTTATGAAACATTGATGCTAGATTAGTTTTCATGTCACATTTTTAGAAACAATTCAATTTTCTATTTAAAAATATATTGCAAAAAATGCAACTGCTGTATATTTTTCTATTGGAAAAATACAAAATAATAATGAAATGGTTTAAATTTAGATGGGCCGCAAAAAAAACTAAAAAATATTCATAACGACGTAGATTTCATTCGAAAAAAAATCTCCTTTCTATTATTGTGTACGTTTTGTTGGTTGTGCCGCACTCACATTCGTTGTAGCCGTATGCGGCCCGCGGGCCGCGAGTTTGACACCCTTGCCCTACAACGTACTGAAATGCGCCATTGTATATTCAGTGAATATAATATGAAAAGAAAATATATATGGTAGCCTTATGAAATATAATGAAACTATTTTTTTAAAGCATGTTAAGATTCAAATGTTTTAATGTTTGTATTAATTGTGACGACAAAGATGGGTTATATTTGATTCAATGTGAGCAATTTAAATAGGAAACTTGTGTCAATGCTTTGCTTAGATAAAAAGGGATTGCTGAAGCAACCCCCTTGCAAATCGCCCGATTGACTCACCTTGAAAGGGCCCTCTAAAAAATCCCTTCTTACGGAGCGGTTTGAGCACCTTTATAATTTCATGGTCTTGGATCTTACAATTTATACTGGTTTGTTGAGTTATGTGTGTATGCGCATCAATTAAACATGTATGACGAAATATATGTTGTTTGAAATAACAATTAGTTTTATTTGTTTTTATTGTTTATATATTACTTATTCCTCACATATTAATATGCCAATGCACATAATCTGTTTAAGAGGAAAACATTAAATGAACTCACTTGGAAAGTGTCATGCTTGTTATCAATATGCCAACTGCTACAAACATAGCACATGCAATAAAAAATCCCTTCTTACGGAGCGGTTTGAGCACCTTTATAATTATATGGTCTTGGATCTGTGTCATTTGTTGATTTATGTGTGTATGCGCATCAATTAAACATATATGACGAAATATATGTTGTTTGAACTAACAATTAGTTTTATTTATTTGTTTTTATTTGTTTATATATTACTTATTCCTCACATATTAATATGCCAATATACATAATCTGTTTAATGAGGAAAACAATAAATGAATTCACTCGGAAAGTGTCATTCTTATTATTTATATTTATTAATATGCCAAATGTTGGTAATTCTTCAATAGAAAACTATAAATGTTGCTACAAACATAGCAAATGCAATATATATCAGTTAGTAAATTACGGCAAGGAAGTATGAATTTGTACGTGTCAGTTCCCATTATTAACATTCATACAAGTCACATTTTCGTGAAGGAACGGTGCCGGCTCGCTTTCATATTTTAATTTAAAAGATAATGCAAATAAAATATGAGAAGAAAATTCCGTTCGCTAAAATATGCAAAACTCGGCCATTCTCAGTGAAGTATGAAATCACTGCGTGCATAGCGGCCGGGCTGGGGCGGCAACCAGCAGCGCCAACTTGCATCAAGAGATGAAATATGCATAGAGTGCAGATCGTGATCTCTCCCTTGGCAATTGTTTATACTACACAACCATCGTGAGTTTAACTTATTATCGTGCCTGCCTGGCTAAAACTCTCGGGGGCGCACACCTGACCGTTTATGTGCGGGTACGTACAAGAAAATTTCCTGCCGGATTTGAATAAAGCTAACTAGATGTTAATTTTATTTTGCTCGGGAATAAGTTTAATGCATGCATTTTATGCTCTGCTGGTTTTTATTAGTGAGACTGTTATACTACCTTGGCGCCTTACTTATATTTAATCTTAAAAACACGGTAGTTTTATTTATACAAAAGCATAAAATTTAAGAAATGTAGCCAATTTATAAATGCTTAGCGGTTCCCAATGGCAAATTTGATTATTCATGAATATAGATAATATAAATAATAATCACGTTCAATTTATTACTGACAAAAAAAATCAATTTGATATTATATACATGATTAATAAAATCCGCCATTCAGAATCCCTAGAACACACAATTTCGAAAGTCGCTACATGTTCTGTGTTACTGTTCCAAATATCTCATTAATAATACATTTTAACATTAGACAAACAAACAAAATTTAACAAAGGTTACAATTCTAGCCTGACTCACTGTTAATTTCTGTTTTTGTTAGAAAACAAAGACATAATTGGGATGAAGAGGGCAAAACGCAATTAAGGACTAAACGATTATGAAATTTAAAAAATATGAAAATATTAAATATTTGTGGGTCAATTTGAATTAATTCCTACTTGGAAGTCACTTTCTCACAAGAAATTAAATTATTATTATAAAATATGAATATTATGGAAGAAGGTAGCCAAATAAAGATTATTTTCTGACGTAGTTCAAAAACGTGACATAATTTTATGCACGAGCATGCGGTTCTTGAAGCTATTTTTAATGGAATAATTGAAATACGTTGCTGCGTCTTAAACGAAATTAATAGCCTCTTTTTTTATAGTTTACGCCATTCGTTTTAACATTACACACACTTCCAACATAAATCTCGAAAACCCGGCTACTCTAAAACAAGTGTTTTATATAAGTGGGAGGAGACTGATATATATTTCAGGAGCGTTGTGTATGAATTCTCTGTGCAGACTCCGTGTTTTAATGCTGCATATGAACTATAAATTTTGATATAGGGCAAGCTGGTGCGCTTTTAGCCGGCCCCGCTTCCGAAACAAAGGCGGATAAATTCTTTCGGTGGCGGTATAAGTTCGTAAATTATGGCGGCACTCCATGGAGATCCCCGCTTAATTCACTTCGGATCGAGTTTAAAACGGTGATCATCAATTGCGAAATGTCTGTGAATAGCCTCACGTTCGAATCGGAGCGTACAATGAAAACGCATGACTAAAAACAAAGTTAATCTTTCCGCCGCCCCCGCTTGGAAAAAAGTTTCAGCCCTCTCGACAAAGTGCAGCCATCAAGGTTTTATTGATTGCAAATATTTATCTAACGGAATACTAGTTACTGTAATAATAATTATATAATTCAAGTACGCAAATCATTTAAATTTCTCTTTAAATGATAGAAAATCATAAAGAAATACTACAGGCCCGACAATTGTTTTTAATTGTATCACTGTCCCACAAAAAATGTATATTATATTTGTGTGGTACTAATAATGAAACTATATTTAATAAAAAATCCTGATGAATCTCAATATCAGTCCGAGAACTATATCAATTGATTGAAGGATTGAAAATTGATTGATTGAAACGGCCCCTTGCTATTTTACCAATAATAGTTCTCCCTGACTAGGTTTTCGGCAAAAAAACTACCCTTTTAATCTAAAGTATTGATTTAGTATAGTTATTTTTGTAATTATTTTGTAATTAAAACCTTGAAGCACATACAATTTAGTTCCTTACAATAGTAATTTACACGGTGATATTTCTATATGCTAATAGATTTATTAAAATGCAATTAAAAACGAACATAAGAAGAAAAAAGCATTGATTACATTCCTAATGAAGTTGATTTCCATACTACCCCCTTGAGAATTAATCACTTACTTTTTCTAAAGCAGTTACTTAAAACGGCTTCATTTATTTGAATAAGCCCGGTTGATTATTTCCTGTGCTGCAGCCGTATTTTAAAATGCATGGCTATAGATCGGCGTACAAGATTTTCTATTTTTATTAAAGTATGTGCTATTTTTGTGCAAATATATCGTATACGCTCAATATAAAGAAAGTAATACATTTCGTGTTTGCAATAAATATTACTGCCTCCTTTTCTACCACGTATACACACACACGTATAAGAAACCCACACACGTCACCTTTATTTGGTATGTGAGACTGTGGTTAAAGTAAAGAGGGGGGCAGGGAGGATATACGACAGAATGAAAAGTTGTGACAAAGAGTCGCACGAGCTGGGAGGAATCGAAATGAAGATATTTTCTTTAGTTCGTGTCTCGGCATCATAAGCAGGACGAGGAGTGTGTATACCCCCCGACACAAACACATATAAACAACAAAAGTTAAAAGCTCAACGCGGATTGATTATAAGGACATTCATTAATTAATTCATATTGCGCTTTTTCAAAAACCAATTTTCTTTTACAATCGCGCAAATCGTATTTTTTGTGTGTTTTATGTGCATTTTTCGAGGCACGGAAACAATTTAATCAGACATCCACAGAAAGATGCAATCTCCTCTTATCCTGCAGGCAGAAAGCGTTATCCGTATGGAATTGCTAGTTACTCCAGGACTGGAATTTGCAAATAGGCCGGGCGAAGTAATGAACGTACCCGAAACTGATTTATAAAAATGTTTCATTAAATTCAATTATGAAAGTTATACGCTTCGGAAATCACATCTAAGTAAAAGTATACAGTAAGGGGCAATAAATAAAGCAGAAGGAAGATAATGGTGAAGTTATCCATGGCTATAGATTAAACAAATCCATTTAACGTGTCCCGTAATAAAAGAGTATACTATCTACAAGACAGTTTTATAGGGACCGACTGGCGTAAACCACATTAGAGGGACAGAATACTTTAACAAACACATACACACAGCACACATGAGGATCCGTTCGTTAAACAGCAGGATTTGTGCAGTTGCATTCCGTGAAATTAAACATGCCGTGGTGAACAGATTATTAATTAGACGTAATGGGGTTGGTTTTTAATAAAAAATAAATAACTACAGTTATGTATGCGTGTGATATTTATGGTTTATTCATAAAATACACATATTGCTAATAAATTTTGAATTATTGAAAAAATATGCGTGTTATTATAATGCGTTATGTTTTTTTATAGCTATTATTAATACCATAATGCCAGTTCGAAATTATAACGGCCGGGATTTTCATATTATTCGCAAAGTGGAAAGTGGCCGTCGTTTGCAATATGTCAGTAGATACTACTACTTTACGTTGTAATATTTGCAATAAATGCATGTTGTTTTCTTTTTCGCAAACTATTCATTATGTTGGTGAACCAATTATGTCAATAATTAACAATAAATATACCTTGACTAGTGTTTATTTACATCCTAGACTTCTCTAAACAGATATTTCACGGTTTGAAAAAGTGATTAAATAAGTACATTTTAATATTTATTTTAACAGTTTTTTTTGGATAGCACTCTACTTTCCGAACTCAATATCAACTTGAACAAACATGTGCAAAATATCTGGTGTGGAAACGGCTTTCCGAATTACAATGACATTTTCCACATTTTCCACTTTTTTGAAATTTTTGCCAATTTTTAGAAATGTTTACGTATTGCCATTTTAACACATTCTTTACCTTACTCCATGTAACAGGCGACCATTTTCCCAATCTCCCCACGCGATTTACGCGTACAGTCACCATCGATGACGCCACTTGTTGTCTGTACCGCGCGTTCTTTTTTGTCAGCGGCCTCGCCCAATTATACGCAGAAAATCGGTTTTATCGAGTTTTCTTTTCTGTTAGTGACTGATTCAGCTTAAATTTCCACAGGGTCGTCATAGATCGGGTTTGTCATCCGATTTCTAAATTTCGTCGCGATCCGTTTGGCTGTTTTCCGATAGACAGACGAACATACACACATACACACAGACAATGCAAAAACGCATATATTTCGACTATTTTATTCATAAAACGTGAAGACAATTGTAATTTTCTTTTTCTAAACTGTTCTCGATAACAATACGTTCCTTATACAGATTTTTCCCCGAAAGACGTCGTATATTTCGACAATCTTAGTTAGGAAACGTGAAGACGTTTTCGCTTTGCTAATACCTTCCTTATACAGCTGCTACAGTTGGCAAGTAAAAGGATAATATTTTACTTTGGATACTTTTTGAATAATACGAATTCCCCAGCGACTATAAATTAGTACTGGTATTACAGTGTATACGTCTACGTTAATAAACTGAATATATTATATTATTATTATATTTGATAAGTATAAAGTTATTTGCATACGATACCAAAATTAGAGCATTTTCTGATATTCGATTTACTACTAGTACAGTCGATTCAAGTTTTAAATTGTTTATCATTGTCTAAATGAAAATAATATACGAGTTGTAAACATTCAAAAAGTAACCATAACACAAATAGTAGCATAATAGCCGAAAACAGATTAATTTTTTACTATTTTTGTAAAATATAGTATGTCTACATCTCTCTACTGTTTTATTTTTGTAGATATTTCGTAAACAAAGCGCGACCGGAAAAAAATTCATATTTTCAGATTTGGATTCAATGCTGTGAATTGAAATCTGAAAATATGAAAATAACAGTAGAGTAATTATAAACGTGAACAGATTATATAAAATATCTATTTATTTTATAATTCTAATCTAATCCTTCAACAATTCTGCTTCATCTATAAATTGAGATTTAAAGGAATAAATCAAACTCATCAACAAAATGCTAGTATCATTATCTCCGAAATTATGAATACAGGAAAATGTATGATTTTTGTGGCGAATTCGACAACTTAATAAAAAATTTGTTATTATAAATATCATTTTATTTGGCTAAATGTACAGCTATTGTTACAACAAAATATCAAAATAACATAATAACATGTAAAAATAAACTAAATAATATATTACAATGTAACTCTGAGAACTATATGAAATGTATATAAGTGTGAACCCACCTCTTAGCAATCTACATATCTAGATTTCGATCTTATTAGATCTCGTCAGTGTAGCTCAGCTAGTGAGGATGAATTCACACAATATCTCGAGTGGTTATAACCACTATTCATCCTCACTAGCTGAACTACACTGACGAGATCTAATAAGATCGAAATCTAGATATGTAGATTGCTAAGAGGTGGGTTCACACTTATATATGTTTTATACGATTGGCCTTGTTCTGATATTTCAAGCACTCTGTTGGAATATTATTCTCTAGAGGGCACTACCCGGTGATCCTGAAGACATGAGCATGTTGACGGTTATTTCCATATGGGTGTGCATTGCTAATTGATGTGGTGTCGCCAGATGGCGTTTAACTTCCCTCTTCGAGGGTAAGTTGTACTATATGAAATGTAATTCAATTTATTTTTTGAACGATGTTGCTATTAAAGGTGCTTTTGTTTAACATTACTAGTCGCCCTGTAGCGTGCTGTATCGCTCGAAGTTTTGCAGTCGTGCGGCCGGTTGTAAGGGACGAGGTATAATTGTGCGCTTCGGAAGTTATAATAAGCCCGGATCAGCACACAGTGCTAAACGAAACAGCTTAAAGATGAGGATCCGTAGATTGCATCTGAGATTGTAAATGATGCTTTTAAATACTCATATTCTTGTAAAATTGAAAAATAAATTCCTAAAATTACGTATACTAAGTATAGAGTTCGTAATTGGTATTTTCGGTTACAATCTCCATCTGTACATCCATTCTAATCCCCTGCTTCTTTCAACTTCATTCTCCTTCGTCCTTCTGTGTTCACTATCTTGCCTTCCTTATTTGGTCGGTTTCCTCTGCCCGAAGCCCTTTAGATTAATTAATAATCATAAAAACATTTCAATTGTCTCTTACTACAATATTATTTCCCTAATTCTCTTCGCCGGCTGATTGCTTGTCTTGTCTTGGAAGCGGACTTCTCTCCACGACCTGGAGGAAGTAGTCGGCGATTCAGCAACGCAGCTTTTCCAGGCTGGCGTAGACTTTCTCTTGCAGCTCCTCCTTGTTGGCGCCTTTTCCGATCAGTGCCACATCATCGGCGTAGCCCATCACCCTGACTCCATCGGGTAAAGGGATCCGGAAAATGGCCTCGTATATGACGTTCCACAGAATGGGTCCTAGCGTGGACTGCCTCTTCCATGACCGCCCTTGCTACTTCCAGCACCTCTTCCAGGGCTTTGATGATGGAACTCCCCGGCGTAAAACCATGCAGTCCGCCCGGCGTTTCGGTGTGCGCTGTAATCCGTCCCAGAACCATGTATTCCAGGACCTTACCTAGCCCGTCGTGTGTAGCATAAACAAGGGCCAGTACACTGGACTGTCCTGGGGCTTATCTGGCTTGGGGATTATGAAGAACCTCGCCCTCTTCCATCTTGCTGGGAAGTCCCCCGGCTGAGCGCCCTGTTTATCACCGCCAGGAATACTTCTGGGAACTCATCCGCCGCCAATTTGACAGCCTCTGGGGGAACTCCATCCAGCCCCGGTGCCTTGTTGTTTGCCAGTCTTCTCACCGCTGTCGTTAGCTCCTCAGGTGTGAAGGGCTCCATGTCCACGGGCCTAGGGTTGTCGTCTCCTCCTATGGCTTTTCGATGTTGTCTTCCTTGGTCCCCAGGAAGAGCCCTCGTCCTCGGTGAATATGAGTGGTTCTGGCCTCGCGTTCAGGCGTCTAAGGGCAATTCATTACTCCTCACGCCAGATGTCTTCCTTGATGTTCTGTAGTAGCTCGTCCCAACTCGTCTTTTTGGCGGCTTTGATGGCAGTCCGCACCGTTTTCTTGGCCTGTCTGTATCACTCTCTAGCTGCCTCCCCATGCCTTGCCCCTCGCTGTTCTGCCCTGGTGAAAGCATGTCTCAAGCATGCTTCATAGCTGCCATGCTGACGTTGTTCACGAGTTCTGCTTGATCCTCGGCTGTGCAGACCCACCTCTCGGCTCCTTTATCAAAACCTTTTAGGAACTCGTCCCAGTCCAGGGTCTTAAAGGCGTTAAACCACAACGCTATCGCCGATTTTCCTCTGGCGTTGCCGACACGGAGACTCACATACAGGTGCTCACTGTGTGTCTCCAAGTCGAGCACCTTCCACTGCCTGACCTTTCGAGCCATGGTGGGGAGCATAGGGTGAGATCCAGGATGCCCTCGTAGTTGCCCCCGACGAAAGTTGAGGCCCGTTCCCGCCTTGAAATCTGCGAGCACTTATCCTCGCTCTTTGTCCACTGGAAAATCCCTTTTCGTCTCTCGTTGTCCACTGGAAAATGTCTTTTCCTCGCTCGTTGTCCACTGGAAAATCCCAGTCTGCGGGTACCTAAATATCTTTTAAGAATTGCCGGCCGCTGTTGGGCGACATATAGACACTGACTAGCATACTAATATACACTGATCTACCATAGCTGCCACATATCCCTCTCCTCTCTCTATTAGCCTCGTCCTTGTGCGGCTTCCCAGATGGCGGAACCTTGGTTTTCGGCCACCAGCTATCCATTTTTCTTGACCCTAGCCTCTTTGGGATCGCTTGCTGCGACGGCATTGTACTGCTTCCTCTCCATCGTAAGTCACAGAAGGTCGTGGGCCGCCCGACACCGTTGTACATTATATGTTCCCTCCTCACTTAATGTACTACAATGTTTCTTCTCTAAAATGACTAAAGCTTATCTGTCATAACTACACATAATGTCGTATGCTAAAAAATCTAGACATAGAACCTTCCTCCCACTATTTCCTCTCTTCGTCACCCATTTCTTCTTTCACGCCAACCTTTTGCATATGATCTCACTCTTAACCATTCGCGCACCTTTCCGTAATTCCCCACCCACTCTGCTTTCAATCTCTCACATTCGTTGCCTAGGTGCCACCACATGTCGTTCCACTTATTACACACCACACCCGCAGTGTGCCCCATCCATACTTCTCTGTTCCAAACGGCATCTCGCTCTTGCCATGCACAAATTATCCTCCCTGCTTCACCCTCTCCTGGTTAAGTATCTCGGAGGCTTCTCCGCACTTGTCATTCCAATAGTCCGAGTTGTAGGAGCTCGGTCATTGTACCTGCCTTTATTTTCAAAGGCTGTCCTCCACCCGCACCTCAGCCATACCCACTATTTCATACATCCTTTCTTTATCCGACTTATGTCCTACTCCTACATATCTTCCACACGTCCCCAGCTCCTGCAATATTTTCTTGAACTTCATTAGTCTCCTACACGACTTGCACCACAGCCTATGACGGTGCTCTTGCGGGAAACGATATGGATAAGCACCGTCATTTCTTCTTTCACGCCAACCTTTTGCATATGGTCTCACTCTTAACCATTCGCGCACCTTTCCGTAATTCCCCACCCACTCTGCTTTCAATCCCTCACATTCGTTGCCTAGGTGCCACCACATGTCGTTCCACTTATTACACACCACACCCGCAGTGTGCCCCATCCATACTTTTCGTCTTCTCTGTTCCAAACGGCATCTCGCTCTTGCCATGCACAAATTATCCTCCCTGCTTCACCCTCTCCTGGTTAAGTATCTCGGAGGCTTCTCCGCACTTGTCATTCCAATAGTCCGAGTTGTAGGAGCTCGGTCATTGTACCTGCCTTTATTTTCAAATGCTGTCCTCCACCTGCACCTCAGCCATACCCACTATTTCATACATCCTTTCTTTATCCGATTTATGTCCTACTCCTACATATCTTCCACACGTCCCCAGCTCCTGCAATATTTTCTTGAACTTCATTAGTCTCCTACACGACTTGCACCACAGCCTATGACGGTGCTCTTGCGGGAAACGATATGGATAAGCACCGTCATAGGCGAGTCCTAGTAGACTCTTCAGAAACTAGCCTTGCTTACTTTCGATTATATCTCAGTCTTGCAATCCTCACACTTCCACTTCATACATCAATATTGGCTTCGCACACGCATCCAAGATCTTGCACACTATTACTAGGTTATCATCCCACCACCTCTCCCACTTTCTCTTATCTATCACCCAAGCCAATCAAGCCTGCTTGCACACACTCCAAATGTTTCGAAAACTCACCCATGCAGTCAAACCAAAAGCCTATATACTTAAAACAGGTCACTCTCTCAATCATTATACCCTTCCATTTTAATTCTTCAACTCTACCTAGCCTACCCTTACCCATCAACCGTTGTCCCCTACATTCACTACTAACTTCCTTTTATCAAGGTACCTTTCCATTCTTTCCAACATTTGCATCTCTTCCACTACATACTCGGAGGGAGTTTTATTTTCTGATTCTGTTATGTCCCATATTTTTGTACTGGTCTTACTAGTGGCGTGTGCATTCTATGTTTGGCGTTCTTTGAGACAAAATTTGATTTGAATAGTTGCATGTGAGCCTAAGCTCACATGCAACTATTTAGTATTTTACTAAATAGCATTTAGTAGCGGCGACCAAATTGTCTTTTCTTGCACGCATGTGATGTTATTTGAGGCATTAAAATCTTCTCCTAGGTATTTGCAGCTATCGTTCAAAGTTGTGTTCACCTTTTTTTAGATGTTGAGATAGCTGTGCTGGAATTTCCTTGCTGCTATTAGATATTTCGTCTTATTGTCATTTATTACAAGTCCAATCCTCTCTCAGTATACTTCTATGACTTTAAACATCTCAATAATTGTTTTTGTTGTTGCTAGAATCATGATATCATCTGCATATCTACATATTTGGTAGGGCTTTATTAGGGTTATAATGGTACCTTTTTTATTTAAGTGGCCATATGTATATTGTATAGCAAGATTAAATAGAAGAGATGGCAGATGATAGTGCATATACACCTAACGCCTTTTCTGATTTCAAATTCTTCTGATTCCTCGTTTTGTACTATGACTTTCGATTTGGAACTGTCCATCGTCATCATTGACATATCTAATGAGCTTCTGGAGCATGCCCATTATTGTAAGCACATGTTCTATATTTTTCCTTCTTAATCTATCAAACGCGTTCCTAAAATCAATAAACAAACATCTAAGTTGAATTCCTTGTATTTTTTCATTGCTTGACTTACACGTACAAAAGTTTGATTTAGCGTTGACCGATCCTTTCGAAATCAGCATTGGTATACCCCGATTATTTCTTCAGCATAACATTTGATTCTCTCCGTTATTACATTTAATATTATTGTATTTATTATTATACCCCGGAAGTCGTCGCAGCCTAGTTTCTCATTTCTCAGTTCAAACTCTTTTCCGATATTCCAAAAACTTCTTTCGGATCAGTCGATCATTTTCCGTTTGCCATGAGACAATCTTAGTTGGTGTTGTCCTTTCTAGTTGCAGATTTTTTCTCAGAAACAGTTCTTGCATCCTTTCTATCATCTCTTGTTCACTCCGTCTTATGCTTCAACTCAATATAGTTTTACCGCCAGTACAGAACAGTCCCGCATACATAGTTGTGCTATCGCATTATTTTTAAACCATTCACTTTAAATGTTCCTTAATATCTCCTATATATTGGTCTCTTCATACATACATATTTTATTTGTTCTTCCTTTTCATTATCAGAAAACAAAAACCCGAACTAATTAAATATCTTGGATTGTTCCACAATTACAACTTGCCATCTGAACTCTTCCGGCCGTTTTTTTCTACTTCCGTCTAGTCTCAGCCTTTTTCAAAATATTTCTCTTTCTTTCTATCATCTATTTCATCTCGTTTTCGCTTTCCGCAAACACTGTCACATTATTCGCATATGAAAATAACCACAATTTCTTTCGTCCTACTGCCAATCCATCCGCCTGATCTTTCGCTAAAGTCCGTATGACATTATCTAGTTTCCTATATCGTTATATATATATATATATATATATATATATATATATATATATATAAGAATTGATATATTAAACTGTATAACTATTTCTAAATGGAAAATTTAACATAGTGTTGTTATTTTTATTGAATTTATTATTATTCCGCCGCTATATTATTTTCTACATGTTTGTATGGCACTATGTAGTTTGTGTCTGCTTCGAAAACGATATAAGAAACTAAATGTCATACGGGCTCAAGATAAAGATCATCAGCCAGAGGAATTTTTCGTAAAGCTAAAGGTAGAAGAGGAATTTTCTTATACATCTCCACTTTCTTTTGCAATCGTCATTAGAATAGTTTTACTTCTGTTAATTTTCAGTTCATATATTGTCAATGTGGTATTATTTTGATCGTATGTGATCTCATAATATTAATCCTTGTTTGTATATTATCTATATTATTTCAGTTTTCATTATAATTAAATACCAGTGCGAAAGCATAAAGTATGATTGTCAAAGGATGACCACAATAGATGTACAGAGAAAGCTGGGTCATAATAAGTTTGAGATACCGAGTAAATGTCACAACAATTTACAATAAATGAAATATTAACTTTTATCATATATATCTATAATAAACAGTGTTTGAAATCAATATGTACATGCTATATTATATTAATCTCGCAGTGACAAAAGTAAACATGTGATATAATAAATTAAATACTGTCATGCATTTGCACTGGCTGTGTAACATTCAATAATATAATACAAAATTGTACTATTTATTTATAGGCTGCGTCAACATATCATACTATTTGGAATTAGTTCTGTGATTTAATGTTGTATTACAACAAAGCAGCTAAATTGCAATTAACAATGCAGCAAAATCATAAAGCATAAAGTGTTGAAATATTTGCAGCCGTTAAAGGTGGATTTATGCTGATAGAAAATAATATTTTAAGAGTTTATTTTTCAATTATATTGTTTATTTTTGTGTGATAGAACAAGAAATAAGAACTAAATTATAAATGAGTTATTTTATTTAGAAGCAACTGTCCTTAATAATCTTTATCCACAATTAAACTTATAATAGACCCATCATTATCCTCATTATAATAAGGTTATAAAGTTAATTTTTCCACGGTTTTCATATAATAATAATATGTTCTCTTTATAATATGTTTGCTTTGTTTGGTTCGTACCCTTTAGAAAGACGTTGTTGCCCATTTGCTGTGAACTTTTACAGTTGCCTTTAACATAGTATATTAGGTGCACATCGGCTTACTTTTTTTTCATAGTCAAGAAATACATATGACATCATAATCTCTAATCACTAATTATCCTTAGTTGCTGCTTTTTCTGTTCAGAAATTAAATTCAACTCTCTTTCGTATGATAAATTGTCTATAATACAAATTACGTGTCATTTCGCTTTTCGTGAGCTGAAATAACAAATAGGAGTTTACAAATATTTGTTATTTACTAAAGGGATATGGATTATTAAGGTATTGTGAATATTTTGAACTAATGTTAAAATTTCAATAAAATTTCTGTGATGGACAAAAGTAACTACTTATAAACAGTTTCCATATTAAAGGAATATAATTTTAAAACAAACTCAAGTTTAAATAAATTTCATGGAGTTTTCCGCAAAGGACAACTCCATGAAATTTTAATTTATTAAAGAAAAATCTTATAATATAAAGTGACAATTAAATCAGATCACTTATAATTATATCCAACGACTTCCATTTGCGAATTCTATGGCGATTTCCACAGTCGTAAATTCATTATTCCGGCTCGTTAATATTTTTAACTAATGATAAATGTCGTGATTAATAAGAAAAGTGATTCGGCGGGCGGCACTTCATTTCGCTGGCGCAGGATCTCGGCAGGAACGATTCGAGGGAATTGCGACTTGATCCCGGAATCTAATTAAAACCTCTACAATTCACTGTCACTCCGGTCGACGAAATGAACTTCTTATTCACCATCCGATTGCACTGCACTGACAACACAGCTTTGGCGTCGGTCAATCTCTAACGGATTGCCCGATAGTTGACATTTTATTCATACTTATCCCAGCCGGTTTAATACTTCCGAGCGGAAATAAAATATATGGAGGCATTAATATCAGCACGGTGTCGTCCTTATCGGAGCACGCGGTGCCGCAGGCACATCATCATTCAGAGGATCTATATGTGTGTGTATGTGTATACGAACGCCTCCGCGGGCGCTGTCATCTTAAAGAACCAACTTGATTTGTATTGGCCATTTAGGAGGGCGATCTTTACATTTTGCTATATAAGTTATTATAACGTGCATTTTATAACTTAGACCATACAACTTTTTCAGTTAGCATATTTCCTTTCATGGCCGATTATTTAAACATAAACTGACAATATTAAGGAACATAAATATTTATATAGCTCGTATAGTGCGTATTATTATCTCCGTTTAGTCAAATAGTTTAGTGAGTCCCTGGGTAATCCAAGCTCCTTCAGTATGTTCGCAGAGCGGCGTCAGCGAAATGTTTCAAGTGGATAGGTGGTTCGTTACGACTCTCCCCGAAATTACAGTTCTGTGTAAGTTCGAGCTCGCAAATTGCAGAGCGTCGCCGCGAGGTGTTGTGCAGATCAGATGCGGGGAAACGAAAATTATCGTTCCCAATCAGAAAATTTACACCACGCCACAATATCAGTGGAATTGTGAATAAAACAAGAGCGCATAAAAGAGATAAGAACGTGGGTCCGGATGGAGGGAATACTTAATATTCTTAAAGTTTAATATAGTTATATAAATCATAAAGCGGCAGAATGTTAAGTAAACTGAGGCACAATCTCAGTGAGGTAATAATTCAAGGCTCGAGGGTGTCAGTAGCTGGTTTAATAATTCTTTGGGGACCTGAATTTTTAAAATATCTCACATCTTTGCCGGTAAGTTGAAAGACGTGATGCTGTTTCCTTACTGCGGGGTGTCTCGCTCTCTATGTGCCCGTGTATATGCACTTCGCCCCTACCTATAACAGTTCCCCCCAAAATGTGTGACACGTGCATGCGTCTTTTGTACTATATAGAATAAAACCTGCATGAAATAACGCGCATTTCATACCCTATAACGGAAATTGCATCGAGTATTGGAAAATATTTTAAATTTGTGTAATCAAATGTAATCATTTAATCGCGCGTAAAGAGTTATGGCGTGATTAAAATAATTATATTTATTTGTTTGTTGCTCTGGTGGTATTAACGAAGCCCGTATTTTTAGCTCCCTCGTTCTGCACAGTTTGCGGGAGCGGTGTGTATAGATGCCCGGGTAGCTCACCGCAACACACTACAACGCACTGTTGGCCGCCTGATTCATGGCCGCAAGCTCCAAAGCTCCCTTACTTTGAATGAAATTTATTACAAAATCTCACGTATCTGATATATATTTAAAAACAAATTATAAATAAATACCGCCACGTCAAACTAAATTAACAGCACGAGCGGTAAATTACTCCGCCGCCGCTCCATCCCCAAACGATGAACGTTACGACTGCCATGGGGCTACCGAATTATATTTGCAATAACAGTCTCATTCAATGCTAGCAACCACTGCTATATATCATAAATATTATTCGTATTAAGAGAATACTTTATGGTTGACTTTATTGCACTTTAATGGCTTTAATTTAAATGCTAACGCCGGCCAGAGATGGAAACTGAAAAATGTACTTCTACCTACCTATACTTCAGCTGTGCATACATAATGAGATGAAATGTTTTAAATTGAAAACTGGATGCTACATGAAATTTGTTTAAAATTCATTTTATGTAATGCAAGGGAAATATTTATAAAGTACCATATGAAATTTTATGGCGAATAAATAGCTCAGCCAGCATTAAAACATCATATGTGTACCTCGGAGGTATACAGCACTATATCACATTTCCCTAACTTTACAGGAGAGTAGTTTGAAAAGGTTTTATATGTAAAACATTTTATTTCCTTAACTGATTAATTAATTTTAGTAACAAAATTTTATGAGTACTTCTTTTGCATTATATTTAGTGTTATTTATCCACAATATATTGCATAAAAAACAACCGTACACAAAACACTAACAACAGGATATCGAATACTAAATCATTATTCTAAATATATATATATATATATATATATATATATATATATATATATATATATATATATATATATATATTCGCTTCCCTTACAATGCTAGCCTTTTGCAGATTTCGACGTTTTCCCCATTCAATCACCTTTCTGCAATTCCCCACCCACTCAGCTTTTACTACCTTACATTCGTTGCCTAGGTGGCATCGCGTGGCAGTCCCCTTACTTACAGTACACACGCGTTGTATCCTTGCCCTACACTTTCCTTCCGCTCTCTTCTGAACCACATTACGCTCTTTCCATGCATACTTTGTCCTCTCTGCTTGATACTGTTCTGGTTATGAAGCTTGGGGGTTTACCGCGCACTTGCCACGTCACATATTCATTGTTGTACGATCTCTCAGTCATTCTCACCTGCCTTTCTTGCGGCTTAATATTCCTGATTCTCTCCTTGACTTAAGTTCCTAAACCTTCCGTTACTGTAATATTTTCCTCCACCCACACTTCAGGCATAGCCACTGTTTCATACATTCTTCCTCTATCCTTTCTACATCTTCTCTGTGCCCTACTCTTATATAACATCTAGTTCTGCCCCACCAGTCAATCTTACCTGCCTTTCTTGCCACTCAACATCACGATTCGTTTCCTCCAGGAGCACCGGTATCGCTTTTTCGTTTCCTAGCAGATCCTTCAGAAACCATCAAAAGGGAGCTATTTCGATTATATTCCACTCTCGCAATCCCCACACTCGATACAACAATATTGACTTCACATACGTATTCCGGATATTACACGCTATTATTAAGTTGCGATCCCACCACCTCTCTTATTTTTCCTCTATCCCCTCAAGCCATTATCGCCTTTCTTTGCACTCAGTCCTAATGCTTCCTAAACCCACCTCTGTAGTTCAACTAAATTCCCAACTAATTAAAACAATTTACTTTCTCAATCATTAGTTCCTTCCATTTCAGCACTTCTGCTTTACCTATCATACCCTTATTTCTAAACATCGTCCATTTGTTTTTCACATTCCCTACTAACTCCCTCCTGTGAAGGTACCTTATCATTATTTCAAACATATCTTGCATCTCTCTTGGCCACAAGCACTCATCATCCGCATATGCTACCATCCATATCTCTTTTTTTTACTTGAGGTGGGGAATCTTCGTAAGACACCCGAGAGGCCATGCTGGCATTCTCCTCCGGCTAGTATTAGATTTCGGCCCTCTAGGGCAAAACCCGAACTCGCCCCGCACCCGAGATCCGGGGAGGATTTACTCGCAGTTAGTCTGCACTGCCATGCCGCTGCTGCCCTTGTCGTTTCCTCTCTTCTCTGACTCTTTGGCATTATGACCGTGTCGTGTCCTTTTATGCCCGACCATCAGCTCTCGAACATTAGGTCCACCATGCTGTCCGGAGTCACCCTGGTCCCCAGTCGCGTCTCAAAGGCCCTCTGTGCCGTCCACATCGTGCACGAAAAGATGTCGTGCTACGCGGTGTCCTTCGGAGCCTCGCATAGGGTGCACTTCTCCGATTGTTCCAGGGACATAAGTTCCAGGTATGCCCTGAAGCAGCCGTGCCCCGACAATATGTCCACTCGGCTTTGGATCGCAGCAAGGTCCTTGCTCTGGCTACCCGGGCGCTCACCGCCTCCTGGTATCGCTGGGCTTTTACTTGGACCCAGGAGCTCATTGGGGGAGCATACCAGCGATGACTAGGGCTGTCTTCCTGGATACCGTCCAGTAACTCCTTGCCACCCTCAGCGCGCACCTCCGCTAGCAGGTTTCGGCATTTGCGGACCTTTCGGTACTTTGCAAAGCATACTGTTTTTGGCCACCCAAGCCAGACTCATGCATTTTATTTGCCCTGGTCCCCTGGTGTTTGGCATGATTTTTGCCAGGACTGTCACGCAAATGGCCGCTCTCCAGTCGCTCCCCCAGGTACTTTAGGCTTTCGTTTGGCGTTACCTCCGTCTCGTCAATCAAGAATGATATCGTTGGTGGCCTCCTTCTAGCAATAAGGAACACCGCCTAAATCTCATGTTCAGGGGCTCGCACCTCTCCAATGTGCGCCGACTTTACAATGCATTGTTTACGTCGTTGGTGATGAGTGTGCAGATATTTCTCGTCCATCTTGTGTCCTCGTTACCATGTTGGCAGCCTGAATTGCCTATTCCAGAGCCCCTACCGTCGATCTTCCTGCGCGAGGCCACGCTGCTGCAGCGATAGTCCTTTGTTGCTTTGGTGTATGGCGTTGCCCTTTTTAGCATCAGATACTCGAGTACCTTGCCCGTAATGTTTAGAATACATAGCAGCCTATATTCCGACGGGCTGTCCAGTGCCTTTCCCGGTTTGGGAAGGAGCGCAGGAGTCTGGCCTGCTTCTATACCTGCGGCAAGAAGACCTGTTGTAGCGCGGTTCATGGATCTGAGAATCGTCTCTGGGACCAGTTTCACCGCCACTGGTGGGATGTCATTTGGGTCTGATGCCTTCCTAATCGTGAGCCTCCCCACGACAACTTCTAGTTTCCATGTGGTGAAAGGATTTACGGTGACTTATACATTTTCGACATTATGTCAGGGTCGCCTTTGGTGTATCTTGCAGAGCTCACAGACATTGTTCTCGAGTTCCTCATCGTCCTGCCTTGGTGGGCGGTTTGGGTTTTAGACGGCGCAGGGCGAAGTGTCCCCATACGTTCTCCACAATAGAGTCTAGGATCTATGCCTAGCGGGCTTTTTTGGATTCCCGTATCGCTATTCTAAGCTTCTTCTTCGCTATCGTGTATGCCATCATTTCCTGTTCATCGGGTGCGCCCCATCGCCGATTCCAGATAAGTGCACGTCACGCCGCCATACAGGCCCTCCGTTGGTCTAGCACCTCTTTTGTCTTCCTCTTCCATTCACTCTGCATCTCCCTCCTTACATGCAGCATCTGTATCCACTCTTTCTTCATTCCCCCCGTCTAGCTATGGTTAATTCTTCAGTTTCTAATCTTAATATCTCCACCCAACTCTGCCTCTCCTCTCTTGTTTTCTGCATTCCCCGCCTTCACCTGATTTTGCGACAGCAGCTCCCATTTTCTTATTTTATCTGGCGTCCGTGCGCAACTTTCTCGTCTGCGGTTTGATTGGATCGCGCTCTTCATACTTGCCGCCGGTATCAACCCAGTTCACAAGAGCGTGTATAAAAATGGTGTCATTTGCAGCTCGAGTTTTGTGCAGTAAAACAAAAAGATCTATTCTCGACGATTATATTACTTTTTAAATTCGTTAGGCTGATAGCGCATCCAGAATTGCTGGTCGCTTTATTAGTGACTTTGTGTTCGATTAATCAATAATTGTAGTCTTAACTTCATAGATCACCTAACTGTCCTACAGTATACAATACTATGACGCAAATCTATATTTTTATTAATTCCTATTACTCATACTATCTATCACAACACAACTTGCATAACAATGTTATAAATTTTAATTCATTGTGGATAAATATGCTGAGTACACATGTTCTTTTAGAAGCCAGATATTCTAGATCAATTGTATGGAAGTTGCATGCTTTTAAAAGAACACGTGTACTCAGCATATTTATCCACAATGAATTAAAAATTATAACATTGTTGTGCAAGTTGTGTTGTAATAGATAGTATGAGTAATAGGAATTAATAAAAATATAGATATATATTACAATACAGTAATATATTTAGTTTTTAGTCCAACTAATTACCGGCACATACGTAGGGCACCACAACTTGGGGAGAGTTAATATATTCGAATGTGCATTTGCTGATGATATCGTAAACAGCCCCAATACATTTTTAACTGCACATTTTATTAAAATTGCAAAACCTGGTGGATATATTCACTTAACGAAAAGCACTACGCTATAAATTGTTACATATAAAACATAATGTTTTCTTATGGATTTGATGCTTCCTGGAATAACAAGTAATTAAAAATACATTTTCTATTCTAAAATTAATAGCAAGAGCGTTTGTTAACTGAACTCTGCCCCATTACACAGTACCGCCTCGAACGGTTGTTTATGCGCGATAATTAACTTTTTATCCTTTTGCTGGTAATGTAATTTCCGCTATACACACAGCAGCAAAGAAAATAGAATATACATCCAAGTGCAAAATATCAAATACTCTATGCATACCAGTTACCAGAATATACATCTAATAACCCGGGGCGCGGCATCTGATGGCGGCGCTGCTACAACAAAAAGCACGCACACGGCTTCCCATATCGTGGATAATGTTTTTATGCTGCATTACAATTTATAAAATATTCATATGTAAATGCGCCTTTTATAGAGGTAACGTCAAGTACAGATGCTTGGGTATAATGCGTATACATTAGACAGGTGTTATACGGATGTAACAGATTTTAACACGATTAAATAATATATTGCATACGTATTATTTTGTTAACGTGCATTTATATCTACTTTTATTCAATTATTTACTATAATAACCTATGAATGCTATTGTACTGAATCAATTCAATTGGATGATATTTATGTAGTTATATAGGGTAATTTCGAACTAGTGTTTCTCCCAGTCACATGTTTATTGTGCGTTTGGTAGTACATTTCCGTATATATTTATGTTATATATAGTTTTTATATTTATATACACGGTGTTCTACAACAAGGGGACCAACATGAAAAATTAAGGTATAAAATTTAATACTAAAACGAAAATAACTTTTTTCCGGTATGCTTTGTTTTCGAAATATCTTGCGTTATGAATGCTACAAAATCAGCAAGATTTAGATGAAATTTATAACAGTTGGTTTTACATTCTCACGCTTGCATTACTTCTGCCAGACTTTTTGAATACAAGCTGTAAATCATTGTTTGTTGTGCAATTTTACTGTTAGATGTTTGTGATATTTTGATTTTCAATTGGAATAATCGACAGACGTTCTTGTTTGAAGTTTGAACTTCGATTTCTCGAAAAGATCGGTCTTATCTGAAAAATATTATTCTTTATTTTCGTTTTAGAAATCGTTTCCCGTTCTCACATAATTTGTAGTTCTGTGTAGAGTTTGTATACTCTTTAATACTCCTCATATTAGTGCCTGGATCTGTCTTGTATCCAATATTTTCCAACCCTTGATGCTTTTCGTAGACTTTCTCTAGATCTACTAACTTTATAAATATTTTGCTGTCCTGTCCTATTGGTTTTTAGACAGTTTTCCAATTGCAAATATATGTTCTAGATCTAGCTTTGCCCCTTCATGAACCCAATTTGTGATTTCCTCTACATCTTATGGGAGTCTACTGGAGCTTTAAAAACTTTTGCTGTTGTATATGTGAATGAAATCCCACTGTAGTTATTCCTACTTCTACACTCTTGTATATTTCCTGCGATCCATATTTAATTTAGCTTCTTTCTTCTTCTTTATGTGCCGTGTGGTCGTAGAACGTTGGCTAGTTGAATCCTGTCCACCGCAAGTCTGAAGAGTGCACTTACGATTATACCACAAAAATTGCGCAAGTACGTTTAACCCGAATAAGGCCTCCCTCGTACCAAAACCAATGCAAACCCCCAACTGCGATTCGCTAAGGTGGTCTTCACATTTCTGGCATATACGGGCATGAAAAACTTTTAAAAATATCTTTAGTAGATATGTATAACTAATGGTCCTGTAGTCATCGCATGTTCTTGCAGTTGTTTCCTTCGGTAATGTGATAATAAAAGATCTTGACCACTCGCGGGTAATATTTCCACTGGTGTATATGGTGTTGAATAAATCTGTTAATACCTGAATAGCTCTTCTATCATCTATTAGTTTGTACATTTCGCAAGGTATCTCATCTGGTCCTGTTCCTTTGCCCGTTTTTGCAAGTTTAGTGTCACGTTCTACTTCATCGCACGTTATTGGGGATCCATATGGTGTTGTTATTACTGGTGGTTCATCTGTCCGGACATCATCGAATAATTTGGAGATGTATCTTTCCACTCTTCTAGCTTCCCCTCTAGTTCAGGTATGACTTTTCCTTGGTCATCGTATAATCTCCCAACTTTCCTCACCTGTGTAACTCCCGCAGCATCCTTAACTCTCTTGTACATGTTGAACGCATCGTCTTTTTCCTCAAGCTCTTCGATTTCTGCACATTGTTCTGCAAAATGTTGCGCCTTTGCCTTAAGCTCTTCGATTTCTGCATTGTTCTGCAAAATGTTGCCCCCTTCGCCTGCCGGATGCTATGTCTGCTTTTTGGAGCTCTTTGTATAGGCTTTTGTTTGTTTTTGAGATTCGTCACTTCTCCATCAGATCAACTATTTCCTCCGTCATCCACGATCTTTTCTTTTTGTTTGCGGTTTGCTCTTTGTATTTTCGTTGCAGATTTTATTTATCGATGCTTTCAGTTTGCCCAGTCTTTTTCTACATCATTTTCTAACACCTCCCATGTATTAAGGCACTCCTGTAATTGCTTCCGAACTAGGTCCCTTACAGCCTCATTCTTTAGCAGTGCTATGTCGAATTTGTTGCTCATACATTTACTAATCACGTTTGTCAATCGAACATGAATTACTGCTATAATAGAATTATGGTCCGAGCCGATGTCAGCCCCTGGATACGTTTTGATTTCATGCCATTCCTAAAACGATGTGTTGTTAGGATATAGGCTATTTGATTTCTGACTATATTTTTGACTGTCTCTGCGTTTGATTTCCAAGTGTAAAGTCTTTTCATGGGGAATCTTAAGTATGTGTTTGTTATACTAAAATCATATTCCTGGCAGAACTGAATAAGTCTATCGCCACGTTCAGTTCTGTTTCCTAAGCCGTGGTCTCCTAATATATTTTGACAGCGTCCTTTGCCTACTTTGGCATTAAAATCGCCCATGACTATTGTGATTATAAAAAAATAAAAAAATAAAAAGACCTTTATTTGGCATATCAGCCCAACCCTTTCCTTTTACACACATTCCCAAACCGTACTTTCACAGAAAAAAATAAAAAAATACACAAAAAAGAATACAAATTAACATAAAATACATTTTTCTGTCCATTAAAATAAACCCCCTCTGCCCTCGCCAATTTCCTTTCCCATGTCAGCCTCCTGCAGATTTTCACGCCTTTTCCATCCTCTCCTAACCATTCGTTCAGCTTTCTGCACTCTCCAACCCACTCTTCTTTCACTCCCTCACATTCTTTGCTGAGGTGCCACCACGTGTCACTCCCCTTCCTACACAGCGCACACGCGGTGTACCCCAGCCCCATCCACACTTTTCTTCCTCGCTCTTCTGAACCACACCTCGCTCTTGCCATGCATACTTTGTCCTGTCTGCTCCACTCTCCCCTGGCTAAGTACCTCGGGAGTTTCCCCTGCACTTGCCACTCTACGTAGCCAGGGTTGTATGAGCTCTCAGCCTTTCTCACTTGCCTTTCTTGCCACTCAATATCCCTCAATCTCTCACTTATCTCAGTTCCTAGGCTACCCCTTTCTCTCAGCTTCTCCTCTACCCACACCTCAGACATACCCACTCTTTCATACATCCTTTCTCTATCCTTCCTCCATCTACACTCTGTTCTACTCTTACACCTCATCCATATCTCCCGTACCAGTCTTTCCTCGCCCAAATCCTGCAATCTTTCCTCAAACTTCACAACCCTCACACACGACTCCCACCACATACTCATACGATTTGTCTCCTGCAACAGCACTGCTCTCGGTGTCGACTGTTCGAGCCCTAGCAGATTCTTCAGAAACCAACATTGCTCCCTTTCTATTACCTCCCATTCACGCAATCCCCACACTTCCACTCCATACAACACCTTACAAGCATTTGTTTTCGCTGGTATTACTCTCAGGATCATTAAAAGTACTGAGCACAAGTCATAACTTAAAAACATTGTCTTCGTTTTTATATTATTGGGATGTCTAGGAGTCTTCCATATTAAGCCTTTTTAATGCGTTTTTAGCTCTCCTTTAATCATATCGACTTCCCTATATCTTCATATTTCATTTATGAAGTTTGGTTTGAATTGCTTGCTTATTGTTGTTTATTGTTATATACGTGCATATTACGACCTCCCACCACTAGTTCCTTAAAATGTTCTAGAGACTTCGTCCTCTTGGTGACTTGTATCTTGCAACTTTCACTATTTTGTATCTATCCATTCTCTCAATATGTATTCGTCCTGCTTTTTGTCCACTCACTGATGATGTCCACCCCGGATGATTCTTTTGTTTATTGCTTACTCTGTCCATTATTGTTTTTTGACTGAATATTCTCAAATACGCTCTAGTAAGGTTGTCGATACATCCTTTTCTTGGGCGTCCTGGAGACTTTCCTCTTCGTGACTTCTTGAAACTTTCAATATTCGTCTATCTATGGTCTCAATATGTGCGTTCCATTCGTCCTCCTGCTTCTTATACACTCACTGATGTTGTTTATCCTGCATGATCTTATTTCGTTTTGTATTGTTTGGTATTGTTTTTTCCTCAACGCATCGAAGAGCTTTAATTTTTGTTGTAGTAATGGGTCTGTCGTGTAAGTCGGTTCTGGTCTTGTTTCAACCATGTAAGTCGGTTCTGGTCTTGTTTCAACCATGTAAGTAGGGTGAGAATGATAACAGTTTTGTATACTCTATTATTTGCTTCCTTAGGCCCAATTCACACATAAGCGGCGTCGGGCGCGGGCGCGGTGTAGGCGAGGCGCAGGCGCGACGTCGCAAAGGCGATTGTGATGTCCATATGCAGTGAAGGGGTGGACATTGCACCTTATGTTTATATAGATGCGGCGTTGAAGAGTTATGCCTTTCGCCTCTTCGCCTACCGTGTCTTAGGCGAAGACGCGGAGTCGGCGAGAGGCACGACGCTTCAAGCCCCCTCTATATAAACATGTGGTGCAATGCCCACTTAGGTGACGAGGCGCGGGCATTTGTCTCGTGCCTCTCGCCGCGCCGTCACCGCGTCTTCGCCTAAGACACGGTAGGCGAATAGGCGAAACTCTTCCACGCCGCCTCTATGTAAACATAAGGTGCAATGTCCACCCCTTCACTGTATATGGACATCACAATCGCCTGTGCGACGTCGCGCCTGCGCCTGCGCCTCGCCTACACCACGCCCGCGCCCGACTCCGCTTATGTGTGAATTGGGCCTTATGTAGGCCCATACCGTGCCTCATATGTTCGCTATCTCTGTTTGTTCCCTTACTTTTTTTGATCTCCATAGCTAGATATCGGAATTGCCAGATATTTGAATGCTCACTTGTTTTATCACTCTTCCATCTATTTTTAGCTTTACATCTTATGATCTTACCATGTCAATATTTCAATTGTCGTATTACTGTTTTATTTTGATTTCTGTATATTATCAGAATTATGTATAATGCTTTGTGATTTACGTTAAAATTTTCTTTTGGCATTGTACCAACATAGTATAATAAAATTCTGGTTAATTTTGCCATTATCTTCTGTATCTTTATAGTCTTCTTCTATCTTTTCTTATGTGTATCATTTTTGTAAGTTTCTGTCTAAACTCGCTTCAATTGCTTTCTTAGTTTTTATTACTAGGATAGAAAATATCACAGACAGCCCAGCACAGTGGCCGAGTGGTTAGAGGCGCAGTCCGTCTCGTACTGAGCATTGGTACACCGCCAAAAGAAAATTTTAACGTATTTCTTTTGACGTTGTACCAAAATAGCCTCTAAGCATTTTGTTTCTTTTGCCATTATCCTCTGTACCCTGTATCTTTATAGTCTTCTTCTATCTCGCTGTTTGTGTAGGTATTCATGTATAATCATCATTAAGTTGAACAATCGCATTTTCAGGTATTGTTTGAAGCAAAATCAGACGTCGTTAGTATCTTTTCCATTATGAGCACTTTCGCCTTATATAATTTCATAATAACATTCAACTTTTATATCTGACCTGCTGATTATTAAACCAAAAGTTACGGTTCCCAAAAAGACAATATTATATTATATTATATGTATATAAATAATATTGTATCAAAATTCTTTACAAAAATCATTAATCTAAACTCTAGGGAGCGGTCATTATGAAAGTGTACTACCATTATGGCCTTTAGTCCAGATTATTTAATCAAAACCATGGTTATTGAACCTAGTATTCTTATATTGTTAGATTTTAATTTTCTGATTTCAATTATACCATACATTTTAATTGGAAATAACAAAAACATAACAATTTTCAAATTGTGTAGAATTCGGTGTATCTCATCTAAATCAAATCCGACGAAAATGTATAATACGATATTTCTATTTCTAGATGTTATTCCAAATAATAAATCACAATTATGTGTAATTGTTCATGAAATATGTAACAAAGGATCAATAAATCGCAGATTTTCACCGATTGCTTATAAAATCTAAGCTATATACCTATCACGTAATAGGCATGTAAGAAACATTGTTGTATTTTTCCTCTATCGCTCCTATAAAAATCAGCCACAAACAAAAAAATATTCGAGCAACTCGCATTTAAAAAAACTACGTAAATAATGATAATAATGATAAATAATATTTATTTTTATTCTGAAACGTCCCATCTTTCTACACAATCGATCCGAATGTTTTCCTTTTCATGAGAGACAAGCCCTCCACATGTGCTGTTAGCCCATTAGGCGACACAAGACCCAATTTGTTAAATTCTAACAATAATAACACACTGCTGAAAGTTCACGGTTCTGGTCATTTGTCACCCCAAATTGGACAACACGCATCATAATTGATCGCATTATTTCGCTCGTTTTCTTATGTGTTTATCATTTTTTTTAAGCTTCTGTCTAAACTCGCTTCAATTGCTTTCTTAGTATTTATTACTAGGATAGAAAATATAACATACAGCCCAGCTCGTTGACCGAGTCGTTAGAGCCTGATCGGGGCGAATTTTCGCGAATCACATTTTGCAGTTTTTCAGAGGTTTTCTGTGAAGTTAAGGTACATATCGGGTGATTAAACTCCTCCGTTTATTTGGGTGCGGGAAATACTACTTTCCGCACTAGTGCTGTAAACTCATTCGCTCATTCGGGAAACTTGCCTTCCTGCACTAATAATGTAAATTACTGTTAACCCTCAGTTGGTATGGTAGGGTCAAATCTGACCCGGACCAATTTGTTTCCATTACTATCCCTACTTTCTTTTTTGCAGCTGCATACCAGGAATTCTCCTAACTTCTAAGATAGTTTTAGATGCAACGTACGTGAATAGAGAGTTGCGTTTTGTTTCCAGGAATAATAGCCTCATAAGGATCGTCCTGCCTTATCTTCAATAGACGTAATACCATTTTATCGTACGTGTCAAAAAGGCGACAAGCAGTGATAATGTTATCATCATTACATCATATAAATGCGATTGAGGAGCTTATCTATGATAAAAAATGACTAAAAGTATGATGACACAAAACACTTCAAACTTTTTTGGAAAGAAATATAGTTTATCTGTTTTTTTTTCAGATATTATGATGACTTGAGGTGTTAGCAATTAGAATTACACCAGAGTGTAATATTTTTTAGAAATAAATGTTTATTTTTATATTTATCACATAATCAGTGCCAAATATTACTGAGTTGTCTGATTTCTTCCTTATTTCTGTAATTTTTACTTTAATATGCATAATTTCACTAGTAATGCTTAATTAATATCCTAAAGATGTAGCAATCATCGCCTAAAAATGTTTACGGGCAAAACCTTGGACACAAAAAAATCATAAGAGTGTGGGTCAGTATTGACCCACCATACCATAAGCAGCTGAGGTAGTCACCATACCAACTGAGGGTTAAAATGGTGTATGGGAAATAATTTTGTTATTGGTATTGTTTTCTAGTTATGGATGTTCTGCTTGTTTTAGTTTGTTTCGTATTGATTTATTATAATAAGGAGCCTATATTATACTATATACCTATATTTAATTATACAGATGTCAATTAATCTGTATTGAATTATACTGTATGACATTTCGTAAAGTATTGTTACGTATGGATGTTAATGAGTTAATGGATAACACGTCGGCTTAAAAATAATATATTCATTAATAAAATAATATAAACAGAGCATACTATCTAATGTATATTTCATCAATATGTTATGTGTACTGCTATGTCAGCAGTCCGTCTAACTTTACTATGTTTAAGTGGGCTGATATGATTAAACCTATCCCTGTTTTTCAAATGTATAACGTATTAGGGAGCTCATATATTGCAAGTGCTATGATAGATTGGATCCACGCCAAATAGGTCCTATCTTTATTGTAATGGAACTGTGCAATAAATTAAGCTATATCACGGGGCAGAAAACACGAACTTCCCGAATTACTTAAGAAATTCGAACTCACCGACAAGTCGCTTGAACTTGTTACGCTTTACTTTTTTATGTTGATTAGTGTATATCTTAACAATTTCGGGAGTTCATTGTTATCGAGCAGCTACAAAAAAAAACAGTTATTACTGTTTGCTTTATTCATATACGAATCGAATGGGGTTAAGTCTGGTATGTGCACCTACTTCTAAATTTTTAATTAATCAATCAATATAATATAAATATCATGATATATTGAAGATTATAAAATATTATAGTGTATAATTTTGTGCGAACTAAGAACAATTAAAAGCCATTCCAACTTAATATATAATATATAAAATATTTGAGTTGTGTGTGCTCGGCGATGTACTGCAGTGGTTGACACCCCCACTTAACGAACGGATAACCTGGGTTCGAATCTCGGCCTAGATAGATACCATTTGTTGTTGGGATACTATTAACTACACTTTAGAAATTGGGGACGATTTTTCTGTAGTACCAGGTTCTAACATTTATTACAATCTTCGTGTCCCTTTGGATTTGGAGCAAATATTTCGTACTGCGAGATCACAAATGTCGTAACTTCAATTTCAGATCAATGCATTTTAGTTCCATAAATAGATCCAGTAGGTTTAAATATATTGAGATTATTATTATTGTTTAATATTGTATTTATGTTGATTTGTAAATAAATACATTTATCTTTGTTATTCTTATTAAGCGATTACTGAAAAATGCAGTCGATATTATTATTATTTAATATTTCTGATAAAACAAAAACGTTTTTATCTTAATCCTAACAAAGGATAACATGATATTGCATTAATTTCTATTGTAATAAAAATATGTTTTTTTTTACAGGATTCGGAAGGAGATACACCACTTCATGATGCGATTTCAAAGAAAAGAGATGACATGTTGACACTTCTTTTGGATCACAATGCAGATATAACACTCACGAACAACAATGGATTTAACGCGCTACATCATGCGGCCCTGCGAGGAAACCCAAGGTAAGATTTATTTATTATTTTTCGCGGCGTCTGTAAAATGAGCGACGCATCTGTTTTTGATTTAGCACAACAAAGTTTGCGATGAGTTTTCCGCAACGACACAAATTGGTGCATACAAATAAAGCGGTCGCGGGGGTAGTTTCTGTTTTTGCGGATTATGATATATATTTATTGGCATACAAATGGAATTTCTGCCGAATGTACATCGAACAATAAAGTAGACAGGAAAGTTTTAAAGAACAAAAATAACAACTTCCATATCGTCGCTTGATTCCGCCGCTTAAAAAGAATATAAAACCAAGCCGTTGATATTTATGAAAAAAGTTGCCCGGGCTGTCTGCCACGGAATCAAGTTACAATCTTTATATTCTTTGGAAGTCACCTTTTCATGCGATCGGTAGCAATGACTTTCTAATAAAGTTTTCCGCCTCGAAACGTGTATCATTGTTTGTGTTTAATATATTGTGTGCAGCACTTAGACGCCGAAAAATAAATGAAATATAGTTTGAAATAAACGTGTTCTTGAGACGTACTATAGGTAATACCTTTTATGTCTGCACAGTTGAGTATTTGCCGGGGCCTTCGGTGCTTGAAGGGTATATATTACCCTAGATAAATATGAGTCTAGTTTGCGAGGAAATGGCGAGTGAAGAGCGTGAGTAGATTTTACGAGGCCGAGCCAGGTAGATGTGTGAAATCGCTCTATCTCTTGCCCCATTGTGAAAGGAAAGTGCCGATCCATGTGGCAGGAACTACCAGCAAAGTAACCGGCATGTTTCTGCTGCAGCTGTAAACAGCACTGCATCGTGAACCCGGCAAATTGCTCACTCAATAGCGCCCAGATAACAACGCAATATAATCAACGACACCTTTCTGCTGACGATCAGCTATAACTATCCAAAACAAATAGCGACCATATCCGCTCTAAATGTAACATAATCAGCAGTTTTCACAACGGCACTGCACAATAATATAATTTAACTGCATTGCATACAGTTTATTTTTAATATAGCATTTAATAGTTTACATTTCATATATTTACAAATGGATCAGATTTGCTATTATTTGTTAATTAATTTACAATCGTAATTATTTTCAAATATTTATATATTTCAATGTTATAGGAAACATTATTTTGTTTGTGCCCATATATTTAATTTTTAATCGATATTTATGTACAAAATTGATCCTTATATATGTGTTAGTTAATGTTTTCAAGCATACTGATTTTATTTTCTTCGAGGGTAGTGGATTCTTATGTTTTTAAATTCATTATTTTATTTGGAGCATTTTCTGTTCTTAATTGATTGTAATCCTTTGGAGTATATGTGTGGGATACGTTCATAGGCTACTAGATTGAAAAAATTTATCAAATTGTTAGGTCTACTACAAGTAATTGTGATTTTTAATCATGTTAGTCACTTATTGGACATAAGTTGAATACAATTTAACCTAAATTCTGATTATTTGTAGCGCCAATTTTAAATAATAGCAATTCTCGTTTACAATCCTCAGCTCAAAGATTAAAAATTAAATTTCAGTCTTTGCTCATGTTATGATGAAGTTTTAGTGCAAAATAATATGTTAGAACACAATTTATTACCGAATGCAAACCTTTTTCTTTTATTCAAATCCATTAAATAACTTTTGTATTCCGAATTGTCTCAGGTATAAAAAGAAAAGCCCCGGGCCTGAATATAAAAATAATTATTTCAAATTTATTTTATTGCTAGCCTAATCTAATTGAACCAGTGAGTGGAAAAATCATATAACGACATCCTCTAAAACTTTCTTGTACATCTAATTGTTAACATTATACTTTTCCCACAAAACAGATTTTATCTAAACTACCATTTTGTAGTTATGATTTTTACACTCCGATTCAATTATTATCGTAGATCTTAATTATTTACCCACTAGTTAAATTTCGTTGGGTTGGTTTTTGCAAGTCATATTAGTGAAATTCACATATATTGGTGGTTTCCTGTGAGCATCGGACCTCCTCTCCCTTTCGTTGGGCACATTTGTTATTGGTTTTTTTAAATAAATTTGTCATACATTTTTTTTCAATACATTATCAATCTGATTTCAATAATAAAGCATCATATTCTGAAAATATCTACTAGTATACAAATTAGGTAGGTACATCAAAAGTATTGAAAATGCGACATAAAAATGGTTACAGGTATAGTTAGGCTGATCCAACGACATACTGTATACTAAAAATAATATCGTTTAATTTAGACAAATTTAAAAATATGAAGGTGATTGATAAGATATATCTGATTTTATATTCCCAAAGTTAATATTAACAGTGTTTTAAAATATAAATGCAAATACGAACCGCCATATTATTAAAAAGATAAGAAAGCACGTCCAAAGATTCTAAGCGATATGTCAGCTGCAATCGTCGCAGACTAACTGTGACGTTCCCATTACGGTGGCGAAACGACTTTGGCGTGTTAAAGTTAAAGTTCTGCGCAAGATGTACATTCAGCAAAAAGTGAAGGCGTACGCTCATCTGTCATCCATACTTGGCCATGGTAAGGAGTAGTAAAACCCGTCGCCTTCGCTTCGAACTTTGTTAATTAAAATCGGTAATGATTTCCTGTTTATTTATACTTCTTCGGTAACTTTTTAATAGCTTTAATATTCGGGGGGACCGTGCCATGGTAGTGATTTAATAGGCCGCATTCGGTGAACGCTAATCGCGGATACAATACCACTTTATTAGTTCAATCCGATAAATTTCGTGTACACATGCAAATTCGTGCATATATAGGTACTGCTTGTTTTTTAATTTGGTATCGTAAATATCTGCACTGTTATAAATGTTCGGCGCGGCCCATTATAAACCTGCCTGGCATGTTTGCAATATAAAAAGTCTGACGTGAATACCACACCACTTTCCACTTAAAATAATTTGAACACAACGAAAAATGTTACTCGGTACTTTGTTGTTAGGTACTGTTTGTGGTGAATAATAATAAAAACAAAAATTGAAGAAATTTGAATATGATAGTTATATGCTCGGGGATTAGTATAACGTCTTTTTAACCATATATTTACTTTAAAAAGATTTTTGCTGTCCTTGAAAATCCCTCCATAAGTACAAGACATTTAGCAGCCAATTTGCAGTTGTATCAAAATTTTGTGTGGCGGGTACTAAACCGAGAAATGTTACTTACATCCATATCACCGCCAAAATGTACAAGTATTACAACCAGCAGATAAACGACTAAGACTAGCATTTTGTCAATTGATACTACAGCAACACTTGACTTGCTAATTTTATTTCAAGACTACTTTGACCTGATGAAGCAAGTTTTACCAGAGATAGTATAAGTAATACTCATAATGAATATGTGTGGTCGTTAAATAACTGACATGCAATAAGAATTCATTGATTTCAACAACGTTTTAGCATGAATATTTGGGGTGGCATTTTTAATGCTAATTTATTGCTTATCATGATAATAAATAATCGTTTAAATGCAGAAATATATCGGTACTTTTCGAATACCACACTTTTGATTTAGCTAATAACGTACCACTAAACATTATTCTGAATACGTGGTACTAGCACTATGCAGCACCATCGCATCGAGGAAGACAGGTAATTTAGTGGCTAAATATAAACTTTGGGAATAATTGGATGGGGAACAGAGGTCCTATACTTGATATTATTATCTTAACTAACCCCGAAGCATAGCATGCTCCTGCTCTCTCTATATCACCCTTAGATGGTTTATGCTCCTTTTTTGAAATTGACACGCTTTCCAGTTTATCACTGGTACTATGCATGAGTGATAGACACCTCATTCCGGAGTATATGCTTGAATTTACCAGAGGATGCCCATGTTAATTTTATTCTATGCTTTATCTCTTACCTATCAGCGTTGTAGCATTTCCATTTTACAGTCAGTTCGTGATACCCATTAATCTTACGTCTTTCTGTACGAAATCCTTTCATCTTTTTCATGGTTTTCCTTTAGCACGTGTCGTGTCAACGTTCCTGTTCAGCATTTGTTTGGTGCTCTGCCTCACCACAAAGCTCTTTCTGCTCCTTTCTGCATCTGGGAGTATATTCTATAGGCCACCTTACACGGTCAATAATACTGTCAGTATTGTAAAATATTGACAGTATTACTGATCGTGTAAGGTGCAGTATTTATTGATTGAACAAAATACTGACTGAATCCGGATATTTTGTAATCCAAGCGTCAGTGTTTCAATATCTCACTGACAGTTGTGTGGCAGTGTGTTTTGCGTACTCATATATTATTACTTATTTCTATTAATAATGGATGATGAAATACCCTTTTTGTCAGAAACATACTATGAAGAAATTTCTGATGATAATGAGGAATTAAAAGACTCTAAAAAATGTATATTGAAGCAGTAATGTTTCATCCACAGCTTGACTTACTACTGCTGGTGACATGATTACGGAAAACTTCAAGTACTCAAAGTACCTTCCCGTAGCGAGTTGTCTTAATGTAACTGCTAATCTTTCGTCAGCCTAAATATAATTTCTCATGGTTGTTTGTTGCCTCGCCAAGAAAGGTTTTAACATTATTAACAACTTTTTGTATGTAACATCCGTCATGAGAATGACTTTTAATAAAACAATGTGCGAGTACTGTTTACGCTTATTTCATCAATCATTCATCCATCTCTTGCGCACAGTAGTACGTTTTGTAGAAAATGATTAGAATGATTACGATTATCCATATTAATAGTCTGGGTCGATATTGACGAAAATACTGACAATATGGAATGACCGTGCAAGGTCGATACAAATCGGTGGATTGACGTAAATACTGTCAGTTCTAGTACTGTTAGTATTTGCTTCAATCCTCCTTTTATATTTATCAAGTAATCAATTTTCAGGATAAACATCAGTATTCTTTTCATTCCATCATTACTATATACCTTACACGATAAGTGACACATATTATCATACAGTAATACTGTCATTATTTTAAATTATTGACAATATTATTGATGGTGTAAGGTACTTTCATAAGTGCTGGTATGTTACCCATGGCAACCAAATAAACAAACTGTTTAAGCGTTGGTATGCACCACGCTTTGTAAACGCTAGTTTAATAATGCCTTATGCGAGATGCCACAAATTTGTCAAAAGTGACGTTAAGATAGTGAAATAGGTTATTATCCTGTCACTCTTGAATTTAACATAAAGCAGTAGTTACACTAGTGTTCACAGAGAGTGTGATATACCAACGCTGAAATTCTTTCTAGGCTGGTTGCTCTGGGTCTTTTTTTGCTCCGTTATTCCCTTTGTTCATGAATCTGTTCGTTCCCCTGACGTCGCTGTATATTTGCATCTCCTAGCAACGTTGTTTTTCTTTGCGATCAACAACAGAATTACTCACACTACCCCCATTAGTCAGGTGGTAGTGTGTCGGCAGTTACCACTATTTACCTTGCACTTAGTCCTTGTTTTCACCCACCGTACTTATTTTTCTTTCTGTGATCCACCACTTTTGTATGTTTGTTTACTCATAGATTATAAACCATTTATGTAAAGTCGCTTTCGTTTAGCAAGGTTTATCATTGCTAGTCGCCCCCGTGGCGTGCAGTATCACTCAGGTCTTGCGGTCGTGCGCCACCGGTTGTAAGGGCCGAGGTAGAATTATGCGCATCGGAAGCGGCAAATAGAACGAGAAACAATAAGCCCGTACCAGCCCAGAGTGATAAACGAAAGGCACTTAAGTAGGTAATTTAATTCGTGCAAGGGCCGCTAACCGTTTCAACATCGCCGAGGTATGCGATACCTATCAGCTCTCCCCTATGTAGTTGCTCGTTTTTCATCAATGTTCTAGCTCCTGATTTATTCTTCTATCGCACGACCACACTTTTACCTATTACATGTTATTCTCCATTTTCTGTAATTAGAGGCTACTAACAATAACTATAAATTGAGAATAGTCTAGTTTCTGCGTTAGATTTTTGAAATGGAATACATAGATTTCATCGTGATCGGTTATTCTACAAGACATTTAAACGTGTAGTTAATTCTTTTTAATATTCTTCTGTAAAGTACGGCAACTTTGCATTGGGATTTGAATAAGAAACATAATTTAAAATGAGTTAGTACGACTTAATAAGCTTATAGACGTGCATTTCTAGCTGCTTTTAAAGGTGGTATGGCGTAGTATGGCGTGGTATAGTGGTATGATTATTCATTGGCTTCTTTTGGTATGGTGCCTGGAGCTTCTTTTAATTTGGTGCCCGTTGTAGCTTCTTTTAATTTGGAACTTAATCCCCCCGTGGCCTCGATGAACTAGAATTTTGTTCCCAATTCACTTAAGCGACACGACATGGAATTCGTGGTTATTTTTTTTCAATGAACTCATGAGGAAGATTGTTACTAATGAACTAGTCATTCTGATGTGTTGTGCCGAAATTGCTGTTTTGTTGAGGTTCTCGAATATCAATTAATTACTGGAATAGAAATGTTGATTATCGATGATATCCTACCGATTCCACCCGTTTTATATTTGACGGCATATAACGCTGTTGCTTCTGCTTTTTTATTGTAGGTATTATTGCCTGTTTTTCCTCAGTACATCACGGTATCCAATCCTTGGTCTTCCCATGGATCTTTGCCCTATTAGGGATTTATCCCTGGAATTACCGCCAAAGCGAAGTACTATTCAGCTCCTACTCCCTAATCCGCCTGGCCAGCGGATGACCTTTTGCTGGTCTGGATTCGATGATATTCTCATTTAAACGTACTCTAGTGATTCGGAATCCACGTTAAACTGTAGGTCAATTTGTAGTGTCAGTTTCCAGCACAATAGGCAGAGAAGAGATCAAAATGCCCGCAGTGGCGTGAAAAAGGATATAGATAGACAGATTGAATCCTGATAACTCTGTTGTTCCTATGTGTTATATTATATTGTCGTTTCGCTCTCGATCTCGTAATGCATTGTCGTCCGGCAACCTTAGGATCTTCATTTAGGTGGTCTGCATTATCCTTTTTGTTCTGCTAGTGTTACGTCACGTTTCAGATGCGTACGTTATGATTGGGTGTATCACGGCTTTGCATTTTCTAACCTGTTTTGAAATATCTTCTTGAGACAGCCATCTACCCAATTGGCCCTTGCGGTTTGTAGTTGGACTTCTTGGAAGAGCTCTCATTAGATAGAGATAGGAACGACTAAGTAACTAAATGAGGATAACTGCTCAATAATGCCACTATTCAGCTCGAGTTTATATCTTATCGGTTCTGGCGCGATTACTATGCATTACCATTGCATTCACATGCATTTGGTCTTTCTGGCGGATAGTTTCAATATTCAACCCTTTGGCCACCCTATTTAACTCGTGTACTATCTGCATGTCGTTTTCGTGAGTGATCAGACTTGCATCGTCAGAAAAGCAGATTATTTTATAAATGTGAAATATATGTTTTAATATTTTCTCTAAAAGTTTCACTCTCCGGTGGGACTTGAACCCACGTCTCCGGCTATCGCGGCCGTCGCGCTACCAACTGTGCCTCGGAGGGTGGTAGTGGATAGCGCGTAAGATGTTCTTATGTCCAATTATTTACACAAATTGACGCATGAACTGCGTTGAGAGTCCAATTGGATTTTTGGATTTCGCAGTTGGTAGCGCGACGGCCGCGATATCCGGAGACGTGGGTTCAAGTCCCACCGGAGAGTGAAAACTTTTGAGAAATTATTAATTAACATTGATACATCTGGTGATTCTTCATTCAGATAGCCGACAATGGCAAGAAGTACTTCACTATATATGTTTTAAGTTGTGATGTTGGATTCGTACTGCTTGGGTACGCTGCGGCCGAGTACCCACTTGAGATGGCAAGGGTGGAGATAAGAAATATGTGGGGTGAAAATCAGTTCCAACTATATGTAACCTTAATTGCCCTACTTTGGCGGCAACAGAGGGCCCAAGTTGTCCCTCTATACCTGCTACGGCTTTGAAAGGCTTTAGAATGTTGTTTGTCTCGCTTCGAATGTGTTGTTCTCATATACGTGTTCTATGATTTTGATTATATTCAGTAGTATCGAATCTTTGTGTAACAGTTGCAACTGCGGAAGCCTTATAATCTCACCCTGTCTTTTTCGAAATCCACAAAGCATATGAAAGCATGCCTGTTGAATGAACTGTATTGCCTTCTCCTTTTTTGGTTTATATATTGGGCCCTTACATGATCTGCCATGCTTCAACCATTGTTGCTCTTCTGCTGGCATTGTATTTTCCATAATTTTCGTAGCAAGGATTCTGTTGACGAGTTTGAAGGTAGTACACACTAGCTTTATACCTCTGTAATATGCGGGGTGTGCTTCATCGCTTTTCTCGTACATTAAGATCAGAATGCTATTTTTCCATATTTTTGGGATACGTCGGTATTTTAGAATCAGGTTATTTAAGATAGTTGTTCGACTAGAAATGTTACCCTATGTTTCAGAAGCTCGTTGGAGATTCCTTCTTTTCCTACCGATTTCCGGTTCGCTGAGGATGTTAGAGTGTCCTATCTCTACAACTAGCAGTTATTATGTTATGAATACTTTACAGCACTCCTATATATTCAATTCATGCTTGATCACTAACGCATTTTCCTTCGATGAGCATTCTGATTCTGATCATTGTCCTCGGATACTATACAGCACTCCTATATATTCAATTCATGTTTGATCACTAACACAATTTCCTTCGACCAGCTCCCTAAATTCTGATCATTGTCCACGAATAATTCTCATATTTCTTTTTGTATCCCATATCTATTACCTTTTAGTATGATTTCCAATAGTTTTCTTAATCTAACGGACTAATTGGTTTTCCATTGGTTTCTTTCCTGATCCTCTTGTACTGTTTTCTTGTGCCATCTTTATGATCAGTACTTTCTTCTTCGCACTTATTCTTTACTTGTTCTGTGAACTTTGATGTTTTCTTAGCAAACGGATTCCTTACAGATGTTTTTCTTTCACCTAGTACCTCATGAGGTGACTCCGTTATATTTGGTCTTATCTTCTCCGAACTCAGTTCTACACTGTCATCTGAGTTGTCTCATTATTGTCGGTCTTTTGGGCTAGACTTGTCTGAAGATTTTTGGAATGAAATCTATATAGTCGTGATCGGTTATTTAATAAAACATTTAATAGTTTAGTTAATTCTTTTTAATATTCTTTTGTGAAGAACGGCAACTTTACATCAGTGGAATTTGAATAAGAAACATATTTTAAAATGAGGCTCTCTTATGTAACTCTTTTAAAACACTTCTACTTTTGGTTTTGTGGCGATACTGTTTTGCAGTTGTTTCTTTTTGCATCTATATTTTAGTATCTATTTGCACATGATATGGTTGTGGTCGCTCCTACGTCTGCTGATGCAGATAGATCATATAACGATGAATTCTGTGGGATGCACTTTGCTGTTGGTATTGTGGTGTGTGAATTTATATTGTGGCTTATGGCCGAAATATGTGTTATTTATCCTCAGCTCATTTGTTGTGAGGTTGTAGGAGATTAGCAATTCACCGTTCTCTTTTAGAGTATCCTTATTGGACCTGGAATTGTTGCGTTTCCAACACGGGTGTTTTACAATATTCTAACTTATTTCTTAACACGAGAATGGATTATAGAAGACTTACTCAACATGGATTACATTTTCAATTAGATAATATAATTATTGTAACATACATACATACAATATTTACATACAAGAGCCCATCGACCATGGTCTTTCAGCCTCACTTTATATATTAAATAAAGGCACGCCATTCGAATTAGAAACGCATATATTCTTTATTGTTTAAAATAACGAGAGTAGTTATAGAAATATATTATTCAGAATTTAAAATTAGTAACTTATACAGATTCTCATATAATCGCGTGAAAATAGTAAAAATAATTATTATTAAGATACGTACAATAAAAGAATGTGCACTTGCCATATATGTTTTTGATAGATAAATGTAACAATCACTTAATGTATGGCTTGTTGATAATATACCATTGTATATTCCAGACTTAGTAGTAGTACTTAGTACTTAGAAGTATCGTATCAAAAAATCGTCATCAATTTTAAATTGAATATGGATTGTAATGTACGGGTCAGGTATAATTAACTAATTTTAGAAATTTATTTGACTGTATTCTAATCTAAGATTGAGTGCAGATACGAAGCTGCTCTCTCTCGCTGAAATATAAATACTAAATTTAACGGTCTACTAAAACATAAAAACTACATTAATACAGTAGATTATTTGATTTTCTATATAATATTCAAGTGTAGGCAGAATGACCCGAAGCTCGATTGCCAATTACAGAATTATAACAATTACAGTAACTACTACTATTCAAGTGTTAATGTTAATTTAGGATGTATTGTAGGGTTGAAGACAAAACATGCAACCTATTACATTAAGGGTGGGTTCATGGCTATTTTTATTTTATTGCACGACTCATGTAATTGTATGAGCTGTTACCACTTACCACAAGGCGTGTTTTTATCTAACTATCACTAAATTAGAGGGACTAGTGGGATCACATATATACTTTTATTATGGCGTGAGTTGTAAAATCTTATTAAGCTTTTACTAAAAACCAGGCAATGGAATGGCATATTATTTATGCTAATAGAACAAGGTGTTATTGGCCTTGGAACGTCTTTAAAGGTCATTTTAGACAAGACAGTTTCTTAGCTCAAAAGTTGTTCAAGAAATGAATTCATATATCCTCCTCCCACGCGTTATATTCGAACTACCATCCAATTCAATATTTCAAATAATTCGCTGTATGATACAAGATAATTTAAATTGTCTCGTATCTTCGCTAACTTTTGAGTCAATTTGTCAAATTGTCTTGTCTAAAACGTCCTTAAGGAATTGTTGACCATAACTCGTAGCTATACTATAGTACGTACAAGATACTGGTGTATGATCTACACTGTTTTATACGGTGTATAACATGTGGTCATGAATTTTTACAAAATAGTTTAGTGTATTAACCCTAGACGAGCACACTTATTTAGAATTACTTAGAATTACTTAATGTGCATGGGTCTCAGAAACCCAAACTTATTTTATCAATCTCGTTTTTTTTTGTTTCTTCCATCATTTGATATTATTTTATGGGCCATTTGGAAAATATTCAAACTAATGGACATATAATTAATAGCACATGACTCACATAATATGCAAAATAAAACTAACATTCACTCCCATTCTTGCATTCCAATGCATAACTTAGGTATGTCAGACCCCACGGTGCCCATCTAGGGTTAACTTTTAAAATTTTTATGCCATTTCATTGCACTATATTTGCATACAATTTCACAACCCGATCAATAAGAAAAGTATAGCCGTGATTCCACCCTTGTATATTTATTATAAATAAAAAACATCTATAATGATACATTTGTCATTTTATTCACACTAAAATTACGATTTTCAGTTTGTTATAACGGGATTCCTCGCAATTTTCGCTCAATTTCTTGTATTTTGTACAGGATGCAATAGCAGACATTTCCCATATTTTTATGGAATCAGTATGTAACCCACATATGGGGCCAGATCAAACACTGGCTATTGTCTAGATTGTGAGGGACTTATAAAGCTAAAGCAGCGGAGCAAAAAGACAACACTGAGTGCAGCGTTCATCTTTGAGGTGCAATCAAGTACCCTAGAGCTTTGTGAGACTGTTCTAGTTAGGCCCTTTTATTTGAACTGTATTCTTTGGGTCTCTCTTTCTATTTCTTATATGGACACAGCTTGCGTTTCACACTATCACGTATTGACCCATTATGTTCTCACCGGCTTTGTTGTTATTTCATTATCGCCGGGCGCAGCAAAATTCAAAAAGAGAGAAGCATGCGCTCGGCTAATTTCTCCACCCCGATATACTTTCAAGTTCCTGGCGCGTCGCGTCGCAACGCGGGGGAAAGTAAATAATGTGGAATGCAGCAAACGGATTCGTGATGTATCGGGAGAGGCGCAGTTAACATAGCTGATACATGCGGTGACACGCCGACTAGAATTCCATTACAATTTCAAGTGTTTTCCGACAGAACTCGATTCCTCTTTCCGTTTCGATAGTGGACAGACATTGCGACATGTTAGTTTGTAATTGAATATATTGCTCCTATGGCGGCGCGACTGCATTGCGGTTTAGAGAAAGAACTTGGGTGTATTGTACATTAGACGGATGAAATGAATGGCGCTGATATGGAAACATTTTTCAATCGGAAGTGAGTTAGTTTTGACATTGGCGAGGGGAGCTCACACTAAATCACCGCCTACGTACAGACATCATCGTAATTCATCACCACTTGTACGGGGAACACTTATCGAATTACTTTGAAACCACTAGCACGACAAAAATATCAAGTATTTAATATTTTAGATGATAACATTTTCAATTATATTCTAGTCAATTTAATCAGTTAATCGAGTATGTTATATTCTAGTCTAGCTAGCATATAATGATTATGAATAAACAATATTCATTAAATATGATCATGTTTCGGTGGCATAAAGAGTAATATAAATGCAAAACATGTACAGCAATACCGAATTTATTTTCAATTTCAGATTAATATACAACACATTAAGTCACTTAATGGATATAACGTGGTGAATACATTACATATTATCCCCGAGACTGGTGCTTTGTTGCAATAGTTTGGTGGATCTCGAGTATACAGCGAGCATGTCTCTTGAATAGCAGATGATGTAGTAACTTATAATCACCGGGCGGTTGCTTTAAAGTGGCCATGTAGTTGCATACAAAATATATTACCAGCGCTAACATTCAGCCAATTATAATTAAAAAGTATTAAAACTTTAAATCTAAAAACACCTCAAGCACATATGCTCAGCGTATTATTTTGAGATATTTCAGCGCTATAAGAACAACACGTGCTACCTCGGTCGGCCTGCGGAATTAACAACCGCGGTTTATAAGACTGCTGCAAGTTGTAATCCGAATACCAAACAGACACCAGATGTAGGGGGCGAACGGTTACTCGAATTCCCCCAGTTCAGTAGTTTCGTTTCCTTTGCTATTTTCTTGCTGCACTAGCCGCTTTATCTCGCAATTGTATCTAGATTGAAAATAGCGGGGGCGTATTTATCAACGACGAATCGAATACACACGCCGCGCTGGATATACTGTGCGGTATAATTAAACGTTTATTGTTAGTAGTCCAAAGGAAGTTTTCTGCAGTTTCGCGCCGAAGTGTGTTGCAAAAGAAAGGGACGATACAATCATGAAATTCAGAAGTTTTTAAAAGTTCCAAGCCGTCGGTACATAGATCAAGGCGTAGACTATAAACTTTCTTGATTGTAAAGAAGTTGGGAGCCATGCTAAGGGTACTAAATATACGGGCCTCTGTCAGCAGAATATTCATCAATTTGATAAAAGACATTCCGTCAATATTGGATAGGTCTATGTAGCTAGGGTTTCATTTTATCTGCTACCGGTAAGTGGATATCCTTACATATAATATAACCGGCCACAGTATCCTATAACAAATTCCCCCCATCCCTAATTTAGCAAATAAAGATTTAATTAATCTAGAGGGTGTATATAAATAATAGGATTCGTGTGTCAGTTTGCAAAGTTGGAAAATAAGCTAATAAGGACGCAAACGTTTGAATACAGTAAATCTTGAAACAGATAAACACGTATACATCAACATGAAAAACTTTATGGCTTAGTTTATTGTTGCGAGTTCCCATTAAAGTTTTACTGTAAAAATAGCTCAGGTATGAAACGGTATTCTCGGGCGCGCCGTTTTCTTTTTGGGGGGACGACAATTCAGCGGAGATTTGTAGAACGCTTTATCGTCCGGAACACACTTTTATCTTCCACCGAGAGAAAGAAATTTGTAAGATTACAGATCATGCATATATACCTGGCTCAAAATGGAAGAATTCTTATTATTATAAATTATGACCCAAGTTCGCGGTTATGACGCGGTTTAAAGTTCGGATTTATAGCCGCCCTTATTTACAGTGCCTTTGCATTAGCTTCTTCCCTTAATAAATTATTATGACGCATTATAACTAAAATATGATTTGTTGCCGACTTATATATTGTAGCACCGCCACCCCAAAAACATCAAATAAGGCAATAAATATTTTAGAGGACAAACACACCGTACTTGGTGTTACATAAATTTAATTCATTCGCGGGGTAATATCTTTAATGGAAACTATAAAGAAAATGAATGCTACGTTGCAGGAAAGATGAAAAGCTTGCGTATTTTTTTACCTCCTGCTAACCCGGGACCGTCAGGCTATAGGCACAGAATACTGCCATGCGTACTTAAATGGCTGCTATGTGATTGACTCTAGTTCATGCATAATAGGTTTGGCACGTATATATCAGCCATAAAAGTGCTTAAACATATTTGACTTGTTATAATATCGATATGAATTTTGTTTGATGTCTTTCACGGGTCGACATGTCTATTATTGAACATATGCTATAATAATAAACTTCTAATACGTGTTCGTATTAATACGTTTTCAAGAAATTAATATCGAGATCTTAAACGAAAATATCTGGTGTGGGCACCACACGACTTTCCGAATTAAATGACCTATTTAATTTTATATAACATTTTCGACATTTTCAACTTTTGGACTTTTTAATTTGTTTTGTCATTTTGACTTTTATGAGATTTTTTACTTTTCTTGACATTTTTTACTTTTTTTGACATTTTTAATATTTTTGACATTTTTGATATTTTTTTGTTATTTTATTTAGTTTTTTTTTGATATTTTTGACTTTTTTTATTTTTCGACATTTTTGACTTTTTTGACAAATTTCAATTTTTTGGCATTTTTTACTTTTTTTTACATTTTCGACATTTTTGACATTTTTGATATTTTTTAACTTTCTTTGAAATTTTTGACACGTGAGATTTTGACGTTTTTACATTTTGACATTTTGACTTTTTATATTTTTGGCATTCTGACATTTTAACATATTGATATTCTGACATTTTGGCATTCTGACATTTTTACATTTTGAAATTATGACATATTTACATTTAGGCATTTTCATATTTCACATTTTCAAATGTTCACAGTTTCACATGAAAGTTTAATGTAATTATTAATGTATATTTTCAATACCTAACTACATTTAAGATGCGACAATTTTCGCTAATTCCGCGCTTGATTTACGCCACGCCCGCTGACGTCACGTATATTATTTGTGATTTGTATATTATTGAGAAATCTTCTGTTTTAGTGAACCGATATTGCTCAAATTTTCACAGGGTCGCCGAAGCGCGGGCTCTTACCCGATTTCCAAATTTGGTCGCGATCTGTTGTGCCGTTTTCCCACCGTGAGCGTTAAATGGTCCGGCACAGCGCCTAATTATGCTCCGCGCGTGGTGTTGATTGTGATTCCTTCGCTGTTAGTAAACCGATTGAGCTCAAATTTTCACTGGATCGTCCTAAATAGTGTCCCCAGATATTTGCCAAATTTGGTCGCAATCTGTTGTGTCGTTTTCCCGGAATTTTGTTCACAGACAGACAGACAGACGACAGACATACATACCACACACAGACATCGCAAAAATCGGGTTTATTTCGACTATTATGGGCATAAAACGTAACGAAAATTGATTTTTTTTTGCTAAATTGTACACGGCAACAGTACCCTCCTTCTGGTGTAATTTTTTTCCCGGAAAGTTATCGCATATTTCCACAATCTTAGTTTGTAAACGTGAACACGTTTTCGGTAAAACAATACCTTCCTTTACATCAGTGATGTATTCGGAAAGTAAAAATAAACATTATACACGCAAGAAGGCAGATACACACGCGATTTATATTTTTAACATGATAAGTTTATATTACTTTCCGACGAATACATCACTGATGTAAAGGAAGGTATTGTTTTACCGAAAACGTGTTCACGTTTTCAAACTAAGATTGTGGAAATATGCGATAACTTTCCGGGAACAAAATTACACCAGAAGGAAGGTATTGTTGCCGTGTACAATTTAGTCTTAAATGTAGTAAGGTATTGAAAATATACATTAATAATTACTTTACATTTTCATGTGATACTGTGAACATTTGAAAATGTGAAATTGCCTAAATGTAAATATGTCAAAATTTCAAAATGTAAAAATGTCAGAATGCCTAAATGTTAACACGTCAGAATGTCAAAAATGCTAAAATGTCAGAATGCCAAAAAGATAAAAAGTCAAAATGTCAAAATCTCACGTGTTAAAAATTTCAAAGAAAGTAAAAAATATATCAGAAATGTAAAAAAAGTCAAAAAGTCAAAAAAGTAAAAAAAAATATAAATGTCAAAAAAAAACGTCGAAAAGTCAATAAAGTATAAAATGACAAAAGAAGCCAAGAAAATTAAAAAGGCCAAAACTAACAAAAAAGTCAAAAAAGTACAAAAAGTAAAAAAAAATTCAACAATATTAAATAAGTCAGAAAATGTCAAAAACATATAATAATGTCAAAAAATGTCATAAAAGTCAAAATATCAAAAAAAATAAAAAAGCCCCAAAGTTGAAAATGTCGAAAATGTTATACAAAATGAAATAGGTCATGTAATTCGGAAAGTCGTGTGGTGCCCACACCAGATATTTTTTAATGATAAGTAACTAACTTTTTTTGTCCTGTGCAGTGAAATATGCGGAAGGCAGCCATGCCTCACTACCATCACTAGGTGTTAGAGGCATGATTCACCACGCATTCTGGCCGGGGCTAAACAAAAACGCACGTTCTGTTGCTCAGGGCTTGTCCGTCTTAGGCACAATTCACACATAGGAGCCGAAGGCACGGTGCCGGTGCTGCGAGAGGCGCGACACTTTCACGCCCCCTCTATATAAACATATGGTGCAATGCCCACTTAGGCGACGAGGCGCGGGCATTTGCCTCATGCCTCTCGCTGTGCCGGCACCGAGTCTTAGCCTCTTTGCCTGAGATACGGTGGCTGCTGGCGAGAGGCACAACTCTTCCACGCCGCCTCTATGTAAACATACTGTGCAACCTTTCACTGCATATGGGCGTCACAATCGCTTGTGAGACATCGCGCCTCGCCTACACCGCGCCTCCGCCCGACACCGCTTATGGGTGAATTGGGCCTTAAGTCCTGGTTTCCTAGCAAGAAGTGACGATAAAAACGGCCGTTTTTGACGTCATTTATACATTACAAGATACATTTTAAGTACATGTAATTGAATAACTCACCAGATTCCAGTATAATTCATGACATTTTCCCAATACTTTAAAGTATACCGCTCTCTGGATTACCAGATTTATTTAAATAGACGTAAAAGAAATGAGTGACGTCAAAAATGAAATACGGTGGCTTTCATCGACACCGCTTCTTAGGAAACCAAGGCTTTAGAGGCACACTAAGCCCCTCACTCCGTTTTTCGCCAGTTTGTCAGTTGTGTCTTTTGGTCTCGGATTGTTGTCAGTTTTGGAGTCATCACCAAACTTCCGTCTCATTACTGTTCGGGCGTATGTTGCAACAGCCTTCCAGTTTGTGTCGTTAGAGAACATTTGGGGTCCACTTGGGGTGGCAACCGTCTGCCCAATCAATGTAGCAATGTGTCATCAATGTGGCCCGTTCGTGGTGCCACTAATAGCATATAAAGGTCGTCCATCCTGTCACAGTTTTTGTATCTTGGACTCCAGGCCCCGACAGTGTCATCAGCCAGTTGTCGGTTTCTCTAAATTTCCTTTCGATGAGTTTGTGGGGAAATCTGCCTCGTTCAGTTTACGTGTTCGGACACCTCCCATCGTCTTTGCCATTTGCCCATAATTATAATTCTTGCTTCTTTTAGCGCGGTTCCTATGGTCGCACCTCCTCTGGTACGGTAGTATGTCTCTTCCACTGCTAGATACGCTAGGACCACCGCAGCGAGCATTTCTGCCGCGTCTTTTAATATTGTTCTATAGGATCGAGTGATGCATAGAGCGCTGCGTCTTGAACACACACAACAGACCGTCGATCTGCCAACAGAAGTAGGGTGCGCGACACTGTTGCCAAAAACTTGATCTTCTTTTCCATCGGGCCATCGATATTTGGCAGAAGTCTTTCCAGTGGCGCCTCCGTTCTTGCGGCTTTATGGGTTGTCTGGATTACCTGGGCCGTGTAATTAACGTTCGCTCTCGATCTCACATTTCCTACTATGCGGATTGTGGTTTATACCTCTCCTCTCGTGCCCGCTCTCTTTGTGGTGAGCAGGTCAACTAGGGTATTGGCAACCTCTATACTAGGGTCATCCACACGTGCATAGTATTGACGGCCCGTTTGGTTTTTGCTCTGTTGTCATATACTCCTCTTCCGCGGATGATGATGTCGAGATCATCCGCGTAGGCTACTGTGGTGCCGGTTGACAGGGCGTCGTCAAAAGCAACGTTCCAAAGAATGATGCCAATGACGAATCACACCCCCCACCCCCCGTTACTTTGAACTCGTTCTTCTCTACGGTGTCTTCAAACGTGACCTACCGATCGCTGGGGTAGCCTCCGATGGCGCTCGTTATCACCGGCTGTACTCCTTTTTATCCTTCGTTCTGACATGATGATCGCTCATGGTAGCGTGTTGCAAAACGTTTGACACGTCCAGAGCGGCCATCATGCAGTATCTCCTCGTGCGCCATGTTCCCGAATTGCCTCTTTCACCATCTCTCCGGCCGCCCATCCTCCATCTGGCCCTCCTATGTTCTAAATGACTTTTGCTGTCCCATACAACAGGCATAGCGAACGGTAAGACTTAGGGTCTGTGGCTGGTTTCCTTGGCTAGGGTATTAGGACTAGGCGTGCCTGGGTTAAGTGCCCGTTTGCGATTTTTTGTACTGTTTTCGCGATAGCTGGTGCCGCCGCTTCCAAAACCTCGTTAGGCAGGCCGTCTGGGCTAGGGGCCTGTCTGGCAGCCGCAGTATAGCTTGCAGTGCCTCCTCCTCCATCCAGTTTTGTGATGTGCCTTCTTCAGGTGTTGTGGTAGTCTAAATCGGACTTTCTTTTTATAGGTAGCGGATGCAGTGGGCGGAAATAGTGCTGTTATTATTGACCTCACTTCTTCGGATACCGTAGAGTCCGGACCGGCAGGGCGAGCTCTGAGCTTCTTCGTGATTATTCTGTACGTGATGTGCCCGTGGTGGTTGCCTAGGATCTTGACAGCCCTATGGGCACATACGTCATCCACGAGGAGTCTAGTTTTTCATTGTTAGGTTCACTGACGATGATTACGTGTGTTCTCCTTGTCCAGCGCCGTTGCAAGGAGCAGCCCATCAGCTGCCCTACGCCTTGCGGCATTGACATGTAGCACTGATATTTTTTATCAGTCATTTGGGTCCGAGTTGGGCCCCTCCTCCGCCTCTTTTCTTTTGATGGGGCCGGCCCTTCTGTTTGGCACAGGGCGCAAAACGGTGTATCACGTTTGCAGGCTCTTTCTTGGTGGGCTTCCTCATCGTACCTTAGGCATTTCTTGCTCCTATCTTCTGCCGTGCAGCTGGTCAGCAAGGTGTCCGGCTACACCGCATCTGCTGCACCCATACGGTAGCTCCTCCCTACACGTGTCTTTGCACCTGACTAGGCCGACCCTTAGTTTGATTTCCGTTAGGGCTTCAGCCCCTCATTTTGTAGCAATAACAGTAATAGACCTTTGTACTATTTCGGGCAAGCCTTGTCTCACCTACTTTGTATAGTTGTACAGTCCCTGTGAACTCGTTTCTGATTGCCTCCTCCGCTTCGTACCTGGTGGTCAGATAATCCATGCCTCGGACGTGGAGGATTATCCATCGCATCTGCCCCCGGTGTTTTGTTGTTGAGTTATTGTCCTGTGCAGGGCGTTGGCTCTGGCGCCCCGCCTTTTACCCGGATCCGGAGATGCCCGTTCTTCGTGCGATCCATACGGACCACGTTGCTGGTTCCGTGTCTACGGACCAGGTAGGCGCATATTTGTACCCCTGGTGACTTAACAAGGACCGTCTCCTACCTGTGTATGCGTTTTCGGTGCCGCGGTTTGGCTTGGGTACCCTTGTTGTGCAGGTTGAGTAGGTGGTGTCGGCCTTCATTGCCGCACTTAAGGGTTACTTGATTGTTTGATTTGGCTAATTGGTACTTCTATATTTTTCGCGAAAGACAAAGTTATCATTAGATTGGTGAAGGTGGGTTCAAAAGGGAAGAATGACGAGGGAGCATATTTTCATGCTAGCGAGAATGGTGGAGGAAGCGTTCAGATCCACAAACACCGCACACACTGTCCCTTTGTATTCGACAGTGTATGCCTTGTTTGTGAATCTGAAAGCGGCGTATGATTCAGTTCCTAGGGGAAAACTGGTGGCCGTCGGTAGTGGGTAGCTTCGTGAGTTCTACGCGAAGTATCCTCGATTCTCGTCCTTCCATTAGTTTCTTGAGTCGTTTTGGCCCATAAAATATGGACTTCTTCATTCTGTTTTGGTCGGTTGTCTTGCGGATGATGTAGTGGATAATCCATACCGTCCTTTTGTGTGACCACTTACAATTCAGGACCTTAGTTGTTGGGCCATGGTGACTACTTCAATTTACCCGATTCCTTAGACTCTCGATCTGTTTGACAGACTCATTTGTACGTGTACTTGTGAGGAGGGTTTGATCTCCTTCCCTTGCACCTGGGCCACTTTGGTGAAGGCGACTAGTGGCCATTCTTCCGCCATTATCGTGGATGCCATTTCGTAGGTGGTTTAGCTTTAGTTCCAGACGCGTTACTGCTTCTTCCCTCGTCTCCTCTTTCATCATTTTTGGCGTATTGTAGTACTCACCATGAGATTTGTCCCATCTCTGGCTATTGGTATTAAGGGTTCTCTGATTATTATTATTATTATTATTATTAGAGTTTTAGTGTGAGCAACAATTTTTATTCGGCTATTGGCCAGGCTACCTTTTATATTTTTGAAAATTAAAATTGTTGATCAATTATCTATTTATTCAAGAAATGATCGATAAGAAATACAATAATTTTTAAAATGCTTTACACACTGTAATTATGTGCCGAAAATTATTTGTCCATTTGTTATATCCAATTATTGTTGTTTTTTTTTTCAATTGTGACGACCTTTACTTTCTCGAGGATGCACTTTGAATAGTGAGAGGGGGTGGTGGTAAAGGCATATTGTCATATTTGGGCCAAATATATATACTCTTAAAAGCTTGACATGCTGTAGAGTAACACCCTGTATATTATTATAATACTTGACCCGTTAAAGTTAGTTAGTGTGATAAAAAATAACACAAATGAATTTTGTATATAATCTAGTAAATACCGACCAGTGCAGTGAAAAGAAGCGAGCACAAAGATCTGCCACTTTGCATGACGAAGTGCGGCGATCTTCTTAAAACATTTACTCTTGATGGTAAAAAGTAGATTGCGTTGCGCAAGTAGCTCATAAAGCAACAACTATCCAATTTCCGAGCGTTTGCAGACCACTGACCTGGAAGGACAATGAGGGAAATTAGATGACGGAGGGGGGCACTCGAGGAGGGTCTGTGTGTATCGCTGGGATGCGGAAATTCTTCGGCGTAACGTGGCCCTTGTAAATATTACCGTTATCTACGGCATCGCCGCATTTTATATACGCGCAGATTTCACGTTGAAAATGATGACATTGCATCAAATTTGTCAAATTTAAGAAGTCTCCTTAAAATGGCTCTTTTTGAGAATGTTTATAGTTACGAAATATTATTAAATATACTAATTATAGGCCTTCTTTAATTTCTAAAGTGATGCTACAAATCGACGTCTAAGAAGCAACACGACACATCTGAAATTTTATTCTAGGTTGACAGAAGAGAGAAAAACTGATTATAAAATGTTTTTTGAAGTTATTAAATTGTTCCTGGTTTCAAATAAATAAAATATAAGAAATTTAAAAAAAATGGAAATGGAAATGGAAAATGGACTTGTTGTCAGAGTAAATAACCAATCCAATAACCATTTTATAATCGGTACTTGTTGTCGTAGTAAAATAACTCCAATAAACATTTTATATTTAGTTTTTCTCTCTCCTGTCAACCGCGAATAAAAATTTAGATGTTTGGTGTTGCTGCTTAGGCGCCGAAATGTAAATCATGTAATACACATTAATTGTTAATTCTTATCATATTCAAAAATGTTATTTCATTGAAAAACATAATTTATCGACTATATGTTTTCTCTACTAATAATAAAGTAATAGAACAGCCTATTATTATTGCTTTAAAAGCAGCAAGTAAAAGAGTAAAATCACGTATATAGGTAAAACTGACCCCTGTTATTAATTATAATTTTTATAATTGAACTACTAAAAAAAAACCTTTATTGGCATTTTCCTCACTGCCCCTCCACATCACACACCTCAACAAAAATATACTACTAATTGCCCGTAGAATTTGAACTGCTAATTGCCCGTAGAATGTTCAATTTGTACATTAAATAATCAAGCACTAATATAAATGAACATATAGCAGTAAAGATGAAAATATGTACAATCAAATTCTGCCGTGTAGATAATCTGATTTGAAAACACATCACACAAAATTATAATAAAAGTATTATTAAATTAGTGATATTACGTATAAAACTCGTAAATGTGTTTGAACTTTTAATTTACAGACTAATGCAATGATAGTGTGCCCGTTCAATTTGCCGACGTCAATCTGAGCTTTAGGTTTTTATCGTAACTTTGTTAATGCCGGCTACCAGCAGATAATAGTGTTTCCGGAAGGTTAACTAGCCAAGTTACACTAGTCGACCCAACCCTTTAATTTTATAAAAATGAACAACCGTGTCGTTACTTCTCTCGGTAACTAACGTTTTCGCGTTGCTATCTATGTTGATAATTACACAGCGAAGTCATGCATGTTTCATAATAGTATGTTAGTATGTTGATGGCGTGAAAACCACAGACAGACTGGTGCATCAAACGCGTATAGTAATTGCTGAACATAGTCTTAATTTTCAGTATTGGTGTTGAGAGACTTGTTCAAGTAATATATGGAGATTATATACGTAATTAAAATGTCGTAATATTATATAGAGAATAGTATATACGGGGTGTTTCAGGAGGAATGTCCAATATTTTAGGAGGTCGTAATATGGACTATTTGAAATAAAAAGGTTCATATAAACATGTGTCCAATAATTAAGGGTTACAGAGAGATACATCTGTTGGAATCTTACTCATAAAAATACTAACAAGGTGATAAGCAAACGCAAATGGGTTATTGATTGCACTTATTATTTATTTATTTCATATAAAACACACGAATAATTTAGTTCAAAGTAGATTTTATAAAATCTCACAACCGACTTCAATATACATGTTTGAAAATAACACGTGTAACTTTGCTAAAGTCGTCTGGTCTTTTATGAGGGCATCACTATTCTTCATGTGAAGGGCCAATTCGTCTCGTGTTTTTTTTTTACTTCTTTTTGAAGCCATCCCGAACGGCAAAAATCTAAAGAGTTAAGGTCTGGGGTTGTTGGTGGCCTATAATCGTAAGCATTTCTTCCGATCCATCTTCTCTGAGATGCGATTTTGGACTGATACCTACTACCAAGCGTTATAATTCGTACACGTTTCATAGCGCTGAACTAATAGAATTAACTCAAAAATTAATGTCAAACTGTCGAGCTTTCAGTTCTATCTAAATTAAGCAAAATTAGGACCGGTTCTACAATTGACATTTAACCAGAGAATAAGGCTATTCGTGGAATAAGTTTGAGATATAAATGCCAATATGTCAAACTTATTCCACGAATAACCTTATTTCCCAGTTAAATGTCATTTGTAGAACCGGCACTAAGAGTCACAAATCGACACCATTCGCAATAATAGCGAACGTCTGTCGATCGCAATATTCCTAGCGATCGCTCAAAAATCCATCCCCTGGAATGTTTGATTTAGAATGACTAGAATGAGCAGTGGCTCCATCATACTGGAAGAACATCTATTCTTGTAGCCAAAGGAACATCCTCAAATTAAAGTGGTAACTCGGTTTCAGGAAAGTCGTTGTAATGAGGATTGTAAGTTGGTCAACTGATTGTCCATCACGCCACACCATTCATTCGCAGAGAAGCGTTTTTGAAAATTTGTTTCTACAGCGGCATCTGGATGTGTATTAGGAGTGCTATTGATACTTTCTCGAACAAACGTAGAGTCATCAGTTAACAGGATTAATTAGCTGACTCGGCGATTAGTAATTAGCCACCGACAAAATTCGAATCGTCCATCTATATCTGCTGCTGTGTGTTGAATCCGTTACAAATAATACGGATAGAGCCGTGCATACGTAATGTCCGCCACACGCTTGTATGTGCAAAAAATCTGCGTGAGCTTGTTGAAGGACTATGTTTTGCCGACACAATAATGTCTATTACTTCGTTTACATTTTCTTACTTTGCACGTTTATAAGTAATATGGCTGGCTATACTGAACTGAACATTCCATGAGTCTCGCATAGTTTCATGAAAGTACGAATAAACACTTTTGAACTTGGTACTCTGCGGTTAGAAAATTATCCGTTGTATTCTCTACAAGCAACATTTCCATTTCAGAACTCGTAAATAAATACCATATCGGCATATTGGGCATCTGTAAATACGTGCGGCGTGCTAAATGGTAGAATATTAGATAATAAATCACAATTTAACACCTTGTAAAAAGAAACTAATAATAATAATGATAATAATAACATAATAAATACGTGTACTCGCGAGCTATTGCTGTAAAAACTAAACAAAACCACAAATCTAAATTTTTAATACTTTACCTTTTTGCAATCTCCGTCCATCTCGCTCTTGCCACACACAATTTGTCCTTCCTACTCTACCCTCCCCTGATTATGTAGCTCGAAGTTTCCCCTGCACTTACCAGAGTTGTACGATCATTCTCACCTACCTTTTTCGCTAATCAACATCCCTTATTATCTTCCTCACCTGAAGTCCTAGGTTTCCTACTCCTGTCAGCTTTATTCCACCCACACCTCAGGCATACCCACTCTTTCATACATCTTTCTTCTTTTTTTTCCATTCGCTATCTGCCCTATTTCTACATATCATCCACACCTCCCACACTGACTGGTCTCTCTTCTCCCAACCCCTGCAATATTTCGTAGAACTTCAATTGGATTGTTGATTGAGAATCAGACATGTGCTAGCAATAAATTTAGATTATAGATAACTGAGGCAGTATTTTTCAGGATAACAATACTAAGGTAATAATTGCAACTTATTGATTGTTGGCGAATATTCCAGTTTAGTTAACTATGTTGCCGTGATTTGTGTTATTGTTTATTATTGTTTATTATAAGATTTTGGTTGAAGATTTGTGTATACAAAAATAAAAAAAACGGCCGCGTTTCGAAAACTGATGCAGTTATTATATGTTGAATTATATGCCTTCGAGGTGTAGCATTTAAACATTCTTAATTTTCTTAATTGTCTGGTGGATATGCCATGGATATCATACCCGTTACAAGGTTAACATTACATTTATACCCAAGTTTCATAATTTTATGCATGTGTGTGCATTGTAGAATTATTTTTATTTCATTAATTTTCTTTGCGCTATTCGTAAACAGTTACAGCGGTATATTGTACCTATTACAGGTAATATTTTGTTACATATATGCTTAATCATTTTTTCCCACTGAAATTTATAATCTATCGATAATCCTATATATTTATAATCCGCTACAATTATTAATTTTACATTGTCTAATAAGACATTTAACATCCTTTGAGCGCCTCGGAAAGAAAATGTCATATAAACAGTCTTACCACAATTTATGAAATAATATCACAATAATTCATGTCACTCCAAGCCTTGAAGATCTTTAGGTCCTGGTTAATTGCCTCACTAATATTTACGTGTTTTTAACACTATACACCAGGGCTGTATCATCCACAAACGTGAAGTAACGACCTTTTAGGCCAATTTGTTGTATACCCCAAATGCATAGCGAGAATAACAGTGGCCCTTGAGGCAAACCATATTTTATATCTTGGAAATCACTGTTTGTACCATTAACACAAGTACACTGCTGTCTGTCACTTATGTAGCTTTTAATCAGTTCTAGAGGTTTCCCTCGTATACCAAGACCTTCTAATTTGTCAATCATAATAGTGTTATCTACAGTATCAAACGCCTTAGAAAAATCAACGAAGACCGCTGCCACATAGTTTCCTCTGTCCATTTCATTTAGAAAATATGTTGTGGAATCAGCTATAGCTGATTGTGCGCTTGATTTCTCCTGGTAGCCGTATTGATGCTTATCAAAAGCAACTGTAGTTTGTATGAAGCTTATTAGCCTCTTCTTTATTACTTTTGAGAATATACTAAGAAGAGAAATTATTCGATACTCTTGTGACGATTCTTTACTTCCTGTTTTGTATATGGGAATAATTTAACTCCTTTTTAATGAAGTCGGAAATACCGCATCTTCAAACATGTTTTTGTAAGTCTACATATTAAGCTGATAATGAAATTACCCGGACTTGTTATATCTTTGCTGTTATATCGTCTGTTCCAGGTGTTGTATTATTTTTGACTTCAAATATTGTTTCGGAAATTTCCTCTTCATCGCAAGGACCTAGGAAAATTGACTTATCATTCCATTTCATTGATGTTTTAGTCTGATTATATTTTGGTTTATTACTTGTCTTAACTCATGTACTATGTTCGTAAAATTGTTATTTAAGGCCTCAGCTTTGGTCAAGTCGCCCTCACACATTTTCCCTTGGTGTACTATATATGAATGTTATTTTTCTCATTTTTCGTATAGTTCATAGCCTTTATTACATTCCAATTTTTTTTGGGTTATTTCCACTATTCTGAAACTTGTTTGAGAAATAATATTTCTTCTTAATCTACGAGGTATATCCAGAAAGTAAGAGTACTGAATTTTTGTAGGTGTTAAAATTTTTTATTTAAACAAAAAACATACGTGAAACTTTAGTACATAATAAAAGCTATTTTTCGACATAGTCGCCATTCCTCTCTATGCAGGTGGTGTAGCGAGGTATCAATTTTTTAATGCCTTCCTCGAAGTAGTTTCCCGCCAACTCCTTCGTCCACTTCTCCAACTCCTCCTTTACCTCCTCGTCGGTTAAAAACCTTTTTCCACCCATGTGCAGCTTCAGGGAGGTGAAGAGATAGTAATCTGAAGGTGTTAGATCAGGGGAATGCGCGGGATGGTTCAGGACATCCCATTTAAACGAGGCGAGCAGTTCCTTCGTGGCGTTGGCCATGTGTGGTCTGGCATTGTCGTGCAGCAGGTAGACTCCTTTTGTCAGCATGCCTCTCCTCTTGTTCTGAATCGCCCTCCGCATTTTTTTAAGGTCTCACAGTATCTTGCAGAGTTGATGGTCTCCCCTTGAGGCAGATATTCGATTAAAATTATGCCTTGACATTCCCAAAACACGGATGCCATGACTTTCTTGGCTGAAATTGTGATTTTGAACTTTTTGGCGGAGGACGAAGACGTGTGACGCCACTCTTGAGACTGTCTTTTGGTTTCGGGCGTGTGGTGTGCTACCCAAGTTTCATCTCCAGTTACGATGGAGCGGAGAAATTCATCTCCATGGAGTTTCCAGCGCTTCAAAAACGCCCGGCCTCCACTCGATTCAACTTGTGCTGGTCTGTCAGTTGTTTTGGGACCCACCTCGCGGACAGTTTCCGATATCCGAGGGTTTCTGTGATTGTTTCGTGTAGTAGAGATCTGGAGATTTGCGGAAACATCGCAGAAAGTTCATCCACAGTCAATCTGCGATCGTCACGGAGCGCATTTTCAATTTTTTCCACATTTTCGTCAGTCACAATTGAAGGTCTTCCGCTCCTCTGATCATCATGCACAGACGTACGACTCGCGACTCTCAAATGGAGGTTTTCCCTTCCAAACGAGATAACGGATGACGCCGCGTATTTCGCACTTGGCGGGAGATTGGATTGACATTATTCACGAAACTTGTTGTCATGTCAACAGTTCTCAACGTACTGACCTCGAACCGGTCTCGGTGCAAAGGGGAGGAGTCAGGCTACACTGCCGTGTGGCCAACATGATGAAAATAAAATCTCTCCGACCGCGAGAGCCTCAGTACTCTTATTTTCTGGATATGCCTCGTATATGGAATTATTTAATAAGTCTTTTAGTTTCTTAAATTCTTGTGGGAGTGTACTATCGTGTACTCCATTGCTTTCCTTTTTCATTCTTTTATATATTGTATCCCTTTGTTTCATCAAGCTCAGTATCTCATCATCGATCCAGCCATCATTATTCGTCCTTACTCTAATCGTTTTCGTTGAGTTTGGTTTAGCATCTTGGATAACTGTTTGTAGGGCTTCATATGATTTTATATTTAAGCCATCACCTATCTTATTTTTTTACTTCAGTGCTTATTTCTTATAGTCTATAATCGTTTTAAATTTGCTTGTTTTCTTGTTTTTCCTTATTACTTTAGCGATTTTAACTATAATAATATTATGATCTGTTATATCGGTTGATTCGATTATGGTATTGATATCTATGTTTTTAATATTAGTGAGGATGTGATCTAAAATATCCGAATTTCGTGTACACGCATCCTTGGCTATAATATTTTTTATTTCGTACCCATTGCTTTTAATAACTTGCATATATTCTTCTGATATATTATCTTTTTTTAGTATATCAATGTTGAAGTCGCCCATAATTATAGTATTATTTCCATATTTTTCCAGAATGTTATCAATAATTTTCATTTTGGTGTTAGTTGATATATGCGGTGGGCGATATATTATCAAGGTACCTTCCCATTTTTACCACCATAGCTTGCATCCTTTCCACTCGTTTGGGCAGTATTACATCATCCGCAAATTCTACATCCATACATACATCCATACATTGGGGCTTCCTACCTCAACCCCTACCACAGCCCCTCCCGCTTGACCTCCCCTGAACAGACCGTCCACTTGTGTCCAGATTGAATAAAAAACAGCTTAGAGGGCATCTGTCTTGCTCATACATACATTATAAATTTCTCCGAAACAATTCTTTGTACCTTCTTCTCACCAATTCCACCGTCTATTCTTCTATGTCTAACCTTTTCATACACTCCACTAGCTTACCCCTAGGAAGTGAGTCATATATAGCACTCAGATCTGCAAATACCACATGTATTCTCCCTTTGCACTTTCTCCACCATTCTCGCTAGCGTAAAAATAAAAATGACCCCTCGTCTGGTTGGTCCTCTTCTTCCGCCAGATGGCCTTCTACTTCTTACATTAATTACCAAACCATCCCTATGGCAGTCGATCTTCTTTTTCACCAACCTAGCCACCATCACCCTCTCCAAGTGTTATATCGCGTGCACCTCCGCCCACTTTACGTATTTTTAGGCTTGTTTTGCTTATATTATAACATTTCCGCTTCATTGCATCTAACCCCCTGCCGCCCTTTCCTCTCCATATCATTCATTATATCTTCATTCATTAGATTTTCGTATAATAGTGAGTCATGTGAAAAATGTTATTGGAAAATTATATTCCGTAGTCATTTCTACGCAATTTATTTACATATTAGAAGAAATAAATGAAATTAATTTCTCACCAATATAGATTGTGTTACATATTTACAAAACTACAAAATACTTAATCACGTAATTCCCAATTCAGAATTATGGAGGATGTAAGATTATACATAAAAACACGTATATATATATATATATATATATATATATATATATATATATATATATATATATATATATATATACGTTCGTATATTAGAAGAAATAAATTAAATTAATTTCTCACCAATTTAGATTGTGTTACATATTTACAAAACTTGATTACGTAATACCCAATTCAGCATCATGTAGGATGTAAGACCATACATAAAAACACGTATATACGTTCAAGACAACGAACAAAGAATTATCTTGACGTCTGGAAATTATGTGAGCACTGCTCGTCAATCAGCTCTCATTGAGTCTATTTGCCTGCGCTGTGTGTAAATGTCGCATATATTAAATATTTACTAATGCAACCATAACTAGATCAATTACATAACGGGCGACCGTGTTTATATATATGCTGTAATTTCCTATTTGCCTGCCTATTCACGGAATTGAAATTTATGCTTTGTGAGTCCTCGCACGGCCCGAACTAAACTATCCCTAGAGAGTGAGTGGAAATCCTGTAATAGCCTTGAGAAAATGGGCGTCGTCCAGATGAAGTTGTGTGCTGGGAAATTGCAACCAATATACAATAAATATACACATATTCTATATAAACTAAGCTTTTTTAAAAAAGAAAATATCAAATGCCTGCGATAGACGTGAAAACATAAACGCTTAATATTTAGGGTATACTTTTAACAGTAATTTGGTTTAGTTAAAAAAAATGCATAATAGTTTCAGAAATGGTATAATAATATTAATGTCAATTAAAAAAACAGTTATGGCATCTTGTATACGCTGAAAACTGTTGATTGTTTTCCTTATAATAAATCTTATTATATATTGCTAACATAAAGAAAAACACTTTATTAATATTATTATTATTAATATATATTAACTAGGTGAAAACACCATCGTTCAACGGGGGGATGATTTTTAATTGCGTTGTTCCCAACTATAAATGTTCAGTGATTTTTAAAAATTGCAGCTTACTATTTTCAATTTTAACTATTTAATTGTAAAAAAGCAAAGCCTTACTTACAACATTGCTATTACTTTAAAACACTTACCCCCGTATTCACCGACGTTCCATAAATCTATCAATAGCTATTAAACCCATAAGTATTCGTTGTTATAGCAACAATAAATACATTATGTAGGGAATGTAGTTACTTTAGATTATCTCTATTGCAAACACTGAATAATTAAACAAAAGGTGTCATCAAAGCTCCAATTGCAAGCGCTATTCAAGGTGTTTTGGCATATTCTGCCAGAACGACGTTGTCAATTTATCCATTCAATAGCGTATGGGACCTATAAAGTTTATGGGATGTTGGCGAATACGGGCATTAATATTTTAATTAAATAATTAATCTAAAAACTCTCAATGGGAATTCGAACCCGAGTCCCCTACTTTTGAAGTGACAGCAGAAAATACTTAAATAACAGGTCGGTCAGTTTCAAAAAAATGTCTTCGTTTTTATTTTATGGCGATGGGGATGCTATTAACATACGTAAATATTTACAGAAGTCAAATATGCATAACGCAATAATGTATGTATACATATACATTTTATAAAGGATTTTATTGAAAATGAAAAGTATTCCCCTATTAACTTATATCAATTTGAATATTGCTAATAATATAAATAACATGCGGAAATGCCACTGGCCAATCGCATAAAAGAAGATTGCTTTCTTTCTAGAAATAATAATTGATTATATCCTCATTTATATTACATGGTGTTACGAATTCGGGGAAATTATGTTCCTTGCATAATTGAAAATTTCGAAGGTTTAATCCTGTAAACTTCATAAATATTATACTGTTTTTCATTATAAAAACGAAAAAATATTCGGCTGGAGGTTATCCAAAGATAAATCTTGACGTGTATTGAACGAAACATGATAAAGTTTTGTTATAATAACAGCAATATGAGAGAACGCCGCGATCCTAGTGGCAATGCATCACGGCACCAAGCAGGAAATTGCATCGGTAATACAGGCCCTGCAGGGAGCAGGTGACGTCTCTTTATGTGGCACATGATCAATGGGCTCAACACCTATTTCGCAGTTTCCAACTTCAAAAATTTAATCCAAAGATTATCTCCGTTCACACCCGGAAACCCCTTTATTACAATTGGAACAACAATGGAATATATATAGAGTAATCACCATGTCGAAATATTCGGCGTAACAATACCTTATTGCTGTTTATTTACGCAGAGCAAAGAAAGCACCATTTCCTTTATCCCATTCAAGAATATGGACCATAATTCATATCAAGCTGCGAACATAAATCAAATTACTCTTTTCCCGGTCACATATAAAGCGCTGTTTTGCAAATATCCCATTTGTTTAGAAAAATGATTTGTCTCCGCGTTTTGATAAGGAAATCGTATCCTGAGTTGTTTTCGTGTATGATACATGGCCGTCCGTCATTTGTGCACGCAAATACGATTTTAAACGATAACATAAATATCACACAAATAATTAAATGGAAATATGTAACCGTTTATCGATATCAATCATTTTAGGTTAATGCATCCGAGTCTTGTACATCGGCGATGCTTCATTTGGCCATTTCGCATGCAGCGTATTTTCAATTTCAAATCGTTCTCAAGCACTGATTGCTACCGTGAATCGTAAATGGATCAATATTCGAGGATATCGGAAAATAGGTTACATTAAAATCATATCATATTTTAGTGGAACGCAAACAGTTTGAATTATGGCAATGGGATGAGGGATAATGTGATAAATTTTATAAATTGTGGAATATTTTTAATAGTTCGACAGGAGCATCATGAATTACACACAGTGGTGGTGGTGTGTACATGCTTCCCTTTGAAATGCTCATTTTGCGAAGTGCATCTGCATAGTATTACCATAACCCGCGGCGTCTATCACGCGAAAATACGATTGATTCAGCCTTGCTTTTGCAGCTTTTTGATGCCGCTTTCATTCTGTGTTCATTATTCGGCCGGTAAATAATTTCTGTACATCATCACGTTTTCAATCACGGCAATGGATTTCGCATCTGGTGCTCACGTTACTGTTAATCAAATTTACTTCCTCTATTAACCATCTATCGACGGTTTAAAACATTTTGTTTGGGAGCTGGGGCTCGTATTAATTGTCCCCATATATCAGGGTCTGAGTAGATATACAAATACTCCCACCGGCAGCGCGATTTAAGAGGATGAAGAGCAAATTACCGAAAATTCATCTCGCTCGGCTCCATGTACCATTGCAGTTTGTTACGATTAGTCATTTGCAGCTTAAGGGATTACATTCGGACAAATTATCCGCGTCACTGATTAGTTTAATAAACATTAGTCCCGGTCGGATCTGCTATTGCTCAAGATGGCCATCCGTTTCCATTATTTGCAGTTTATGTGCTTGCTCGACTGCCTGCCGTAGTTATCAAATTTAAATTATCCGGTAAAGTTTTTATGCTCTTTAAAAATTCATTTTAAAGCAATAACCACCCGTTGTATGCATACATACACCCTCTGCTCCATATAATTTACCAGTTAGACCAGGCATTATTGTGAAATCTATTTTTCCAATTAATACGGGTTTAATTTGCAGTGCGCTCATGTACGCCAACACATGTACGTGTGGAGTAAATTCAATTTAGTAGGTAAACTATATCAGCATACACATGTGCTTTACATTGCACTCCATGTTCGATGTCTTCCACAAAAGTGACGCCTTCGCAAATTCTGTTTGCAGACGGGCTACATTTTGATTCAGATAAAACATATTATTATACCTTAAAATAATGAATTTCAAACGAAAAGGCAAATACGCGCGGAAATTTTATGTAAATACAGTTTCCATTCGGTTTGAATAAATTTTGGCCGCCGTGTGGGCGTCCCATACATAACTATTATTTTGCGCTTCAATTTCAATTGTCGTAAATAGTGAAAACAATTTCGCAATCTAAATGCATAGTGTAAATTTATTTTAAGGGCGGAATCGTATAGATTCCGGATGTGTTATTGTGGAGAGAGTAGGGAGCGCATATGTGACCGCATTACATGAATAGCGCCCCGAAATGTCCAATAAATTTCTTAAATTTTTTGCTCTCAACTCACTCGACAGTTCCATATCGAAGGTCGCATTTGATTTATGTTGAGAGTATCCAAGGAAGGAAGCACTGTAGATGTGACCAAGTGCCTAAAAAAATCTTACATAAATCGATGCAATAACAGCCCTTAATCTACGTAGTGACCTTATTTAAAATCACGGGATTATTTTATTTCGAATAGTAAAAGAACAGATTTTATTAAGATATAATATTTAATTTGCTATTAAAATGACTTCTCAAGTAATAAAAGTAAAAACTTCTGCAGCCATCGTAAAGCTCGTATAATAAAATCAAGGTGTTGTATTATTAACGCTATTTTAAATTGGACGCAGTTGTGCTAGGAAAATAATAAATATTAGAGTCTTTGCTGAAAATTTTCCATCAAAGCGTCTTGATATAGGTAAAGTTTCCAGCGTAGGTACCAATATCCGGCAGAGCAACACGTTTAAAGCCACACACACATTCTGACACATATGCGGCGGAATTATATGCCGTATTCGTACAATCTTCTGGTTTCGGCGGCACATCCACCCTGCAATGTCAACATCACAACCACTATCACCAACTTGCGTGCGCCTTTATCAATTTGACACGAATGAGAATTCGGTTTACCTCCGCTTTCATTACATATACGAATACTTTCATGACATTGCGCACATTCGCGGAATACTAATGGTGCCCACTACGCCCATATCTAATCTCATATTTCCACCAGAGGAAATGAACTTTAACAGCGCGCGATTAAATCAATAATATTTCACAGTATCCCTCTGCAATGTAAGCAGAAATATCATCCCGCTTCCGCAGTCGTCTCAGACAAACACACCAAACATTTCAGTTACACATACACCCCGCTTAATATCAAAGTTTCCGTGCTAGAAACTTTCGTGTTGCCCGAGAAAACGCTGTCACGACGATAAAAGTTGACTTTTAATACTAAATTTTGTAATTATTTCCCGTAATGGAGGCGCCATTTGTCGATCTCGCCTATATGATTTATCAGAAAAATTCAGCAGTTTGAGCTTTAATTTCTCGTCTCTTGCCCCCTTGCCGGTGATTCATGAGTTACTCGGCCACCAGTAGTCCGTTAAATTAGATCTCTTGTAAAAAGTTTTTATGGTTTTTTTACCCGGAAGAAAACGATTACTGCAGGCTACGATTTCAAATTGCGAACTTTCATGCTATATTTTATTAATATGGAACGAATTATTAGTGATGAGAAAAATTGTGTGTTTCGTTCATCTCCATAATACGATGATGGTAAAGTCGTTATTTGCTATGCTACATCATGGTGAACACAAAATTAATAATTATTGAAATGAATTGGTCTACAATCTATTTGCATATGAATTGAATATTGAATTAGTTCCACCGACGCTGTCCACGGGGTACGCAATTGTGGCGCCGGCCTTCTATCAATATTAAATTTAACTAAATATTACAGTACTGTTAGTTTTTGCACTCATCGGTCTAGTTTTATTATTTATATCTACTAAATGGTCAATGAATTAAATGTGTTGTTAATTTTTGAACCTATTTGCTCTTTTCTACAGTATTCTAATGACTATATAAAGTCACACGTATGCATTTCGTTTTAAATTGAAGTAAGAATGTACTTGTTTTTAACACAAATAATAATAATACAATATTTGTAATACAATTAATAAAAAAAACAAACATAAATACCTCAATACCGATAACCCTAGAGAGGAACCAAACCCACAAATCTCGAGGCAACGATATACCGAACAACATGAACATAGAATAAATATGAATTAAATTTTCTAAACGAAATAAATGAGAACGCGCGTGTGGAATATATTTTGAACGAAGAACCAGACTATAACAAGCAGAAGTAAAAGAAGCACTTATAAAATTCATAAATGGTAAAGCAGCAGACCATGGTGACATAAAAGCTGATAAACTTAAAGATATAGGCGAGAATGATGTACAATTGTTAAATTAGCTTCTAAACACTAAATGGAAAGGAGGAAAAATGACTGAGAGAAACCAGTGATATTCCCAATATACAGAAAAGTAGACAACAACAACTGCAGGGGGGAATATCACTAATATGCAGAGCTGCTAACATGTATCAGGTTATACTAGAAAGTAAACTAAGACAACGATAGAAAATACAAGTGGTTTCAGGAAGGGTCATTCAACGCTGGACCATATATTTACACTAGAAAAGTGATGGAGAAGAGAAAACAGGCCAGGAGGACCACCTCTGTCATTAAAATGATGTGTAACGATGTAAAGATCCTGCCGATGACGCCAATACTGAGGTTGCCGAGTCGATGCCGCCATGCCGAGGGGAACCACCGCTGGATACCAACTGGTTAACTCTTGGAACTTCGTCGGAAGGAACTGGAAGCGTCGCTGCCACCACCTCAATGACTGAGGACTAAAACTATTGCTGTGGTGTTGAAAGGTCTGTGGATCTTGTCTGGGTGAAGACTATGTTGTGTGCGTCTTCTTGGTCGCTCCGCGACTGTCACGTTGAAGGTTACTCTGTCCTCTTCTGTGTCGTCCTAATTACGCTTTCTAATGGGTTAGTAGGTCATTAGGGTTTCGGTGTGACTTAACGACCGAATGGCTTATCTGCCCAGACAATCGGTCATCGCTTAAGTACACACAACAGCATTTATAGATCTGGAAAAGGTGTTCGACCGAGTACCGAGAAAAATTATATGGAATATACTACAAAAGAGGCAAATACGCAAACAACTACAAAAAGAAATACAGAAAGTGTATACAGAAAGACATCCAATTACATAAGAACAGGAAACCAGATATCAGAGAAATTTACATCCAAACAAGGACTAAGACAAGGTGGAGCACTAAGCCCTCTAATGTTAATAATATTCCTAGATAACATATTAAAAAATATAAAGGAAAAAACAAGGAAAATAGACATAGTATATAATAAACTACGACGCACAACGATAGCTGAGTGTGCTTTTGCTGATGATATTGTAATACAAAAGCAGCACACACACAAGCAACAATGCTAAACAATTCTACAAGAAGCTAAAGGAACAAAAGAAATATAATAGGCTCAAAACGAAGGGATTAAAGATTGCTGAAGGAATAACGGGAAACTACAGTAAACAAATACACCAAATATGGAAACAGCATTTCTAAGCAGTACTAAACACAAAAATCCAGGAGTAGCTAGAACAAGAGAATGACAACACAAGGAGACTGTTGTATTCTCAACATTCCGGAATGTTGAGAATACAACAAGACGAAGTAAACGAACCTACCTAAGCAGAGCTCAAGGAAGTAATAAAGAAACTGAAACACGGAAAAGTACCAGGGGCAAACGAGATAACTGGAGATATTCTGAAATGTGGAGGATATGAACTACTTAAAGACATATACGAGCTGATTATAAAAATATGGAGGAATGAAGAAATGCCAGACATCTGGAAAACTGGAATACTTGTGCCAATACACAAGAAAGGAGAAAAAGAAGACCCGAAAAACTATAGAGGAATCACCCTTCTAATCACCATATACAAAGTACTATCAGTATTAATACATAAGAAACTGGCAACACACACATAGAGAGAGATAGGGGACTACCAAAACGGGTTCAGACCGGGAAGATCGACAACAGACGCTAGCTTTACGTTAAGTCAACTACTAGAAAAATGTCACGAAGCAGGTATAGAAGCCCACATACTTTTCATAGACTTTAAAGCCGCTTTTGACACAGTGAGCAGAAAGAAAACACTACGGGAGATGCAAAACTAGAACATACCACAAAAACTTCTAACGAGAATGATAGGAAGGATCCAACGTGGTAGTGCGAATAAGACTAGGAACATCAGAAACCTAAATATAAATACAGGAACAAAATACATAATACAAATACAAAGTACAATTAAACAACATCGCCCTTGAAGAAGTGAACAACTTTAATTACCTAGGGACACAAATAAGCACAGTCAACTGTAATAGGGAAATAAAATCGAGGCTACAAGCAGGGCACAGAACACACGCAATACACGAGGAGCTATTTAAGTCAAAAAGCCGTAGGAAAGGGACCAAAGTAAAAATCTGTAAGACAGTGGTAAAACCAGCGGTAACATACGCACTAGAAACGAGAAGCATGAGAAAAAAAGACCAAGAAGAACTCGAATCGATTTCGAAAGACGAGTAATGAGAACAATCCTCGAAGCAAAAAAGATAAACGGAGAATGGTTACTACTACTGAACACATAAATACTAGAACAAAATGGAGGAATAGCCATAGTAAATGAAATAATTGCGCGGAGAATACAATCGTTTGGACATGTACAGAGAAAAGACCGAAATGCAACAATAAGAGAAATGCTAGAATGGAAGCCAATGGAAACAGAAGGAGAGGAAAACCAAGGACAAGGTGGACAGACAATGTAGAACAAGACCTAAAAATACTAGCGATACAAAACTGGAAAGAAAAAGTATATAACAGGAAATAATGGAGACAGATAGTAGAAGAGGCTAAAATACAAAAAGATCTAAGAAAGAAAGAATGAAGGAAAGCAGAGGCTGACATCCTCAAACACGGATGAAGGGAATTCGGGAAACGAACAAAGCCCCCTGGGGATGTGGAGCCAACGTTTCATGATGATGATTGTAATACTAGCCAAGTCCGACGAAAACCTGCAAGCGAACATTAATATATGGAAAGAAGAACTAAACATAACATGACAATAAACACAGATAAAACAAAAATGATGGTGATCTCCAAACGGAGGTAGAAACAAATATCAAAATAGCGGGAAAAAGTATCGAGTAGGTGGCAAATTTGAAATACTTGGGTATAAATATAAATAACAAGTGAAGTCTAGAACCAGAAATAAACAACAGAATACGGGCAACAAACAAAGCTAAATAATACTTAATAATAAGCAGGTAGCGAACAAAACGAAAAGTCATGCTATTCAAAACTACACTGATATACGGGATCAAAACAAGGACATTGGACAAAAGACTGAAAACTAAAATGTAAGCAGCAGAAATGAAGTATTTAAGGAGGATAGAAGATATCATAAGAATTGACAGAATGAGCAAATTGGAACAACCTGACAGATAGAACGTATACACACAACTATAGAAAGAAAACAACTCGGATGGTATGGACTCATAATTCGTATACCAGAAGGGAAACAGACAATAGACTATGGTATGGAACACAAGAATACAAGGAAAGAAAAGAAGAGGAAGACCACACAAAACATGGGAAGACAACTTACAGGAAATACAGGATTAGCATTGTATTTTGACACCCGAAAGGGATATATATATATATATATATATATATATATATATATATATATATATATATATATATATATATATATCGAGGCTAAACTCGAACAAAAAAGTGTATTGTTGTAAGCTACAGAAACGTTTAACATACATAATATACATAAATATATATATTGGCCAATTGGAAAACTATACGATATAACAAATGACTTGAATTGATACAAATATTAAAGAGCTATGGAAACCATCATCATCATCATCATCAGCTTATGATTTTCCAGTACTGGATATAGGCCTCTCCATAGCTGTTCATTGTACACGCTCTTCAGCCATTCTAATCCAAGCCATTTTCGTTTATCACTCTGGGCTGGTACGGCCTTATTGTCTCTTGTTCTATTTGCCGCTTCCGATGCGCACAATTCTATCTCCGATGAACGAAAGCGCCTCCAGCAACTTCCTGCGCGGCGTTTAAGGTAGTTACGGCAAATGTGCTCATCGCACTGCCATTTTAGCCTGCAAATTCATTTTACTATATCCATTACTCGTTCGTCGGCGAATATCTTTGCTGCATAATCTACCTCATAGGGACACGTCGAGCATTCTCTCCATAGCTCGCTGGGTCAACTGTATTCAGTATACCAGCACTTAGGATTCACGTTTCCACGTCATACGTTGAACTACGAGGATGCATACCAGGGCTTTTAGGTATTGCGAAATATCGCCTTTTAGAATATGGCTGAGTTTTGTAAATGTCGCCCATCAGAGCTGAGTTCGTCTGTCCGGTCCTTTAGCAAAAATTTGCTGGCCGACTTGGATGGTCTAGCCAAGATAGACGTACCAAGGTAGAAGCTTAAAGAGGTCCTTGATGGCATTTGTAAAACGTTTCGCAAAGATTACCTCTCACTGTCAAACACCTTTTTGGAGCATTATGGGTGCTGGCTTATCCTGAATTTAGCTATTGTTAAAGCGCTGTAGGGGCATTTGAGTATCTCAATGTATCGATAATCTACTCCAAATCGTTGCAGAATTTGTAGGACTGCCCAAGTCTTGATAGAGTCTAACGGTTTCTCGTAGTATACGAAGGCCAGGCAAATAGTTGGTTTTTTTATGTAAAAAAAGGTCCTTTATTAGGCATAACAGTCTCAATAATTAAAATAAATAACGCCTATTCTATAATAGTTTCCTAATTACAATCAAATAAATAAAGCAAAAATGCAAATACAAAATATACAATAAGATACACATTCTCTTGCCTTACATTATGTATCCTCCTCCACACGAAACCCTCTAAGTCTTCGCTAACTTTCTTTCATACGTCAGCTTCTTGCAGATTTTCACGCCTTTCCCATCCACTCAACATTCTACAGTCTACAACCCACTCTGCTTTCACTCCCTCACCTCAGTCCCTAGGCTTTCCCTTTCTCCCTCTCTCAGCTTCTGCTCTAGCTACACAGACATACCTACATTTTAATAGATCCTTCCTCAATTCTTTCTCCATCCACTATCCGTCCGTCTCCTACACTCATCTGTACCTCCCGCACTAGTCTTATTTCACACAAATCCTGCAATATTTCTTCAAACTTCACAATCCTCACATGGGAGTCGTATGTATGTCATCACATGCTCATCCGATTTGTCACCTGCAACAGAACTGCCCTAGGTGTCGACCTTTCGAGACCTAGTAGTCTCTTCAGGAACCATTCTTGTTCTCTTTCTAGTACCCCTTACTCACCAAATCCTTCCCACTTCCACTCCATACAACAGTATAGGTCTTATTCAGGCATCCCAGATCGTGTTATTACGAGGTTACCGCGCCACAAACCATACCACTTTCTCCTCGCTGTCCCTGAAACTATTATCTCTTTCGCCTGGATACGCTCCACATGCATCCTAAACCCTCGTCCACAATCAAACCAAAAGCCCAATTATTCAAATCCATTCATTCATTTGGTGAGTGGGGAGCGAGTTTAAGCTCAAAAGTATTTCGCTTTGTTTGAAGTATGAAATCACAATCTTTAAGGAAGGTATATAAATAGGAAACAATAAATGGTAAGGACACGACGAACGGTTTCAACTTTACCATCCACACTCGCAACTGGACCACACTTGTTCCTCTATGAATAAAAAAACGTAACAAAAATTTTAAAAACCCACTCAAGCATAATCGGCACGAATATAATATTAAGGAGATTCACAGAGATAGTCTTTGAATTTAATTCCATACACTGCATCTTCTGTTAGAAATTCCACCATCTGTATGACGCCTATGGCTTAATATTTGGGGATCCTTTTATATTGTTTTTACTTTAAGATTAGTTCAAACCTAAAAACATCAATAAATTAATTTGAAATGTTGCATTCAAGTCACTTGTCCGCTGTTAATTAAGAATAGCTTCTATAGCGAATTTTCGCTCCGACGGGGTTTGAACTCACGCTTTAAATGCTCTACGAGGCTCTAATCACTAGGCCCACTGATTGAGTTAAATTATTGATATTATCTCAAAAAAATGATATACACACTGAGTGGATAACTTGTTTTGAACCATATAACTTTTGGAGTTTATGTCCACTATTTGTGTTTGATTTACTTTTTATTAGACCTATTACTTTGTCTAAACACACTGTATTATATAGTGCTCTCAAACAAATAATCTTGAAGTAGACTTTAAACAATAATAACAAAGACAACAAAGATAAAACTAAAAATATATAACGATCGCGGTAAACGATGATGTCAGCTGAAGTGAAACCAAGACAATCATAAGTATATGAAAATAGCAGTAGTTAAAACGATGGCTTTTTGTAGTGGTAACAAACTAGAGCTAATGGAAGATCCTAACACGATTATATTCTAGGATAACAACACTTGATATGTCGTACTTCATCATACGTCACCAAAATCTACAGCTGCTATAAACATAATAGGGGCCTAGATTAATTACATGATATGAATTTTATGTTTTTTCTAATCTTTCATTATGACCTTACCCTGCCTTCCATTGTTTTCTATAGATTGCTCCTACGTATTTAAAATCTGTCACCTGTTCAATGTCTTATCGATTTATATCTATATTGAGTATCCCCTGTTTTCTGGAAATTATTGTTACTTATTTTCATGCCATTTCCTATACTTCATTCCAGGTGTTTAAGTTACTTTGTAGACTTATTCTGGAAACAGATCATCATCATCTCATCATCTCATCATCTCATCATCTCATCATCTCATCATCTCATCATCTCATCATCTCATCATCTCATCATCTCATCATCTCATCATCTCATCATCTCATCATCTCATCATCTCATCATCTCATCATCTCATCATCTCATCATCTCATCATCTCATCATCTCATCATCTCATTATCTCATCATCTTATCATCTCATCATCTCATCATGTCATCATTTCATCATCTCATCATCTCCTCGTTAGTATTTCAACAGAAAATGCACACATTGCAATTTCCTTTTCACTGGTTCTTGTGTCCTACAATGAGTGTTTTAATTAAACAAACGAGAGTTTGTATAATTAAAAGGGGCTCATTACACTTGCCTGTCTCAGCCCTTCGTTGAGTATGAATGAATTCGATTTAATTTTCTTCGTTCCTACGTTAATACTTTTGTGATAGATACCATTTATTGTTCTTATAAGTTTATTAGGTATTCCTCTTCAAGATGTTTCATCATTTTCGTCGCTGTACTCACTGCCTTTGAAGGTATAGAGGCAAAGCAGGATATAATTGCACTCTATAGATCTTTCTGAAATTGTTTCATTCTGAAAATTTCATTGTGAATGTTTCGGCCTTTTCGAAGTCTAGTTGGTTTTTCATCTAGTGTTGGATCAATAATTATCCTTGATCTTCTTACGGCAATCTTTCGGTTATTTTTAAGCCGGTGCCCTTCTTCTTTTTGGCTTTTCCTTTTCCGTCGTGATCAGGCTTCCTTCATTGCGGGGAGGTGGCTTTACGCACTATCCCGCGTCATCGACCCCTATATTTATTGTCCCTGGTAGGTGTATTTGCAGGGGTTTGTCAGCTCTTTAATGTAGTCGATCCAACTTTTTGTGGAACGTCCTATTGGTCTATACCCTTCCTCCTTTCCATTACAATATACAATGTATTGGAATGAAATAATGTGAAAATATGTGTGTAAAATTAATTTATTATTTAATTTCCGAATAGACCCCCCTTAAAATAATTAAATTTTTGAACTTTAACGGAGACCATAATACAATATGTATATGTGTTAATGATGCAATAACATCGGAAAGAACACAAAAACAAGAATAATTGAACATAAATCTCACGGACATAAATCGTCCTTTGATCATGACAATCATAACAGAATAAATACATAAAATCCACAAGAGCGAACAATTATAATGGTATAACCATCAACACATTCGCTATTGTTATATTTATATTTTTTTTTTATTTGTTACAGGTATGTATCTACTACTAACCCCTACATTATCGCTGTTTTAGTATCGGTGAGTAATATACATTTATCAGTCACGGCACATTTCATTTATAACCTCGAGGGTGTGCATAAACGAGACATTTTTATGCCTAAACTATGTTAAATTGCCATCGAAATCTATTAACAAAGAGTCATCCCCATCAAGTTAAATTGCACAAAAAGAAACCATTGTGGAGATGTACGATCGTAAGAAGTGCCGCCGATGTTATATTACGGTCACATCGCATCCAATATATACGCGTGACATTTATGTGCCCTGACGACATTACCATTTTAATTTATTATTGCTACCCTTTCGAGCAAATGTTAGCGTATTCGCAAGGAATTAAATAAGCCGGCCTGGACTAATTTTTGAAAATATTACATGCTCCAGTGTAGCGTGTTAATGTTACTTCGTTAGTATTCAGAAACCGCCGAATACTTGATACAGTTTTGAATGGCAATAAAAGTGCGACGTACAACAACTGCTCTTTTTTATGTACTGTATATATTATATTTTATGGTGTTATTTTTAAAATTTACGTCTAATGGCCGAGCTGTAAATTTCTTGGGGAAGAGAATTGAACGTCTACATATCACGTACATAACGCGCGACGTTTCCAAACTTTTACAAATAAAATCGATAAATTTTCAACTTTTTTTTGTATGTGTGTGTGTGGATACTTTCGTTATTGAATTGAGTTGCGCGAATTTATTGAATCCACTTCAATACAGCAACATATAAGATATATAACGCGGACGTGCTTTATTTTACAGATTTGGAAACTGTTAATTTGTATGAATGTCTCGCACCGCACATGTCGGCTGCAGTACTTTAGAAAATAATTAAAATTTATTTTTATAAAACACATCATGCAACATACACAATACTGAAATTGTTGGGAGGGATATTAGTTTTCGATCTATTCGACGTATTTATTCAGTTGCTAACTTTTTAATTAAAGTAGTTTTTTTTCTCTAAGGCTGGAATCACGCTTATTGATTTGTGATATTATATTGGTCTTTTAATAAATACTAGACAATGAAATTGTAGACAATTTATTAAGTTGATTAAAATACTTTGTAAGGACCACTAAAACTATTTTGTAAGAATTAAGATCATAATTCATAATAATAGAATGTAGAAGATTTTCAATTCTTACAAAACAGACCCTACTACAAATTATATCAATTAACTTACATAAATTGTACGTAGTTTCCTTGTCTAGTTGTTATTAAAAGCTTACTGATATTTGTGCTACATATAATGTATAGGCATGAACCCACCATTAATTGTAACATGTGATTACAGACAATCCACTGATAGGTGTTGCATACATTGTTATTTCTCACCCTCATCTAGCTCTGTTTGTATATGGCAACGTCGTTGTGAAAGTTATCAAAATCACAGATTATACATTGGCTTTTAATTAATATGAAATTAATCTGAATTTATTCATCCTAGTCCAAGTCTATTGTATTTAAAGTTGCAATTATCCTGAATTAATTATTTAAAACAATATGATCCTATCCGAATATGAAGTAGGGAATTATAAAGTAATAGTATGTGATGTTATTATTTACGAGTAGCACGCTAACAAAATATCCTTGAGTAACGATTGCAAATACGCACCCCTTACTTTTGTTAATATGTTAGCCATGTACCCAAATTAACCCTAATGATATCATTAACCTTCATATACATCCGACATTACACGCACTGTGCAGCGTAATTAAAACAAATATACGCAGGACCCTATTTGAAGCAGGACGTATTTTGAAACGGCTTAATACGATCCGAGCGCTTTAGTTTACAGCGGCGGTTGAAATTATTGCAAAAAGAAACTTCGGCACGGTACAAATTGTTAGGAACAAGTTTAAAGCAAGCCCGTAATACTGCTATTAACCACGCTGCAATTAATTGTGTAAGCAGCACATGCTATGCCATTAATTACCTGAGATTGTAGCGGCGAGCCCGGCGCATTGGGATTGAACAACACGTCATCGGACAGCGACTTAGTACCGAGTAATTGCCGTTTGCACGCGTGTATGTATGTGTTCACGATACGCGATTATGATTCGATTCCGCCGTGGCCCATTGTCAGTTATTTGAATTAATATATGCTATTAGGACAGATCGACGGGCACTAATTGAACGCTCCACGCTTCCGACTTAATTAAATTTTGTTAATGAACTAGATACGGTTGTTGTTACGAGCGCCAAAATCGACAAGAGTAAGCCCTGAGCTTTTTCTGATATCGTAAATTAGCCACAGTAAACAGAATCCGAATGAGAATTATCCGGAGGAGATATCGTTTTAAAACTGGGAAAAAAAGAAAGTCACGCAGATTGCGGGGCTTATAATGCAATGACAATCTATCGGTTCACTTGTGAAGGGCTTAAGTTCAGATCCAGACTATCGTCTCCATTTCCACACGGAGATAACAACTCTCTACCTATATTGCACATAGAGCGGCCGACTTATCGCGGAAAATCGAATAGATTCAAATAAAATTACGTTATGCATTTCGTGCACGCTCCAAATAATTTTCGTTTGCAAATATAGATTTTAAGTTAATACATACTAAGTAGATATCGACTTTCGTAATAATAGAATAAAAATTGCATACCAAGCAGAATTACAGTTTCATTTAGTTTGCTTATCCGTTTCACAAATTGAAATCATAAAGCAACAGCTTGTATTTGTCCTTTGAGTTTATAATAATATTGCTGGAATAGTTTCAATTTTGGTAACTACCATCGTTCCAGTTCATTAACAAAAAGAAGAGTATGAAAACATAATAACCATGTGTACACACATATGAGAACCTAATTCAGGATTATGCATAGACCGCGTTGTCTCTTTATTGGGTAATTTTCCTAATCCGCCTTTACTCTAATGTGTGAGAGTCTGTTTTGTTAATTAGGGTGGCCTGTCGTTTACGTAATTAGATTTTAATTCCTCTCTCTATACTGCTCGCTCGATTTTAACGCATAAAACCCGGGCATACACTTTAAATTAAAATTAATAAACTACCTGAATTCATTTAATAACTTGTATTATTTTATTAGTTATACATTTTTATTGCAAATGTAAATATTATATTAAAAACAAGCATTTAAATAAATGTTAGTTTATGTTGACATAAAATAAGAAAGATTGTTGTGGAATAATTCTTATTACTTATTTTGTCACATTCAACAATATAATGGAACGTGTAAAAGTAATTTCTTTTTTACTTCAGTTTGGGTCACTCCACCTTCAGTTGTGCTTGTTTTTAAATTATACGCACATCAGGATTACAAAGTAAGGCAAGGATATTATGGAACCCACACAAAATGCATACAAATTTAATTTTAACTTAGGTTTGAGGTTACATATAAAGCCGGGCGGTATAAAACCTTTTATTTTAATTAAATCTTTTGGGTAAATTGTAGCTTACATCTGACAGAATATATATTAATCGCTTACCACTTTCTTTTGTTATTTTTGTAATCATTTCTGTGGGAGATTTTAATAAGAAAGTTTCAGTACTTTTAATTAAACTGATCGATAACTGAGTTTCATTAATATAGTTCCTGTATAATAATTTATATTTGAATTTACACAAATAAAAACTCTAGTTATCGGATGTATATAATATAATTAATTATGTAGTATTACCATTTTAGTTGGTCGAAAAATACTACTACGATATTCTAGGTTATTCTATTTGTACAGAAGAAAGATATGCGAATATCCAATTCGGCGTGTATCGAATCCCAAAAAGTTCGCTAGTTTAAGCTGTATCAATATTTAATAAATTCTTTGAGCTCGACGTATAAGCAAGCCTCTTTACAATGTTGTGCATGTTGTGTATTAATATATAAAATTTATATTACAAGTTCTAATATAGCGTAATTCAGTTGCTTTCTATGGTTGTGGTGCTGTCGTTCTTCATGCCTAAGATCAAACGTAGCGATAGATTTAATAGAGGCAGGATATAACTATAAAAAACCGATATTTATTGTTATATATTGATAGTAAATATTATCTAAAAAATTGTATCTATTACCAAGAATGTGTCTATATGTTTCTCTAACCGTTCGCCGATACTTGTATGTTATTTCTAAATTCGTCACAAAAGGCACTGTGATGTGATATGTGCGTCCTTTTTTCATCGTTTTTACCTTATGACTTGTCGCGACAACTAATACACAATTAATTATAATGGTTTATTGTTAGAAGTGTACATATTTTACACTGTCTGCGTTTATATCTGATACGACTAAAATATATTATAAATGGATTTGCAAGGGTGTTGAAAATTCCATCAATAATACACCTGAAATCGAATATACACAACTGGAATTTGAAGTTATGGAAAAGCTAGTTAGAGTAGAATAACGAAATCCTTATAAAAAATCAAATCAAAAACAAATATAAAAAAATACTAGAAGAAACAAATAACATATCTAGAGGAAAAGATTGCACAATCAGAATAAAATGTACCAATGAAGTCCCCTATGAAGATTGAACATTCATATAAGCCAAAACTATTTAGTGAAGATAAAAAGAAAGGTTTGCATCTTACAGTCAAATATTTTGAACAGTAAAGCTTTAACGAAATATTTGCTAATCAAAATGGATATAAAATATCTGAATGATATAAAAGTTCGAAATAGAATAAATGTTGGACTCATACTAGAATATAAAGAGAAAAGCAAAAAGGACAAAGTCAAGGAAAAACTGTAATATAGCATACACAATTGAAACCCCGAAAAAGATACTTGCCAACATTAAAATTCTGGATTTTGAAAACGAATAGTATACAAAATGAAAATATGGAAGGTAATCAGAAAATTGAATTTACATACATAGGGCCGAAACGGTAGTTTGAATAAAAAATATTCATTTGTGGGAAATTGAAGGAAACTTGTTAGAATTTCTACATGAATCGATTTCAAAGATTAACAACATTAGTACGCAGTAACCATATTCTGTTGTTGTATTGGCAAAATATATTATATTAGTTAATAATATATTACATATTGTTGGGAATTAATAATTATTATTTAATGTTGGCGCTTGTTCTACGTGATTCTGAATGAAACCTCTATAGGCAAGACTACACACTTCTTCCTGGGAGAGTTTATGATATCAGATCACCAACTTCTAATAGTACTCCTCAAAAAAAGAGGTAAATGAACCAATGATAAAAGATAAAAAAACTACATCAACAAAAAGTCATAAACAGCGACAGCTATTATAAAGAACTGATATATAAGATTTTCACAGAAGAAAGTGAAATAATGAAGATTATAATAGAAGTTGATCTAACAAAAAAAAACAAAGCATACAAAAAATTAGATAGTTTGCAAGGAGCAAAAAAAAAACTAGAAATAAATGCAATTCACTTTAATTTTTATAATTATATAAATAGTTAAATATTATACTGTATATGTATGGTAAGGGAAAAAAAAAATAATTAATAAATAAATTTAATATCTCAAAAATGTGTCACAGAGGAAAGAAATAGAACAACTGAGAAGAATATCCAAGAGATTACCTAAACAAAAAAGGAGCTAAAGATAATATATAAATTAATGACAAAAAAAAAGTTAGATTAGAAGGAAAGGGAAAGGATTCGTAATATAAATACAGACAATATGAGTTGGAAGAATATTAATCATAACAGAAAAAGTGATGGGCAGAAAGAAAACAACATAAATATAGAAAACTGGGAATGATATTTTAAAAAGATACTTCAAGGACATATAGAAAAATAGCAAAATAATCTGAGACAGAAGCACAGGAAGAGACAACAGACAGAATTACAAGAGAAGAAGTGGTACAACAAAGTCAGAGGTTAAAAGAAAAAATAAAAAAGCCCCGAGAGACGAGGTAATATAGGCCGTATCCATGATTCTGCCTGTATTACGTTTTACGTATGAGACAGACGAACTAAAAGACTTCCATGAAATAAGAGTAGGTACGGAGTAATCAAACTAATGCAAGAAACATTATGCAGAAAACACAGCAAACTAAAAAAAAAGACCTTTATTGGCATTTCCCTCACTGCCCTTCCACATCACAAACCACAACAAAAATATACAAAAATAAAAATAAAAATACAAATATAAATAAAAGTAATTCTCAAATAATTACAAATTACAAATTACAAATTACAAATTACAAATTACAAATTACAAATTACAAATTACAAATTACAAATTACAAATTACAAATTACAAATTACAAATTACAAATTACAAATTACAAATTACAAATTACAAATTACAAATTACAAATTACAAATTACAAATTACAAATTACAAATTACAAGTTACAAATTACAAATTACAAATTACAAATTACAAATTACAAATTACAAATTACAAATTACAAATTACAAATTACAAATTACAAATTACAAATTACAAATTACAAATTACAAATTACAAATTACAAATTACAAATTACCCTCATCTATCACCGGAGAGGAGCCTCTGTCCTCGCCATTTTCCTCTCCTACGTCAGCCTCCTGCAGATTTTCACGCCTTCCCCATCCTCGCATAACCATTCATTCAACTTTCTGCAGTCTCCCGCTCTGCTTTCACACCCTCACTTTCTTCGCTAAGGTGCCACCACGTGTCGCTTCCCTTACTACACGCGCGGTGTACCCCAGACCCATCCACACTTTCCTCCCTCTCTCGTCTGACCCACACCTCGCTCTTGCCATGCATACCGGGTCCTCTCTGCTCCACTCACCCCTGGCTAAGTAACTCGGGAGTTTCCCACGCACTTGCCACTCTACGTAGCCAGGGTTGTAAGAGCTCTCATTCATTCTAGTCTGCCGTTCTTGCCACTCAATATCTCTCAATCTCTCTCTTACCTCAGTTTCTAGGCTTCCCATTTCTCTCAGTTTCTCCTCTACCCACACCTCAGACATACCCACTCTTTCATACATCCTTCGTCTATCCTTTCTCCATGCACTCTCCGTCCTACTCTTACACCTCATCCATACCTCCCAGACCAGTCCTTCCTCGCCTACTTCCTGCAATCTTTCTTCAAACTTCACAACCCTTACACACGACTCCCACCACATACTCATACGATTCGTTTCCAGCAGCAGCACTGCGCTCGGTGTCGACCTTTCGAGACCTAGCAGACTTTTCAGGAGCAAACCTTGCTCTCTCTCTATCACATCCCACTCAGGCAATCCCCACGCTTCCACTCCATAATACAGAATAGGTTTTACACACACATCCCAGATCTTGCACGCCATTACGAGGTTACCGCCCCACAACCTCTCCCATTTCCTTCTCGCTATCCCCCAAGAAATTCTCGCTTTCGCTTGCATACATTCCACATGCACCCTAAATCCTCCTCCACTGTCAAACCAAAAGCTCAAATATTTAAAGACATTCACTCTCTCAATCATCCTTCCCTTCCATTTCAGCTCCTCCACTCTACCCCTATTCCTAAACATCATCCATTTAGTCTTCTCCACATTCACCACTAGCCCTCTCCTATCCAGGTACCTTCCCATTCTTTCCAATATCTCTTGCATCTCTTCGACTCTCTTGGCTACTAATACTATGTCATCCGCAAATGCCAACATCCACAACTTGGTTCTCCCCACCACGACCCTCCAGCCTGTCCTCTCCTCAGCACCGCCTCCAACTCGCTTGTATATAGATTGAACAGGAGGGGGCTTAGCGGGCACCCTTCACTTACACCCACATTCACCCTAAACTTCTCAGACACTTCTCCATTTTCTCTCGCTTTTGCCCACACCTCTTTATATATACTTCTCGCCCACTCCACACTTTCATCTTCCATGCCCAATATATCCATACACTCCACGAGCTTTCCTCTAGGAACTGAATCATACGCCGCTTTCAGATCCACAAACACCGCATACACTCTCCCTTTGCACTCCAACGCTTCCTCCACCTTTCTCGCAAGCGTGAAAATCTGCTCCCTCGTCCCTCTTCTCTTTCTGAACCCCCCCTGGCATTCCGGCAGCAGCCCTTTTCTATCCACTTCCCTCTCTAGTCTATTTTTCACAATCAGCAAACTATCGAGGTATAATTATTAAACAGTAGCTATAAAATATATACAATGATACTCGAAAACTGCCTACGATCAGTAGTGGATCAGATAGTAGACACACGGACATGACTTGGGAGGAGCACAATGGACATTATGTATCTATATGCTCAACTGGGTGCCGAGAATGAACTATGTGCGTTCTTTGAAGATCTTACATCAGCCTGCGACAATGTTGACAGAGATGAACTAATAAAATGCAAATGCAAGACATTAACAAACCACACAAAGAGACAAGTACTGCGACCAAAGAGACTAAAGATGGAGGTAAAATATAGACGGCTAAAGGATTGAGGCAGAGAAGTGAATTAAGCTCATTACTGTTTGCACCTAATATGGCAGATATGGAAAACATACTCAAGAAAGGACAAGTAAGATGAGTGATCGTGGGAAGAGACAAACTCTGGACATTATTATACGCAGAGGTTGACTAGAAAAAGCAGCAAAATGGACGAAGCAACTACTTGTAAGTCTGGAGAAATAATAAGAAATGCTATGAAAGCACATATCTTTTCTCCGCGATCTTTCCTTCGATGATAGGCCGAATCTGATAGCGCTCTCCCAGCATGATGTCTCCTACATTCTGAAGCTTCCGTCTTTTATGGTGGTCTACAGTTCTTCCTTTTTCTGCATCTGCCGAGTACTTCTTCGCTGAGTTTTCTTTCCACTCAGGATATACGCAGAATCCGTTGATATAGATACATCTAAAATGCGTCTATCCGTTTATCAACTGACGAGTACCCGAAACCATAGAAAAGCACTGGGAACATGCAGATGCGGGGCTGAAGGTTTAGTACCTGGTTGGTAAAGAGAGTCTTTATAAAGATGGACGTTCTTCGGGCCTGTTCGATTCGTCAGTTGATTTCCTTCTTGATCTCCTTATTCACAAGGATCCCAAGATATATTACGGATGACACTTGTTCTAAGGATTCATTCTTCGGCCTGTCTCGGTGTCTTGGAGAATATAATCAGTTTAGTTTTGGCACCATTCATGTGTAAACCGTATTGCGCTCTGTGGTCTACGATGAGATTTATCAAGTTCTCAAGTATGGAAGACTGTTTGGCCGAATCGTCAGCAAAACGTATGTTATTGATGAGTATGCACCTTGATGTCTTGATAGTCTGGATAGTTGGCTGGAGGGTAGCATAGCTACAGACACTTAGGCCTCAAAATGGGCCCATTGTGAAACCTCCCTTATGGCCACTCACTCGTCCCACCAGTCAATTTTGCGTACGAGCCGCAAAACTCTGGCGGGTGAGGAGTTGCCAATGCTGGTCCTACTAGGCCAGCACTCCCCTAGTATTAGATGCCCAGTGTTTACTAGAGCTAGACAGAGGCACATTACGTGCTCTGCTGTTTCTAGTTTTTCATTGCACCCTCTACATGACGGGCTGTCTACCAGACCCATCGTGTGTAGGTGTTTGTTTAGCCGGCAGTGGCCAGTTAGGATATTGGTCAGTCATTTCAGATTAGTTCTAGATAAGTTAAGGCTGCAATTTTACAGGGTTGCCTAATTGCCACCTTTGATTGCTTGCAGCCCGGCATTTCTCGCCATCTTACCTTGTGTAGAGTATGTGTCCTATGCTCTATTATTTTTTTCAGAGTACCTGCAGAAAGTATTTCATCCTCTTGGGTTGTTAGAGGATGTGAGGATCCCTTTCTGGCAAGCTCATCTGCTATTTCGTTCCCCTCAATGCCACTACGTCCTTTGATCCCACAGAGTTCTAGTTTGTTATTCTTAGCTAGCTCCTCCAGGCTGTGTAGACATGAATATAGCTTTTTCGACAGAAATGTGTTGGCATTTAGTGCGTTTAGAGCTGCTTTGCTGTCGGTGAGTATTTGGATATGTTTATCCTTAGTATTCCGTTCAGCTAAAATTTGAACACACTTTAGTATTCCTGTTAATTCAGCTTGGAAGACTGAAGTGAGTCTTTCAAGTGCACCTTGATGTACTCCCTAGTATTCTCGAATGTATCCTTCAACACTGCCTCGGAATACATGTTGAAAGCAACGCCTAACGCTTCTCTATATTTCTATTTCGTCAAATGTGGCGCCTTGTATTCTGAGTTTAGTAGTTTGGTTCGATGACAGCAGTGTTACCACGCGCAGATCTCCCGCATCGACACCAATTGACCTGGAGAATATCGGCGAGCGTTTAGTATGAGACGTCTTCGAAAGCATTTCTGCAGTCGATAAAACATGTGTATACGTCCAGATGTATGTGCCCACATCGCTGCGTGAGGAGACAATAGAGCCTTGCACGTGTTCATCACACCTCTTAATCCAAACTAGGTGTTGCCCATTTGTCTCTCACATATGGTGTATATGCGTGTATGGACGATACAAAGAAATACATTTAGGACGTAAGAAATTTGGCTGATAATACTGTATATCTTCTTTGGGTGTTGTCAATTGCTTGGTTATTGTAAAAAAAGTTATTTCAACCAGTAAACTGGTATTTCCCAGGTTTTGTATATATACGCTTCACTTGTTATACCAAGTCTGTCTTCACTGAGATGGTTGCCTAAGTGTGGTTGGTCGGGCCTTGCGTCGTTGTAAACATACTCCTTCCATCTTTTTAGTTTATCCTCAACGCCCATCAAGTTTATGTTGTGGGCATCGTACAACAAACTTTAATTCCGCTTGAGTTGGTTGTTTGTAAGCTCCTGAATACATTTATATGATGGACCAAGTCGTGCTTGTTTTGCAACGACTCTATTTCGCTGCGCTTTGTGGCCAACCAGTACTCCTTTACCTTGCGCCATGCCCCTATCAAGGCCCTGTTTAGTTCTTTGTATCAACTGCGATTTCTGGATTTCAAGTTCGTTCTTTCATCTATTAGCTGTAAAATCTTATCCGTCATCCACTGTCGTTCTTACTGATCCGTGTATATCCTTTGTCACTTACTTTCTTGTATATCGATAAGAGCTTTTTTCAGCATATTCCATCAAGGTTCTATTTTTTACTCGATAATTTTCTTCTAATCTAGACGGGCCTCGAGTTTTTCAGTTCTTTGACGCGCGCCTCATGATTGACGAGTCTTTTGACTTCAATCCGTGTATTGGACTATTGGAGTACGAAACGATAAAATTGTAATTATATCAGTACGGGGTCGTGGTCACTGTTAATCCAATGCCAGGGTATGCTGTCGCTCTTCGTACAAATTTCATTTGCTGACTTGAGAGCAAAATATATTTGATTTCTTACTATGTGATCATCGCAATCGGTTGGAGACAACTTCCTCGTATATAGATGTCGCGGATACTGCTTGAAGAAGGTATTTGGAGCATAGAGGTGGTGCTCTGTACAGAATTGTACTAGGTGGTCTTGCGTTGCTTTCTCCGAGTCCATACTCTCCAGAAACCTCGTCATCAGAGCCTTCCCCAAGTGAAGTCGCCGAGAACTATAGTTATCTCCCCTTTTTTCTCGACTTTCATGGCATCCTCCAGAGTGGAGTAGAACTAATTGGTCGCCCGTTAGGGCATACATATGTATCACGTTCATGACGCGGTGAAAAGTGAAAAATCTCACAAGTATAACGCCATCCCCTATGGGACGAAATCAATGTCTGGCTTCTCTAATTCAGTAGAGTTGAGCACAGCTATGCCATATTAATGTGCAGGGTCGTTGCCTCCAGAGTTGTAGAGTACTCCATTTTGTGTTTTGCGTGTTCTCATTCCTGCCCATTTCATCTCACATAAGTCCATAATCTAGCATTGCAGTCCACGTTTGTTCTAATCTTCAGAACTATTATTCTTACTGCAACATGGATTTGGTCTTTAAGTTTCTTGTAGGTTATTATTACGATACCTTAATTTTCTCTTGTGTTTTGTGATTGTGATCCCACTATAAATGCGTAAAAGCTCTCCCAGGACTGTCTGCCCTTGACCCTTTTTGTGGGGTATCCAGAAATGCGCATATGCCGATTCTGTTCTCCCTTAGTTGATGTTCCAGTTTTTGATCACGTTTATTTAGTATTTTATGTTCCATTTGGCCACTGGTAGGTTAATTCAGTCTTCCTTTTTTCATTTCCTATTTCTTTGCCTTGGGCGTTGCTGGTAAATGTATCCTCTTTTGGGGATTGTATTGGTTCTGTGAGCAATATATTTCTTTTAACGTAGGGCGGTCGCTAGACCCTAGAGCCCTCCTTTGTTCGTTTTGAACTGGCTGGGCTACTCGATCTACCCAGTAACCATGCAATCAAAGTTAATTTGTATAGCTATATTAACTATTCTTGTCATCTATTAATTGATAGAAACATTCGAAGGATGATCTCTGCATTGTAGGGGATCGACCACCCAGACCAATCTGTAGTTCGTACATGTGAATTTTCAGGTTAGTTTTTGCCACCCGCATCGACTTTCGATATGGGTTAGCCCAGGAAAAAATTTAAAAACCAGAAAGACTATAGTCTAGCCAGTAGCAAATGGGCAGAGATGTTTGAAAAGGTTTAAGTGAGACAGGAGCTAAAAAACAGCCGGCACAAAACGGTTACAGGTTCACAACAACGTGGAATATCTCAATATACTAACGGAATCTACGCGTAATTAAATATAATCTGTGTAATCCGTAGGGTTTTACTAAAGTAGGATTGTTCTTTTTTCATAATCCTATGACAAAATTAATAATGCACATGTATAAAATTGAATAATTATTGAATGCTGTAATCCTTAACACGTTAAGTTTTTATGTTCAGCTCGCAGCCGAAAATCAATAGGAGCGTTCTAAAAACACATAATTTATATGCACGCTGTCGGGACCGACAGCGTTGGCTTTGTTTTATGATGAAATATGAGTTTTCGGAAGGTTAATTACACAATATATTCAATTTAATACAGTTTTTTGTGTGCCAGATACTAGACGCAATTGTTATCACGAGTATCAAGCTGTAATATAATAAGAAAGTGTCGGGTAATCAGAAAGGCGTTGCGGCGCACTGAAATGATGATGCGTGCACAATATCTTCTAAGTGAATCTATTTAATTAGAATCCTTATTATAAATTGATACAATTATACAATTTGGAAACTCTGGGAAACGTCTGCCGTGATGCATTACCAGCTATCCTATTTGCCTGCTACGTTGTCTGTTTGCATTGTTTAAATAGCTTCATCTTTGGCTGTCTGATTAAATTAAGCTGGCTACGTACTAATCTAATCAGTACTATATTATGCTGCCCCCCAATGAAGTGCTATATAAGAAGTAAATTATCCTCATATATAACGGCCGTGAGAGGGGCTGTCGTAATATGTAATGGCTGTTGATATACAAAAAGTGTAATATATTGTAGTTACTGCGGACGACGGCGCAATATGTATATCTCGGTAATTAAGGGATCCTATGTCAAAACTAATGAGACAAAGAGATTAACAAATGTCAAGTTGCGAGCATGAAGAAAATAATTGATGTATATTTCAGCGACGCTCACCTCTTGGCATCTACGTGACATTATGCATATTACTCTCACGTGTTGATTTTAATAACGCACGGTTATTTATTCATAATTAGATTTTAACGACAATTATTATCTAATTACATTTCCATTATTAATACATGACGAATTATATGAACCCACCTCATTGTTATCGCGGTCTGTGTAAGTGTAATTGACCGCGTGAAAATAAAAGTCGTGAAATCGGGAAGGGTAGAACAACGCCATGTAAGACCGAGACCAGTGCCGGGCTGAAGAGTAATTGAAACGTTAACTAACAGTGTAGTGTTCAAGCTTTTGAAACTGAAATCCCGGCATGTTATCCGGGGTGCCATTCGAGAGGGCTGAAACGGTGTAAGCCCATTGGTACACACAATGGCCCGGAATAGAACGGAGGATCAGATTAGGATAAGCCGAGGGATTGATCAGATGATTTGATTGTAAAGAGTTAACGAAACGATCGGTAATTTGTGATAATGTGAATTGCTGACTTCACAATAACAAATTTTTTTTTTAAATGGTGCACTCTGGAACATATTCGTGTGGCAGCAGAGTCTTAAATCCTTGCCGCTTTAAATTTAGTAGATTTATGTAATCTGTATACGATTCGAAATGTACATTCTGGACACAATAGGTATTTTTTTTTCAAAAATAGTTCGAATTCTTTATAGAGCGTTAATTAAACAGACAAAAAAACTGTTTATGTAAAGCTAGTAGTATTATTCTTTATTCTCCCTTTCGGATTTAATCTTTTGTACTTTTAATTAATAAATATTGCTATGGTGAGAGGGTAATATGTCGCTTAAAGGAGTTTTAAACCATGTTCGTTATATGTTTTAGTAAACTATGTAATTTGCTTTATGAAATTATATTAGCCAATATACATTTCATATTACCATCAAGTGCAGTGACCTATATATTTCCGCCAATATTCATTTACCGGAGTCATAAACTAAGTCAGGTAGTATATTCCAAGAAAACCTCTAATTAATAAGTTTGAAAACTATCAGTGTAACTAATTTCGTATATGCATAATATTGCTCATATCGAAGAAATTGTAATGAATATTGGTGCAGGTGCCGGGTTTATTCATACAACTAGAATACGAACCCTAACAACAATCACACATCAATTCGTTTACTCAGTTGCGAATTAATTATTGTATTTATGATTTTCTAAAAACGCATTATGAAATTTTGTACAAAACTATTATTTATTATAGTTCTAGTTGATCAGAGCGTACTTGGTGACCGGAACTTTTAGAATTTTTCATCATCAACATATTGGTATCTCTTACGACTTAAAATAAAATTGGCGATAATGGATCACCCTGTCTTAAGGCAAATCTCGGAAGATGAAATACGGTTCAATGTTGACCTAATCAGGCGGTATTTTCTAGTCAACATTTTATAATTTTCTGAAAATATGTTTGGATATTTCTCCAGTCTAAGGATAATTTGATACTTTGTTAGGACGAAAAAGTTGTTTGTCTCGAAATAGTTGTAAAAAAATATGCAAAAGTAGTCAATATTTGCATCAGAAAAGTATATGTTTACTCCGATTTGTAATCAAAATTCAACAGAAATTCCTCTAAGAAATTGCAGTTTCATATTTCAAGTTTTGATAAACACAATCTGATAATGCTTAAGTACAGTAGTATAGTTTATAGACATCCGTGCAATTATCACATAATGCTTCATTATTTCGAAATAAATTTATTTCTCGGTGCGCACCCCTTAAGTTTTTCCTGGGCCACGGTTTGTACACTCCGCAAAAGAAGTAGCAGCAGTTCCGTTAGTCTCACAACGCGTTTTTCGAATAGATTCGCCTTAAGCCTCGCTTTGTTACGAAAGAACTTGATATCCATCAAGCATCTTGCCCGTTGAAATGTTATTATTATTAATTATATTATCTTACTCTGCATTTTCATAGTGTTTGCTTCAATCTTCCCTCAATATGTATATATGATTCCATATTTTCAGTTTTTACTACAGTATCGTTTGTTTAAGCCATCAGTTAGTGCAGTATTATTTATAAATGAATATGGACAAACGAAAAAACGAGTCCCTTGCAATAATATTGATTTTTTCTACATAGCGTATTGCTGTGCGCAAGAGATAACACCTTTATTTGGCATGCGCATTACAGAAATAATCAACTTGACATAATATTTAAGGATCGTCCCTTACATAATTCCCACTCTGATCTCACCCATTATTAATAATATTCCTGCTACTACTCCCGCCTTCTTTCCCACGCCAGCCATTTGCAGATTTTCACTTCTTTCCTATCCTATGCCAACCATTCAGTCACCAGTTTTGCTACACCTACCCACTCTGCTTTCATTCCTTCACATTCGATCCTAAGGTGGCACCACGATTCGCTCCCCTTGCTATATAGTACACACGCGGTAAACAGAAGGTACGTCAACACTTTCCTCTTCCTTCTAACGCGCACCTCGCACTTGCCATGCACACGTCGTCACTGCCCTACTCTCCTCCTTGTTTTCCGGCGGGTGTGTGAATCTTCAAAAGACGAACCGATGCATGGCTCGCGTCGGAACAGAGGTATACCCGATATTAGTTACCGACGCCTATGTACTAAACATCCCCCCTCATTGGCATACTAAGTCTGGGTTACTGGCCTCTTACAAGTGTATGCTGGGTGCGCCAGGGTAGAATCACTGGGTGTTGGATTCGCTACATTCCGGTCTTGGTCTTGTCCTGGCTTGCGTTGCTCTACGTGTTGCTTCGTGCTTGTTTAATGCCACTTGGCATCTCTCACCGCAGGTTGCGGTTGAGGTCTTTTGGAATCTTCTCCGCGTGACTGTTTCACCTTGGGTTGCGGTCTTTAAACTTGCGGCGCATGATCGTCTTGGCGAAGCGGGTCACTTTTCGCCACTTCTCCTCTGACTCGAGCATCGCCTTACCGATGCCTTCTAAGGTTGCTCGATCTTCAATCCCCACCTCCAGTTCGCCCCTTTCGTCCGCACACTGGGTGTAAGTTTTCAGGGCGTGAGTCGCATCGTCGGGTCTTCGGCGGCAGTAACAGCAGATGTCGTCGGGTCTTCGGCGGCAGTAACAGCAGATGTCGTCGTGTGTCTTCCAAATCCCCAGCAGGTTTGTCTGGAAAGTAACATGTCTGGTGAGGTGTTGAGTTGTCCAATGGTCAAGATGTTCATGTCTCCTCTCCGCCCTTCGCTTGCCACTCTCCTGATTTATGAGTCTTTTGTGCAGGAGGACCAACGTTCCTGCCATCTATCTGTTCTTCTCTTTTCCCGGCTTAATGGCCTGGAATCTGGTGATCCTGTCTATGAGCAGTAGGTCCGCCAGTGCTGTTCCCGCTAGTATTTCGACCAAGTCGGTTGAGACTGTGCGGAACGCTCTAATGAGACGGAGCGCGCTCGTTCTTGTGGCCCTGTGTAGTCGTTCCCAGTTACGCTCGGTCGCCGCCGCCTCATACCATGCCGACGCCTCGTAAAAGAACTTGCTTCTTGAGATTGTTGCCAGTAGCCTCTTCCTATCTTCACTTGGTCCTCCATTGTTTGGGAGAAATCGGGCAATGGCCGCCTCGGTTTTTACTGCCCCGTTTGCAGCCTCCACCACCTGTGCAGAGTGGTTATCATTTGATTTGAACGAGATCCTGAGATAGCGTATACGATTCCGATCTCCAAGCAGTTGGAGATAGGTCACTATCCCACGCCTCGCCCTCTTCGTAGTCAGGAGAGCTGCTTCAGTCTGCCCGGCCGCGAGTTAGACCTCTAACTCTAACTCGGTGCACCGTCATCCAGTCTTTCATTCATCGCACCGCTTCCTCCATCCTGTCTCTCAGCTCCGCCATATCTTTACTGGTCCCCAGGACCGCCATATCATCAGTGAAGGCGATGCTTTTGATGTCGTTTGGTATCGCTCGCCTTAGTGCCCCGTCGTAAGTGAGGTTCCACAGGAGGGACCCTAGAACTAATCCTTTTGGCATCCTTCCTGTCATCTCAAGGTCCAGTCCTTCCATGGTTCTCTCATACCTGATTTGTCTGTCGCTCAAGCATGACTGGATGAATTTCGCCATATTATGTGAGATTCCGAGTTCCCTCAGTGCTGTGTTCACACAGCTCCAGGGGATGAAATTGAAGCCAGGTGACGTCGATGGTGATCATCAGATGACGTCTTCTGCCCCTTCGCGGTATGACCCAGCTCAGTGGTTAGAGGTTCCATCTGCACCACCCTCCCCGTGTTATGTAGCTCCGCGGTTCCTCCGCAGTTGCTATTCTACATAACCAGGGTTGTACGAACTCTCAGTCATTCTCTCCTACTTTTTCTTGCTACTCAACATCCCGGATAACCTCATTGACCTCAGTTTCTAAACTTACTACGCTATTACTAGATAACCATCCAACTACATCTGTCATTTACTATTCCCTAACCCCCGAGCCATTCTCACCTCTGCTTGCATCAACCCTGAATGCTTCCTAAACTCATCTGCAGTCAAGCCAACATGCTATATACTTAATATCAATTTAAACTCTTCTGCTTTACCCATCGTACTCTTATTTCTAAATATCGTCCATTTGATTTTTCCACATTCACTACTAACCCTTTCTTATTTCGGACATCACTCTCTTGGCCACGAGCACTACATCATCCACATTCATTCTAAATTTCTCCGAAACTTCTGTATTCACTCATACCTGATTTGCCTGTTGCTCAGGTATGCCATCTTATGCGGGATGCCGAGTTCCCTCAGTCCTGTGTTAGGCAGCTCCAAGGGACGGAACTGAAGGCTTTGATGACGTCGAAGGTGACCATCAGATGATGCCTTCTGCCCTTTGTAGTACTCCTTGATGGTCTTGGTCACTTCCAGGTTCGCGTCTGTCGACATAGAGCGGCCCTTTCGAAAGCCGTATTGGGCATACTAGAGACCTCCGGTCTCCTTTGTCATCGTCATCTAACTTGTTGACAATTACCGTTCGAAGGTTTTTGCGAGGCCGTCGAGGAGGCACAGGGATCTATACGCCGCCTCGTCTGAGCTTGGTTTTTCCTTCTTGGGGATGAGGACAAGCTCTATCTTTCTTCCACCTCTGGGGAAACGTACCCTCATTCAGAAATTTGTTGAATATAACCTTGAGGTCGGGAGCCACGGGGGATTCTTGATGATCTCGTTGTTGAGGCTGTCTGGACCCCGTCCCAGAATCGCCTCTGACTTTTTTCTCCTGCCAGGGTGGTACAACTTCTCGTTAGTCTTCAGTCACGTCGGTCTCGTTTTCTTTATCGTTGCTCCTTCGCGGTATGACCCAGCTCAGTGGTTAGAGGTTCCGTCTGCACCACCCTCCCCGGGTTATGTAGCTCAGCGGTTCCCCCGCAGTTGCTATTCTACATAACCAGGGTTGTACGAACTCTCAATCATTCTCTCCTACTTTTTCTTGGTACTCACCATCCCGGATAACCTCATTGACCTCAGTTTCTAAACTTACTACGCTATTACTAGATAACCATCCTACTACATCTTTCATTTACTCTTTCCTAACCCCCGAGCCATTCTCACCTTTGCTTGCACCCACCCCGAATGCTTCCTAAACTCACCTGCAGTCAAGCCAACATGCTATATACTTAATATTAATTTAAACTCTTCCGCTTTACCCATCGTACTCTTATTTCTAAACATCGTTCATTTGATTTTTCCACATTCACTACTAACCCTTTCTTATTTCGGACATCACTCGCATATTTTCCACTCTCTTGGCAACGAGCACTACATTATCCACATTCATTCTAAATTTCTCCGAAACTTCTGTATTCACTCATACCTGATTTGCCTGTTGCTCAGGTATGCCTCGATGAGTCTCGCCATCTTATGCGGGATGCCGAGTTCCCTCAGTCATGTGTTAGGCAGCTCCAAGAGATGGCGTTAAAGGCTTTGGTGACGTCATAGGTGACCATCAGATAATGCCTTCTGCCCCTTTGTGGTCCGCTGTAGTACTCCTTGATGGTCTTGGTCACTTCCAGGTTCGTGCCTGTCGTAGAGCGGCCCTTAAGAAAGCCGTATTGGGCATGCGAGAGACCTCTAGTCTCCTTTGTCATCTTGTTGACAGTTGCCGCTCGAAGGTTTTTGTGAGGCCATCGAGGAGGTACAGAGGTCTATACGCTGCCCTGCCTGTGCTTGGTTTCACCTTCTTGGGGATGAGGACAAGCTCTCTTCCACATATGGGAAAACGTACCCTCATCCAGAAATTTGTTGACTATAGCCTTAAGGTTGGGAGCCACGAGGGATTCGATAACGCCTTGATGATCTCGTTGTTGAGGCCGTCTGGGCCCCGTTCCAGGATCGTCTCTCTGACTTTTTTCCTACTAGGGTGGTACTAATTCTCGTTAGTCTTCAGTCACGTCGATCTCGTATTCTTTATCATCGTCTGGTTGTGGTGCGATGTTAAGGAAACGGTCTTGGATTACCACCGATATCTTCTTTGTCATCGTTGCCTTGGGCCCTTGTGTCCGTCTGCGGATTGCCGGTGACGATTCTATAGGAGAGGCCCCAGGGGTCTTCCTCTACCTCCTCACAGAGCTCGTCCCAGCACCTCCGCTTGGTCCGTGTGACTTTCTCGGTACAGTTCTTTGTTGGTATCGTACTCGTCGCGTGTGATCCTTCGGTGGTAGTGCATCCTTCTTCGAGGTTGGTTGTGCTCCACTACTCCTTGGCTATGTAACTCGGCAGTGTCCACTGTACTTGCCACTCTACTCAGCTATGGTTGTATGAACTGTTAGCCATTCTCACCTGCCCTTTTTGCCACTCAATGTCCTTCTCTTATATCAGTTCCTAGGCTTCCCCTTCCTTTCAGCTTTTCCTCTTACAAAATCTCATACATACTCACTCTTTCATAGATGCTTCGTCTATCATTTCTTCACCCTAGTCCTACACCTTATCCATACCTCCCTCACCAGTCTCTCCTCACCCAAGAAAGTAATCATATGGCCATATAACTAATTATTCTACATAAACAATTTTGATTATAAATACCAACAATGAAAGATTCTTTTCATAAAATGCAATATCAAGTTTTTTTTTATCAACATCATATATACAAAGAGCTAGAAACTTCCTCGAGGATTGTAAAAAATACGTACATTCGATAAATCAAGAAGAAAAGTGATGCTGCTATTAATAATAATAATTCCAATTCTAGTAAGAAACATTACTGTACGTAAATAAAAATATGTAGTTACAAATGTAACTGTTCCATAATTATTTGGTAAACAATGGGATTTATGAAATTTGTTTTATTTTTCTGGTCTTTTCATCTCTCATTTCTTAAAATATATATTTTCTTTCTAAACCCATAAAAACTGTAAAATAGTTTCTGACATTATCAAATGTTCCATTTATTTAATTAATTTCATAAATTCACAGTCGAAACCACGTCTCCAGTTGTTTTCACACAGAAAAATCCGAAATATATTGTATTCTAAAGTATTCAATTTATTTATATAAGCGTGAATTCAATTCGTAGTAATCTACAGATGAAGGAAATGGAGGGTACAACCCAGTGATCCTGATGGCATGAATATGTTGAAGGATATTAGCATACGAGTGCGCATTGTTAATTTTGTGTTTCAAGCTAGATGGCGTTAAATACTCTCTATAGAAAAAAAATTGTATTCCATTTATGTTTGTTAATTTAGTTTAATCATCCTAATAATATGTGTCTTAAGATGCATTGTAATTATCGATGATTTTTTTTGTCGGTTTATTCGTTATCCTATGTATCGATAGATTTTTTTTGTAGGATTATTCGTTATTTTATGTATCGATAGATTTCATAAATTTACCGTTGTTTTATTATTTCTCCAGTTTCCCTTGTCTTTTAGTGATTTTCAATTTGCAATTAATGATCCCACTATTCTTTTATCACCCATTACTCGTGTTTATATCAATAATAATGTGGCATCAATATAAATATCCTTGAGTTCCTCTCCAATATTTAATTCAATTGTCGCCCATTTCGTTTAGTAGCTTAATATATACGAGGCTATATCCATTTCATTTTCTATAGGCGGCGACTAGCGACTTAGTCCCAGTGACTAACATTCAAAAGCATTCACCACTTACCCAGATTACGAATGACAAAAGGGCGATCATTATATGGAAGATATTGGAGCCGTTACTGCGGACGTATATCCAAAATTTACTGAGCATTATAACGCATAATGACGATGGGTTTTGGCTTCTTTAGTTCATCCCGTGCGGCTCACCGCGCAAAATCAATGGCGGTTTATCGTCATTATCGGGGCGCACTTTAAAATTAATGTATTGTCATGATTTATAAAGCATTGGTAATAATTAGAAAAGGGCCGAGTTATTTTTCAATTCCGGGTCGGGCGTGTGCACGAGTGGGAAATAGCAAAATCAGGAAACAGCAAGATCGATACTTAAAAGCACGCTATTACTCATTGTATTGTGCTGGCGCGGTTTGAAAGAAAGCACACGGGGCGGCATTGAGAGTGTACACGGGTGTGTGGTTGTCGCCTCAAATAAATCTCATCCTGATTAGTTTTGTTGAACAGGACAAGGCGCGACGACGGCCGCTTTGAGTGAATGAGCGACAGCACAAGAAAACTTTCCAGTTGCCTGAAATGAATTCATGTCGTCGCGCGAAATAGAAGTTAGCCTCCCTTTGTATAAATAACGCATTAATCCAGGCAGGGGCTCACCTATAACTTTATATCCCAGTAGTTATCGCGTCCGAACCACAAACTCTAGGATTAGAACAACAATTTAAAAACTGTTTTACAAGACCGACTTTTCAAAGTGTCTTTAAGGCGAACTCGAAAGTTTTCGAGGATTTCGACTGATACTCTTATAAGATAAGGAGATAGAGAGGTATAAAATTAGATATTTTTTTGCTGATTGTTCAACGTAAATTACTTAGGGGGATAAAACGGGAAGAGTTCTACTGTTTATTATTTCGTGTAGATTTATGAAAGCGAATACAACCGGAATAAAGGAAATTACATTTGAGCAATTAAAATTTTCCATACGATTCCAACATAGCCTATATCTCCCCAGTATAATAAAGGTATTATAAACTCAAATGAGAAAGCTTTATGTAAATCACAGGGCAACACAAACACACAGTATGAAAACAACGCGAGTGCGTTTTATCCAAACACACAGCGTTGGATGCTATCATATTAACAAAGCTTGTAAAAATGTGTAGTCGCTTTAAATTTACTCGTTGCGAGCTTCTATGCATTACGTACTTAATTAACCCTTGAAACGGAAGTTAATTCAAAGGAGTTTATTCGGACTGAATTTAAATTTCCTATATCGGCTATAACTCATTAAATTTCACGCTAGCGCGAATTATAAAGATATTATGGTCGTTGTGTACTCAACAGAGATTAATTAGAGAATTCCGTTTCGAGTGGAGAAAAGAGACGATAAATCTTAGGATCAATAAGGGCAATAAAAATGTGGGGAATATATAATAAAGGGTATAATTCGCAGGCGAAGGAAGCGCAAGTGGGGTTCGCTTCAAGCCCATTCTAGAGATCTACCGCTGCGATATGTGCTCGAATCCATCTGAGAATATCCCAGACAGTTGCGCCCGCTCTTCGGTTGATTTGTGTTATATACAACCGCCGGAATATTATATTATGTAACCCATGCGGATGGTAAAATTTTCACTGATATGGAAATTACATTATATGTGCAATAATAAAGGTTATCGCGATGAATATTAATATTATGCGTATTCACCTTGTCGCTACTGGCTCATGCATTATTGACAGAGGGCTGCGTGCAGAATTCATAAATATATAACCCTTTATCCGACGTCGATATTTTAAACGCCACTTAATATTCCGTAAACTGATATTAATTTGCCGAACTTGTGTAGATAGGTAGAGAGTGCCGGGTAAAGCGAGAAGATGACACACGAAAGGAACCCATAGTAGTTACATTCACACGCTTGGGATTAACTTAATTGGTCTAATGTGTATTAATTTCCATACTTGTTTTGATAACTGGTCCATTATGTCCCCAGTTCAGGATTCTCGTATAGTTGCTATTATAATTAGTTACATTTGAATTTGTGAAACTTTCGCAACATAAAACAGTTATTCCCATAAATAATCAATTGCATAATTGTATTCAGATTGTGGGATATTCCATAGATTTCTTGAGTAACATAAATAAAAGCGGTATTAATCAATTGCTATGCATAAAAAATGTCTGGCAGTTCTTATTATACCTGTCAATGCATTTCCATTTCCAGTTTGTATAGATCCTATAGCTTATTCGAAAAAGCCAAGAAGTTTCCCCCAGCGCATTATTGTCCGTCACCTTGCAGAGTGACAAGAATGAATGGGGGCATGTCAACAGTTCTGAACTAATGTAATTCCAAAGTTTCATTTTGATCTTCTGCACGTATTTGGTTTATACATACACACGTAATAATAACCGCATAAGCATGCATAATGTAAATAACTTAATTACTACACGACTCGCAAAAAGTTATTCAAAGTTAAAAAGTAATAAAATACAATAGCTACTTTGTATTATAAATAGGTTGTATATGTATCATAAAAATAGTATCGGGTATTAAGATTTATGTATTCGTAAGTTATAAATAACTCTGTCAATATTTTCAAGACCATATCGCGGCAGGCATATATTAAGATACTTTTCATGGTATTTTAATATTTAAATCAAGGCGAGATTTGGAATTTCACAGCGTCGGATATTGATGATCTATATGCATGGCATTCATATGATTTCCAGCGGAAAACCGTTCATATCAATACGAGGGGTGGGTTGGTTTTAACGTTCGGTCCCGCATCGATTATTCAAGACGCCGCCGCCGAGAGATTCGCAGGAATTAATACATCGCGTCTCTTAATTCCAGCCGTTAGTATTTTAAATAAATAAATCTACTAGCCTTAAGCGTTAAGAGCGAATGCAATTTCGGAAAGTAATATATTTTGTGTTGGTAAAGCCCGCTTGATATAATGGTAATGCGGGCTATAGGTAGATAACAGCATGCATGACTTGTGCATTGCCTTGAATTACATCAGGAGCGCAGCTAATAACCCATCCCGGATCCTTAAAATGAGCCACGTATGCTAATTCCAACCACCCCCAGCATAACATAGACTTTAATGTGGTCTGGATTATGGTGGATGATATAATAATGGAATTCGGTGAAACATAATATTTGTTTAATGTGCTATTTCGTTCGGAATTAAACAGACCTCGGCAACCTAATTAATATTTGAGATCTAGTAATCAAAACAAAGATGTAGTTTTCTGCGTGGCCAATATAAGCAAACCGTTATTATATGCTAATTGGCTTGTGTATATTCTAAATGTTTCAAATATACTCCTATGCAAATTAATTTAAATTGATTATAGTAAAAATTATTCACTATCATGAGAACTCATTTGAATTTATAACGTAACTAACTAAAAAGTAAAAAATATTCGATACCTTACCTACTAAATCATTCTGAAAATCATAAATTGTGACATTATAATAACTTGCAAAGCCATATCAGGCGTGTTTTATAAAACCGCATTAGTGTTAAAACTGAACCCACTTCACGTACAGTTATAAAAACTTAATGTAAGCTCAGCCGTTGATGGATCATAGTTGAGAGGTAAAGTGGGTATGGGCGATATTATAAAGGTTGAGCGTGTTGAAAAAGTTTCGTCGGCGTAGAAGAGAACACATCCAAGCAGAATATATAAACGCCGACACGTATTTTCCTCACCGTTCTTGTATTGAAATGGAAAATCACATCGTTTTCGGCAGTGAAAACATTACCAAGTTGGCGATAGAGGGGCCCCTGATAGCGAAAAAATAGTCGCTAGGTGTGGCTCAGGACCACATGCATATATATTACATGAATATGAGAACGATACCAGGAATAACGTGTTTCTATTATCTAACCCGTCGCCTTTGCTCCCATCAATATCTATATATACCATTCGATCCATTGTTATATATAAAACCGTATCAATTACACTAACATTCATATATGGAACTTAAATAGACTTTCTTTAATAATATTAATCCCACTGATTGCACCTTAATCAATACCACTCTAATAAAAGTAGTAACGATTCTATTCCGTGACAAAACCAAACAAATTACATATTTTAATGTAATAATTAAAATGGATTTCCACTCACTGTCACCGTAAAACATCCCAAATGGCCAAGTCGTATATATAAATCCTTCACAGTCGCCAATTAAACAGCGATAGTTGCGGGAATAAAAACAAGTGCGGCCCGTGTAAAATTTCATTAGTTGCTCGGGGTATTTGGATTCAGCACATCGGGGGCACATCTCTGTAATTATGCACACGTGCCCCCATGCATTGTCGCGAGCCCTGAATGCCAAGCAGCTCTTTACACAAACATCTCTGAGTTACCTCCAATATGTACTGGCCTGATGAAAATAGAAGCCCTCGACATACATTACCAGCTGTACATCCCTGCCTTTTTGCGGTTTACCGAACCGCCAGAAAATTAAACTGGGGGACCCTTTTAATTCCCTCTGAATATATTTACCACTTTTCTAGTATTACAACGCGTATTCACAATAATATTATACAGCTTTGAATTTATATGTATGTGAAAATTAATTTTCACTTGGAATTAATTATTCATTGAATTAATCTATTGTGAATGGGATCACAGGCTATGGCTAATTATTTAATTCATTCACCACACACACACACACACACACACACACACACTTATATTATATATATATATATATATATATATATATATATATATATATATATATATATATATATATATATATATATATATATATATAATATTTTATTTAGGCCGAAAGTTTTCAGGTGGCTCAAAGGAAGACAACATTGAACAATTATATATAAACTAGGTGAAATTTTCGACGGGATTTTGTGAATCAATTGCCAAAGAGTGAAATGCTTATTGCACGACGGATAATGAATAAATTAATATTTAATATATAAATACCCAAACTAAATATAAAATATTGTTATTAGTCCAAAACACTAAATACTTCAATTAAATACAGAATAAGAAAACGTAAAATACTATCCTTGATGAGATTCGAACCAGCGACTTCCACTTTTACACTGTCAACATAAAAGTCATACTGTCGGTCGGATCATACCATAGTCCTTGTTTTTTTTATAGAGATATAACAACAAAAATATATATTTTTCATTCTTTAAATAAAAGTGTTTTTCTTTTCATTACATTTCAATAGTACACGAATTCGTACGTGTTTACTTTACTACATCCAATTTTTGGCCGGTTACAAAATTAAACAACGAACATTTGCAGCATCATCAATCTCAATTGTTGTGGGCACAAATTTCCGTTGAATGAAAAGTATATGTCACGCGTGTCTGCACTGATTGTATGTTTATAAAAATAATTCTTATATACATGTATTTATTTTTTAATTTCAGCATAAACCATTTTAGAAAAATGTAGCTATAGTCATAAGAAATTCCGCGGTAAACATATTCGTTGCATTTTCTTGAATATTTTTTTTTAAACATGTATATGAAGGCAACATCGTATAAGGTACTATGGGATGGTAACCTACCTTGAGCTACCCTTTGTGGAAACCCAAGACCTTCGCTGTGTGGCAATAAGGCTATTCTACTCTAGAAATTTTGTATTATATATAATTCAAATAATAAGAAATTCCTCAACAAATTTATAAATGTTTCAAATATAATCCTATTTAATGTTATTTAAATTGATTACGGTAGAAAATATTCACTCTTGTCTTGAAAACGCATTTGAATTCGATATTTTTGTGATATACAGAAATGTTAACAATACGTGCTTTTTTAAATCGATTATTTCCACTAAAGAAAGAAAAACAACAACTTATATTTGGTATAACCATGACAGGAAAAAAATCAACTCAACCGTAGTTACATCTTGTTGAAAGTCCTCTAGGTTGTCTTTTTCTCCATATTCTTCAATTTTTTGGCTCTAAAAATTCTCCAAAAAATCGTACGATTGAAAAAAAATATTGAAGATTTAGGGAAGAGCACATTCTAGAGGACTACTGGTTACAACAAGATGAAGCTACGACCCATACAACATGTCGCTCGCATGAAATTGATAGATGAGAGATGTTTCCGGGTCGAGTGACCTCCCTACGTCTGCCTGATATAAGTCCTTGCGACTTTTTTCTGTGGGGGGGGGGGGGGGGGGCACCTGAATGCTGAAGCTTTCAAACATCATCCTCGGTCCTTGGACCAACTAAAGGAGTGTCCTTCAGGTTTCTGAATGAAGAGATTAGAAGATCTCTGTCACTCTAGCTATTCTGCCGTTACTTGCACCCACCCCAAATGTTTTCTAACCCCTTCTTGCACGCCATTTTGAAGAGTTCCGTCTCGCCATGTGGCTGGCCCACCTTTATTTTAGTTGTTCTATTCTTTCTAGTACATTAGTTACCCGTGTCCTTCAGGATTCTACATGAAGTGATCTTTTATGATCTCTTATGCTAATTCCCAGGAAGTCTCAATTGTTTCTTGAGTGGTTAGGAGTTTGTTTGCTGTCTTATGTGTAATTGCCATGGTTTCAAGGGGGTATGTAACCACTGGTTAGTTGCATGCTTCATATACCTTTCTTTTGGAATTGATAGGTAATTCTCATGATTTTTTTGGTGTTCACAAGGAAATGCAAGCTGCTTGTCGTGAATTTAAGTATGAATCCCAATGTTCCTAAAGCTGTCCATCCTAGACATTCGCGAGATTTGATTCCTTGAACCAACTAAAGGAGGCCATTAAAGAAAACATATTAAGGAATTTCGCCCGATATGTTACTGAAAGTAATGAAACACTTAAAAAACGTCTCAAAATATGAATCAATCACTAAGGCCACGTTATAATTTTTAAACCTTAGTCTAACAAACTTGCTTATATTTTTTAAGTTTTTGGTGATACATTGAACCATTATTTTTCACTCCGTCTTTTAAATGTGGGAGTTATTTCGGCCGCATCCAGTAGAACTAAAAATATAACCCTCCTCCCTTGTAATATTCCCTCTCTACCCTTCCCCACTTTGTCTCCCGCGCTAGCTGTTTGAAGATTTCCACGACTTTCCCATTCTTTCTTAACCATTAATTCACCTTTCTGATATCTCTTCCAACTCCCTTGCATTAGTTGCTAACGTGTCACCAACCGTCTCCCCTTACTATACAGTGCACACGCGGTGTATTCTTGCCTTATCCATACTTTTGTCTCTTCCGAACTGCATCTTGCTCTTGCCATACATAATTTGTCCTCCTTGCTCTACTCTCCCCTGGTTATGTAGCTTCCCATACTTGCCACTTAACCAGGTTTGCACGACCTTTCAGTCATTCTGTTCTGTCTTTTTTGCCACTCAATATCATTCATTCTCTACATGGCCTTAGTTCCTAAACTTCCTATTCGTTGTCATCAACCTACACCTCTGCCATACCTGGATACATCATTTGTCTATTCGTTTTCTATCCTATATTCTATCCTCTCGCGCCTGTTTATCATCCCTGAACTCTTGCAGACTTTCCTCGAACTTACCACCCCCACACGACTCCCACCACATGCTCATCCGATTCGTTTCCTGCTGGAGCACCGTCATAGGCTTGGCTTCATACACGCATTTCATATATTACACGCTATTACTAGATTACCATCTTATCACATTTTCCAGTTTGCTTCCCTATTCCCCATTCTGCCTTTGCTTGCATCCACTCCAAATGTTTCCTAAACCCACCTCTGCAGTCAACCTAAGAGCATAAATACTTAAAACATATTCCATCCACCTTTTCCGTTCCACTCATCCTATCCTTATTCCTAAACATCACCTATTTGATTTTCCCCAAATTCACTACTAACCCCCTCTTATCAAGGTACGTCCTCATTCTTTCCAACATCTCTTGCATCACTTCCACTTCTTTGGCTACAAGCTCTACATTATCGGCATATGCTAACATTCATCTTAGTTACCCTACTACAACCTCTTCCGCTTGCCCTCTCCTTAACACTGTATCCAACTCACTTGTGCACAGATTGAAAAGGAAAGGACCCAAAGGACATTCCTGCCTTACTCCCACATTCATTCTAAATTTCTCTGAAACATCTTGCTTTTGCCCACGATTCTTTCTACATCTTTCTCACTCATTCCACCGCATCTTCTGTCAACACCCCAACCTTTCCATTCATTGCACTAGCTTACCCCTAGGAACTGATTTTGATAGCGATCGGTCGCTATTTATGTCATACAATAGTAGAATTCCCGTAGAGGGTAGTTCCTATGTCCTTATGTCTTTTTAATCGGAGTATATACCATTTTGTTTTGTTTTGTAATTATAAATCGACCCAACGCTCTCTCTGAGTTGGGTCGATTTGTAGAGAGAGAGAGTTCAAACCCTGTGGTGGGCAAAATTTATTAATTTAGGTTTTCCGTGTTAAGTAAATACCGGGTGTTTATACTCTTATGAACTTGTCCCTTTACCCGCAGAAAAAATCTCCACAGGATGATAGATGATAATGATAGAAGTTTTTTTATAAACCATGCACGATGGGCAGCACCACTAGGAATAATATATTACTCGACTAGAAAATATTTTGTTTGATATTCATAATCATTTATTTAACTATATTTTTATTTAATTTTATTATAAACAACCCTTTAATAGATTAATTTAATTTTACTATAGAAATATTTATAATCATAAGAAATTCTTCCATAAAAAAAGCATTTTCTTTGCCATACAGAATTGATAACGGCGCATTTTTTTGAATCGATTAAACTAAATTATGCATGCAGACTATGCAAGACCAAGTACAAGCGTGTACAGGGAATATATTATTAGCGCAAATATTATTAAATGCTAATGAATTATGATATAAATCATAACAATTCATTGTAAACTGCACCGAACGTTTTAGCAACCTGTGTTTAAATAATTAAAACGAAAGTTATTATTCAAGGAATCTTTGCAAACAATTTTACCCAATAGCATATTCATGTCGTTGCCTCGTTGAAAATTTCTTACGATCACGCGACTTGGTCGCTAACTCTCTTTTGGTATTCATATATGCCGGGATTATTTTTGCTTACTTTCTGGACACTTTGTATATCGAATTGTTTTATTTGTTTCAGTATGCTAATGTGTTGGTGTATAAATTTTAGTTTTGCGCATAATAATCGTAATGTATTTTTAAATTGCTCTTTAATACAATTATAATTGTTATGAAGATGTAGGTCGTCATGATTAATAACTAGTTGGAAATAACAGACACTAAATTTCAGTTTGTTATAAAAAATAGACATGAAAATGAACGTTGTTGTCATTTAATCTACTTAATTGTAAATTTTTAATGTTTTATTCTTATATGAATGTTATCAATATGTGTAAGTTTTTAATCGGTGTTAAATTTTTCTACCGTCCAATTTATTATACGAAGTATGGATAAACTATTGTAACCGTGCAATTTTATTTTCTTTTTATTTTTGGCGCAAATCCATTTTATTGAGTGCCCTGCCCATTTTAAGACCATCTCCGTCGCTCGTATGTGATACATTTTTCCACCATGTTTTCGGAAAAATTACAGCATATTTTTTTTAAATAATTTTGCATATGGCACATATGCTATCATACCGCATAATTTCGTCTCGATTAGTATTTGATGGAAATCGACCATAGGAAAGTGCATGTTTACCAACCGCGTTTTTCCAATTATGAATCACAACATACGAAATTTTGTACATATTTTATATTTAGTATTTTTTTCCCGGTTTTACCATTTTTTTTTTCTCCCGGTTTTATAATATTTTTTTTAATGAAATATTTTAAAAATGTATGGTTAAATTTTGTTAAAAGTATTTTCTAATTACATGACAAACAAATAAAAATAATACTATATAAAAATATTCGTGATTGGAGTATTCTTCCTATAATCTCCCGGACTGCTTGTCCGGCCGTTTGGTTTTGGTATTCTGTGTTCTCGGTTTTGTTGGTTTTCCATGTATCCTTTTTTTATTTGTTTGCTTTCATGTGTTCTTTGCATTCCTTTTTAAATCTACTAATGTCTTTAATGTCCTTTCTGTATTTTGGTAATTTATTATATTCGTTTGTCTTATTTGATATGAGACTTTTGTTTAATGCAACTTCTATTTTATTTCAAGTACGTTATTAGACATGACATTTTAACTGCGTCAATTTTTCAAACATATGCCCTAAATTCAGATAAATAGTATTTTTTTATTTCTTACGATTATATGATAAAGTAATATACAATGACCACAGATTTTTTAGTAGTACTTACTGTACGTGTTACAATTTGTAACTGGCTATCGACCTTTGGGGGTCCTTCCTCCGTGTATTAGTACATGTGTATGTAAGTTTTAGGGTTCGCTACTTCAGAAGAGTGTCGTTAACTGTATCCCAAAAGCAAATGATACCGAATACTTGGGCCGGGATTTGAACCGCCCGGTCGCTAAGCCACTGCACTACATCGGCATGTAGATTTTTTATTATAACTACTATAGTAGTAGTACTATAGTTTTTTTCTTTTTATAAGCATGAATATGGTTTTATTCATGCGCATAATTTTCCGTGTTATATATTATATTTAACATTTCTATTTTCTCTCTCTTACCGTATCTTTTGTTTGTAGAAAATACAATAATAATAATAAAGATTTTATTCTCTAGAAAAGTAAGGTAATACGAATATGTACTGTACAATAAATGCAAACATCTATTTGAAGAAAAGCAGAGGTCCCGTTTTTAATTATGTAGAAACTATCAGCAACCTTCTATAATACATATCACGAGATTCACACACATATGTTTTTGTCGCTTCAGCAAACTATAGTGCGCTTTAGATAAAACAATGATGGTGTAAAGTATCTTTTTATTTCTAATATTTAATGCCTGTGTTTTATATGTATATTTTGAGTGCTCTTTTCTGGATATAATGTAGAATTTAATGTTTCTCCCCCGCTACGCCAGGTTAAATATACAAGTATTTTATCCTGTCACTAAATACCTGGAAATTATTTATAAAGGGTGTTAAGTATACAAAGGATCAGAAATGAAACCAGCCCTCTAATAAAGCCAAATTTATATTTATACCGTCGATACCCAATAACCCTACAATCCGCACATTATGGGCGAGGACAGGTGCAAGAACCGCGCCATTAAATGCTACTTTATGTAACATACACGTAAAGGGTCTGCAAACTGTAATTAAGGCCCACTTCCAACAAATTAGGAGCTTCCCCCGCTTGTATGTACTAAAATAAATACCGGAATAATAAATTGTTGCTACAAGTGCTTGCAATGTTCAATTATATACTTTGCACGAATTTATTTAATTGTTCTGTATGTATATGGACATTATATTTTTAAATGTAGATTTAGATCGGCATATTCGTTTTCTATGTTTTTTTAGTTTCGATTTATAGTAGTATTAAGTTTCGTTATCGTGCAAATTTGACAAGTATTTGCGAATCATTTTGTTCATTCGTTCTTACGAATAGATAATAGGTTATTTGAGCTGTTCTTTAATAGGGAGCAAAAATTAAACACCGAATAGTAAACACAGTTTAAAACAAATAACTAGGTGATCTAAAATATTTCTTTATCGAGATATCGACAAATTTTCGTCATTTGTTGAGTAATAAAATAAGGAGGCCATCACAATTTGAACAAAAAAAAATTATAACAATCATGCCACAAATATTTAAGTATATTTAAAACAAAACATTATTCGGGAATGTATTATGTGTTGTACTTATTTACAGACTCAGCAGTGGACGTGCAATAGAGTCTGATGTTGTTTGATTCATTTGTGCACACAATATATTAAAACACCCTGTATAGTGAGGTAGCAAAACATAAAGGCAATTATTTGAACCAGAAAATGATAAACGCGATGGAAAAGAGGAGAGAGTAATTAAATAGAAGAACAGCGAATACTAGGTACGTAGATGAGACGGATTATATAGGGGAAAGAAGAAGTAGTAGAAAAAATTATTTAAAAAAAAACACGAAATTACTGGAATTCACCGAAATGAAAGGAAATGCATAGATATGCATAGATTATCAGGTTATGGCCTGGAATTGAGGAAAAAGAACAAGCAAAAGGGGTAGTAGGCTTAACAATAACGCCAAAAAATATTAAATAATATTATAAATAAGAGACATATACAGGAGAAAATCTAAGGGTAGAAATTTAAACCACGCAATTTTCCGATTTTTTCTTCTATCTTCTAAACCATTGGGGTTTCGATAAAAATGTCTACATAGTTGTAGAGCATTGAATTTCCTTCAATTTTCATTGGTCAACGTTATGTTTTATCCAACACTTACCAAGATGCAGCAGTTCAAAGATATGGCAAATTTCGCAACTTGTGAAAAATACGAAAAGAGACCTCTATCTTTATAATGCTATCAGCCGGCCAAGGGAGAAGCTGAGAGGAGTTTAATCACCCGGTATTTACTTTAACTTCACATAAAACCTTTGAAAAACTGTGAAAACTGTGATTTCCGAAAATTCGCTCCTCGCTGGGGATCGAACTCAGGCTCCCCAAAACTTAGTACGAGATGAATGACGCCTATAACTACTCGGCTAATGATCTGGGTTCTTAACATTTATTTTCCGACATATCTATGTATATTATGCATACTATGTATACCCCCTGACCCGCTGCCTCCCACTCGCAGCCCGTCCCACACCACAAGTCACGTCTTTTTCCGCCCCTTGCAGATATACATACTGAACATTTTTCCTCTATCCCAAAAACATGTAAATTAAAGTAGTTATAAAATAAAATCATTGCTTATACTTACTTACTTATTTAAGAAAACATAATATTTTACAATTTTAACTAAATATGTCGGTAACTTGAGCGGCTTGACTTAAAATACATAGCAACATTAGGTCTCCGTTTGCATTGATCTTTTTGAAGCAAGTGGTATATCGTCATCGCTGTAGTCATCGCTGTCGTCATCATTGTTTCCTTCTTCCTGGGCACTTCTAATCAAATAGGGTGTTCTGGTCCTGGTCTTCACATTCTTCGTCCGTATCGTCTACGTTGAAGTCGGCCTCCGGCGAATTCACACAAGCCGTGCCGGTGCATTGCTTGCAGATTAGTGTATGATACACCTGCATGACTTTCTTCTTCTTCCACAAAAACACAAACTAGCCTTGTTCTCAAAGTGTCGCTGCGTAGGAGGTACACACCAAATCAAATGAGGCTTCTTTTGATTTGCTCCATACAACCTTATGCAGCAGGTAACCAGCATCAATGACTGTTCACTTGTTGTGGCTAAAGTCCACTTATTCTTCTATAGGACTGAGTTCAGCATCTGACTGTTTCGTTATGCAAATCCGTCGAGTCGGAGGGTCCACTCTGAAGGTCTTGTTTTTAATCTTTAGAGACCAGGAAACGGATGTCAGAGTAACTTAGTAAGGCAATTTGAATATTAAGCGGAAAGATAAAGCTTCTGCTTCAATTTCAGGTTTTGAAAATTGCCTTGTTCCAAACATGTCTTCATACTAGTGGTGCCAATAGTTTGCTATTATATATCAGTTGCTCCTGAGGGCGCTAATCAGGAGCAACAGCCCTTATGCTAATTTATAGCAGATCTTGCATATCTAGGAATGGTGGGTGGTTAGCCAACTAATCACTAAATCTCGTGATGTCTAGATCCAATCTCCGATGCTTTCGGCTCTGATAAAATTCTTCATAAGTGCACACATGCGAAAATATAGTATCACCAGTGCAGCTGTCGACCCTCTATCCTCAATTTTCTTCGCACTTGTGTAAATTTAGTAGATTCGAGGACTTTCTACCTCAGGGGCCTCGACCGTGAAGGGTTGTTATATTGAAGCTTTTTGTGAAGGAAATGGAATCATGATACAACTAACCCCCTAGGAGGAAAGTTAAACACCATCTGGCGCCACGACATCAATTAGTAATGCACACCCATATGGTAATAACCGTCAACATGCTCATGCCATCAGGATCACCGGGTAGTGCCCTCTATGGAATAATATTCCAACAGAGTGCTTGAGATATTAGCAGAAGGCAAATCGTACGCAATGGCTTCAGATCATCGCCTTGAACCACTGCGCCACGGACCGCTTCAGCTTTAATGTTTCAAATAGAAAAAAAAACAAAGACCTAACAAAGATCTAATAAGATCAAAATGTAGATTTGTAGATTACTAAGAGGTGAATTTACACTTCTATATTTTATAAGATTTTGTCTCGACATAAAAAACACTGTTGGAATATTATTCTAATAGAGGGCACTACTAGATGATCCTGATGGCATGAGTATGTTGACGGTTAGTACCATATGGGTGTGCATTGCTAATTGATGTGGTGCCGCCAGATGGCGTTTAACTTTCCTCCTAGTGGGTTAGTTGTATCATTTTTGTATATAACCACTCGAAATATTGTGTGAATTCATCCTCACTAGCTGAGCTACACTGATTAGATCTAATAAGATCGAAATCTAGATATGTAGATTGCTAAGAGGTGGATTCATACTTATATATGGAATCATGTCTAATAATAAAAAACATTCGCAGTACATGAATGGTCATAGTACAAGCTGAACATAGCACATGGATAATTAAAACTAGAAACGTGTTCAAGTTTCTTGTCGAATCTTGTACATATGCAATTTAAGTTTAACTGGAAGAAACATTGGAGGAAATACTATTACACATGGAATGCCAGAAAAAGAAGAAGAGGAATGAAATGACATAGAATGAAAAGAGATTAAACAAATAACACAGGCCAGGAATACAAGGATATATATATATATATATATATATATATATATATATATACAAAAATAAAATAATATATTATACATTATGGTAAAACAGGGTTACTACGCTTTCTTCTAGTTCTTCTATGACTAGGATCTACGATCCTGTTTGTTGGTCTTGTTCCATTGATGACGACATTAAGCTTTATACCCATCTCCTCGGTGGTCTGTCCGGGGATCTTCTTGTTGTCGGGATGTTGTCTTTAACTATTTTAGCTAGACGGTTTACGTCCATTTAGTTTACGTGTTCGCACCATTCTTCTTTCCTTCCATTTGACCATTTTAGTACGTCTTTGAATGCAACATTGCTCTCGGATGTATCTGCTTCTTATTCGATCTTTTGTAACTCCAATTATTGATGGATCTATTTACTTGATTGATATTCAGCGGCAAATTACCTGATGCGACAATCGGTTGTACTTTAATATTTGAATTTCCGACACTAAGAAATGTTTAAAAAAATTGCACTCATGTAAAAAATTGCACTCATGTAAAAAATTGGCGTTGTGACTTAAATTAAATTATTACGATTGTGACAATTGAAATTTTTCTACCGCCATTATTAGGTTGGTGAACCAAAATGAATATAGTGCCGTCTGACGAACACATACTCAACTTTATACTCTGACAAAGTGTGTCCTATAAAGCCCAATTCACACGTAAGCGGCGTCGTGCGGAGGCGCGGTGTAGGCGAGGTGCAGGCGCAACGTTGCACAAGCGATTGTGATGTCCATATCCAATGAAGGGGCCATTGCAACATATGTTTACATAGAGGCGGCGTGGAAGAGTTTCGCCACTTCGCCTATTGCGTCTTAGGCGAAGAGGTGAAGACGCGGTGCCGGCGCGGCGAGAGGCACGAGGCAAATGCCCCCGTCACCTAAGTGGGCATAGCACCACATGTGTATATAGAGAGGGCGTGAAAATGTCGTGCCACTCACCGCGCCTTCGCGTCTTCGCCTACCATGTCTCAGGCGAAGAGGCGAAGGCGCGGTGAAGAGGCATAACTCTTCCACGCCACCTCTATGTAAACATAATGTGCAATGTCCACCCCTTCACTGCATATGGACATAACAATCGCCTGTGCGACGTCGCGCCTCCGCCCGACTCCGCTTATGTGTGAATTCGGCCTTACACGGTCTATAAGGCACCTTACACGGTCAATAATACTGTCAATATTTTAGAATAATGACAGTATTACTATATGATAAAAATGTTTAAATTTTTCATTATTCTAAAATATTGATATAATTACTGATCGTGTAAGTAATGATGGAATGAAGAGAATAATGATTTTTATCCGGATAATTGATTACTTGATAAATATTGGAGGAGGATTCAAGCAAATACTGACAGTACTAGGAATGACAGTAGTATTGACCGTGTAAGGTATATAATAATAATAATACTGTCAATACTAGTACTGGCAGTATTTACATCAATCCACCGTCAATATTTATCGATCTTACACGGTCATTCCATATTGACAGTATTTTCGTCAATATACTCCTAGACTATTAATATGGAAAATCGAAAAAAGCGTTCCTCGTAATCAGTCTGGCTTTTTCTACAAATCGTACTACTGTGCGCAAGAAATGGATGATAGATCGATTAAATAAGCACGAACAGTACTCGCACATTGTTTTATTAAATGAAATTCTCAAAACGTATGCAGAGGATCATAACCTTTCTTGGCGAGGCAAGAGACAACCATGAGAAATTGCATTTCGGCTGACGAACGATTAGCAGTTACTTTAAGATAACTCGCTACGGGAAGGTACTTTGAGTACTTTTCCGCAATCATGCCACCAGCAGTAATAAGTCAAGCTGTGGATGAAACATTACTGCTTCAATATACATTTTTTAGGGTCTTTTAATTCCTCATTATCATCAGCAACTTCTTCATAGTATGTTTTTGACGAAAGGGGGTCATCATCTATTATTGTAGAAATAAGTAATAATAAATGAGTACGCAAAACACATTGTCAAACAACTGTCAGTGAGATATTGAAATATTGGCGGTTGGATTACTAAAATATACAGATTTCGTGATTATTTTGTTCCATCAATACTGCACCTTACATGATCAGTAATACTGTCAATATTTAGAATACTGACAGTATTATTGACCGTAAAAGGTGGCTTGTAGAGAAAACACCTCCTGATGTTAGTTTCAGATCTCGACTCGACGTAGGTCATAATTTGTCTAATTACTGCCTTATATACTCTGTGATTTCCTGAGTGCTTAGATATTGATTTCTCCATATTATGTGGTTGAGACAAGTGCGGCCCTGTTTATCTGAGATATTGTTTCGGTTTGTAGGTGACGATCGCTGGTATTGGTTGCTCCCAAGTGTTGACTTGGTCAATCATTGATGCGTCGATCTCCAGTTTAGCAGTGGTTCTTTGGAGATGATCATTGATTTAGTTTTACGCTTTAATAAATTAAATAAATCAGAAATACCTTCATGGCATGAAATATAGACCGTCTAATTAATTTTGGGGCCCATTTTACAGCCGTACATACATAACATAGAAATATAAATTCTGCTACCAAACTCTATAAAAATATGAATTCTAACCTTAGTTGATCCATGTTTATACCAACATATTTAATCATCGAACGAGTAATAGGCTTGCCTACAGAATTTTCATTCCTTTTTTTTTGTTTTTTCATTGATAGTCCTAACATGATTCGACAATAAGTACTATTATTTACAGCAAATTAATTAATAATGAACTGATTATATATCGTCGCCTAAACAACATCACACATCTAAAATTTTATTTGAGGCTGACAAAAGAGAAAAACTGATTATTAAATGGTTGTTAAAGTTATTTTACTCTGACAAGTCATCAATTTTTTATTTTATTGCTTATATTTTATTTATTTGAACCAGGAGCAATTTAATTACCCAAATAAATATTTTATAATCAGTTTTTCTCTCTTCTGTCAACCTGCTGCGTAGGCGACGATATGTTTACCATGTACATCTTCTATTTATTTTTATTTTTTAATAATTTAATTAATTCGGAATGTGGCGGGGTGCAGGACTCATGTTATTGGGGGTTGAATACACTTTACGTTTATAGTACCATCAATGATTATCTTTTTATTTAAGAATAACAGTAGCATTAGATTAATGTGTGTAATTAATTTTTTTTTTATGTTTCAGGTAAGTCGGAAATTACATCATCATACATTTTCACCGGAAAATCGGGTAAGTTTATGAAGGAGTTAATTCGAATAAATAGAACGTTGCTTATTTATGCTTTAACAACATGTTTTACGATTAAGCATGCTTGCGAATAGAGAAACCAAATACTTAGATACATATTAAAATAATTAAATAATAGAATCATGATCATTTTGAAATGGTGTGATGTGATATATTTGTGTGAATAATATAATATCAGTAAAATGCAATATAAATTATATAGTGCTAAAATAAGTTTACATAAATAATAAAATACAAGGCAATATTACAAAAATAACAAGCTGGATTTCATTAAAAGCTCAGTCAACGTGCAGAAAGGATAATTTTATAAGTTTATCTTCAATCTCCTATATATAAAAAAAAAAAAAAATTCCTTATTTATCGCGTTTCAGTTTGTTGATTACTTTAAGGAGGTTCTCCTGCAGTGTAGGCCAGAAATATATGCTATCAAACGATATTACAATTTCATTCTCTTAAGGTCGTTTTAGACAAAACAATTTCTTGACTCAAAAGTTAGTCAAGATGCGAGACAATCTAAATTGTCTCGTATCATACAGCAAATTATTTGAAATATTGAATTGGATGGTAGATCGAATGGAAAAATATAACGCATTCTATTTGTCAAGGACAAAATGTATGGGAGGACACAATTTCTTGACCAACTTTTGAGCTAAGAAATTGTCTTGTCTAAAACGACCTTAATACACTAATTTGTACATGATTGAATCATAGTAGTTGAAACAAATAAAGTATAAAACAAAATATTATAACAATAATCATACAAATTAATATTACATTAAAATTGCGTTGCGAAATACTTTATAATAATAATATTATGTCAATAAATGTGTATAAATACATTCATTTAGTAGAAAGATTATATTTCTTAAAGTTATTCTGAATATCTTAATATTGTCTATGTTTTTAATATATTTTGCTAGCAAATTAAATTTACATTATAATACTTTACTATCGACAAATGTCAAAGGTAAACAGATACATTTAAATTTCATTTACTTTATGTAAATACAAAACGTAGCCTGCATTGAGTTTCAATTGTACCATGACAATAATTTTGCTGTACTACAGCATCAGATGGAACAAATTAATTTATTTTGCCATATTATATTACAAAAGTAGTTCAATTCTTATAAATAATATGCGATATAATTAACAAAATAAAATTTTATTTTATATTCATTAAATTAATCGTAGTAAATATTCAAGCATAAATAATAATAATGTATGAAAGATACGTTTGAATAATTAATATACAATCTGTAATACTTGCATTAGATTTTATTGAACACAGTGCAGCGTAACGGAATTTCACAATGTAGTTTAATTGAAAACCAGAGATGCATAGATTATTAGATTTAATAGTAGAATGGCGGACACAAGTGAAGTGTTAAATTATTAATTAAGTTTAAAATTCATTATGTTTGCTTTAATGGGCTTGTATACAGATCATCACAATATAAGCACAGTTATGAACCAATATATATTTCTATTTTCTATAAGCACGTAAAGAAAACAAGAATAATATGTTTGTGCTCGATCAGTACTCTTTAGTTGTTTCCATATAATGGCAGTTATTCATATATTCCCCATAAAAAGATTATTAGAACACCAAGGGTGAGATTTTAAAGCGATCACTATGAATATAGCGACCGAGACGCTCGTTATTATTGCGAGTGATGTCGATTTTTTAGACAATATTTACATTAATCAGGCTCGGATAAAGAGTTCTTGCAAGAAACTCCTCAAGTGTGATCGCTTTGATTATGAGCTATAAAGCGTATACGTTTCATAAATTAATGTCAAGTATTCAGTTCTGTCAAAGATAGCAATCACTTTTCACGAACACGTTATGACCAGACTCCAGTTCGTGGAAAGTGATTGCTAGTTATATGTAGTTATATTTTGTCATGAATCTATGAAACTTATACGCTTAAATGTATTATTATATATAATAACTATACTTGTATTGGTTGTTATATGTGTGAGTTTTGAAATTTAGCGTTAATCAATGTACTAGTCAGTTATATATATATATATATATATATATATATATATATATATATATATATATGTATATATATATATATATATATATATATATATATATAAAATTATAATTGGCCCAATATCATTAACTAAATTACTATCCGTACTACAATAAGCCTGATTATAAATAATTTCGCCTCCGACATGTATATATTGCTAGAACTGAAGGGATCCATTGTAAGTAACCACAGCCTTTCGCTAGGCGCGCCCGTTTTATACTTTGCAAATAAAGTTTTCGCTCGTGACAACTTACAACTTTGAAATTAGCGCTTACGTACCTTGTTAATTTATTATCATACATTAATCATCTAATCCGATGTTATTTTCGTTGCAGCGAGCGCAAAGTTCGCAACTGCAATCTGTTCTCGTTGTCATTCCTATGCGAGTCGTAGTCCCCCCGACGAAAAAATGATCAAAATCAAGCATTTCGAGTATGCCATTAAGCCAGGATGAATATATGTTACATATCTGGGACATAGTTACAGCATCAATGCTTCGCATAAATCGAGTCGTGCAATTCTAAGCATGCACCGTTATTACAATAAAAGCTTGTGTGGAAAGTGGCGGTGCTAGTGTAATTAATGGCCATATATCTCTACTTGGTTATTACCGGGAGTGGTTACAATACATGTGTGTTCTCATTGAATCATTCTATCAATTAATATTCACGAGTTTTGACTGGTGTTATATACACACATGTTTAATAGTGTTATTGATTTAACAACTGTGTAGAATTTTGTTATTTCGAATAAAATAAGTGTTGTTGGGGGACGACAAAGAAAAAGGGCATTACAACTCGTGAGTTTCAAGACACATAAGCCTGAATTTAATTAAAGTCCGTATAATGAAACGCTCCGGCAACGAGCTCGTTTATATCTCTCCTATAACAGAATTTCTACACTCTGGACACCCACCTTGCATTCTATTCTCTAATAGCAACCGTATCTTAATACGCACACAACTAATGTCACCGAACTATTCAGAAAGCGTTCCGGTTTTATTGATTTTGCAGTAACTCCGCTAATGCAGGAGAGCTGAATAGTGGCCCTCCTACGCCAGTTTTTTTGTTTTGTAATTTAATGCTTTTAATTGTTCTTGCGGAAACGCCGCTATGCGGACAAGGGGTGCCTCAATAAAAACCGTTTGCCATGATTAATTCGCATATGCCCCCACTGAAAAGACTTTTATTTTTGTTGTCAGCAAAAAGCTGCGCCTACAGAAAACTTACCCGTCGTTTCCACCATATATACATGCAATTTTTTCTATTCCGCATGGCGTGTGTGGTGGAACGTTCTCACAAACACAATCTACTGGGGTAATTCGTCCAACCAAGAATATCTCAATTCTCCTTCCAGTTTGCGAGTCCTATGCGGCAGTGGCAGTGCTGCGACGGTTTATGAGATGCGAGGGGGTCATATCATATCTTCATATATTCGAAACCATTGTTGAAATGAAACATGGATGAAATAACACTGCGGCTATAAAAGGGTGGCGAGGGCGTGTAACAGCTTGTATAAAAACAAAATGAAATGAATATTAGTGCCGTTAATGTTTAATGCGATAAATTAATGAAAGTTTAGCTAGCGGGAGATGTTTCTTAAATTACATTAGGATGAAATGTGTAGTTCCGGTTTTTATTGTGGTCACTTATGTGTTATAATTTCGCACCATTCGGGTTCTACGTTTAAAGTGCTATAAAGTGTTAATCGGGCTATATTTATGTTGATTGTGCCTTTATTCGCTGTAAATAGGTGGAAATGAGTTGAGCGAAGAGGGTTAATTTGCACAGTCTCTTTATTACGTGCATGCTGAATAGATGACCTCATTTGTCTTGAAATTTACATATGTATGGTAATGTTGTTATTACTTTTAATTACTATTAACTCGTATAAATTGCGAGTTATGTTTCGCGAGGATATCTATTATCTTGATTTATCTTCTCCGAAATATCCATACTTAATCACTGTTTATTTTCAATTTATTTTTATAATATCTGTTTTCTCAATATATTTAGTACAAAGTATGAACAGTATAAATACCTAAGCGCATGGGTTAACAAATCGGACCACTCTATAGAAATCTACACTAAGATAGAGAATACCAGCCCTAATTTCTTCAACATAAATTATTTACAAGCAACAACCTCAATAACAACATCAAAATACAAATGCCACAGTGTTATGTTTCCTAAGCCCTACTCTACGGAATATAGGAATATATCACTGTATATCCTCCTTATAGACTTTGAAAAGGCATTAGACATCATTGAAGAATGGGTTTTATCGATGCACTAAAAAGATGTAGGATTGATTATCGCATATAACATAACGTTAATTAAAAGTCTATACGACCTTCTATCGCATTACAGTCTTCGAAGTAAGGATCTAATTAAAACTAAACGGGGAATAGGACAGGGAGATACCATCTTGCCCAAGCTCTTTACAAATACGTGAGATGATATTTTTAAGACGATAGAGTCGTATGAGAAAGGAACGATAAGAACACAATACCCATTTTTGATAGGAAACGAAAAGTGGTAGAAACGTAAGTAGGCCAACTTATTTCCTTTACACAAGATGCCCAAAATAAGGAAATAATCTCTAGGATAAAACTAGGATTACAGCATATGGTAAATTGAAAACCGTGTTTAAATCTAAAAAATGCCCACAACCCTTAAAATCAACGGTTTTTAACCAGCGTGTATTCCTGATACTTATATACGCTTGGATTGAATGGACAGTTTTCTAAATGATATAAAAGACACGAAGAACTAAGTCAAAGTAGATTTTCAAAGATCCCATCACCGGCAATGCATATCTGAAGTCATTTCTCAATACTTTGCTTTCCTAAAGTCGTCTGGTCGTTCTTCAAAAATGCATTGCCGGTGATCTACTTACACTTAATTGTTCGTGTCTTTTATAACATTTAACGTTCCTTTTTACGCTACTCACTCGTCCCACCAGTCAATTCTGCGTGCGAGCTGCAGAACTCTGGCGTGAGATGGTGAGGAGTTGCTAATGCTGGCCATACTAGGTCAGTACTCCCCTAGTATTTGCTGCCTAGTGTTTACTAGATCTGGGCAGAGGCTTATTACATGCTCTGCTGTTTCTAGTTCTTCATTGCACCCTCTACATAACGGGCTGTCCACCAGAACAATCGTGTGTAGGTGTTTTTTTAGCTGTCAGTGGTCAGTTAGGATGTTAGTCAATAATTTCAGATTAGTTCTAGATACATTTTCCAACGTCTTCAATAGAAATGAAGTTAGGCTGATGAACCTGAATGACTTGGCAAGTGTAATCTACTTTGCCTGGTTTGGGTATACAGGTCACTTTGACCTCTCTCTATGTGTTGGGTACGTACCTAAACGCAATGTAACCTTTAAACATATACACCAATGTGTTTATAATGTAGGTTAAACCCCATTGTAGCAGTACTAGGAATATTCCATCTAGTCCTGGGGACTTAAAAGATGAAAAGCTAGATATTGCCCATTCTATTTTAGTTATACTTATCATTTGGTCAGCTAGCAGCCAATCTTCCTCATCAGGTAGACGTTGATCAGTTACTATGTTGGGACCTCCAGGTTGATTGCCAGGAAAGTGGGTGTCTATGAGTACCTCGATAGTTTGATAAATTGATAAGCTGTTGATTGTTTTATCCAGCTCCTCAGATAGTCAACCCTCCAGTTTGGTGGCCTGGTCACTCATCATCACCTTATAGTCTTTTATGAGTAACATTACAACAGCTATATCTCTGTAATTCTTAATAATTGGACACATTTATATGAACGTTTTTAATTTAAAATGGTCTATATTACCACCTCCTAAAATTGTCCTGGGGACTTAAAAGATGAAAAGCTACATATTACCCATTCTATTTTAGTTATCATTTGGTCAGCCAGCAGTCAATCTTCCTCATGAGGTAGATAGTGATCAGTTACTATGTTGGGACATCTAGGTTGATTGCCAGGAAACTGGGTGTCTAGGAGTATCTCGATAGTTTGGGTGGGTGTTACCGTGAAGGTGCCATCCTCACGTTTTAGCGAGTTGAGTTGTTGTCCAGGGTCTTTAGAGATTACTATCTTCAAACGAGCAGCAGCTGCTGTGAATTCAATGCCATTGCAGTAGGCTCTGTATTTCTTTGTCGCTTCCTGACTTCACTTTTGAATTGTCTACGGGCTTCTCTAAAAGTTTCCCATATCATTACTGTTTTTGGCCTCGTTGAAGGTGTTGCTTGCCTTGGATCAAAGGCAGTTGATCTCTACACTCCACTACCCCCTTGGTAGAATGCAGAGGCTCTTATACCCGCCTTTCTCATGGAACAGTCATATGATGAAATCAGTGATTTTTGGAGGTGTTTCACACAGGCCTCCAAGTCGTCCACTGATTCTGGAAATTTGTCTGCTGCATGATACTCCATTCTATCCGATAAGTATCTGCAAAATAGCTGTTTATTAGTTTTTTTGTGCATTTCTGTAGGACGGTAGTTCACGTTGTACGAAATCTAGGTCGTAGCGTATCAGTTGGTGATCAGACATGGATACCTGACTTGATACGTGCCAGTTTTTTATTTTGCTTGAGATATTGCTCAGTGTTAGACTGATGTCTATCACCTCGGCTCGTTTTTGTGGTACGAACGTTGGTTCGCACCCTCTGTTTAGTATCTCTATTTGTGTACTGGTTATTAGAGCCTTTCCTCTGCTGTTGATGTTGCTGCTGCCCCACACCACATGGTGAGCATTAGCATCACATCCGATGATGAGGTCAATCTTTAGTTTTTCGCAGTGTTCCACCAATTTTACCAGTTCGGGGATAGGAGGTGGTTGGGCTGCGTCGTACGGTAGATACGCAGAGTCTATGTAGATCTCTGCGTCGTCGTCCGTTTTCAGTCTGACAACTGTTAGGTCTGCAGTGCTGAATTAGTGTAGGAGTGTACCTGTAACTTTAGAAGAGGTTAAGATGTATGTCCTAGATTTGTTGCCAGCAGCACTGTATAGTAGGTTGCTGTTATTTTTGCTCAGTCCGCGTACCCTGTTTTTAACAATCCAGGGTTCTTGGATCAGCGCGATGCTATACTGCATATTCTGTAGACGATAACTTAAATTAGCAGTTAGCCACCTTAGAATGCTGCAAATTGATTTGGGTGATTTGTAAAACCAGGACCATTTTATTCTGTTAGCATTGGAGGAGGTGGATCTGTATCCGGGTTAGCATTGCCTGTCTCAGCTGTAACTTCAACAAGGTCTGTAAGCCTAGAGCTTTCCCCTCACCCATGGGTTTTTACATTGAGGGTGACAAATCTATAATAGATTTTGCCCTCCCTCTTTTTTATTTCTGCGATATCACACGAGGGTGCACCGAAGACGAACAGAACGCCATCTTCTTTGGTCTCCCTATGAAATTCGCACCAAGTTTTGTCAGGCAGCGTTGTATTCTGTGCTGCCAGATGCTGCAGTATGACCTGGGGCTCGGCTGGTTTCCCTGGTACCCACACTGAAATTTTAGTCAGTTTAGGCAATTGGTCTGCCCTAACAACTACAAGTTTTACATAGGGCGGGTGCAGCCTTTATTTGGTTTGCCAGCCATTCCAAGGATTCCTGAATTCCACATGTAATTCGCAGGATCTCTCCTGCATGCTGCTACTTTTCAAACGTGGGGGTGAACATTAATGAACTGGTGATTGTTTTATCCAGCTTCTCAGATAGCCACCCTCCAGTTTGGTGGCCTAGTCACTCGTCATCACCTTAGTTAGTCTTTTATGAGTAACATTCTAACAGCGAATATCTCTGTAACCCTTAATAATTGGACACATATTTATATGAACGTTTCTAATTGGACCATATTACCACCTCCTAAAATTATGGACCCTCCTCCTGGAACACCTAATATGTCAAAACTAAAATGGTTGTGGGCTGGGTATGTAATGAAGAGAAGATGGACGATGGACAAAGCAAATCACAAAATGGCGACCTAGAACTGTAACACGCAACCCAGGCTAATTTAGAACAAGGGCCGTGTCCGTTTGGGTACTACTAGTGACTAGTAGTAACGCATGCTGACGTCACACTCATACTGATAGTACAGCGTGACATCAGCATGTTTCATTACTAGTCACTAGTAGTAACCAAACGGACAGAGCCAAGATGTAGACAACATCGTGAGAGGAGGGCAATGGACAAGTGAAACTATAGACCGCAATGATGAGTCAAATAGGGGATGGTTAAATTCAGCAATGGAGTATTTGAACGCTGCTCTATGTTTAAGGAATAGCATCCACACTCAAAAAGTACCATATACATAAACTAGAAGCGTTTGAGGTATGGTTGAACTGCAGAATCCTAAAAATATCTTGGAAGGGCAAGATTACAAATGAAGAGGTTTTAAGAAGAATGCAGAAGGAAAGATACCGGCGACACTGTCAACGCAAGAAAGCTTTAATACCTAGGTCACATCTTGGGAGGTAATCTGTATCAGTTGTTACAACTAATAATACAGAGAAAGAAAATGGGCAGGAGAGAATAATTGGGAAACAAATATGCGCGAATGGTTCAACTACACATCCATTGAGTTATTTAGAGCCACTGTAAATAATACCAAAATATGCGTATTGATCGTCAAGGATCGTAAGGAGAAGGCACAAACAGAATAAGTTTTTTGACATAGTGAAGGGCATTATTTGATTGATATTTATATAAAATAAAACAAAAACTTATTTAAAAGGATAAAAATTAATACATCGACTCCCACTCCCGTAAGTCGTAATACATCGTCGTTGGAATTATGATATAAGTTCTAATACAATTGGTAATTAATTAATACTATGTCTATGTTGCAGGGATTATTTATTAATACCATCTGTGATATGTTCTCATGAAACTCTTCTAAACCGTCTCCAAGAATAGATAGGGTAAATTGTTGCTCACAAGTTTGACAGGAATATCCTCATTCACATTCTGGATTCAAGTTTGACAAGAATATTCTTATTCGTATTCTTGATTAGGCTCGAAAATATATGTTACATTGGTGTGCGAACGCCATCGTTTCATGGAATTCACATCAACTTTTACAGTAAAACTAGGTGAAATTCCTGTCGTCCGGCATATATGAAGATTCAACTATTTCGCCAACTCTTCTCAGCCCGTGTGACTATTTCTATCTACTTTTCCTCTCAAAGCTTTATCAAACGTAATATTTTGCTCCCTTCTTCTAACTATGCAGTTGCAACTTCTATGATAACAATCGACGCAACTATGTGGTGCCGCCAGATGGCGTTTAACTTCCCTCTACGAGGGTAAGTTGTACTGTTTTTTTTTTATTATCGCGTTTATTTTGTCCCCATTTGAACTGTCAGTAATAAAAATAGTTGTCACGACATGCACTGACAAAAAGTACAAAAGTACAAAAAGAAAAGTACAAAAGTCATAATACACTGGTCGGCTTCAACACATTCGTTTTTATATTATAGGTATTAAATATCTCTGCTCAGCAAACTAGATACAAATTAGCGCTTATATATATATATATATATATATATATATATATATATATATATATATATATATATATATATATATATATATATATATTCAATTTAACGCGCTAATGTGTGTCTAGCTTGCTAAGCAGAGATATTTAATCCCTATAATAAAAGCGAAGACAAATAATAAAATAGAAAAAATTAATAAGTAAATATTAATATAGATGCTTTTGTTCGAACAAATTATGTTGTTACGGTTCGTATTGCAACACAAATAATTTTAATATTATTTACGAAATAAAAATACGTTTAATTATTAAATAATTAGAGCATTCAATTTAGAAGACATGTTAGTAGTATAGAAATAAAATAACATTAATATCCCATTGGGAACTGTAAAACAAATAAAACGCACGTAAACTGCTTTATGTACACATAGCGGTAGCATCATCATAAAATCTAGTTTACGGAATAAAAGAGTAGAAAATACTCGCGTTTTGTGATACAGCTATCCTTATATATTATAGAACTATTCTTTCATAATAAGATCCGGAAAATATTCATATTATACGCTCTTGTTTATACAGTATTGTTCCATAATATTTAGGAATATGTGTATGCGATTGCATATAAAATAGTACAGTACATAAAATAAAATATTGCATTACTGTTTTTGATAATAACCACCAATTGTGTATTGCGGGTGTATTGGGACTCAGCGTGGCACAATGATTGTGATCACGTACACAGATAAAACTAATTTATAGCAGTGCAGCCAAATTGGAGATTAGAATTCACTACATGCGCACCGGCCAAAACTAATTCAAAATAAATTACTGATTTAATAATATTACATTAATATGAGCCAATTAGTATGCAATAATGACTTGCTTGCTACTGATTAAAAACTATTCCCATTGTTAAAATCCATTACGGGGAGTGCTGTGAATATTAAAAAGTTTCCAGGTTGGAATGGTTTGTGTACTTAAAGGTTTAAAGGGTAGATACGTGTGTATGTGTATATGTATGTGCTAGTTATCTTTGTTAACCAGAGCGGCTTTATTTCGAAAATCCACAATAAAATCGCCACCGCAAATCTTTAAATATAGTAAACATTTCGACTGTATTTTATCCGATATGTCATAAATATTCTAACAAATCCTGTAGGGGTGTGGCCGTATCGGGGATAAAGAAGTGGCTAATGTCCTAACAGGTCGTTTGGTCGAGCCCCATTGACCAAAACCCGTCAGGGGACATCAGTTTTCAACGGTCGTACAAACACTACGAAATTCATCTCATTTAAAGAACGTAATATTTTTTTACATACTACATACTGATTGATCGTTAAATTTACGACATAAAATCAATAAAAAAAACTTTCTTCATTGTGAGTGGATATCGGGATGGTGGTGGAAAAAGGTGATCGCCGTAATGGCAGCTGGAGTATTTTAAGCTTAACTGACCGACAAAAGAGTAGCCTAAACACGCACGGAAAAAGTTTGTTGCCAGCAATCTACGTCTTTTCCACTCTCGACCCCCTTCTGTAACGTTATATATTAGAGGTAGTTAGTGCTAACACGTGTGTGTATGTGTTCAATTTTTGTCATATACTATACTATCCCGGGCGAGCGGTCATAAATTTACAACCACAAAAACAATATCCGCTCAGGTCGCCATGTGAACATTTTCATCTAAATATTAAAGGCGTCGATTGGTAATTATCAATAAGGCAGTAGAAATATAGGTGACGTGCACAAATTTATTTGGCCTGGCATATTGCGAACATTGTGTATTAATGAGTGTATAGGCAACAGCAGCATAGGACTTTTATTGTCATTTTAACAGTTACAATATGAGCATTATACGATTATTCGATGGCCATTATAATTTCAGATAAACAGTGACTGCTAATTAGGTATCATATTGACTATTAATGCCAGAAAATTGGTCATGAATATTTTATATTTAGTGATAATTGAAATTTTAATATGGCTGCGCATAGAAAAGTGCTATATACAAATTAATTTTTCTTTGTTTATTCTATAATGCAGTTTTAGGCGCTTGAAATCGAATAATATACCAACAAAATATTATCCAAAAATCCTATTGGACTCTCAACGCAGTTCAAGCGTCAATTTGTGTGAATAATTGGACATAATGAACATCTCACGCGCTATCCACTACCACCCTTCGTGACGCAATTGGTGGCGATAGCCGGAGACGTGGGTTCAAGTCCCATCAGAGAATGACATTTTTGAGAAATTATTAATTAACATTGATATATCTGGTGATTCTTCATTCAGACAGTCGAATATGGCAAGAAGTACTTCATATATATATATATAAATATATATATATATATATATATATATATATATATATATATATATATATGAACGTTTATGAAAACAAATAAATGTATTACGAATAGTAATCGGTTTTGGCTATACTGTAGGCAAGTTCAAACAACCCCTAACGTCCTAGAAAATTAAATACCGCATACGAGGGTAGTCCCAAAATACAATACCAATAAACAACAACCGCCAGCCGTTGCGATTGTTGTTTTAAAAAAGATACTGTGGTAGAAAGTACCAACAATATAAAGCTTAGGTTTGAAGTTTGAATATGCCACGTTGTTTAGTATATGTTTGGCAGCCATCAATAGCGAATGCTTTAAGTGAATTTGCACACATTGGTCATAGTTATGTAACACAATACATTTGAAAGGTCTCAGTCCAAGCAATATCAAAGCCGAGCTAGATTCTTGGGGACTCGGCTCCTTTGTTTACGGGAATAAAATATTTGTGGCAGAGTTTAATATACGGCCTGAGCTGCCAAGATGAACAACGCAATGGTCGACCAAATGAGGCCAGAAATGGCGAAGAAAAAATGGCATACAATGTGACCGTCAACTGAAAGTGGGCGAGTTAACAACGCATGGTATGCATTTCAAAAAGTGTTGTACATCGCATAATTACTGAAAATTTGGACATTAGAAAGCTGTTCGTAATATTGTGCCGCGTTTGCTTACAATAGACTAAAACAGTGGCGTGAGGATGTTTCAATACAGTGTTTGGCGCTGTTTCACAGTAATAAAGCCGTTTTTGTATCAATTCATAATCATGTACGAAACGTGGGTCTATCACTTCAAATCTGAGACGAGGGAACCATGAAAAAAATCAACTGAAAAGGGAGAATCGGCTTTAAAGTAGGCGAAGACGTTGTTGCATTTGCAGACAAGGTCATGGCCGTCAATATTTTATGATGCTCGTGGGATATTTTTTTATTGATTCTTTGTTTGAGTCACGAAATCAACAAAAAAACGACCGTATTTTGCGAAAAAGAAAGTGTTGTTTTATCAAGACAATGCACAAGTTCATACATTCGTTATCACGGTGACCAACATCAATGATTTCCTCATGACCCCTACTCGCCAGATATAGACCCTTCAAATTATGTTCTCTTTTCCTTCAAAAATGGCTGGTGGTAAAAGATTTGTTAACAATGAAGAGGCGAAATCTACAGTTGATGGCTATTTTGAGGATGTTCTCACTATAAACCTATTTCTGTTCAATAAAAATCTAAAATAGGTCCGTAGGCCATAAACAGATGGATTGAGTATTTTAATTGGCGTGTAATATGGGTCCTCCATCGATGCCTCATCTTTTATTTCATTTATCAGGTAGTATCGTTAAATATACTGTTACGTTTTAGTCGTCTTGTATGTCTGTTGCTTCAGACAAGGTCGGTATGCATTTGTGTGGATAACTATGTCTGCGAGAGCTTGCAGGTAATCGTGCATTCGCAGATTCTTGAGACAAGGGAGCACCTGTTATGATTCTGAGTGCTTTGTTCTGGAGCTGTTGTAGTATTTCTATGGAGAAATCTGTCTGAGTTGGTTTCAGTATTGTCTTGAATAGAAGCTTATTCTAAAGGGACGTATATGATTTTTTTCCTATGAGCAAGTTCATTTTCTTTAATCTAATATTTATTTATTTCTTTTAGCTTTAATGTGAGATCTCTATGCATATCTATGTACTTGACAGTTTGTTTGTGCTTCATTATTCAGCGTCGCACTAGGGTTGTGTCTTCTGCGTGTTGCAAACGTAATATGGCTTCATCTTGTTGCACTCGCCATAATTTTCCATTTGTTAACCATTTTTCTATTTTGTTTAGTTGGAAAAAATGTCTTGAATTGTGTGTGTGTTTCTACATTAGGTTGATTGATTTTGGGACTACAATCGTAGTAGAGGTAGAGGATAGTTCTGGATAGTTCTGGATAGTTGGCTGGAGGGTAGCATAGCTACAGGCACTTAGGCATCAAAATGGGCTCATTGTGAAACCTCCTTTTAAAGCTACTGACCCGTCTCACCGATCGATTATGCGTGCTTGGCGGGTGAAGAGTTGCCAATACTGGCCATAATAGACCAGCACTCCCCTAGTACTAACTGCCTAGTGTTTACTAGAGATGGGCATATTACATGCTCTGCTGTTTCTAGTTCTTCAATATACCCTTTACATAGCGGGCTGTCTACCAGATCCATGGTTGTTGGTGTTTGTTTAGCCCACAGTGGCTAGTTAGAATATTGGTCTATAATTTCAGATTAGTTCTAGAAAAGTTAAGGTCGTATATGGCATAATTCAAATTTCTCTTTATAGTTTAAGTTTAACGCCATCTGACGGAATCAACAAAATGAACAATACTCACCCAAATGACAATATCCGTAAACATACTTATGTGTACAATATTAATTTTGTCGGTACCGCTAGATGGCTTTAAACATTCTCTATAGAGAGACAGTTGCATTGCGGTATATAAACTACTAGATATTTTGTGAATTTTCAATTGAGTCGAGCTGTAGCGACATACAGACGTTTTATCTACTGAGACCAGCTTCCAAGTCAATCAACAGAAGGATGTTTACACACCAACACCCGCAAGTAGGTTGAGTTTAATTACCTAAGTGTTCACACCTTTTCTGCCATGGACGAGACGAGATACCCGATACTCGAAACTTCCAAACAGGAATTGGTGTTAATGATTAAAGTATTACATGGCCATATCTTGTTCCTTGAGCATAAAAACTATGATTTATACTTAAGTAAAGTGCCCAAGAATGCAGCCCCGCCAAATGCCCCAGTCCCAGAATCTGTGGGCTCTGCTTCTGCCCCGTCGAAAAGCCCTAAATCACTACTAAGCAGCGCGTTTTTGGGAACCCACTCGTTAAGCACGTCACTGAAAAACCAGTTTCCAGCAAGAAGACTAATAAGGGCCGGTTCTACAATTGACATTTAACCGGAGAATAAAGCTATTCGAGGAATAAGTATTACAAACTTATTCCGCAAATATCCTTATTCTCCAGTTAAATGTCAATTGTAGAACCGGCCCTAAATCGCCTGGTAAGAAGCAGGTTAAACACACTCAGCCAGGCCCTCCAAAGCCCGAAAGTCTCAAGCAATTCCACGCACTTTCAGGCGCGGACATATTCACTGACTCCCCAGCTACCGCGATTGAGCCCATGCTCACAGAACCCTTCATTCCTAATGGAAGGGCAGCTGATATTCTTTCTCGCACCCAGTTCTTGTGCCGCTAGCGCCGCGCCGTTCGCCGGAGTACTCAAGTACGGCATTTCAAATTCTGAAGTCACAACAAATAGTGGCGAAGCATCCAAGAAAAGAACACCGACATCTGTTCCCTCCTAATTTTCAATATCTGTAACCTCTCAAGCCAAAAAGAAAACGCTCCTCTAGTCCTTGAATCGCAGGAGGGCTAACGGCTTATTCTTCGCGATATTAATATCAGTAAAGCTAATGGGATGCGTATCCACCCAGTGTCTTTCGACCATTTCTGACGCCTAACGTTATACCTTGTTGAAAGAGGTTCGCGATATCACAGCTTCGCCATATCCTCCGACAGGGTGCTCCGCATTGTTATTCGTGGCATTCCTGAAACTTTAACTGCAGACGACGTACTGAAAGACGTCGAAAAGCAGAGTTTCCCCACCCCACTGGATGGACAAAAAATCAAACTCTTAAGTATTTCCGCATCACACGTGAAACATAAACGCAAATAATTGGACGTTGGGTAGTTCCATCGATGCCAAACCTTTGTCACTCCGCTTTAACTTGCCGGCGTGATTTTGCCCGAGTTAGATGCTCAGCCACTCACACATACACACACACACACACATACACACACACATACACACTTATACATACACACACACATACACACTTATACATACACACACACATACACAGTGTATACGTATACCCATGAAACAGGTCCCGCTGCCTACGCAAATTACGGCGGCAGTCGTCCTGCGAATTATCGGGGATCGCCCAGTTTCTAGCGTAAAATCTAACCTCTTCAACCCGGCCAGGTAACTTTCACGCCAGCGCTAGCACTCACATGGCAACTCCTCTAATGCCCCAGTCCATCACGGTCCCACCGACATCTCTAGCTCATCCAGTAACTTCTTCAGTCCCTCAGAGAACACCAGCCTCATTGACACGCGCCTCTTATTTTACTCTTAACGGTCTCATTGAGCCAGGGTCCCTTATTTTACTCTTAACGGCCTCATTGAGTCTGAGCTTTGAAACGAATAACGCCTTTTTCGCCTGAATGTTCACCATGGCCGCAAAGCTACGACCCGACCATAGAAATTCAGATAGTATAATTTGCAAAATGCGGTCAGTTCACTCTGGTCCTTAACTCCTGAGCTAACCGTCTGCTTGAATTATTGTCCAGCTGCCCAATGCGAACAACAACAACTCGGTAATAAGCTTTAACTATCGTTAGTCCCCCGGTAATTGTCAATAGTCATTCCACAACCTATAATCCCACGAATTTAACCCACTAAGCTCGGTTATATATAGGCGAGAAAACTATAACCCGTTATATTGTTAGATCTTGCATAAATGATTGTTAACTTTCCATTTCATAACATTCTGTACCCCTGAATGGAAAACTACTGGAGTCCTTGACAGAGGATAAATATCTAGGGGTATTCTAAATAAAAGACTTACGTGGAACCAATATTTGGAGAGAAAATAACTCTTGCAAGGGCTACAGCGTCTTTTTGGATATACCCCAAACTTTTCTAAAACCGAAAATGGTATTATAGATGTACCTGGCGGTTGTCAGACCTATTGTCACCTATGGATCACTTGTTTGATGGTGCAAGACAAGAGAAGAAAATCCAACCTAGGCTACAATAGCTTCAACTGCTGGCATCTTTGGGCGCTACAGGAGCGATGCGCATGAGTATTACACCAGCAATGGAATTACTATTTCTGCTCCCATTACACAAACAAGTAGAAATAGAAGATATACTTATTGCTATCAGACTAGGGCTATCAGGTCTGGTGCCTCTTCACAGGCACACGAAGGTCCTGTCCCAGGTCGGAAAGTAGTATCTGACATATCACATGGATTCAATTCCAGTTTAATTCGATTTAGATGGGACTTTTGAAGTGATCATTACTGATCGTAGCACTCGAAAAATTGCACAACTTAAGGAACAACGATCAATAATCTGGTACATAGCTGCATTGAAGACTCCAGAAGGTACCGGACTTGGCATATAGAGCCTAGGATAGGAAGAATCGATGGCAACGGGCCGGATGCCTACTATCTCACAAGCAGAAATTACGGCTCTTGAGGGATGTGCACAAATCTGCCTAGAAAAACTACTCAGGGGTGTGCGACTAGACTATATCCGTATAGACAGCCAGGCAGCTTTCTACGTGGTCTGGAACTGTAAACAAACCCTGAAGCTACTAACGAAAGGGAACAGATTGATTCTGATGTGGGTTCGTGTCCAGGTACCCACATCAGAATCAGTCTGTTCCCTTTCGCTAGTAGCTTCAGGGTTTGTTTACAGTTCCAGACCACGTTGGAGTCATAGTTATAGAAAGCTGCCTGGCTGTCTATATGGGCTTTCAGGAAAACGAAGTCGCCGACGCACTCGTCATAAGTGGGGCTCAAGCTCCCTATATGGGAACAGAGCCAACATGCGGGACTATTATAGGCAACTTATTCCAAAGTGGAAGGAGGAACAAAAGCAAGCCTACTGGATACTACACACTCCAGGACAAAGGCAAGCCAAAATGCTCATTGACTACTCGGCGCTAGGAAGAATACAAATCCTAAGCCTATTAAGAATGAGATAAGAACTGTCATGGGCATTCTAATGAGGAACTGTCCGGTTTATTATCACCTAAATTAAATAGGCAAGCAGTAGACACTGTCTGCAGATCATGAAATCGGATAGTGAAACTGCTGGACACATTCTGTGCACTTTCCCAGAACTTGGGCAGAAAAGGCTTGCCAGCCTTGGGAATGTTAATCTAACGACTCTGGAGCTCAGAAGCAAGCCTCTCAGGTTCATACTAAACTTCGTCCGAGAAGTGGAATTCATGGGAGAACAATAGATAGGGTAAAGCACAGTAGATCAGCATTGGTCGCTGTTCGGAAAGGATAGATAGCCCAAGGACCTCTCTAAAAGAAATATGCTGTTATCTAATTGTAATCACTGTTATTGATTTAATACCAAATAGCTAGTAATATGGTTGATAGCACGTTTATTTGGCATTAAAAATGTCCTGTCCGTTTCTATTTCACCTTGTACCATGTAGTAATCCTGATCTTGCAAAGTCTTTGTACTTATTCATAACTAGTATCTAATGTACTATTGATTCCCCAACACCAGCATTTTCTCCAAATTTTTTTCTGATATGTAAGGATTTATAAAGGTCGTTTTAGATAAGACAATTTCTTAGCTCAAAAGTTATTCAAGAAATTAATTCATATATCCTCCTCCCATGCAATTTGTTCTTGACAAATAAAAGTCGTTATATTTTTCCATTCGATCTAGCATCCAATACAATATTTCAAATAATTTGCTGTATGATACGAGACAATTTAGATTGTCTCGCATCTTGACTAACTTTTGAGTCAAGAAATTGTCTAGTCTAAAACGACCATAAGAATATTTTGTATTACATTATTTATATTATAGAAATTATAAAGCACATGTTTCGTACGTTCACACGTAAAACTAAATTCCAATTTACCAGTTTTTTTAAATTGCTTCAAAATTAATGCTGTGAAAATTTGACTGTTCTCGGAATGTCTTGTTAAATATTTCAGAAGCCCTTCTTTTGCAGGTGTTATAATTGTCTCCGCGTGTAAATCCAGTAAAGTTAATCACTACGCCATATATACCGAAGTTTATAAGTTATCAATGTGATCTTTAATGATCTTGTGAGGAATAATTGACTAATTTCACTTATAAATGTGTAGAAATTATACATTTAATTAATTATATTTGTAAATTAAGTAATATATTATTTGATTTTCAGTTTAGGATAAAGCACACACTTTTATGAAGAATAATAAAAAATATTAATCTATGGCGTAAAGGCCAAGGGCCGATGGCGTAATAAAGATTGATTTCTCTCTATTAATCTTTATACAACTATCAGCCCAAGGGCTCTCCCGGTGAGCTCAGCGGAATTTAATAACCCGATATTTACCTAACTTCACAAAAAAAAACCTCTGAAAACTGTGAAAGGTGTCTCGCGCAATTTCGCTCGAACTCTGACTCGCCAATGCTTAGAACGAGACGGACTGTGCCTCTAGCCACTGGGCCACTGAGCTGTGGGAAGAATAACCAAATATTCTATCATTATAGGACTGTCAGCCTTGAGGCTTTTCTGCCGCTAAAGGGAGAAGCTCAGAGTTTAATCACCTAGTATTTACCTTGACTTCACAGAAAACCTCTGAAAATATGTGAAAGGTTATTCACGAACATCGTCCCGATGGGGTTCGAACTCAGGCTCCCCAATGCTCAGTACGACACGGACGACGCCTCTAACCACTCGGCCACAGAGCTAGGCGCAAAGAATAACATTTTGCGAGAAGTCACAAATAAATATCATATATAAGTGTGAATCCACCTCTTAGCAATCTACATATCTAGATTTCGATCTTATTAGATCTCATCAGTGTAACTCAGCTAGTGAGGATGAATTCACACAATATCTCGAGTGGTTATATACAAAAATGATACAACTAACCCCCTAGGAGGAAACTTAAACGCCATCTGGCGGCACCACATCAATTAGCAATGCACACCCATATGGTAATAATCGTCAACATGTTCAGGCTGAGCTACACTGATGAGATCTAATAAGATCGAAATCTAGATATGTAGATTGCTAAGAGGTGTATTCACACTTATATATGTTTTATAAGATTGGCCTTGTGCTGATATCTCAAGTACTCTGTTGGAATATTATTCCATAGAGGGCACTACTCGGTTATTACCATATGGGTGTGCATTGCTAATTGATGTGGTGCCGCCAGATGACGTTTAACTTTCTTCCTAGGGGGTTAGTTGTATCATTTTATGAAAAATGTTTTACACATATAGCTTACTTGGTGGACACGTTGTATATGAGGCGATGATTGTTATGCTTTAAGGCAATTTTAGACCGAGAAAACAAATTATTCCATATCATTTATCTAAATGTTATTTAATAAATCATGAATAGATGAATTATAATTTTAAAAAGCTCTAAAATTCATCTTTTCATTATGTATATATGCACTTCTGATTCACCACAATAACCTAAATGGTATAATGGTACGCAATTAATCAATAATAAACAAATCACAGGACGCAAAATGTCCGGGCGCCTATTAAAGTAATTAAAGCGTGGTCCGAAAATTATTTGTGCATACGCCCCTCGTTAAATAAGGGCGCCGTGTATGTTACAGTTTAATTAGGTGGAGTGAAATGTATGACCAGTTAGTTGTCGGTTTCTGCTATAATAACTTTATAATTGTAGACGCATTGATCTGCGCAGCGTAGGCGATACAAGCTCACAGTTAATTATCAAATTATGTTAAATTAACCGCAAGGGTGGCACTGGTAATCGTTTGATTGTTACAGCACTCATTAACGTGGAAATGCATTGGCTTTATACGTTATAAATTAGTGCAATACATGTGCAATAATTATTATGGCTGCGTTACATGGTTGCGGATTCATCAACATTTTAAATAAAACCACAATGAAAATGATCTATTGAGTTGAATTAGGGATTAAATACATTTAATTATAATTTATCTATCACTCGGTGGACATTGGATTTCGAATTTCAAATCAACTAATTAATAAAAACACATAACTGTGTGGAATTACATTTAAAATTCTATTGTATCGAGTATTAAAGGAATTGCATGCGGTGTGAAAGGTTAAAGTTGAATAAAATTGGCTGTGCATTCATTGAATCAACAATAAAACTGTTGTCTTTTAATTCGATTCACTTTCGGTATGCAAAGAACATGACGGAACCGTGCACAAAAAACGAACAATACACATCGCTTTAACACAATAATGATCTGAAATATTCCGCCTCATAATGTAATTTGGTTTGGTCCAATGACAGGTCGCTGTAGCACGTAAACTGAATACGGAATCGATCACGTACAATGAAATTTGTTTGTACTATTTCGATGCACTAGCTTCTAACGGAGCCAGCCAGCGCCTTTCTGGCCAAAACTTTTCAGGCCGCGCACTCCTTCTGATTTGAATATCATTGATTAACGGGGCGACGTGCCCGACAGCCATTTATAATTGGCATCTGCTATATTTTCCCCGTATTTTACGCGTTATCCGTTTTATGTGATTAACGTAAATATAACATTTAAGCAGATTACGGGCATCATTTACATATCACTAATAACCATCGATGTATTAATTTGAATGCAAACACGGTCCGAACAAACAAATTTAAAATTATGGGTTGGAATTGCGGATTTGCGGGGGATGCAGGTGGTGATTATGCCGTGTGCTGTTTGCTAACGTGACGCTTCGATGGATATGTTTACATAAATATGAAGCGGGCGCATTCATCTTCTTTGATGAAAGCATCGCTAGATGTGTGCCAAAAAGTGTCACACAGACAAAAACCACTTAACGCCAGGAAATCATGGTGCATATAACTTTTCTATTACAACTGCGGATCACAAAGCACGCATTAGGCCGGGAACAGCAATTTATGGGGTTGAAACAAATTTATGCGCTTCTCTAAAATATCGCACGCCAGGCATGTACAATAACCATGCACAACACGTACGGTTCAATACGTATGAAATATTCACGTGTAGTAGTTTTAAATTATTATTTCAAAACTCTAATTAACCAAACTGGCTCGTATTCACCCAAGTGAATTTTAATAGTTTTAACGTCAATAAGGCAGGAGATGAGTATTTCCACGGCTCATAACTCAGCCACCCGCCCGACTACCAGCTATCGGAAACTCTGAATTAATGTCTTCTGTATAATCTCTTGTTCCAAACTCGTACCTAATAAAGAACGCTGCCCGGAGATAATTTATAATTTACCACCTATTTTATATCGTGTATTACTAGCGATAAATGTATTTTATGGCGCTAATTTCGTAATTCAAACATTATTTTTAATCAAAAACCCTCCTCCGCGTAATTCATTTCACGAGTGCTTCGTATATTAATTGGAGCCATATTTTCAATCGAACTCGAATTATTTCACCTGAACTTTAACGAGCTGAGCACTACGCGCACAGTTCCCAAAAATATTCCATTATTTCATATTCTCCACCCGGAAAGTGGGATTAGATTTTATTGCCGATAAAAAGTTTTTCAGTGTATGGGTAGTAATAAATATGGTATGCGGTGCCGTGCAGGTTTATCTATGCTGTTTATATATAAGATACTTTTCTTGTTTAAGACTGTGCGTGCCACATTCATAAATTATATATTTCGGTTTTATGGGATTCACAAACTTTGATTTTTTTTGCTATCTATGCAGAAACTATGTGTCATAAAGCTCGTCAAGCATTACGGATTTGATTTGCTTATATAACTATTTCATCTGCATATAAATGTGTCTTCCTAAATCTTATTATAATATTGCTATAGATGTCTTTATATTAGCATAATAATAAAATTTTCAAGTTATACACATACGTATCATCTAGATATTGTCTCATATTTGACACCGCGGATCCTATTTTGTGTTTGAAACAGGATACACTCACACCCGCCGGTAAGGACGCCGTCGCAAGGGAGAAAACTGATCCCTATCTGATCTATGACAAGTCATGTAAACAGTCGGAGGACGCATCCGTGTCAATCTTTGCTTATCCCAAAACACTTGTACCAATTTAAATATGTTACGGCACCGCATTGCATATAAAATAATTTAATATTGATTAAAATCCGCACTGACACAGCTTGAATCATATTGAAATTCGTAATGAAATCATATGGTATGTAGTTCTCTGCAAATAACATGTGACATCCTATTAAAATATCAATGATAATTAATTTTTGTAATGTATTTGGATAGCACCAATATTGATACTAAATCCATAACAGGATTGATTTTATTAATTTAAATGGTAAATAATCATTACTATCTGCAAAATTTAAATTAATATTAGAAGCAATCACAATTGAATAAAACTTATTTGAACCATCAAACTGTAATCCTAAACAACACTAAACAAATTTAAGTTTATATATTTTGTTGCAGCTAGCTTCAGCACGTATTAAATTTTAAAATATTGCCTTATATCTTGTTCTAGTGCACAGAAACGGATATCCCTTTTTTATTGCGACAGAAAGATATCTCCCAACGCGGAAATGTGTAAATTTAATCATAGTAATCTCAAAAATGCTCTCTGATGAGATTGAATCTGGCGATACCAAATTACGTGGCCTGCTGCACTAATAATAATCCAATAAGCTAGATTGCAACGTTTTGGAAACTAAAATATATTTTTAAAGTTAGGGCCAACAAACGGATATCTGAAAACCTTGCAATATTCAATAGCCATAATTTTGTATTTAATTAACAATATTTTAAATTTGTGTTATGCACCCAAAGGGAAATAAATATTTTAATTCGAGTGAACTAATTCAGGTTTCTGTTGGTGCAATCCGGCATAAATAACTCTTGTTTGTATTATATCGATAAAACATTTATAACAAAAATTGCAAGCGAGGTGCTTTTATAATTCAATAATTAAACAAGTAACATATGAAATTCGTTTTTAATTAATCAGTACACATTAATTTGCGTTCAACTGAATATAATTACATTATACTCTAAGGTTAATAATGGTTCGTTCCTGTATATCTACGAGGGTGTACCCAAAAGTAACGGGAAATATTTATTTTTATTTTTTGTATTTAATATAACATCTCGAAAACAACCTCCTTAAAAATACTGTCCGTTAGATGATATACACTGTCCGCTTTTCTTTATATTCTTCTGAGCTGATGCTGTTAAATGCCTCCAGTGACTCTTTGTTAACCTCTTCTACGTCCTGAAAGCACATTCCTTCTAGATTTTTCTTCATTCTTGGAAATAGGAAGAAGTCACAGGAGGCTGGGTTGGGCTGGTAAGGGGGCTTACTAGCCCAACCCAGCCTCCTGTGACTTCTTCCTATTTCCAAGAATGAAGAAGAAGAAGAGGGGGTGAGAAATCGTTGTCATTTTTCTTCAAAAACTGGTTGATTTTCTTTCTCACTACCTCACGCAATCGTTTCAGCATTTTCAGGTATAATGTTGATTCACTACCCAGCTCAGTGGCTGAGTGGTAAAGGCAGTGGGGAGCCTGAGTTCGATCTCCAGCTGGGAACGAATTTTCGCAAATCACCTTTCACAGTTTTTCAGAGGTTTTCTGTGAAGTTAAGGTAAATACCGGGTGATTAAACTCCTCTGAGCTTCTCCCTTGACTGGCGGAAAAGCCTCACGGCTGATAGCCCTATAAAGATACAAGTTTTTTTTGTTGGTTCACTGTAGTACCCTGAGGAACAAATTCAACGTGGATGACTCCTTTGACGTCGAAAAAACAAACCATCATAGAGTTCAAATTTGATTTCAGTTGTAGTGCTTTTTTGGTCTGGGCGTTGATGCTGTCTTCCACTGGCTGCACTGTTGTTTTGTTTCAGGATCATAGCCTAATATGAATATTCATTCCAGTTATGACTTTTGACAAGAAATCAGGATCAGTTTGTGTCTGTTATTTCAAGTCCTGGCACACTCTCAGGCGGTTCTCCCTCTGGGCATCGGAAAGCAGCCGTGCCGCCACACGTCCTGTTCAAATCTTCAGTTAATATTCGCATGAACTTCAGGATATTCCAATGTTTTCCTCCAATTCGTCGATTGTATCTCATGGAGGATACATGAGGCTTTTCTGGCGTTGTCCCCCAGTAAGTACTAGATTCCCACTCGTCTACTTATCTGCTAAACCCCCATCTCTTTTCTCGTACCAGAACTCGCGCATTACTTCAGTAATGATGCTACCGCCTTCTTACTCTCCTCCAATTGTGCGCCCTTGGTTCGCCCAAGGCTGCCTCTTCATAGCGTTGCGCTGTATCTTTCGTTTCTAGTACTACCCGGGGCAGCGCAGCGCAGAGGTAAAGACATCAGACTGCTGCGCTGAAGACCATCGGTTTAAATCTCACAAAACGAAATACTTTCCAGCTTGTACGTGTTCCCCACTCTCCAACCCGCCTGACCAGCATGGGCTTTCATGGTTAACACCCTTCTAGAGTATATTATTTTATAAACGTACTCCAGTGATTCGGAATCCACGTTAAACTGTAGGTCCACATATAGTATCAATTTCCACCCCTATAGGTAGAGGTCTTCTCTACCCATAGGGCTGCCAATACGCCTGCAGAGGCGTGAAAGAGGTCGATACACACACTCCCTGTGTTAATAATTCAATCGCCTCCCAATTCTCTGGTGATTCTTTCATTTTTGATGATGCCTCTATTGGTACCTCTATTACAGTTTCCATTGCAATCCTGTTTATTGTCCATTCTGGACAGTACCGTAGGGTGTGATCTGCATCGTTCATTGGAGCGTGAAAATGATGGTTTTCTTTGTCCCTAACTTTCCCGATGTGGTATAGATAACATCGGAAGCATCCATCTCCTATCTGTAGTTACGTTAGCGAGTAGCTTAATGTGTCATGTGGCCTTTCACCCATACTTTAACATCCTGAATCATTGTTCTGGTTCAGACTTCTTTCACACCTACTCTCCAGTAAGCCTGCCAAATTGGCATCGTGCGTTCCCTCTTGTTTTTCTTCGCATATCTATGGCAACTTCGCGTAGCATCGTGTAATGTTATTGCGAGATCACCCGGGATGGTGGATGCTACCGCGTCCATAGAGACGGTTCGATACGCTCTGGCAATTCTTAGTGCATCTGGCTGTATGGCAGTTCGTAACATTTCAGGGTTTCCTATATTACAGGGATGGCCAACTTTTGTGTACATAAAATCTACTTTTACTTTGCGAATTTCGGTAAAACAATTCATACCTTATACAGTAGTTGCCTACTACTGTATAAGGAAGGTATTGTTTTATCGAAAACGTGTTCACGTGTTCTAACCAAGATTATGGGAATATTCGATAACTTTTCGGGGGAAAAAACTACACCAGAAGGAAGGTACAGTTGCCGTGAACAATTTAGTAACAAAAAAATCAATTTTCTTTACATTTTATGCCTAAAATAGTCGAAATAAACCTGAATTTTGCGATGTCTGTGGTGAAAATTCCGGAAAAATGGCACAACAGATTGCGACCGAATTTGGCAATTATCTGCGAAAAGTATCTGAGACAATCCAGTGAGCATTTGAGCAAAATCGGCTTTATATTTATAATATGGAAAATAATATTTATTTTATAATATTAGTTGTCGTCAGACGGTAATTTGATACTACAATGTTGGTAATTCTGATTGTCAATGTGTTGTTTATTATTTGTGAAGTTTGTTTGGCATATTAATAACAGTATTTTTGTGAACCGTTAAAGATGTTGATGAGAAGAACAGTATTATTGCGCGGCATTAAATGTTTTGTTCGGTGTGTTGAAGAAAGAAAAGTATTCGACGTTTGAAGGTTAGTTTCAAGATATGTGATATAAATAGGAATCGAGAAATATAAGGCCACTTTCAAAGACAGGTTCCTGATATAGTGTTATTAGAGGATGATGATAAGCAAATGTTCATACACGTATGACTCATGACTTATTCAACTTACTATTAAAAAAATAGTTAGATCAAAACTACAGAAAGAGGAGAAATAAGTCAATAACGCCAGCACAAAGACATGTGATGACTTTTCAGTAAGTGTTTTAATGTATTACTTTCTGTATACAGCACTGCTGTGTAACCCCCTATCAGAGGCGCAGTTGAAAAGCATAAATATACCAGCACCATATTACTTACCTGGTTCCCAAATGAAACAGTATATATATACATACTGAAGTACTAAATATTTTTAATTATAAGAAATATTGAAAACACCCAAATGTGTATATTGGTGTAACGCTGGAGAATTTTGCCAAAACCTATTGTTGCATCACCGGAAATGTGTGAAAAATGTGCTAGAGCTACAATAATTTCTTACAAAAGAACCAGAAAATTGAAGATATTGCCCCATTGGACTCACTGATGTTGATGGGGATGAATGACGTATTATATCCTGTTGGGAAAGATTGGGAACAAACATTAAAAAGGCACCTCACACGATCAATAATACTCTGTCCTAGTACTATCATGTCCTAGTACTATCAGTAAAAAAAAGAACATTTATTGGCATTTCCCTCACTGCCCTTCCACATCACAACTACAACAAAAATATACAAAAATAAAAATAAAAATACAAATATAAATAAAAGTAATACTCCGCAAAAAATACAAATTACCCTCATCTATTATCGCTCCCTGTGCCCTCTCACGTCAGCCTCCTGCAGATTTTCACTCTGCTTTCACACCCTCCATTCATCGCTAAGGTGCCACCACGTGTCGCTTCCCTTACTACACAGCGCACACGCGGTGTACCCCAGACCCATCCACACTTTCTTCCCTCTCTCGTCTGACCCACACCTCGCTCTTGCCATGCATACCTTGTCTTCTCTGCTCTACTCACCCCTGGCTAAGTAACTCGGAAGTTTCCCACTTGCCGCTCTATCTAGCCAGGGTTGTAAGAGCACTCATCCATTCTAGTCTGCCGTTCTTGCCACTCAATATCTCTCATTCTCTCTTACCTCAGTTCTTAGGCTTCCCATTTCTCTCAGCTTCTCCTCTACCCACACCTCAGACATACCCACTCTTTCATACATCCTTCCTCTATCCTTTCTCCAACCACTCTCCGTCCGCCCTACTCATCCATACCTCCCGGACCAGTCTTTCCTCGCCCAATTCCTGCAATCTTTCTTCAAACTTCACAACCCTTACACACGACTCCCACCACATACTCATACGATTCGTCTCACAGCACTGCTCTCGTTGTCGACCTTTCGAGACCTAGCAGACTCTTCAGGAGCAAACCTTGCTCTCTCTCTATCACATCCCACACTTCGACTTCATAAAACAGAACAGGTTTTACACACGTATCCCAGATCTTGCACGCCATTACGAGATTACCGCCCCACAACCTCTCCCATTTCCTTCTCGCTATCCCCCAAGCCATTCTCGCTTTCGCTTGCATACATTCCACATGCACCCTAAATCCTCCTCCACTGTCAAACCAAAAGCCCAAATATTTAAAGACATTCACTCTCTCAATCATCCTTCCCTTCCATTTCAGCTCTTCCACTTCACCCCTTCTACCCCTATTCCTAAACATCATCCATTTAGTCTTCTCGATATTCACCACTAGCCCTCTCCTATCCAGGTACCTTCCCATTCTTTCCAACATCTCTTGCATCTCTTCCACCCTCTTGGCTACTAATACTATATACAACATCCACACCTTGGTTCTCCCCACCACGACCCCTCCAGCCTGTCCTCTCCTCAGTACCGCCTCCAACTCGCTTGTGTATAGATTGAACAGGAGGAGGCTTAGCGGGCACCCTTGCCTTACACCCACATTCACCCTAAACTACTCAGACACTTCTCCATTCACTCTCGCTTTTGCCCACGTCTCTTTATATATACTTCTCACCCACTCCACACTTTCATCTTCCATGCCCAATCTATCCATACACTCCACGAGCTTTCCTCTAGGAACTGAATCATATGCCGCTTTCAAATCCACGAACACCGCATACACTCTCCCTTTGCACTCCAACGCTTCCTCCACCATTCTCGCAAGCGTGAAAATCTGCTTCCTCATCCCTCTTCCCTTTCTGAAACCCCCTTGGCATTCCGGCAGCAGCCCTTTTCTATCAACTTCTCTAGTCTATGTTTCACAATTGTCATCATAGCTTTATACCCCGCACTCATAACGGTAATACCTCTATAATTAGTACTGTCAGTATTTGCTTGAATTCTCCTTCAATATTTATCAAGTAATCAATTATCCTGATACGCATCAGTATCCTCTTCGATCCATCATTACTATACCTTACATGATCAGTAATTCTGTCAATATTTTAGAATAATGAAAATTTTAAACATGTTTATGTACATCGTACTGTCATTATTCTTAAATATTGTCCGCTTCTTTAATTGTCCGGGGCAAAAAAAAACTAATGCTCGTACAAATGTTTGATGTTTTCTGTCGACGCCCATATCTTGGTCAGGTTGGTCATGGTGTCCCTAGCAATTGCTATGCGTCTTTCTCGCAGCTTCCTCAACTATATATTAAGGATTCTAGGTGTTGGTAGACCACCGCTTGTGATTTTAAAAACAGGTTGCCTAAAGTGATCAAAAGTGTGGCCACCCCTGTTATATAAGACACTTTACACGGTCAATAATACCGTCAATATTTTAAAATAATGACAGTGTACAATAACATGTTTAAAATTTTCATTATATTAAAATATTGATATAGTAATGATGTAATGAAGAGAATGCTGATGCTTATCCGGATAATTGATTACTTGATAAATATTGAAGGAGGATTGAAGCAAATACTGACAGTGCTAGGATTGACAGTATTATTTACCGTGTAAGGTACCTTTATAAGTTGTTCCATTGTACGCATTCAAAGCCCATCTTATCAGTCACCTGTCCATTGTTGAGTAGTTGTTCTCTAATACCTCTTACTTTGACATGGCAGGCTATGTCAAAGGAAGAGGTAACAGTGTTCTGATGTGATCTGATATTCTAAAAAGTTGTGCTACCTTTAGTCCATGATCCTCATTTGAATGTAATTTTAGGGAGATGTTTCTATAGTTCTGATATTTCCGTGTGGAGCCTTTCTTTTATAATGAATTGTATATGAATATGATGTGTGTACATTTTTATAACGAAATCATTATAATTGTTATAATATCTATAATAAATCTCAGATTATTACCATAATAATGATTTAACAGTAGTTTTCAGTAAATAAACGTTTTCATACAGTAAAACCACTTTATAATTCCGCGAAGTGAACAGATAATTTAAGCTATTATCTTAAACACGTCGTCTCATAATAATAATATATGCATAAGGTGTGCCTGATAAGCACTGTTCAAAATTGCCGTAGTGATAGGATGAGATTGTTGATTGTCGGCTTCCTCCCGGGACAGTTTGGGCGCGCGGGGCATATCGATCCGTTTTCTTTTTACACGCCGTGCAATTTCCGATGACACCTTATAGGGCGATAGTTGGTAAGCTTTCTCACGACCCCATTTGGCGAATAGTTTGTCAGGGATTAGGAGCATCGGCGCAGCATAAACAAATTCAATATATCTCCAGATACCCCCCGTCCTATTAAACGCTATACGCGAATCCCTTCAAACTTTGCGCTCTTATTTAGAATAATATGCATTCCCTACTCTAGGCAAATTGCTTCGATATAGCCCAGATTACGACGCCAAATCGCGTATATACTGCAAACGAATGGCGCGCAGATTTCCATTTGAAACTTCGAATATTCTGCATTGGTTGGATAGACGCTGTGAATTATTATTATTGTTCGCCTATTAGATGCGAATATTTTATACGTACAGGAAATTAAACAATGTATGATTTAATATGTAGCAGATAGTGCGGAACGGCAGTCTGGAATAACGATGCGAAATTACTGTCGCTATTAATTATTCAAGTCACAAATTTTAATAATTATTTAAACAGACAAATTGTCATTGTTGCCATTAATTTCGAAATAAATTAGAATTTATTGTCGATGCACGCGCATTGGGAATGACTTGTTTGTTTAAAAATAATAACAATTCATCATACAATATGACAACATTTATTATAATTTATATTTATACATGACTAATTTATACTAGTAACGCGTTGAAGTGAAGACACCTGAACCAGTAATGTAACAATTGTATTGTTAAAAGCAATTTGATATGCTTTTTATTCCAGCTTAGTCAATAACTAACATTTCAAAGTGAAGACATTATATTCTACTTTAAAATGTAAACTTATATCGGTATTTTGTAATATAAGTTTCGTAAATAAAGTGTAATATATAATACTATAAAAACATAAACATTGCACTATTTGATGATGTAACTTCCAAAAATAATTTTCAGGTTTTGATATTTGTTTTGATGATTCTTATGTATGTATTTTAACGCTCATGTAAGCCTTTTTGCGTTTAGAATGAACCAAATTAATGAACCAATTGTCCTACTGTATTTGTTTAAACTCTAGAATGTTGGTATGTCTTCGTCCCTATCCTATGATATGTCTTCGCCACTATCAACTATCAACGTTTCATTGTATCGCATTTGTAGAGATCTTCTAAAGTGTACTCTCGGCTATGGTTATCAATTTTAGCTTCTTATTTTCCTTGAAAACCAGGCTGCACGCATATGTTTTAAAGCGTTGCTTGCAATGTCGTCATCCAGCTCTTTTCATTTTTTGGCGGTCTGCCTGGGGACGATCTACAGTTTGGTTTTCCATCTCAATCGCAATTTTTGAAATTCTGGAATCTTGGATCCTCTCGACATGTTGGTTCCATCTCGCCGTCTCTGTCGCGTATATCTTACTTTGTGTCGCATATTTTTATTTTTTGTTGGTTGGGTATTCCATCACGTAGTGTGTATCTTTGTAGTTATCTCATCTCTGCTGTTCCGGTTATGCGCTTGGTTCTGCTGGTGTCTGCTTTGTTTTCCGCAGCATATGTTATTATTGGCCCAATTAATGATTTGTATATTCAGGTCTGCTTCTAGTTTTAAGCACCGTTTTCCCATCAAATGTTTTTTGGGTACAAAAATATATAAACATATACAACAAAGATCAAAACTCAGAAATTTACACTTGAAAATAAATAATATCTCGTTCACTTCTCATCCATAATGTGTTAGTTTTGTTTCTAGATTAGATTTATTTTATGATAAAAAAATCAAAATACAATTTGTGTTAATTTTTCTCAAATATTTGGACCTGCAAGACAGCCTAATTTTGTTATAAATTACATTAAATCACCTCAAACGCTTTGACTTCGGTCAAAGTTGACCACTACACTAGGAGCGACTAACTAAACACGTGAATTTATTTAGTTACGAACATCAATTAAACTAGTGGAGAGAACGCAGGCAGCACTTCATTTCCTCGTGTTACGACATATTATTACTTATGAAAGCTCATGCAACAGCTTTTCTGTATTTGAGAAAATATGTCAAATTATTATATATAATTTTGTCCTAAAACCTGGAATTTTCATTTAATTTTTTACTTAAAAATCTCTAATTTGTAATTTCTAGTAATATAAAATAAAACATTTTCTGTCTTTTCTATGGTTGATGAGTACAAACCTGCCTAATTTCGAAACCGTTTCAATTGCATGATCTTTAATAACACATCGGTTGAATACAATCAATAAATACAATTTAATATTTTATATATCAATACGGATAAATTGAATTAAGAGAAACAAGAAAATATTTTCTTTAATAAAGCTTCTTTTGAAGGGGTAATCACGTCCATAGCCACTCCCTTAGATCCGCCATTGCAAGAGTTTCCCACAACTGTTAAACTGTGTATAAATACCATTCCTGTTAAATTAATGTGGTCCGTTGTTCCGCAACAGACATAGACAGCATAAAATATCGAGATTCCGGTTTATTTTTAATAGTAAAATGCGTCCAGTAATTTATTATGTCAAGCTGTAGTTACTATCTGGAAGCCTCTGCCGCAGTATCACTTCTATGATCCCGGTAACTGGTCATGGCTTCTAACCGACTTCTAGACAAATTTACAGTCGTGCCCGTGCAATCCAATTCAGCAGGAAGCAAGTTGGCCTCGCTCGGCTTTTGGCCCGCCGACCTCCCCCAATGCACCCCTCGGCACCATTAATCATGTCTGCCCGGGTCGCATTTACATATCCCACTATCAATTTTTATCCGGTGACGTCATAAATCGCGACCGCAACAATCGCCGCGCGCTGCATGCGAATAGCCGGTGGAGCGCCCTTTTGTTTCGCCCACAATGTTACCACGGTAAGGGTTGCAGGCGATGGTTTGCAATAAATTCGCTGGAATCTAAAAACCGCCGAACGGTGCGAAGTTGGTCGGGGATAAAAACCCCATCCGCCTCCATTCTCCACATTATATTACCCAACTATAAAATATAATTAAATGTGAGCAGTCTGCAGCTGACATCGTATATAACTGTGTATTAAAAATTATTAAACGGTTAAATAAAACCGCGTCACCGACGTGCGGTGAAGTTATAAAATACTATTGTTTCAGTCGGAAACAGAGTTTGCGATTTTTCAGCCGTGTTATCACATTAAAATCTAATTTTTATCATTTTGGCTAATTATTCGGTGAATATATAATTATAATAGAATATAATTATACACTACGCTGAATTTAGATGGAAGTCGATATTCCTTCTAGCATATTTTATAGCTGCATAATTCGAATCAATTAAAATTAAAATGGGTCATTCATTAAACTGTATTCTAGTATATTAAAATTAAAAATAGCTCTTTATATTAGCAAATTGTGTGGTACAATGTTGCTGCTACTGATATTCTAGAAGTTGTGGCATGAATAGTTTAATGATGCGTTTATATAGGAATGAATTATATATACACAATTTCTAGATTCGTAACTGTCTGTATTTTTACGCATGTATGCAAGGGTGTTTTTAAGCCCGATAGAATCTTAAACTTGATAGAAGAAAAGAACACAAACATTAACGTTTGATCTTTCTTCTTAGCGTACTTCATCCGTTCCGGATATTAGCGATCATCATCCGTTCCGGATTTTAGCGATCATCATCTCGATCTGCACCTTGTCTACTGCACTGCGAAAAAGTTGAAGGGATGTCATGCCAAACCACTGGTGTAGATTTTTTAGCCAGGAAATTCGTCGTCTTCCTGGGCCTCTTCTTCCCATGACCTTTCCTTCCAGAATCAGATGGAGTATTCTGTACCTATCACGATGTCTCATTATGTGCCCGAGGTATTCTAATTTCCTATCCTTCACAGCGGTCAATACCTCCCGTTCCTTGCCCATTCCCAGCAGAACCTCCTCGTTACTAATGTGCTCTTTCCATAAGATATTTAGGATACGACGATATGCCCATAATTCGAAGGCCTCCAGTTTTTTCTCTGTATTTTTGATAAAGTCCAGGATTCGATGCCGTACATTAGTGTTGAGAAAACATAGCAGCGCAAAATTTTGATCTTATGTTGCAGGCTCAAGTCAGGGCTGTTGAAAACTTGTCTCATCTGAATAAATGTCGCTCTCGCTCTTTCTATCCTGCATTTGATTTCTTCGGAGTGATCCCAGAGTTTATTTACGCAGGTGCCTACATATGTCTATTTGTCTACTTGGTCAATGATCTTGTTGTTAAGAAGTATCGTCTGCTGTGATGGATTATCTTTACTGACAAACTTATATTTAGTCTTCTTGAGATTGAGATTGAGATCGATTCCGTACTCGCTGACTAATTTGATCATATGCATCATCAGCGCCGTACTTGCCAATATGACGGAATCGTTGTTAATTAATTCGCCGTTGAGCGATATTCCTCCCTCACACCATCCAGCGCCTCCTTAAATATTTCTTCCGAGTATATGTTAAACAAGGTTGGCGAAAGCACACAACCCTGCCTCACACTTCTGCGGATTTGGATACTTTCCGTGTTTTGGTTTTCCACTCGTACTTCTGCCGTCTGTTGCCAGTAGAGATTTGATATTATGCGAATGTTTTTGTCGTCGGCTCTGGTGGTCTTGAGTATTTTAAGCAATTCTTCGTGTTTTACTCGATCTAATGCTTTGCTGAAATTTATAAAGCACAAGTGTACATCGCAGTTAACATCTCTGCATCTCTGGACTAATACATTGAGCGCAAATAGTCCTTCTCTGGTACCTAACGCATTCCTGAAACCAAATTGCGTCTCTTCAATATGGTCTTCACATTGTTGGTATATACGGTAGTGTATAAATTTTAGAAATATCTTAAGGGCGTGGCTCATTGTGCTTATAGTACGATATTCGTCGCATTGATTTGATGTTGTTTTCTTCGGAATAGTAACAAAAGTGGAGCCAATCTTCAGGTATCTTCCCCGTATCATATACTAAATTATATAGTTGAATAAGCCATAAACAGCTTTTTCATTAGAAAGCTTGAATATTTCTGTCGGGATTTCATCTGGGCCTACCGCTTTGCCATTTTTGCTGTGTTTATCGCGTTTCTAACCTCCTCCTTTGTTATTTGCGGTCCAGTATAAGCGTACTTCATACCATAGTATTCCGGTCGCTCATCTTCAAAAAGCTTGTGCACATAGTCTTTTGACATCGATATTTTTTTTTTGATGTGATTACATTTCCACTTTCATCCACAAGTCTTTCCTGTACTCTTTTCCGTCCAGTGCCCGCACCTCTTTTATCTTACGATTGACGTTATCATGTTTCTTTTGTAGTTCTTCTATTTCTAGACATTCCGCTCTCATCAGTTCTTCCTTGCCATTCCTGATTTTTTCCATATTTGTTTATTTACTTCTTTGAATTTTTCTTGGCCCTTTTCTTTAAGCATCATCATTCATCATTTTTAAAATGTCGTTTGTGATCCATTCTTTATGTTTTTTCCGTTTCTTCTTTGGTACGTGATCTTTAATTATATCACAGAGTACGTTTCTGATGTTTTCCCTTTGCTGCACTACACTGAGATCTCCTGCGTTTATTGTGTTGAAGGTATTGGTTACTGAGTTGGTTATAACTGTTCTAAGATTAACGTCTTCTCTCACCTTTCTTAAATCGTATATAGGATCTGATGCTTGCTGTTTATTTTTTATTTTGTTAAGTCTCGTCTTAAATAATGCCACAAGAGAATTGTGATCAGAGTTTGCATCTGCTCCCGGATATGTTTTTGTAGATTTTATGCTGTTTCGAAATCTCTGATTGATTACATAACTATCAACTATCGATTTGGTTTCTGACTACTTTTTGAGTTCTATTTTCTAGTGATGTCTAAGTATATAGACGCCTCTGTGGAAGTTTATAAAACGTATTTGTTATAACAAGTTCTTTATCTCTACAGAATTGGACGAATCTATCTCCTCTATCGTTCCGAGACCCAAGTCCATAAGATCCTACTATATTGTCTTCTTTTCCTGGTCCAATCTTACCATTGAGATCTCCCATTACCAGTGTAACTTCGTTTTTTTTGGTTGATTTTAGGACATGCTCTATCTGCTCATATAGTTATTCTACCTCTGTATCCTTGTCTGTAGTTGAAAAGTAGACTTGTATGATGTTTATGTTAAATGGTTGAACATTATGACTTTATCTGATTCGAATATTACATTTTTTACTAAGCTTTTGACTTCTCGGGTTACTATGATGGCTACCCCATTTTGATGTTGTTTGTCGTCGTTACCAGCGTAGTATATGAAGTGATCAAGTACTGTACTACACCCCGAGCCCTTCGAACGCATCTCACTTATGCCCATGATTTCCACTTTCATCCTATCCATTTCTTGTAGAATGCAGTGGATCTTTCCATCTTCATATGCACTTCGCACATTCCATGTGCCTATTCCTATTGATTCTGTCTTTTTCGTTGTGTTTTCATGCTGTAGTATACGGTTCTTCTTTATTTTGGACTCGGAGATTCTTTGCACCCCTGTCCCATTTAAGGGACGCCGATACTTGGGGCCGGTTTTGGTTTTGTCCGTCATAATGATGATTGTACTAGGGATGTCTTAGAGACATTTAATGCGGTAGTTTCCCGTTTCTTTCCGCATCTCCACGCCTTTGACCAGTTTGTCGGTTCATCCGCCTTTGGGAGTGATTTCTCACTCCCGGAGGAAGAAATTGCCTCACTCCTGCCAGCTCCTCCACCCTAAGCTGTTGGCTGGCAAATGGGACTGCTTATACCGGTAGTTATTCAGTCGACAGAGCCTCGTTGGTTATCTGGCAGGTTGTATCACATGCAGGTGAGGTTGTCCTTTGGGTTGACATATCAGTGTCATCAGCCCCCTTACACCCCAGACTTAGACCTAGTTTTATTTGGAAGCGTATTACATGGCATTCATATTTTAATAAAATTAGGATTATATAGCCACAGACGCTGTTCCTGACAAAGCGCATTCTTTCAGTACAATCTTAGGTGTCTTTTTCGAACAATGGTGATAATTGTATTCGGATTTCTCCAGAATAATACGTTTTCACTTGATATATTTTTTCCAATTCTCGTGTTGCAACATTGAGCCATGTCAAAACTAGGAATTTTTCCTGATGCCAACATTATTCTGATGCCAGCCCCTCTCTCTTTAATTTTGTTTTCCCTTTCTATCAGATGTACAATGTATTATATCTGATTGTGTACGCTGTTTTCAGATTTAGCATGGCGTTTTTTCCTAGCACTTTTGATATTATTTTTACCCCGAGGTGCACATACAACTGAAAATCTCGAGACCCTAGATACAGAAGAAAATTATGAAGAAGAAGATATATAATCTCAGTGAAGTATGCGAAAGAAGGCTCTGATCCGCACACAACAGTATGGATTCATTCTTCCCTGTATGATCTGATGGCCTCTGTAGGTTATTATAGAATTCTTCTTAACACCTTTTAGCCTGCAGTTCTCTGGGCTGTTTATACATTATCTGTAAAAAAATCTCGTTGACGTAGTTGAGTACTATTATTCTTTCTGAAACATATGTTATATCATGGATTCGGTCTTTAAATTTCGTGTGAATCATTAATCCGACACCTTCCTTTGTTCCTGTGATTTTGTCGACTCCACTGTAAATGAGCAAATACTCTTCCAGGACTGCCTGTCCTTTGCTCGTTTTGTGTGTTTCCTGAAGTACAGATATGTTGTTTCTGTCTTAGTTGCCTTTTCAGTTCTTGGTCTCGTTTATTTAGTTTGTTTATATTCCATATGGTCACTCCCTTTTCATCTGACCTCGAAACAGAACAGATTTACCGGCGACGAACAGAACAGAGCTATTTCTGTTCGTCGCCGGTAAATCTGTTCTGTTTCGAGGCATACTATTGTTTTTGTGGCACTGTTTTTCTTTATATGTAGGGCATGTCACTGGCTTTTCCTTAGAACCCTCTTACTATATCTGGCTTGTAGGCAATAACCTGAGGAGTCATACAATGTTCTAAAATCCAATATGCAATAAATCTGCGCAAACGATGTTTTTGTGTCTATAATGCCGACACTAGCTGGATTATATCCATAGTCCAAGATCTTTCTGCATAATAACGTGGACAATTACGTGGACAGATAGAGCTTTTTACTTCTCAAATCGACAAATTTGGATTTGGATTTCATACTTTTGCTTACAACAGAGACATTCCTTACAGTTTGTACATTCCTTCGACGTACTAGTGACTGGTACGAAATCTATTCACTTCTTCTTTAGGTGCCTTCTCCATTACTGAAGGTTGGCAACAATCATGGCAAATTCCGCACGGCCTTGTGACGCTCTGAACAATGAGTGGGAGTCCAGACCAGTCCAGTCCCTTATGTTCTTTAACCAGGAGCATTTCCTTCGTCCTGGACCTCTATTCACATTGCGACGAATAACGTGTTCCGATGGACAATTATGTGCATCTATACCAGGGGCCACAGCGTCGACCGCGTAACTATTCCTAGTCGCCCGTCTGTCAGATAATTACACATATTGATTTATTAATAAACTAATTCCTTTGTGAGAATAAATCATTATTTTAAATACTAATAACTTCTCTCATAAAAATAAGTTGATATTGAATATGTATTAGTATTACCTATGTTTATTTTTGATTCAAACTTATTTTTGGCTATAAATTACTACTTGTTTTATGATCACATAATACATACGATGTTGGTAGACTGCCTCCTATAATTTAAAAAAAACAGGTCACCCATGATCAAAAACTTGACCACCCCTGATCTATATGTTTCGCGAATGGACGACGGACTTCATCATTAATGTTAATAATGTGTTGTGAAAGAAAAAGTCATCACAAGATGATTTTGTGTATTATACTAAACCTAAATGTTATAAAACGTTTGACAGTAATGTTTACCCAAAGTTCTAACTAGTTGAAAAACATCCTTTATTTATAACTGAATTTTGTAACATGGCGAAGTATTTTAAACATTTGATAAACGTTTAAAAATCCAAAATATGTTTGTAATTTCCGCCAAAATAGAGCACGCAGATATATGGACACTCCTTAAGCGAAAAGCTGGATTTCTAATTTAATATTGCTTTTTGCACGTTTAATGTGTATGTCGCTATCATATTTTACTGTATAGCAGCAAAACAGTCGTTCCTTCTACAGAACGAAAATAAATGCAAATTTTACAGATTGATTTTATTATAGTTCTAATTGTACATGTTTAATTAATTTAAGCAAAGTACTAGTAACCCACATTCTTGTCAAATTTTACTTACTGACTTTCTGGCGCCGTCCGTCATTAGGGGGCGATAGTTCAAACCCCGTTGCTGTCGACATTTCGCGAATCACATTTTACAGTTTTCTGTGAAGTTAAGGTAAATACCGGGTGATTACACTCCTCTGGCTTCCCTTTATTGGTGGAAATCCGGATTCCTAAGTTTTCGCTTCAAAGCAATTGCTTCATTATACAAAATGAACCAACCGCGTGCGTCACTCTCGCTCTATTGTCAAGTCACTAGTCGTTATAAAAAAGTGCGTCCCTCCCCAGTCACAGATTAACTTGACTTTTTAATCGGGCAATTTTCTAATCCTCAACAGAATTTTGTAAATTTAAGATCGGTGTCGGAGAGCGTACCAGCGGCGTGCCCTTTGTGGGCCTCTCATCATAAACGTGTAACTGCAGGCCGGAGCCGAGCGCAAGTTTTGCATAACTACTCCCTGGAGCCGTATTTGGAGTGTTGTCTCTCTTTCCTCCGTGCCCACGGTGTTATCATCTATCTTTTCATCTCCTGCACACAATCAGTCCAAACCGCCCCTCCCTTTATTTCTTTATTATTACAATGCGGACATTGCTGAGCCGCCGAAGGCTCTTGCCTCCATACAGGGTTTGATGTGCTGTTTACGAGGAAGAGATAAACCGCGGGAAGATACAACAAACATAACTTATATATTGTGTTAGGTGTATCCAGTCTCATTAATCTGACTGGGTGCATTGTCGTCGGGTTTATTTGTTTTTGAATGCATAAAGTTTTATGGCCACAGCGCACCTTACCGAGTGCATTCGGTTTCATGAAATAATTCCAAAGCAGTAGTTATAAAAGACCATATCAATTCAAACCGAAATCGTCCACCCAAAAGGGAACCTTTATGTTCCGAATTTATTCGAAATTGCCGAGTGGGATCTTATAAAGTTCATCCTTGCTCTGTTTGCGATCGATATACTATTTGCTGTTTTATCGCATCAAGATGGAATAAAAGGATGGCAATATTTGAAATTGGATAAGTCGCAACAGATATAACAGAAGTAAATTTCATAAGGGAGGAGGCTTACTTAAAAAAAAATACGTTACAATACGATTGCTTGTTTGTTTTATTTGGCAATATATTTTAGGAGCGGTTTGAGGATATTGGATTCACGGTAAACGTCAGTTTTAAAAATAGTAAAATTCTCTGTATGTCACGTTTTTTTTTTGTTGAGAGGATTGATAGGTAATTGTTTCTTTTGTAAATTGCGTAAGTTTCGGGGGGTGCTTACAGCCGTGCAAAACAGTTAAAAGTTCTCGCTTTAAATTTGAAAGTGCGGTTCAATATAAATGATATATGTAGGACGGAGAAGGAAACTTTCAACCCTCTTGTTTTTAATGGCAACCTCTTGAAACTGTAACATATTGATTCAAAAATTCCGACAAACACCCGTGCCCCATTTTGTTCGTCGACATTAAAAAAGTTGTGCACTTCGCACAGCTTCTTATGTATTATTTTTGTGCGCGGCTTGGAATTTTAATTAATATCAAGGTGGAATAAAAGCGGCAAATCAACAGATTATGCGGCTCTGCCGGGGTAAAGTGTTCATTTCTACAATAGGTAGACCGAGTGAAATAATACAACATGGAGCCGTACTGAGAGGACCGGGAACTGCTCGGGGATTAACCAAATGAAGCTGTTATTGCCAGAGAAACCGGAACTGTATCTATTTGATTTGCATATTGTGAGGCCATTATTTATGCTGCGGCTTTGCTATTTTGTTTTATATGTGCTGCTACTCATATATTCCAGAAGTTAAACAGCGTTCGCCAACGTGAATAATTTAACGTTGTTGGGTTGTTTACTACTTTCCATAAACTTATTCCGTTATATTCAAAAAGTACATTTATTATGATTCTCATGGGCACATTTAGGTTAATTAAAAATGTATCCAATCTGTATATGCAAATTAGTTGCTTCTTTAAGCTTCGCTCCCGAGACGAAAATGTATTATTTACCTTATTTACACGTTCTGGTGTAGTCATGTTTCATAACCGCAGTACATGATATAATACACATTTGAACAAAGCTAAATGAAAATAAGACGTATAACGTCTTTCGCTTTGCTAGTAGCTGCATTTATTTCTTCCGTGCAGTGAGGTTAATACCACTACTAGTTAATATCACACTAGTTTTCTGTACATATATTAAAAGTCTAAACTAAAATTTGTTCAATGTCGTACGGTGGGTTTGCAATTGAAATTAGATTATAAATGAGGAATATTTTCTAATATATTTGTTATCGTCACAACGTATTGTTTCTTATTTTACGGCACGATTAACATAAATATTAATAAAACCCTAATGAACAAAAAATTTAAATAATAAATAAAAATAACATACATAATATTCCTAATAGACCCAGCTTAGTGGCCTAGTGGAGGCCTAGAGGTGCTGTCCGTCTCCCACTAAGCATTTGGACCGAGAGTTCAAACCCCGCTATTGGCAACATTTTGCAAATGGCCTTTCAGTTTTCAGAAATTTTCTGCGAAGTCAATTATACTTTATACTCCCTTTACCATCAGAAAGGCAACCAGACTGATAGCTTTAAAGGTAGAAGTTTTTTTATTCCTAGTAGGCTGTTTTATAATTTATAACTATTTAAATTAAATTTACACTCAATACACCATTAAACAAAATTAACAAGTATTCTAAAATGTACATTTTGAATGGTAAAACTGATAGGGCATACATTGTAAAATCTAGAGAAGGAAATCATCCAATACTTTATATGACCAATCACGTACTGCATGTCGTGAATAAAAGCGTTAATGAAAAGTAGGACCGGACCTATTATTTCTTTAGACTCTTTATGATTTACACGGTTCTAGTTTCAGCTTTTGAAGTGTCGAATCAAAGTTTTTTGACTAATCTGGTACCATTTAATTCATGCTTTAGTATATCACATACTATTTAAGTGCCTTTCGTTTATCACTCTGGGATGGTACGGGTTTATTGTTACTTGTTATGTTTGCTGCTTCCGATATGGATAATTCTACCTCAGCCCTTACAACCGGCGGCACACCTACGCAGGACCTGAGCGATACTGCACGCCATGGGTGTGACTTGCAATGATAAACCATGCTAAACGAAAGCGCCTTTAAGTATAGTAACATTTGCACCAAATATACCATTAAAGAAAATATTCTAACATCTATTCTAGTCCTCTTCCATCTTCATACACCTATTTTGTTTTATCTCACCACATTCACCTTATAACCGCATTGCACACAGCCTAGGGGCGGGAGCTGTACTCACCGTAAATTAAAAAAAAAACATTTTTCTAAGGCTGCCTTCATTTTGTTTAAGAAACACTGTACAAAGGTTCCGGGCAAGGGTGTTAATGCGCCTTCTCATTCGAGTTCATCTCCGTTGTTGCCTAGGATACTACTGCTACTGCCTGGCACCCATACGACTAGAGATATTGTGTGGTATAGATCGCTTCTAGTGTCGCGTGTCTGCCGGTATCTATGACAATTAATATGTTTATTTCCTTAGCACATTGATTTATAGATGGTGGCCATAAATCAATGTTGTCTGTCTGAAACACTGTGGAGAGCTTGCCCAGACTTATTGAGATGTTTGTTGTTTTCAAGTTGACACTATAGATACCGGCTACGGTTCTACGGTTATTACCGCCGTTTTTGAACCTTCTACTATATCAGCTTTGATCAGGCCAGTCTAGTATATACAGGGTCTTCCTTAACTTGAAGCATTCATCTTATAGGACGATAGTTGGTGTTAAACGAAGTCATCAGTTCGTACAGTAGATATAGAAGACCACATATTGGACGTTATTAAGGAAGATCCGACCATTAGTATCAAGCAAATTTCCCGGGTTTATGCAACAAAAACAGCATGGCCGCCTTCCATCTCGTTGGAACAAGGCCCGTTTTAAGACAGGCTTTTGCATCCGCTAGTTCTGCCTTAAGTATCTCGTTTTGTAGGCCATCAGGCCCAGGTACCTTCCTGCTAGGCACTCCATACTGGTTGGGGTGGCTCTGCGTTCCCTTAGTCTTACAGCTGATATCTGGGTTTAACTTCTCGCCGAGTGGAAAGAGGGCTGCCACAAACTCCTTCACGCCTCCAAATACCGTTGGCCAGGCGGGCGAGCAGCGATTTTCTTCATCACCCTCGCGGGTCATCTTCGACCTCCTTACTTACTGGCGCCAGCATACCTCCTGGCTGCTCTCATTGATTGGTTCGCTTGAACTCCTTTCGCCGCAGCCGGCATTGATTCCGATGTGATACAGTTTTAACCCTGGCGGCTCTTGCTCTTTGTTCCATCATTCTGGTCCGGTTATCCTCTCGCATCTGCTACCTCGTGGTTTCACCAGTAGGTGGTTCTTTTGCGAGTTCTTACGCTCTTGGTCGGACTTGCGGCTTCACACGCATCTTGCAACCTGTTTAGCTCTTCTTCAAGTGTATTTGGGTCTTTGCGTGAGATTTTGGGCGAGCTCTCCAGCAGTATACCTAACAGTTCTGCGTCCATCTTATTGATGGATCATCTCCTCTGTTCTCTGCCTTGGTGTGGTGGCTGGATTTTCACCCTGCTGCATGTTATGTCGTACAATATGTGTCGGTGGTCGTCTAAGGATTCTTCATGCAGCACCCTCCACTTCTGAACTCTCCCCATCAGCCGCATTGACACGAGAGTAATGTCTATGAAAGACGCCGACTCTCCCCTCACTAAAATATCGGCATATCTCATACGGTATAGACTGACAAATCAAATGTAGCTGCCATTTCCACGATTTCATTCCCCCGGGAGTATGTCACTGTAGAGCCCCACGCTGCTTCTCTTAGTTTCTTCCAATGCCTTCGGTTTCAGAGGATATCGTAGGCTTCTCGAGGCATGGCCGTCCTCGTTGGAGAGTACGCATCGGGGGTTTCCCATTTACATTGTCATGCTTGATGGCCCTCATCTCTGCATCTCACACATCCATACAACAAGGGGGTAGCTCTGGCACCAGCCAGGTGCAACCAATGTCCATATAGGACTCGCACGCGATGCTCTTGAGCCGATATTTGTCGATCTAAGCACTGCCATGCACCGTCCATACAGCAAGGAGGTAGCTCTGACACCAGCTAGGTACAATCCAAGTCCATATAGGACCTTTAGACGATGCTCTTGAGGCGATACGTGTCATCTGAGCACCGCCGCAGATGCACCGACCATACAACAACCCAAGTTCATATAGGACCTACAGGTGATGCTCTTGAGTCCATATGTGTCGATCTAAGTACTGCGATGCACCGTCCATACAGAAATTGGGTAGCTCTGACACCAGCCAGGTGCAACACATGGTGCCGGCTCTCCACTGCCGTGCAAGTTCTCGCCCTGTGTACGTCCAACCAGCAGAGGGAACAGCCACTGGGGAGACCTTTCCTCCGCATCGATTTACACAGTACCAATCATATCCTTATCCTGGTGGCTGCTTATTCACACCGCTCTAGCTAGTAGTAATTGAAACGGCCTGTGTTTAGTATCGGGATGGCTGAAGCTCGCCTCCCGGCCTCGTCTTCTTCTTTTAGTAAACCTTTTATGGCCTCCCCTGCCTCAGCCTTTGTGATAACAACATCCAGCCCTCTGAGGTGGAGTATAGCCCTTGGTCTCCTGGCAACGACGGGTCATGCTTGCAATTTCTTCGTCTACCTCGTTTAGACTTCCCCTGGCCTTCAAACAGAAGTGGCCGTTCTCGGTTCTCTCTATTCCGTTTATATTGTTCGTTTCTATGTCTGTTTCTCTAACATTTCCGATCAATTCCGTATATGTTTGCTCCTCAGTCGGCCTGATTCTCTTTGTTGTTCTAAGGATTTTCTAGATACGTTTTTGCATACCGTATAGATTGTTTTCCATCTCTTTTCTGAAGACACTAGGATGTTGTCATTTTATTTTCCATATCCTGTTATTCGCTTTGTTTCTGCTTTCATTGTATTTCATGTAATATTGGCGATCTGGTGATTTATTATTTGAGGTATGTGTCTTCTCCTCCTTGTCACAATGTAGTGAAATAAATAGGATTATAGCCTATTTGACTAGCTGACCATCATTTATTGACACATATTTGACGTAAAACAGTATTACACTAGCCTTCACAGAGCGTGGTACACACCAACGCTGAAACAGTTGTTTATTTGCTTACCTTACCTTATTTTTGTGGCTGTTATTTTAGTCGCACCCCTCTCGCTAGTAGTAATTATGACTGCCTGTGTTTAGTATCGGAATAGCCGAAGCTCGCCTACTGGCCTCGTTTTTTACCTTTTATGGCCTCCTCCACCTCAGCCGTTGTGGTAACTACATTCATCCATCTGAGGTGGCCCCTGATCTCCTGGCTCTCGATTCGGTGCCCGGGACCTTGCTTGCAATTTCCTTGCATATCCTATCTACCTTGTTTATAGTTCCCCTGAATTTTAAATACAGGTGGCTGTTCTCGGTTTATCTATTTGGTTTATATTGTTGGTTCCTATGTGTGTTCTTCTAACACTTTGGACCAATTCTTCATACTTTTGCTTCCCTTTCCACTGTCCTGGTTGTAAGGCATTGGGGCGGGTCCGTTGCTTGCTCGTCTCGCACAGTGAGGGTTGCTGTGCCCTTGGTCCCGTGAAGCTGGTGCTCCGGATCTTCCTACAGTCGCCTGGTATCATCGGGGCATCCACTAATAGTGCCCTGCGTCCATCTCTCTGGATTGTCTGCCTGAATCTCCATAATCCATAGTTTATGGTTCGTCTTATCTTGACCGGTGTGGTGGGGTCACACAGTGGCCAGTTAAGATATTGGTCAGTGTGGTCGGGGTTTATGCAAGCTCGACCTGTTGCTCCTTGCTAGTCAGTTCCTCGGTCTCATGCATCTCGAGTTGTTTCCTCATCTCTGCCATTGTTTCTATCATTCTCCTGATCCCATTGGGCCTTGTACGTCTCTAGGACGGTTAACTTGTCGTATAGATTGTCCTTAGCAGTGGGTTTGGGTAGCCTTAGTACCCTTCTCTCCCTACAGTCTCTTCGTTTCTGAAGATTTTTGCATCGGCTTTAGCCTCCCAGGAGGAGTGTCTCCAGCAGTGTTCGTCAGACGAAAGGCCGAATCTCTGATTGCGCATAGTTAACCAGCGGGGTTTGTATTGTTTTTGGTCGCACGCGGTTAGCCACATATTTGGTATGGCACTCTTCTGCATATTCTCAGGTGGTGTATTCGGTCATCTTTCGACTTGTCCACATTACCTCAGTATATGTGGACTAGTCAACCTACACACATCGGCAAATAGTGAATTTAAATACCTAGTTTTCATTTAATTTCACTTCACTTCACTAAATAAGCGATTCCGAATATACTGCAGTGGCGACTGCTGTAATTATCATTGCATTTGTTTTAAGTCAGCACCAGTCTCCTTCCTCTCTAGCAAACTGGTTTTTTATCTCTTTTTCTACTTTAAGTTCTTCAATGCCACAACAAACCGCAATTTCCATTAGTCCATCATGTCTTTTGTTTGTATTTTTGTATTGTATATTACTGAATCAGATTCCCACAATAAACTTCGATCACGATACATTTATGTTGTATCCTAATCTTCCCTTAAACTATTCTGACCTTCTGGACTGTCATCCACGCCTGTGTTCTCGGCTTTTCTTGCCCTTCGCCCAGCCGTCTGCATGAGGGACATTCGTCCTCTACGTTATCTCTCCTTTCATAAGCAATCTTGGTATGATTGGTGGCAAGGGAAACGATAAGACAACTCCAGGCACGTTGTACATTCTTCTAACGTATATGTTTTGCAGTACTTGTAATAGACAAAGACAAGTAGTTACTAATAAAACTAAAAATCTAAAATATGCTTATTATCTTTAATTTTAACAGGTTTATCACAGTAACGTTGTTTAATGTCCGTAATTATTGTGAATAAAGCTTATTATGTGGATTTAATCCACCATAATAACGTAATGATTTCATTACCGATTAGTAATATTAGTTAGCCTAATTAACAAATTTAGTGCAATACAATTGCTGTTTTTCTACAATATTAGGGGTTTACACTAAATAATGTAAATAGGGATTTAATTAAATAAAAATAAAAACAATTACTCTTTACAAAATAATTACTTGATAGTAAAAAAGTTAAATATATAAATATAATAATATTTAAATATATCTGAAAGTATTTTTCCTAGAACAAATCCGGATAAAACCAGTTTATACTGTGTCCGATTCATCCTCTACCAGTGCAAAAAATTGCAATCTTTAATGCGTCATCTCACTCTCGTGCAGCGTCAGTCATCATGCGAGCATTGTTGTGTGCTCATCGTTTTCGCGTTTTCAAGTGGGTGATTAACAATTTTGTGCCATTTTGTCAAATCCAGGATGGGAGCATTTTCACGGCACGTGATTAACATAGACTAGTGCCATTTCCGCGGCGGCCACTTCAACCAGCCCGCCGGTGAGTGATAAAATACGTTTGTTGGTTAGTTTTTGCTGCGCCCATAAAAACAAAGCGTGTAATTTATGTAATAAAATGCACGTATTTTCTTTGGAAGGGTTATTACCGGCTAAACTAATTACTAGGTGTAAATGGACCATATTGAGATACCAGTTTGAAGTGGGGAATTTACAAAGCAAACGATGATTATATTACATTATTGCAAACCTAATTCTCCATGGTATACACAAAGCGATTTTCACATAGTATACGTCCTTTCGGTATTACGTATTCTGAAAGCATAGCAACACTGGGGACGTTGTACTAACAAATGCAGACCAATGCTGATTGCATTCACAACGCCGTACACAATTCTTATGCCCACAATCGCGTTTATTTATTTTGTATATTCGTACGCATTTTGTTTTCGGAAATGTAGTTTCACATCATTAAAGCCTAAGCCGATTATACTAAAATGGTATGCTTTACAAGAGCGTAATAGAAAACTGTGTTGATGTTTAATTATTAATATTTTGTTTATTTTTTAGTGCACGCTAGTGAAGACTCCTTTTGTGAGCCGGAAGCGCTCGATATTTAAATATTTGCGCATACAAATCGTTTTGCTCCTTTTAATAACATTTAATGTAAACATCATGAAATATTCAGTTTTTATGCTCCCAACTGAGAAGGCTTTAATTAAAATTCATTACCGGTTGTAATACAGGGTAAACATTTTTGGTGGTTCTATCATAATTACGTGTCAGCTATTTACATTTGATTCTTGTAAATACATTTAATCACTTGTTAGTTATTCATAAATGTTCGATTATTTTTAACACGGAAAGTACATGCTGTTATTCGGTGCATTGTTTTGTTACTCACAACACGATCCCTATAATTGCGAAGGGCGCGATTTTCGTGTAACGTCAATAAAGCGCTGCGACCGGGACGGATCTGGTCGTGTGTGGAGCGCATAGCGTGCTCGGAGGCCGGGCTTGCTGGTAGCGTGATTTTCCAACCTAGACTACAGCCGAATATTACGTGGATAAACTTAACTATCAAGATTTATACGAGATTCACATCTGGCATAAATATTCAAAATGCGCTTGAACACATATTTACTTGGGCTGCGGAGGCGAATTATTTAGGAAACGATTTATCAGATTTTAATGATTACCTTCTCTATTTTATTGCAGCCGACATTCATTGCGTAAGATAGTGTATTATTTCCATTTCATTGACTTAATTACTTCAACTCGAATACATCTTTACTATATTTCACCGTGGAATATTCTAATTTGGATGAATACCGCACAATTAGCATATGAATTGGTTTTGTGCAAACATTGCCATTCTAACATTATTTCAGCCATCAATGAATGCATATTAAAATCTATGAAATATCTACGAGGCAATTTTAAATCACATTTTAATTAATTATCATGTATCTCGCTTTGGACGTCCAATTATACTATATTAATTAAATATAAAAGTCGCATTTTACCATTTAGGCTGATATAAAATAACTAGTAGTAAAACCAGTAAGTGAGTATTCTTATTTTGTGAGAATAAATAGTCCAAACTGATTACTTCAATTTATTTGTTCTATCTTACCTCGTATTTTATTTATTACTACTTATTTTGAGCTAGTATAAACCACCTTCTATGTAGTTACAATAACACAAAGAACTAAACAAGATATAACATACATTAATAAAAGGAAAACCCGACTGGATATAACAATATTGGGTGCATTTTACTTCTATTTTGATTTAGCGGCATTTCTATGATAATTGAAACTAGAAACTAGTTTCTCGTCGAATGTCGAATCTAGTTGAAGGAAATTCAGACTAGTTTTTAGTTTAAAAATTAAATCTAACTTATTGATGGTACCACCAAAAATATCGTGATTGGCAAGCAATTAATCAATCATATCGTCTAACACAACTAAATAAATAACTATGGACATAATAAATTGTAGCTTTTTCCGAATAAAAAAATATATTAGAATAAGACAATTTTTCGTCCTCATTAAGTAAATTAATTCCAATACATTATAGTTTCCAAATTTTATTTTTGCTGCATAAAAGATCTAGACCCGGTAGGTGGTCAACTTTTGTGTACATATGATTTTTTATATTAAAAATTTAAATATAAAAATTAGTCGCGATCGACTAAGGGCCGGTTCTACAATTGACATTTAATCGGAGAATAAGACTATTCGTGGAATAAATTTGAGATATTAATGCCAATATGTCAAACTTATTCCAGATATAACCTTATTCTCAGTTAAATGTCAATTGTAGAACCGGCCCTTATTCTCATTAATGCTCTTTACGAATTAGTCTAATCTGTTTCTAAGTTAAAACATTGCGAGCTGTCGACTAAAATTGGCTTCGCGATAGATTAATATTGGTATCGTGATCGACTAGTTGGTCATTCCTGCTATAGACTATTAAGGCTTCTTTTATGGTGAGAAACAGGAAAAGAAGATATCGCGATAATGCTAAATCAAGGATCCAAAGACATACCGGATATTGCTAAAGAAGAAGTGAAATCTTCACTATCCGAAATGAAGAACAATAAGCACCGGGAGATGATTCAGTCGCTATCGAAGCTAACAAAATGTTTTGTTATTCAACATGTTCCTTACACAAGGATACTAGCGTCTTCGTGGAATAAGGCTAATATGAATACAATACATAACAGACAACATCACGGACATACGAAACTATAGACCCATTAGCTTGCTCCCGCATCCTTTTAAATTAGGAACAAATACCATAACAAAACTTTTCAACCCAAAATTCTAATTCTATTATCCTTGAGAACAGGGCGGATTTAGATCAGGTTTCGATGCTGATGATCGCCTACGCGTAATTAAGATACTAACTGAGAAACCTACGGAATATAATAAGCCGTTAGTCCTGATTTTTGTCGACTATGAGAAAGCATTCGATACCATTGACCACCAAAAAATATTTAATTTTGCTGCATAAAAGATCTAGACCCGGTAGACCAGCGGTGGCCAACTTTTGTGTACATATGATTTTTTATTTTAAAAATGTAAATATAAAAATTAGTCGCGATCGACTTATTCTCATTAATGCTCTTTACGAATTAGTCTAATCAGTTGACACCATTGACCACCAAAACATGTTAAAAACCCTTTACAGAATGTAGAATAGATTAGACCAGTATCTTTGTTTGATCCGCGACCTCCTTATTCATTTAAAAAAAATCAAAGGACGCCCTAATGATTAGGTATGTGTAGAAAAACATCCTGTAATCATTGTTTTCTGAGACCCCACAAATATACCCCTACTTCGAGAATCACTGGACTACTCAACAAATACACAGCTCTCCTCCTCCACATTTATGAACAAGCAGATATGTGAGAACTGGTATATCATAATTAAAAGGTCCGTTGGAACATACCCTTAAAAGTAATAGTCTTAATTTTACTATACATTTTGCATTTAACGTAGAAATATTTTTTAACAGATATACGGGCATAAATACATTTTAATTCAAAATTTTAGTACGCTTTTAAAATTTGTTACTAGTAGATGGTACCATTTGTCGCTGGGATACAATTAAGGACATTTTATAACACTCGAGGACGATTTCTGTCCTAACACTCATATATACATACAAAACTAGTAAAAGTAGATAGTCAGTTATCTTCAAAAACAACTTAAATTTTGCTATTATTACATCATATTTGTACACTCAAATGGGCTTATTATTTAGTTCAGCAAGTAGAAAATATAATATATCGCGATATTCGCTAGCATAATGGGTTTATTGTAGGTGTGAATGAAGCCTTACAACTAGTTACCCCTTTTCATGTTATTGATTTTGAAGGAATATTTCAAATGATTCACAATGCCTCGTTAACAGCACGGTTATCGGTTGCATTATCCTTAAAATAGATTGCATTATTTTGGCCAAAATAATCGTTATCGTTGCACTATTGATCGCAATTATTACAGTGAGTTGCTAAAATGTGGGCAAAAGCATTAAAAGAAAAATCAATATTATGCTCGTACAATATTCTGTTGTGACCAGTGCATATTATTTTATTATACGTATCATAATAATTAAAGATGAAAATATTATATTTATATTTTCAATTCTCCAGAATTTTTATAATTGTCACGGAAATTTTATGTAAATCTGTATATTACATTTAGCCAGTTTTTTCAGCCAAAATGCGTTTCTGGCGATCTCTACCACCAGCTTACCTTCCGTCTCTTTTATTACCTGCCTGGTGGCCTTCTAGAGTGTAGTTTTCCGCCGTAAGGAGTTGCTTGCGATGTCAACATCCAGCTGTCCTTCCATTGCCTGTCTAGCAATTTTTGCAATTTTAGTTTCTTGCATTATGTCGACATTCAGGTTCCATTCTCGCCGTCGCTTGTGTCTGAGATTTATCTTATATGTTGGTTGTACGAGGCATATCCAGAAAGTAAGAGTACTGAGGCTCTCACGGTCGGAGGGATTTTAATTTCATCATATTGGCCACACGGCAGTGTAGCCTGACTCCTCCTCTTTGCACCGAGACCGGTTCGAGGTCAGTACGTTGAGAACTGTTGTAACGACAACAAGTTTCGTGAATAATGTCAATCCAATCTCCCGCCAAATGCGAAATACGCGGCGTCATCCGTTATCTCGTTTGGAAGGGAAAACCTCCATTTGAGATTTATAATGAGGTGAAAACTGCATATGGTGATAAAGCTATGAATCGTACGAATGTGTACAAGTGGTGTCGCGAGTTTAAAAACGGTCGTACGTCGGTGCATGATGATCAGAGGAGCGGAAGACCTTCAATTGTGACTGACGAAATTGTGGAAAAAAATTGAAAATGCGCTCCGTGACGATCGCAGATTGACTGTGGATGAACTTTCTGCGATGTTTCCGCAAATCTCCAGATCTCTACTACACGAAAAAATCACAGAAACCCTCGGATATCGGAAACTGTCCGCGAGGTGGGTCCCAAAACAACTGACAGACCAGCACAAGTTGAATCGAGTGGAGGCCGGGCAAGAGTTTTTGAGGCGCTGGAAACTCCATGGAGATGAATTTCTCCGCTCCATCGTAACTGGAGATGAAACTTGGGTAGCACACCACACGCCCGAAACCAAAAGACAGTCTCAACAGTGGCGTCACACCTCTTCAAAAAAAAAAGTATTTCGCACTTGGCGGGAGATTGGATTGACATTATACACGAAACTTGTTGTCGTGTCAACAATTCTCAACGTACTGACCTCGAAACAGTCTCGGTGCAAAGGGCAGGAGTCAGGCTACACTGCCGTGTGGCCAACATGATGAAAATAAAATCCCTCCGACCGTGAGAGCCTCAGTACTCTTACTTTCTGGATATGCCTCGTATATTCTGTCACGTTGCGTGTATCCCGTTATACTTCGTAGTGTCTCATCTCTGCTATTCAGCCTATGCTCTTGGTTCTGCAGATGTCTACTCTGACTTCTGCTGCATATGAGTATTGATCTAAAGCACGATTTTAATATATTATTATATATATATATATATATATATATATATATATATATATATATATATATATATTCATGTCTTTGCTTTTTCTGCCGTTTTCCCATGTGATGTCTTTCAGACATTCTGGCAATTTTAGATGTTTTAGCAGTTCTTTACCACAAACCTTCTGGCTTGATGGGCGTTTATTTTACTCAAGTACCTAAAGCACATATGTCGTTTTACTATTTTATCGTTAATATCTAATTTGCTCTTATGGGTTTTTTTTTGCTACAACTAGTGTTTTTGTCTTCTGTAACGAGATCAGCATGTTGTATCGTTTCGATGTTAGGTAACATATTCACTATTCTCAGACATAATTACTGCATCATCTGCATAGTACAATATTGGTATTTCTCCTTTATGGATTCTGATCCATGCTCCTCATTTTTACCTTTTTTTATTATTTTCTCCATAATTTGTTGAAGAGTGTAGGGCTCAGTGAGTCTCGCTGCCTTATTCCTGTTGACATGGGCACTTCCTTGGTCAAGCTATTATTGACAAGTACACTGGTAGATGTATTGGTGTTCATATTTTCAATGGTTCTGACGATTTCTTCCCAGTTATTACCCTGTCACAATATGGTTGCGATGACATTTAGCCTCACTCGGTCGTATACTTTGGATAAATCTTTGAAGCACATATAGCCAGTTTCTCGTATTCGATTGATTTTTCGACTATTTGTAACATGGTGTGTGGTCTGAGGTAAACCTATTCTTCCTGAACCCCTGTTATTCTTCCCGTATATGTAAGCATCCTGAAAATATGCTATATATGATTTTAATGGATAGTTCCATAGCGGTGCGTAGAAGAGTTACTCCTTTATAATATCCTGATCGTCTTTAAGAAGATAAATATAGTGACGCTCTTTTCCACTCGGTTGGTATAGTGCTTTCATTTACAACCTAGCTGTCCGTTGACATATTAATAATAACATACGTGATTATCCGCATGCCAATTTTCGCTCACGCAGCGTGTATCCGTTCGGCATTTGATTAGTATTACTGTCGAAGGCCGATATATTTTACCGAAGTCAGGATATATTTATAAATTATAATTGAATTGAGATAAACTTATTTTGGCAATTTTTACCTCCAAGACAATATTTTTGTAAATTCTAAGGCATTAGGCATATTGCGCTGTTTCATGTATTATTCTTCTACTCTCTTGTACCTTTTACCAGAAAATTTTCGATAAATTTAGGTCCTGATTTTCAAAATATTTGGTGTGGGCACGACACGACTTTCGGAATTACGTTGACATTTTTGACACTTAATATTTTTTACAATATTTGACAACATTGACAATATTTCAGGACATATGACTAAATTTGACAATATTTCACTATATTTGACAATATTTGACTATATTTAACTCTTTATTTCACTAGATTTGACAATATTTGATTATATTAGACTATATTTGGTTATATTTAACTATATTTGACAATGTTTTTCTATATTTTCTATAATTAACGATATTTGTCTTTTTGTTTCATTTTCATTCATATATCCATAATTAAATTTTAAACTATATATAAAATTAAACAATCACCAACTGTTGGTTTTGGCGTTTACTGGAATCCATTGGCGGGAAAGTGACTTTTTCTAGGAAACGATTTTATCGAGATATTTTCTCTGTTTCTGGATCGATTTTGCTCAAATGTTTACGGCATCACCCCAACTCGGTTTCCCAGCCGATTTGCAAATATAGTCGCGATCCATTCAGCCGTTTCTGGTTCACAGACAAATTATATATATTATATATCCACAGACATCGCAAAATCGGGTTTATTTCGACAATTTTTAATGTGCTCGCTCTGTCAGCGCGATCCGATTTTTCGGGAGCTATTCCAAGCTTAGAACAGCTCGGAACAGCTCCCGAACAATAAACGAAACCAGTTCTAGTAAAATACTCCGCTAAAAGTTAAATAATTTACACATTTACGTATTATTTAAATTTATTTTTAATTAGATGAATGAGAATAATACTATCGCTAATGGCTGAACGTGGCGCACACAAAAACAAAGATGAAGCCAAATACAACGAGATCCATAAGACATATCAGAAAAGAGATACGCTAAGCTACAGAACTGTGGCTAGAATATAGATGTACCGACATAAGAGATACTAGAAGTAAAACATAACAACTTCAATACTCACAAACTTGTAAAAGACACCGCAGAATGTAAAAAAAACTACCTACAAACTAAAAAGTATCAACAGTTTGCTTTCCTTGTTTTGTAACTTTTAGGACTTCAATTTCAGTATTTTAGGGAAGGTTTCTTCTGTATATGTATCTGTAAAAGTCCTATGCATATTTTCGCAAAACCGCTGTTGGGTGTAGTTTGCTCAATGATTTAATAGTTATATCGATGATGACCTTATATATATATATATATATATATATATATATATATATAATCAATATATATATATATATATATATATATATATATATATATATATATATATATTATCAATTGCCTTTTACCTTTCGGTGTAGGCTATTACATTAACATTATAGTTTACAATTACTGTTGTTTATACATTTGTAAATTCTTTCCACTCCTTTCTGTTCTTCGCCAGTTCTCTTGCTTGCTTGACTGTTTTTCCTTTCTTGATTATTATGTCCTCTATTATGTTGTCCCACTCTTTTCTTGGTCTACCTCTTCTTCTATTTTCCGTTCTTGCTTCCCACACCTGTTTTGTTTGATTCTTTTTGTCCATCCTAATTAAATGACCCCACCAGTTTAGTTGTTTCTTTTCTATATACTTATCTACAGCTTCAATTCCCAGTTCTTCTCTGATGTCCTCATTTCTTATTCTGTCTCTTCTCGTAACTTGTTTTACTCCTCTGAGATATTTCATTTCCATTGCCTGTATTCTACTTTTGTCTCTCTTCGTTAGCTTCCACGTCTCGCTTCCATATGTCAGTATAGGTCTATATATGCTTTTATATATATTTATTTTTGTCCTTCTGCTGATCTCTTTCTTGTTAATCAGTATATTGCTCAATGCGTGGTATGTTTTAGCTGTGTTGTTTATTCTGTTACTAAGTTCGCCTTCCATTTTTCCGTCTTCTGTCAGTGCTACTCCCAGGTATTTGAATTCTTCTACTTGTTCTATTGTGTGTTGTTCTATCTTTATATTTATTTGTTCTTTCCGGTTTCCTATTACCATCACTTTTGTTTTGTTATAGTTCATTTTCATGTTATACTTTTCTAGGTGTCTGTTCCATACACTAAGGTTGTGCTGCAGATTACCTTCATTTTCTGCTATCACTACTACATCATCAGCGAATGCTCCTTCCGATATTTTTACAACTTGCATGTTTTTGTACCCTATGTTTGCTTTTTTGGTTTCTGGTTTCATGCTCTTCATTATTTCATCCATGTATATGTTAAATAATGTAGGACTGAGCCCGCCTCCTTGTCTTAGTCTAGTGGTTGTCTGAAATGTTTTTGATGTTTGTCCCTTGTGTATTATTGCATTGGTGTTGTTGTATATGTTTTGTATTAATTCGACTGTCTTTCTTTCTACACCTCTCTCTTCCAGGATTTTCCATAATTTATTTCTTGGTATCATGTCGAATGCTTTTTCCAGGTCGATGAATCCTAGGTATGTGTTTTTATTATTTGCAATTCTTTTTTCTGTGATTTGTTTTATCGTGAAAATGTTGTCCTGTGTGGATCTTCCTTTCCTAAATCCACATTGCGATTCTTCTAGCGTCTGCTCTATTTTTGCTAGTATTCTTTTGTTAATTGTTTTTTCTAAGATCTTCATACCTATGCTTATGAGTGTTATACCCCTATAGTTTGAACATTTTGTCTTATCGCCTTTCTTGTGTATCGGTACGATTAACGATACTTGCCAATCTCTGGGTATTTTATTCGTCCTCCATATTTCGTTTATTAATTTTAGTAGTATTTCACCTGCAGGTCCCATATGTTTAATCATTTCCGTTGTGATCTGGTCTTGTCCTGGTGATTTCCCGGTTTTCATTTCCCTGATTATCTCTAGTATTTCTTGTCCATTGATCATCTCTATATCTTCTTCCGAGTCGTTCTGGTCTCTTGTCTTCTGTTCGTTTCCACCATTTTGTGATAGTAAGTCTTCAAAATATTCTTTCCATCTTTCCAGTATTTTTTCGTTGTCCTTCAGCAATATTCCTTGATTGTCTTGTATATAATTTACTTCTTGTCCTTTTTCTTTTCTGTTTAGTTTTAGTGTTTTATAGAATAATTTTTGGTTTTCCTTTGCATTTTTCTCCATTGTCGCTCCGAACTTTTCCCATTCCCTGCTCTTTGCTATTCTGACCTTATATTTACTATTTTCCTCTTTAAACTGTATTCTTCGTAGTTTTTACTATTTTTGTCATTTAGGTATCTTTGCCATGCTTTTTTCTTTTCCTTTATTTTCTCTCTTATGTCCTGCGACCACCATGCTGTCTGCTGCTTCTTGTTTGTGTTTTGCTTTGTCCCACATGTCTCTTGTGCTGTCTTCAGTATATTTTTCTTTAATTTATTCCACATTTCCTCTACTTCTTGTCTATAGTTGCCCTTTACTAATTTCTCCTCTATTTTCTATTTATAGATTTTTGCTATTTCTTTTTCCCTTAGTTTGTATGTTCTTATCTTGTTGTAGTTTATTGCTATATTTGGTCTCTGCTTTTTTTTATCGCTATCTTGGTAGTCTTCCTTTATTTTCGTCTCTACTAGATAGTGATCACTTCCAATTTCGTAACTTCTCTTTACTCTTGTGTCTATTATTTTGCTCCTTTTCCCTTGTTCTGCTAGTACATAGTCTATTATAGATTTTTCGTTCCTGCTTATCACTTCCCTGGTGTATTTGTGTATGTCCTTGTGTTTGAATAGTGTATTCGTTATTACTAGATTATTCATTCTACAATAATCTAGCATTTTCTTACCATTTTCGTTGAGGACGCCTTCTCCATATCTTCCTCTCATCGCGTCATTATCTTTTACTTCGTTGCCAATTCTGCTGTTGAAGTCTCCCGCCACGTACACTTCTCCTTTGGCTTTTTCTGTTGTTTCGTTGAGTTGCTCCCAGAATGTTTCTTTGTTGCACGCAGTATCATCTTCGTTTGGTCGATACACTGCTATGATAGTTTTATGGTAGCCGCTTCTTTGATCTCTAACTTCGATAGACAAAATCCTCTCCGTAATTGCATCCCATTTTTATATATTCGATTTCAGTTTTTTATGCACTATACATCCTACCCCTGCTGCGGCTCTCCGATTGTTATCTACACCGCTATATATGAATATATGTTCCTTGTCCATTTTGTACTGTCCCTTCCCCTTCTTTTTTGTTTCTGTTACCACTAAGAAGTCTAGTTTTCTAGCTTTCTCAAATTCTTCTTCCAGCTCTTTTTCCTTTCCATTTATACTCCTGATATTCCCAATTTTCCATATTTTTCTTTTTTTTTGCTGTACTCTTTTGTTGACCTTATAACTATTGAATAATTGAACAGAATACACTCAACAGTGGTTCTGCGAAAATATACATAGGACTTTTAGAGATACATAATACAAGTCTTAAAAGTTACAAAACAAGGTAAACAAAGAAAAACAGCAGGTCCAGATGATATCTATATCCAGAGTGTTAGGTATTTCAAGGGCAATCCGTTAAGTGATGGTATATGTGAGTTAATCTAGCGAGAATTAGATCTATCTCATTTCTAAACTCGTCTTTGTTTGGTAACTGGAGGACATTTAAATTTACCAATGAGAACATGCTTCATATTTAGGACGAAACAAATAATCAGAACTCCATGATCATCATCTTGAGGGATTGTCCTCGAATTAAATAACATCCTGTACTGTTAATAAAACTTCTAGACGATGAAAGTATTGATGTTTTAGTGCAAATATTAACAACAAACAATAAACGATACCAGCTTTAGTAAAATCCTCGCTAGCTAAGACCAGCCCAGAACAGCTCCCGAACTATACACGAAAGCAGATTAATACAACGCATTCTAAAATAATCCTGTAGGAATACATCGGCGAAATAAAAATAAAGTAGAATCGAATTTTCAATATTATCTATTCATTGATACTTCCCAACAATAATACTCCGTAACTAGTTATTTTTTTGCGAAAAACTTTTTTTTATTATTGAGCTAATTGTGAAATTTAATTAATATTTTAGAAGAAAAAAAATACAATGGAATGGCATACAATTTACGTGAACGAAATTTATTATGTAATAATTCATGCCCATGCTGCAAACCTATGTACCGTAAAAATCAGTTAGCAGATGCCACTATATGACAATATCGTAACGTATACGATATAACTACGAATAATGGCTATCAAATTAAACAAACAAAACTCAGAATCAATAAAAACGTGTTTTTATTCAGTTACATAAATTTTATGTCATTCCATTGTGTATATTTCACTAAAAGCATAATAAAAAATCACAATTAGCTGAAGATATACAATTTTTATTATAGCAAAAATTGTATATCTTTTCATTACCTAATTTTTACTAAAAACTTAATAGAATTTCAGAATTCCCACCATTAAAATTGTATATATCTGATTTCACTTTTAATTTAGTGTTAGATCAAAATGGACACAATATGGTTTAAAAGTACAATAAGATACAGCGTTGTGTGATTTGTCTAAACTTTCCCCCATAATTATTTTTCTTGTTATGATTACTAGGATTAATTTTGCACAATGGGAGAATTTAAGTTACTGTATTTACTTTATGCTAATAAAGGTACTTCTAAGTAGATTTTCATCAGTGTTATTTGCGGTATGCACATTTTGTGAATCACACCGAAAGTTTTTCACCACTTTCGGTGTTTCTAGTTAAAGTACAACCGCATATGTAATTAATTATATAAGCATATTTTATTAATCCGCATCGCATATGCTTTCACGATTATTTAATAGTATATATGTTTGAGTACACGGGCAAATCCTTCTTAAATGTTTAATTTACAACACCAACTAGCGTGTCAGCTAAAACGGCATGCAAGCATTTCAAGAGTGGCTACTCACTGTACGCGAGTTGCTTTTAGCTTTTTTTCGCTTTGAGTAATCCCCACTTAATCGAAAATAGCGCTCTAAAATTGCTCACTAAATTCCACATAAACTACACAATCAAAGGTAATTCGCAGGAAAAATAAGAAATTTAATGAAAATCGTATAAAACGCTGTAAATAACGAATAAAAGAAGCCGTAAAAGAGAAGAACCCATTTCAACCACTGTCTGTCTGAATTTATTAATACAATAGATTATTGATTTTATTAAACGGGAAACTGGTTATAAAACATGTTATATATGCATCATATATGCAAATTTTTTCGTGCAGCAAAGATCGTATCCGTTTCATTACACTCCGTCAAGTTTAAATTTGTTTTACGGTTTCAGTAAGCAGTAGGAATTCGGTTTATAAGTTTGCCGCTTCGACAATGAGGAGGCATTTTTATCCATGAACAACCAATATTATTATAAAACGATTGCCCTGTGTGTTAGCTCAGCGAAAACATTCTTGCTGTCTGTTCTATTTGACATTGATTAGGGGATACGTTTAATTCGCCTTATATATATTTCCCAATACCGCTTGTACCGACTCCACTTAATTAACAATTAGAATGGCGTGCCATCAATCATGGTGCGATAATATATACGGGTTCTCTATCTACGTAGGTAGTATTTTTACATGCAAATTCACACCGCGATGTATGTAAATCGTATTCCTCAATTAATTCTGTTGTTGGATGGGGGGGAGGGGGATGGGTGCAATGCTGTATCGATTCTGAAATATGTTTTACATGTAGGTCACGGTAGTATTAGGTCTTTAACTTAGTTTACGAACGGCAGTAAACAGTTCTAATGCACCGTAAATTTTATTGGGCTGTTTTATGATTGACTTTAATTTGATTGTACTCTCTTAATCTGGCTACTAAAAAATGAGATGCATGCATGTAGTTTATAAAGTGTACTTGTATAAAAGTACTGTTAACTGGATGTAATAAAAAAACATACTTAAAAAGATTTTTTTTAAATACTACGTATTTCTGTTACGATGGCGAGGGTAAAATTGTCGCAGACAATCGTAAATTCACGGCGCATTTTAGGCATTTCTAACCCCTTGCTTACCGACACCTCAATACCATCCATATCCTCGTCAGTCCTTCATGTTTCATAATAATATGACAAAATAAAGTCATGTTCATATTTGCAAATATTCATAAATGTTAACATATCTCCATTGCGACTATATTCTCAAGATTTTTACTTACAATAGATTAGTATATATATATATATATATATATATATATATATATATATATATATATATAAGTATATCACGAGGTAAATTTGTCAGGTAATAAACACCTTTGCCAACCAACCAATGCTGACGTTGAGGTGTATTTTAATTATTTTAAACGAATGTGATGGCATTTTGAGTTGCAGCTATCAATAACAAGGTTATTTTAGATTTACCAATCGCTAATATATACATATATATATATATATATATATATATATATATATATATATATAAATGTATATATATATATATATATATATATATATATATATATATACATTAAAACCCAGTAAACGTCCATATATTTTGATGAACATTTCAGAAAACGTGGATTTTACTCCTCTTAAGAAATGATAAAAATGTCGGCAAGATGCATTAGAGATTAATTCAGCTAACATCGACAATGAAACATAAACTCTTTCTTTTCATTTGGCATTAGTCACTCAAGTGCTAATGTAAAGCATATTTGTAAGCTTAATAAGTAAACACATTAAAGTTGGATTTTTTGTGTTTTTATCCTCTTAACATTTTGTTTTTGCTTCAAATTTGAGTTTTTAACGAGATCAGCCATCATGTAAAAGCATCATCAGCAAATGATTTGTTTGTAATGTCAGTTACTGCAATGAAGGATATTGGGAATAAAGAACAAGGTTAAATACGCTCAACACGAAATTGATAAAGCTTACTGATGTAATGGATCATAAGCAAGTCCTCATATCTAATTATTTATAATTTATTTATATTTATTTGTACAACACTTTTTATTGAGAATATACTTATTATTATTATTATGAAACAAAACTGATATCATAATAAGCTGCGTCTGTTATACTGATTTATTATAAACTAATATTGTATTTTTTCTTTTGCAGGTTAGTCAAACATATATTTTCGTTGGTATACCACAGTTTTTTTGCGAATTTCGGTGAGTGATATATTTTAACATTATTAATACCTTATAAAAAAATCTCTTTGTAATAAACACATATCTGTGAACAATGACCATAAATAAGCAAAAAACTACACTATTTTGTCTCACGGTGTAGCTTTTAAAATATCTGCTGATATTTAAAGTTCAGAGTTGAGAATATCGGCTACATCACTAAATTAATCCAGCGATATTTGGCAATGTCTATTAGCGTAATTATTTATTATTTATTTTTTTATGGGAGGATTCACTACACTATAAGTAAGAGTTGCAAACGGCATAAGTGAATTTTACAAATGAAAGCAGGTAATAGTACTTAATTTATTGCTACACAAAGAGAATGCCTTAGTAGCTGTGATAGAGAATTCATTCTACCCACATAAAAGTGGGATAAGTGCTTTATTCCATAGAGCTCAAACTATTTGTATAAGGGACGTATACCTATTATTGTCAAGATGAGTTAATATACATTTTTAGTGTAAGTGGTAGTTGTAGGTAATAATGAGGTGATGAGTCTCTCATTAAATACAATTATACACTTTTTTAATTCATCAGTTTTATAAAATGGGGTTCTTAAAATCCGTACTACTCATGCTCACTTATAATCCATTTACAATAATGCACGGTGATTTTTTTAGCTTGTGATGTGTGATACCATTTTTTAGATTTAATTTAACATTTAAAAATATCTGATATGACCAGTGCACTACATTACCAGACATTCTATTTATTTATCTTACCTAATATATACAGAATTTCTCCAATAATATAAAATCGATGACTATATTTTGAAGCCGGTCATTTATGACTTTTATGCTGCCACTACAAAAGTGGGGTCGTAGGTTTGAATTCCCATCGAGGGTAGTGCCTTTTATGTGTTCATTTGTTTATTAAATTAAGAGTATTAAGTGTTTTCAATTTATACGAGCATTGCCATTTATGTATTGAGAATGAATAACAAAAACGATGATGGGGGTATAGAAACATCATTATTGTTTTTCAAAATACTCTGCTCTACGATCTACATATTTTCACATTCGATTCGCATAGCAGCTTTTCAAAATCTGTGTTTTTCCGCTTCTTGTTGCGTCTGCTTTTAGCTCATAACAATAAATACAATAATCGTCACCTGTGTAGATGTTATATGCTGCAATTTGATGCACCACGGTTGTATTTTGTAATCATTACCTTGTACCAATATATACAAGTCTTGCTTGTTGATCGATTGATACATTGTGCGGAATCCAACGCGAACACAATTTTTTGACAGCTATATTAGATTAGATCGAGAACGGGTGGCCTTCCAGCACATATACCACTGTGCCCACTGTAGAATTTTTGCCGTCCCCGGCATGTCTTAAAGGACTTCTATGGGCTCTGTCCTGGCTATCAGACTGCAACGCCTTTGATATCGCTTCCTTATATATAGGGATGGTCGTGGTTTGCCGTTCCCGAGTTCGTTGGATGGCACTGTGCTTAACACCCCCAGTTGCATAGTATAAGCTCTGCAGCCTCTTCCTCTTACTGGCAGAACCTACAAAGGGATTATTCTGCCAGGCCTATCCGTGTCATGTGCCTGCAGTGGCCTGTTAGGAGGACTACTATCATTCTGTTTTTGGTTTTGTGAATTTGGGGATTCTGTTTATTATGAATTCTTTAGCATGTCTCTGTCCTGGCTGTTCTATCCACCAGTCCTGAGACTTTATTGCATTCCATGTCTTTGTGTCTACTTTTGAAACATTGCAATAGGGCTCCTGGTCGATTAAGGTTTTTGAAGCGCCTTCTTGGGCGAGTTCGTCTGCCTCAGATGTCACTATGCAGTGGCACTCATGCTAGGGTCAGATTGTTTTGTCTACCTAGCTCGCCAAGACTCTGCTGGTGGTTCCATACCAGCTGGGTTTTAACTACTATGGTAGCGATAGCTTTGCTACACTGACAGCCACATCCTGTTCTTCAACGGTTTTTAAGCCATCTGTGAACTAAGGGAAAGCTGCTTCGACGTGTGGGCCTTAGACCAAACTTCTCTGCTTGGTATTCTTCTTCTTCTTCTCCGTAGCGCTACAACCCGGGGTGGGTTTTGACTGCCTTCACCACTTGTCTTCATCTAGGGCAGTCTTCTGCGGTTTCCTGTCATGTGGTTAGGTCCACTCCTATTGTTGTGAGGTCTTTCTTGATGTTGTCCCGCCATCTCAATTTTGGCCTTCCTAACGGTCTTCTTCCTTGGGGTGTCTTCTCCCAGACTGATTTAATTAGTCTCGTGTTTGTGACTCCTCTGGACATGGCCTGCCCAGCGTAATCGGTTTGCCTTTACTTTTCCTGTACAATATCTGGGCTTTCATACAACTGGCATAGTTCGACGTTCGTCCTTATTCTGTATCGGCCTGTTTCTGGGTTCAGGTAGGGTCCGTATATTCTACGCAGTATTTTCCGCTCAAACCGTCTTAGTATTTGGGTGTTATTTACGGTCATGGTCCACGTTTCGCCTGCATACGTTATAATCGGTCTTATAATGGTCTTGTATAGAGTGATTTTCGATTTCCTACTGAGGTTTTTAGACTTCAATAAAGGTTGTATTGCGAAGTAACATTTGTTTCCTTGGGCGGTACGGTGTGTGAGCTTCATGTGTGTTGTTTTCCGCTGTTATCGTTGCCCCTAGATAATTAAATGCTTTGACATGTTCAAAGTTGTACTCATTCATTGTCACGTGTTGTCGTATGCGGTCGTGTGCGGGGTTTCTTGTTACATGCATATATTTTGTTTTCTGCTCGTTCACCCGGAGTCCTAACTTATTGGTTTCCCTTTCAATGTGTGCACCTTTTTTTACGCTCACTGCGCTATCTCCGACTACATCAATATCGTCCGCGTATACTAGTAACATACTTGGGCCTTGCGGTCCAAATATCTTCGTTCTTGTCGTTGCTGTTCTTGCGGCCTTTTTCAGAGCAATATTGAAGAGAATGGGGGATAGCGCGTCTCCCTGTTGTAGGCCTGTTGATATCAAACGAGTCGCTGTACTTTCCTTCTATCTTGATGCAGCTTCGGGAGCCTTCTATACATGTCTTGGTCATACGCACTAGTTTGCTGGGAATTCCAAGCTCTATCATTGTCTCCCATAGCCTCACTCTAATGATGCTGTCATAAGCTTGTTGGAAATCGACGAAGAGGTTATGGAGGTCTCTGTCAAATTCCCAGCACTTTTCTAATAGCTAGCGGATGGTAAAAAGCTGGCTCGTTGTGGATCTGTCGCCTCTGAACCCGCATTGGTATTTGCCTATATTTTTTTCTGCATAGGGGGAGATACCATGTAGGAGGATATTTGAGAGGATTTTGTATGCGTTGTTCAGCAGAGCAATACCTCGATAATTGCTGCACGTAATTCTGTCCCCTTTCTTGTGCAGTGGGATAATGACCCCTTCATTCCATTCCTCTGGGATCACTTCCTTCTCCCAGATACAGACTATGAGACGATGCATGTATTGCGTCAATTGGTGTCCCCCTTTTTTAAACTCTCTGCTGGGATTGCATCTCGACCCTTGTTGTTTTTTAACTTTTTTATAGCTTTGGCGGTTTCCTCCAGATTTGGTGCACTAATTTGTGTCTCTGCTGTATGGACAGGCTGGTGGTTATCCTGGTTCGTTTTATTGAGGAGTTTGGTGAAGTACTATTTCCATGTACTAAGCACTTCGTTTTTTTTGCTGTTGTGATTTCGCCATTTTCTCGTTTCAGCATGGTTGCGGTTCTTAGGCGGAAACCTTTCTTTTTGATTCTTGCCATTTGGTAGAAACTTCTTATCCTGCCATTTTCGCGGCTTGTTTCCATCTGTTGGATTTTCTCCCTTTCGTTCTCTTTCTTTTTGCGTTTAATAGTTTTTCGAAGGGTGCTTCGTAAGGAATTATATCTCGCGATGGTGTTTCCTGTGGGGTTCTGCAGATTTTCGAGGCGTGTTTCCGTTTTTAGTTGACTCAGTTCCTGGCGTCAAACCAGATTTTTCTGCACTGCTTTGGCTTAGGTCCTAGACTTCCTTATTGACTCTATTGATGCTTTCTTGTATATGTCTCCACATTACTTCTATGTCATCGGTTTTGGTGGCTTCTTGGGTTAGTAGGTTTGACATTTTTTCCTCAAAATGTCTTTCAATCTTTGCATCTTTTAGCTTTTCGATGTTAAATAAGTTTCCTTTCTCTGTTGGTTTTCCTACTCCAGCCGCGATTCGTATCCTTACTTTTATTCGGACTAGCATGTGATCTGAGCTTCGGCTCCTCTGCACGTTCTTACATCCAGTACATCGCTATTGTGTTTACCATCTACTAGCACATGGTCTATTTGGTTCCTTGTATGACCGTCGTTAGAGATCCAGATTTGTTTATGGATTTGTTTGTGTTCGAAGATGGTCGATTTTACTCTGAGATTGTTGGCAGTCGCCACGTCGATTACTCTGGAGCCATTGTCATTTGGCACATCATGTAAGCTATGTCGTCCAATAAAAGGTTGAGCGGCGAGTTCTTTCCCAATTTTTGCGTTGAAATCGTCAATAACCATTAGCAAATCTTGTTTAGGTGTTTCATTTATTACTTGTTCCAGGGAGTCATAGAACTCCTTTCTATCTTCGGTTGCTTCTTCTGTTGGCGTATGTTCCTGGTATTGCGACATCGTATTCCTTTCGTTAGTTGCATTTAATTCTTATACTGTCTAGAGGCATGCCCATTAGGGGATATGCCCTCAGCTCGTGCAGCTCTAGGTAGTTCGCCCGCCATTGTTTTCATATGGGGGCTTGACTTTGAAGTATTCTGTGGCTTACAGATCTTGCCTCTTTTTCAATCAAGATGTGTAGTGGTAGTAGGTCCAGCAGGGCTTCCATTGCGGCGATGGGTGTTGTTTTCATTGCTCCTGTTATTCTCAGGCAGACAAACCTTTAGGTGCTGCTCAGGAGCCTGACCGCTTTGGCTTGCTCAGTCTTGGCCCACCATACTACTGACTTATATGATATCATGGGTTATAGTCGTACTACCATAGTATATAGCCGTAGGGTAAAATTTTAGGGTTAACGCCCCCCCCCCCCCCCTCTTTTTCCCGCACATTCTACTGAAAAATACCTGGTGTTAATGTGTGGTTATATTCTGGGCTATCTGCGTGCGCTCTGAGATTATTCCTGCGAATATTCCACAATGTCGTCCGCGTATCTTACCTTCCGAGGATAGATTCTCTAGGAGATCGTCTACTAGGACTGCCCAAAGGAGCAGTGATAATACTCCGCCTTGCGGGCACTCCATCCGGTTCGTGCTTTTCTGGTGGCATCTCCGAGTGTATAATGATCCTTTACGCTGGTTTGTACCTAATGGCATAGAACTTGTGGTGTGCCTTTCTTTCGTAGTGACTTGAACATTGAGTGTTTTGCGACATTGTTGAATGCCCTTTCAATGACATGCCATGTCATGTAGTCATCGTCACCTTGTCTTTGCAAGTAGCCGCGCCAGGTCGGTTGACTTTTCCGGCTGGGGAGCGTATTGTCGATAGCTTAGGGCGTTAGTTCTCAGTATACCATTCCTAATGTATCTTGTCTATAGCCCTTTCTAGCGTCTTGAGGTGGAAACATGTAAGGCTGATGGGTGTATATGACTTGAGTGTGTGGTCGTTCGTTCTTCCCACCACGGAAATAAGATGAGTTTGGCCTTCCGCCACCCCTGCGGTATGTGTGTCCTAACCCCAAATATTTTGCACAGGTGAGGGACGAAAATATCCTGTCCTTTCTGTTGGGTATATCCCACCCACTCTCCCGGCGATTTAAACGGCTGAAATTAATTTATAGACCATATTATCGTGTGATTTTGCGAGTTTCAAATCATCTGTAGTGGTTCTCGTGCTTCCTCTAGGGGTTTGGTTACCCGCAGTAATTGCTGCGTCTGGAAAGTATGCCTTCGTGAGCATTTGCAGGTTTTCCTCTACTGTGTCCATATATGTTTCATCCTTTCTTTTGAGGATGCTTATTTGGTTTTCAGTACCTTCTTTCGCCAATACTTTTTGGATTCTAGCACATGCGGGTTTTCGTTAACCTGCTCGTAGAATTTCCTCCAGCTGCCCCTTTTACCTTTTCGGATTTCTTAGTCCTACTCCGTTAGTCTCCTTTTGATAGTCGCTCATTATTAGTTTCCCTTGGCCTTGTTGGAGAGCCTTCTGGGCTCTTTCCATTGTTTTCAAGTTAATTCCTTTTGTAGGTCGCCCAGTACTAGTTTCCCTTCGCCGTGTTGGAGAGACTTCTGGATTCACTCCATAGGAATCGAACGTCGGTCTCCATGTTATAAGCCAATCACGCTACGTAATAAGCTACTACAGTTTTGATTTAAATTTTTTCTTTATAATACAGTGCACGCCGCTTAATGTGATCACTTTGGGATATGTGTTTTTTGATAACAATAACTGAGAATAGTATGCGAAAAAACATAAAAAAATTTATTGTTTACAAATATATACATAAATACATATATATACATAAATTAATTTCCATATCACCCTTTTAAGCTCTTTAGACGACTTGCGAATGAATAAATTACTTTTTAGTATGTAAAAACCAAATCCTTACTTAAAAAACATTGCTATTAATTCGAAATATTTAAAACTCCTATTAAATAATAAATAAGAAACATAAAAAATACCACTCTCGATGGGAATTAGAAACCGCGACCCGCACTTTTGCACTTACAACACAAGAGTCGTAACTAATGGATTAGTCGGTTTCATAACATAGTCTTCGTTTTTACATTAGGATTATGGGGTATGTTGTATATTGTTACATGAACAAATAAAATAAATACCATTTAAGGTCAAGATGAAAAGCAAAATACAATTATTTTTAACCCAGCTCAGGCATAGTGATTAGAGGCGACGTCCGTCTCATACATTGGGGTGCGAGAGTTCAAATTCCATTGTACGCGAAAATTCGCGTTCACATTCCGCAGCTTTTCAGAGGTTTTCTGTTAAGTAAAGGTAAATACAGTATGATTACATTCCTCTGAGCTTCTACCTTTACCAGCGGAAAAGCCTTCGGGCCGATAGCTATAACGATAGAATTTTTGTTTATTACTTTTAAGAGTGTTTTGTTTGACTGAATTCTCTCAATGCAACAATGTACAGCCATTTTGGCACCAGCAAATATACAACACAATAAAATATTTTAGCGAGTTGCAGAATATAAGTTTGCAGGACTTTTTAATCAAACTAAAAGCTTGTGACTTTTTAAAATATATTTGTCAATTTAATGTATGATCCTATACATAATAGAGAAAACACATATATAATATAAGTAAAGAGGATATTTGTATTCCAATATAGTATTTTATAAATGTTATTTACATCCTTTACGCTACCCTTGAGTAACATAAATATGTAATTCAAACTGAATAAATATAACTATTTTAAATAAATGAAATGAAAATGAAACAAATATTTGTAGGGTAATATTTTTTTTGTGTTATGATAATTTATGGCGTTTTACATAATATAAAAAATGCATCGGTATACTATAAAAACGAAGACAATGTTTTGAGGCCGACCGACCTCTCTTTTATGACTTTTGGGCTGTTTAGAGGTGGAGGTCGCGGATTCGAATCCCATCGAGGGTGGTATTTTTTATGTTTTTTATTCAATATTTAATAGCAGTATTAAGTGAGCTATAATATACAAACGAAGAGGATGTTTTGCGGCCGACCGATCTGTCTTTTATGACGTTTGCGCTGAAGGGCAAAAGTGGGGGTCGCGGGTCCGAATCCCTTCGAGGGTGGTTTTTTTAGTGTTTCTTTTTTATTCAATAATAATTAATTGGAATATTAAGTGATTTAGATGAATAGCATTTTTTTAAATTAATATGAGCATTTCTGAATGAAATTAAAGCTGGTATTACAAACGCACAATATCACGTTTGAAAATATTTTTAAAGGATTGTTTTTTTTTCTGTTTTTGATTTATCATACCCAGTCGTACGACGGGAATTTCACCTAGTATAATATAAAAACGAAGACAATGTTTTGAAGCCAACCGACCTGTCATTCATGTTTTTTTGTGCAGTCAGTGCAAATATAGCGAGTCGATAGTCGAATTCCCACCGAGATGTTTCTTTTTATATTTTTTATTCATTATTTAATTGAGGTATTAAATCTTTGGAAGTAATAGCAATGTTTTAAGTAAAGTTTTGCTTTTTTACAATTAAAGATGTATTCATTCATTATATTAAAAGTAAGGATTTGTCTATTTGTGTAACTAAAAATCATCCCCATCGAACTGCGGGCATTTCACCTAGTATATAATATAAGTGAAGAATCTATTTGTCTTCTAATACTTTGTTATATATATATATATATATATATATATATATATATATATATATATATATACACGATATAAGGCCAAATAATTACTAGTAAATAAATACGTTATAATAATAAAAAGGATATTTATATTCCAATAGAATTTGAATTTAGTAATGTTATTTATATATTTTATGATAAAACCCCCTGAATAATATAAAAAGTGGAATTTAAACCAAATAATTACAATTAAATTGTAAATGAAAGCAATGCAATTAAATATTTTTATGATAATAAACGTTCCTTTGTGTTTATGAGTGATTGATTAAATTCAATAGACCGTAATGGTCAGGCGACCGAACAATTAAAATGAGAAACTAATGAGCATGTAAATTGTGAGCGATGCTCGAGTGGAAATTCATTTCCCTGAATAAAATCTCAGCGATAATGGGAACACTTGGTTGCAATATAGATGCGGCATTCGGCAGACATTCCATCATTCTTCTTTATAAGAGAATCTATCTCGTTCTTTATCACAATTATATTATATATCCGCTTTATTTATTACATTTCTAGTGTCGTATTTGAAACTCGGTATCAAATTTTACGAGACTACCCTTCACGACCGTGGAAAAATGCTACATATTCATCAAATTAAAATGTTATGCGGGAGTGGAAACTTTTCACTTTAGCATTCGTAAGGGTGTTTTTATTTTTACCCCAAACGCAAATCTAATGGGAGTTATTAAGATTCCGGCTGCATAAATTAGAGAGGGTAAAATAAAAACAGTGTGCGGCTGCTTGGTATTGATTGGTTTATGCACAACGTAAGTGTTTATAGTAATTTTCTTGGTTTATTCGTGCAATCTGCCTAAATTACAAACACGCCACACTTCCTCCGCACGTGGGGTGCGGAGGTCAATAAGCCAAACGACGACGACCACACCATCGCCGCGACGCTGACACACTGACCTGGCCCACCACTAGGCACACCCCTAAATCTAAATATGGATTTAATCAAAACTCGCGCAGTTAATTCATCAGAAATGTACATGCCACAACTCTGTGATAATGCTTATATAGTTAATGGGGAGTCACAAATTAATCTAGCTTTATTTTACCCTAAGAAATATTTTGCTAGATAACGAAATTAAATTGTATATCGTATTTAATATATTCTGAGTTGCCGAATAGTATTTGCAGGGTGATATTTTATGTCTTTGGGGAAATTTGTTTAAAATGCCCGTTAAACAAGACGTACATCTAAAAATTGCTATAAAATTGTTATGGATAATTTGAAGCGTAGCAACATATTCTATAAAATATGTAACTAAAACATAGATACGCTCATAATAGTGTTTTGCTTCTAGAGGAAAGATGTTTCTTTGGTTTTTCTGTTAAATTACTGTAGATTCTCTTCGTCATCACTAAAATAAAAAATAATAATGCGTGTCATTTTTGGTTTCTTTGTCGCTTCCATGGTGCGTTAATGTCGCGTAGCGACGTGGAAACTGGGGGATAGTTGAATATGTAATAAAATCAGCACCAGAACCAATTGAATCGGTAGTTTGAAGAAGGGAACGAATCCAAAAATCACATTTATGAGAAATTGAAGGAAAGCTAGAATTTCTACATAAATCAATTTTAAAGATTAACAATATTATTATTTAGGTTTGGTAACGCAGTAACCATATCCCGTTGTTGTATTGGCTAAATTTATTGTAGATTGTTGGCAATTAATTATTGTTGTTTAATATAATTTTATAATTATTTTGGCCCTTGTTCCCTTCTTCAAACTACCGATTCAATTAAGGTCAAGACCTTTTATTATTTTAGCATTTATTTTGCAGTCTTGTCTTATATAAATATTGACATTCAGCAAATGATGTGTGGTACGGTCTAGGTGTATGATTGTCCAGTGAACATTTTTTTCTACTTTTCGTAATGTAATTGTTTGATCTACCCCTTGGTTCATTCATATATGTGGGAGAGGTCCAATGATGAGGTCCTATGCGCTTCAGACGCCTGGTGTTTTAGGTGTTCAGTAGTACTGCTAAATGTTGATTTGGATATTATCTTAGACGATTGTATTATTATATAAATTACTGCGACAAATATTTAAAGTTAATATATTCTGAATATGCAAGATAGCCTTCTAATTAATACAAAATTCCTTCATCCCAAATTGGTACATAATAAACCGTAATTAAAAGACTAAAAGGATATGCACTAGTATCCTTTTAGTCTATTAAAAGCAAACTGTTTTGTTGCATCACTAAAACTATTTTATAAAAGTATACTAATTTCATATGATTGGTAACAAACAATTGCAAGATGGCCTTCTAATTAATACAAAATCCCTTCATCTCTAATTGGTACATAATAAAGCGTAATTAATAGACTAAAAGGATATGCACTAGTATCCTTTTAGTCTATTAAAAGCAAACTGTTTTGTTGCATCACTAAAACTATTTTATAAAAGTATACTAATTTCATATGATTGGTAACAAACAATTGCAAGATGGCCTTCTAATTAATACAAAATCCCTTCATCCCAAATTGGTACATAATAAAGCGTAATTAATAGACTAAAAGGATATGCACTAGTATCCTTTTAGTCTATTAAAAGCAAACTGTTTTGATGCATCACTAAAACTATTTTATAAAAGTATCCTAATTCCATATGATTGGTAACAAACAAAAACAATTTCTAAAGCAATGGCAAATGAAACAGAAACAATTAGTACTTAACTCTGCGTAGTTGAATAACTAGGTTTATGAACCAATCCAAACAAGAGAATGGCCGGTGAGCATAAACCCTCCATAAAACTAGCCGCTCGTCGAACTGAAGTTACTGTTTGAATTATTTGTTTGCGGAAAACCTGAGCATAAAGAATTCATATTTTAAGCATAACTACACGATTTGTGTTCGGATGGAAAATACGAGATTTCAAATTGCCCGTGAGTTCTCCCTCAAGAGTATTCAATGGAGGGAGAGAGTCCTCCTTTCTCTCAGCCACATTTGGGCGAGCGATGCAAGAAAATTCATCTCAATCTTTTCTACATAATAAACCCGGGCCATAAAAAAGTTATTTACTACGGTCCCTAAATAAAATTAAAGTTGGAAGTTATTTTTTTAGTTGACGCCACACTTGCATCGCCGAGCATATTTATCCCTTATGCAAGCACACGGATTAATATAAACTAATGTACTATTACTTCATTTTAATAACGGTTTGTAGAAATAAAAGAAGTTCAAATAACGAAGAATTTAAGTGTAGAGGTTTATACTGAAATAAAATAAGCAATAACGAATATTAACAGTAACAATGAATTAATTTTACTGGAATATATTAAATATTGTTTATTATAACTAAAAAAGTAATAAAAGGTGCTTTCGTGTAATGATACTAGCCGTCCCGAACATTAGCCTTCGAGAGCTGTTCCGGGCTCTTCGTTTTGTGTTCGATTATCGAGCCGCTCCTGCAATGCACGATTTTACCTCATAACTTACAGATATTGCAGTTATTTTTCAGCATGTTAACATGCATTCATCATTTCTATTTGTATATCATATTATATTATGGAAATTGTACATCATACAAATTTCCAAGAAAAAAAAACATATATATATATATATATATATATATATTAGTAGCACCGGTGCGAACTGTTCGGGATAGTTGGAGACTATAAACGAAAGCAGCTATTATGTGTCCGAACAACTTGAAACAGAACAAAAATCGAATACGCTATTCGTGATCGCAAACAGTTAATTGTCAATGTATTTTGAGTAAGCAACCTACACACCTGTAGGTAGTATTGTTGCTTACTCGCATAGTGTCGTCAATCTTAAAATCACGTATCGTCCACATGTAAATAATAAGCAAATGCAAGCATTGTGCATGTCCAAGGAAGATTTATAGACTGTTCATTGGCAGCCACTAATAATGTTCATGCAGGCTATTTTGCTTCAAGTTGTATGGTGGTGCATCCGGTGTGAGGGACGAGGTAAAATTGTGCGCATCAGGAGCGGCTTGCACGGAAAATAGAACACTAAAGACAATCAGCCCGGAGTAGCTCAGAGCGAGAAAGCTATAAATTGAACATAAATGTATATTTTGATTTTGAGATCATAAACTCTCGAACAAACAATACTCGATGAAAAGTAAAACGGTCCTAAATAATCCTTATTTCAACTAATTTCTCCTGTAACTATTTCTTATTTTTATTTTTTTTATTCCAGTATTATGTATGGAATTATCAAGGGTTTTACTTGATACTTCCATATATAATTCTAGTTATATCGGTTTCAAATCTACTCAAACCTTCTATTTTTGTACCTATCAGCTTAAGGGCGTTTCTGCTGGTAAATGGAGAAGGTCAGGGGAGTGTAATCATTCGATATTTGCATTAACTTCACAGAAAACCTGTGAAAAACTATGAAAGGTGAATCACAAAATTTCGTTCCCCAATGCTCAGTATTATTTAATTATATAAGAAGAACTTAATGGCCCCACACAAGAAAAATGTCTGTATTGTATCCATCATCTATCACTAATCCATATAACCATTTAAAACGTAACTTATTGTAAATGTAAGTAACTATAAAACTTACAGAGAGTGCGAAAATCCCCGGGCTAGAGTAGGCTACCACAACCGAAAACTAATCATTGCTACTCTATATACCAGAACACTGCCCTAAACCCAGAAACTACAAGAACTTGAAGAAGAACTCTCCCACATTACTGAGAATAAGTGAACATAAAAGAATAGCTGAAAAACAACACCCCACTCACTTGCTACACTATAGAGAAGGCCAAACAATAAATGACTGAGAAGTCGGCTTCTTAGTACACAAAAAACAACCAAAACGCAACCAAGATCCATAGTATCAGTAACATAGATCATGTACTATTTAAACACTAGATACTCAAATTATTCAGGTGTGCGCACCAACATCCGCGCACATGGACGCCGAAATGGAGAAGTTTTATGACGATATAACTACTGCAATACAGAGAGAAACTACTCACCACTGTATGCTAATAGGAGACGTAAATTGGGCTATAAGGAGGATGAAACTGAAACAGGTTTCCTGAAACCTTCGTATTACCTAACTAATATAATACTGATGTTGACGAACTGAAATCAACTAATTATAGAATGTATTATTTGTTTCATATAAGTTGTAAAATTATTGATATTAAAAATACAGTGGTAAGATATGCGAATCTAGCAGCTCAAACGACGAACAATTTATTGTCAGAAATAAAGACTTTTAGCATGTCTAGATGCAGAATTCACCAGGGATTACTAAAACGGAAATAAAAAAGTTAAAGATTATTAGGTCACACGGCTCCAAATTGAAAACTTTATTGACGCAATAATATTTTGCGGGCGAGTTATATTTGTCTCGTCACATTAAAGGTTTTTATATCAAAGATTTAGAGACTTTTTCAATTAAAAGCTATGGGCATCTTTTCTACAAGTATGCGTGATTTTGTTATGCTGCTCATAAATATTAAATATATGTTAAGATGAAGTAAAACAATGTTTTTAGCAAACATTTGTACATAATTGATTTCTCTGGACAAAAACTAATTTAATTCGCTGCATTTTGTTCTGAAAAAATTGTGTGTACTTAATAACTATACAGAGTGATCCCAATCTTCCCGTGCATCACTGAAGATGGAGAACCTAAACTGTTGGAGAGGGGACTGACTTTGATTTGCAGAGAGCTCATCAAAGTTAATAATCCACCCAAAACTATCTAGCACAGAACAAATAAAATTTTCACATTGAAGCATTGAAAATTTCAGCAGAGTTTTGTGCTAGGATGCGATATTTCTCTTCGTTCTTAATGACGAAAGTACTCTAGCTTTCGTTGCATGATGGTATTCAGCAATTCCACTTCCTTGCCCATCCGGCGCAGTACTTCTACGTTGGTGATATGGTCGACCTAGGCTATTCGTAGAGGCTTTAGTCAGTGTCCAGGCTTCCACTTCGTATAGTAATACTGGAAACACGTAGCATTTTACGATTCGGGTTTTCATTGCGATACTTAAATCTTTGCAGCATATCAACTGTCGCATATTTGTGAAAGCCGATCTTGCCAATTCTATACGCATCCTTATTTCTGTACCATTCCTGGTTCAAGCTACTTCACAATTCACAATTTCTGTGTTTCCTGCCATTAATCTTCCCGGAGCAGGTGTGCGCCCGATGCCTAGATATTTTGTTTTGTTGATTTTTAGCTCTAAGCCATACTCTGCGCTGTAGATTCTACCCTATCTAACAGAAGCTGGATATCCGTTAGGCTCGTGGTCAGTAGTATTGTATCATCGGCATAGCGATGTGGTTAAGGTACTCGCCGTTGATTCTGATGCCTACATCTAGATCTGAAAGGGCTTCAGAGAAGATTTCTTCAGAGAAGATTTCTTCAGAGAAGATTTCTTCAGAGAAGATATCTTCTAAGAAGATGTTGAAAAGTGTTGGCGATAGGATGCAGCCCTGGCGTACTGCTCTTAAGATTTGAATATGTTCGGTAAGTTGATCTCCTATTCTCGACTTGTGCTGTCTCATTCCAATACAGATGAGTGATGATTCTGACGTCTTTGTCGTCAACTCGCTACTCTTTGCAGTGCTTTGACCATCTTCTCGTGTTGGTAGCTGTCGAAAGCTTTTGAGTAACCGATAAAACATGCATATACGCCTCATGTCATACATCTTTGTATGAGGACTTGCATAGTTGATCTCTTACTCTGACTTGTGCTGTCTGATTCCAATTCAGATGGGTGATGATTCTGACGTCTTCCTCGTCAACTCCTACTCTTTGCTGTGCTTGGGCCATCTTCTCCTGTTGGCATCTGTCGAAAGCTTTCGAGTAATCGATAAAACATGCATATACGTCGCATCTCATATCACGATATTTTTGTATGAAGACCTGTATAGTAAATAATCCTTCTCTCGTACCTAATTTAGGAAGTCAAACTATGGTTGCCAGGTATTTTCCTCGCATTTCTCGTAGATTCTGCCGCGGATGACTTTTAAGAATACCTTAAAAATGTTGTTTATGAGACTGATCGTCCCATAGTCTTCGCAGGATTTGTCGGCTGTTTTTTTTAGCAGAGAGAGACAAAAGTGGAGAGCAGCAGCCATTCATTATATATCATATAGGTCGTATATGACATTGAAGATCTGGGTCAGTTCTTTGACTCTTACTTCTAAAAAAATGGAGGAGTCCAACTGGGATGTCATCTGGTCCCTTTGCTTTCCCGTTTTTAGATCTGTTCAGTGCTCTCAGCACCGCACTTTCAAGAATGGCTAGTCCTAACACACCGTCTACTGCAGTCTGATCTCTATTATTGAACAGTTCTTCAATGTATGTCTTCCATACTTTCTCTTCTATTTCAACCGCCTGATTCTCTTCCGTGTCTTGTAGCACCGCGCTCGTCCTCCGTCTATCTTTGCCTGATATTGCTTTTATCTTCTTGTGTAAATTGAAGAGATCTTATATTTCGGAGCATCTCTTACTCGTCCATGCTTCTTTTGCGGCCCTAACTAGTTTGATTCTCCTGTTCATTTCTTCACATTTCATCTTATTCTTGTTCTTAAAAGTTCCTCTAATTTCCATTAGGTGAAGAATATCATCTCCTTGTTGTTGACCTGCTGTTTTCGTCTACGATGGTGTTTCTCTCCAGCTTTATATATAATTGGCTTAATATTCCTTGACTATTCTTCCACAAAAAAATAGTTTCTTTTCCACTTTTCTGTCATCTTTAAGAATATTGGCATTTTCAGTCGTAGTTGGCACACAAAGGATTGTGATCTGATGATATGTCTGCACTCGGATAGGCCTTTGTCGAAGTTATAGCCTCTCGGAATCTTATGTTTATAAGGACAAAATCGATTTGATTTCTGAAGATATTTCCTGATTTGTTAGCTGAATATTTCCAAGTATAGAGCCGTCTGGATGGAAGCTTGAACCAGGTATTGGCCATTATCTTTTCCTCTTCTCTGTATAACTGTATAATGCGGTTTACTCTTTCATTTCTTTCTTGAGGTCCATGCCTACCTACGAAGTTTTCTTCATCGCCCTGTCCAACTTTGGTGTTGAAGTAATCAGGGTGAGCTCACTCTTTTTGGTATGTTTCAGGGCGGTTTCGTAGACATTTTCGTTCTCATCGTCTGGCTTGTCCGCAGTTGGTGCGTACATCGTCTGGTTTGTCCGCAATTGGTGCGTACACTTGGGTGATGTTGATTTTGAACTGATTGCCATCAAATTTGACTATGATGACCCTATCTGAAATCGGTGCCACGCTCAGCACGGTGTTGGCTGCGACTTTGCTCAGGATCACTCCCACTCCATTCCATATACCCATACATTACGTAATCAGATACCGAGCAGTGGCCTACACCTCGCCATCTCGTCCCGCTTATCCCTATTATCCCCATCTGCATTTGTTAAATAGCATCGTGGATTGGTCCTTCTTCGCATATACTTCTGACATTCCAAGTACAGATTTTCGTAGCTCTTAGATTGTGTATTTTTTTCTGGTTTATTATTTTTCACTTCCCTTGACCGGCGGAAAAGCCTCACGGCTGATAGTCCTCTATATGTAGAAGTTTTTGTTTGGTTTTCTCTATGTGTCCTCTTTACAGCCATATAGTTTTAGTAAATTTTAGTTGAATGTTATTTATACTATTTTTATTGTGATTGTATTTTGTATATTTTAAAAACTTATTTAAATTATTAAGCTATGGTGCTAATAGGTTTTCAGGCTGATACACCCTAAAATTAACAATCAATCAATTAGTTCATAGTTTCTCTTGTATGTTTTGAACTTTATTCAATATTATTACTAAACATTTATTTGTTGTACACCAATTTTAATAAATAATCTAATTTGAGTTAATTTCTTAAAATTGGTTTAGCATACATAACAAATTACAAATTTCTGTGACGGTTTATACGTTTTTATACAAACAGTGCCGCTAATTTCTGAGGAAATATTAAAATGAGATTTATAATCTTACAACATGCCTACTGCAATTGTATAGTAATACACTTTTATTATCTTTACAAATCCAGAGTGAAAAAGTAAATGCACGCAACTTTTATTTCAATGAAATTACGGGCGCTGTAATTAAATAATTACATATTGTGCTGCACTGCGTATACACCTGGCGTTCTTTATTATCAAAGTCACTTTGGCTTTGTGATAAACCCGCAGAGAAATGCAATATTACAAGTTTAATGTGCCTGATGATGTTAAAAGTTTAATTCATCTGACTATAGACTAAGCAGAAGGCGGATGGTGTAAGTAATACAATCATCTCGGCCGCATAAAGCCATTTAAACTGTTAACTTGAAATGAATTTTATTGTATACAATATCTTAAAATGCTTGGATGATGCTTCTATACATCCTTGTATGCAAGATAATTGATTCAATTATTAATTCGCAGAATTATAAATATGTCTATTATAATTTTTAATAATCATTATTTATGTGCCGGTGATTATGAAAGTAGAGTCAGAAATGTGAAAAAATTAATTATTTCGCGTTGCATTTGTAAAAAATACCTATTAATTATAAATATGTTTATATGTTACAAACATAATTAAAATATATAATATATAAAATATAAAGAACATATTTTCATCGTAGGTGGTTCCAAATTTGTAATTAGAACAGTTCTAAGTAACATTTACAAATAACATTTTCATATATCTTGAAAAAACAGTGGTACTTTTAAGATCTTAAGCTGTTTTATAAGCAAGCAGATAATTTTACAATTATCATATAATAATTTATTATATAAGTAGTTATGTGGATTCGAAATCGTGAGTGCGCATAGGAGAATAGGTTGAGCTGCTTGTTAATTTAATTAAGATGTAAAATGTTGAAAGCTGTGCCGGCCGATATAAGAGCCCGCATATATTATTTAGACCATGTTAGTAGCTGCCATAACGAAGCAGCCTGCTATATTCTCAGACGCCCCGATCGTTAGGGAAGCATTGCTCAGTTGCTTTCTATAGTTTCGCAGAATGGTTATGTTGTAGAGATGGTATTCAGGCGTCGGTAACGATTAAAATTACAGCCGCCCGACACAACAGGCAGAGCGAGCAGCAGCGCACACCACACACATTCGTGAACGGGAAATTCGAAGTTGTATGTTTTTTTCCGCGCTGAAGTGTCTGTGGCTTGTCTCTGGAACTGTGAGAAAAGGCTCCCCGGGGACAGCGCACGCTGTTAATATAGCACGAGTTATAATAGCCATTCCACACATAGCGCAGCGTTTTATCTTTTGATGTATGGCGTAATTTAATTTGCCAAATTTTAATGGGCATTTTTAAATTGCTCCATTAAGTAATATTGAAGCGTGCGGCTGGTATGTAATTTTATATTAAACAGAAGTTCGTTGAATCGCCCCGAGATAGCTATTCTACGTGATAAAAGTATGGTAATTTTGAGGAATAATTGCTGTGATAAGATTATTTTACAAGCGCTCGGCGCTCCGTTAAAAATATGGACGGCCCTTAAATGTTTGGGCGGTATTATCTTTTACTGGTTTTTCTTAACTTTATGTCCCTTTTATTATTGTTTTCCAGTGTTCGTTTGGGCGCTTCCTTGCGATTTTATTTTGTCGGCTGGGGTGGCGTAATCATATTTGCAGCCGCAAAGACTCGCCGCCGGTATGTTTCCACCATACAATAATGCTATCCGAAATTATGTTATTGTAGGTTTTCATAAGTAAACACATCCGCAGTGGAGAGGCGGCGAGCACGTGTGCGAGCTGTAAAATTGAGGATCCGCGCATATTCGGGACGGAAGTGCTGACGCTAAGTTTTATCTGTACTACAGACAATTATATTATTAAATTAACTTTTGGTTCCCAGTTTCCGCAGTTGTTAGTTAACTTAATAGCTTTAACTGTGGCAACGACAACTAACGTCATTTATTATTTTGATATGTACATTTACTGTCAAAAGTTCCACCCCCGAAAACTTTGCAAATAATGTGCAGTTAGTTGGGCCCGAGAAAAACTTATTTAATTAAAAAGTTATTCAGTCGCCTTTTAACTACAATTAATATCGTCTAACCTCTAGGATCTTCTTGACTAATGGCTTATTTGATTATATTCCGGCCCATATAGCGGCGCAACGAATTAAATCTCATCTCAACAATTTTCACTCCAGAAATGGTGAATGCGCCGGGATTTAAAGCTTCATAAACTTACATATTATGCTCACATTTATTTAAAAAAGAAAGTGAAAACTGAATTTATAATAACATTATATATCCTAAGAGAGATTCGTTTTAATCCTAAAGAGAAAACTTAAGGTAAAGAAATGCATTTGTCGGGAACCGGTGTTGAGCAGTACAAAAACTCTTCTATAGCATATTATTGTGACTGTAACAGTTGAGTTTGACATTATTATAATTAACAGATTATTTAGAAACAAGCCTACAGCTATGATGAGCAACGTATTACGGCTAGGGATTGTTACACCGGATTAAATTTCAATACCAGCATTTCGGTAATTTCGTTTCGCGAGACAGTATTTAATTAATAAAATAATTAAAATTAATTAATTTTGCATTTATTAACAATAGATATTGAATTGTCAGCATAATTATTACAAGAATAATTTACACCTATTAATATTATGTTGTCTCATTTTTTTTTCATTATAAATTTTATATAATCTGGTCAGAGGCCAATAAGTACCTTCTTTCTAATCCTAATTCACTAACGAGATTCAGGTCAGAGAGTCATTATAAGATGTATACTTTGCATTTATATTCTCTAGGGAGCCTTTTTCTTGCGTACTATCCAAACAATACTCTTCTTTTTCACATAATCCACACTACACTAGCTCATAGAATTTAGTTCTTATCAGTCTTCTTTTCTGATTTGAGGCATCCAAGAGCTGGATAGTCTTGGTGGTGTAATTGCCAATTTCTTTTATCACTTCTTTTTGTGTCACTGGAGTTATATCTTGATTATACTGGGGTGTAATATCTTCTGTTCTGAAATTTCTTCTTCTTGGTGGTTGTGAGGTTGTAAGATTTTCTCCAGATGAGCAGCAAATCATTCAGCTTTTTGCATACTAATGCTAGCCCAGGTATCATCCTCTTTTTATGACCGGTAGAATGTTCATGATTGGTCTTTTAAAACTTTTGGTTGCAGAGAATAATCCATGGTACGGTCCTTCGGTAGATCCCTCAGATAAGAGCAAATTGATTGATCTTTAAAATCCGTCATCGCCCTTTTTAGTTGTTGTGTGAGATGATTTAGGATGGTTTTATCTTGAGGGGTTCTTCTTTGGAGCCATTTCCTTCTAGCTTTTCTTTTTTCAAATACAAGTGTTGTGATTTTAACCTTTAAGGCGCCTTTTGATATCTGGCGTGCATTCGCAAACAGTTATTTGTATATTTTTCTCTTCTTTCTTCAAATGCTCCTCAGTTCAAATTGTGTTATAATTTTTTTCTCCCAGTCTTTGCCTTAAGCTTATCCAATCAGTGCATTTGTTTAGTAGTACTGGATTGTTATTTTTTGCATTATATTTGCATTCAATGTTAATGTCATCGCTGAATGATAAGTATACTATAGATCTATTTGGAGAGAGTATAGATCATCTATTTGGAGAGAGTTTAATGATATATTTTTGATTATAAAAAAAACAATAAGGTCTGGTACCTTGGTGAGGTCTGTCGGGAAATAGGTAGCTTCTCCCATCAATAAAGTTATAGCTCTATACATATTCGTTGACTGCTTTTAGCAGCTCGCTGACTTTTGTTGTAGTTTGACTGGAACCCCAGTGATGTTTGATGATGATGTTTGGTGTTAAGATCTACTCCAAGTATAAACGTAATTCCTAAGTGGTTAGTTCTTTCTTTATACCATGTCTAGATAGGCAGTTTATTTCTCATACTGTTAGTGAATATCTATTCTTTAAATTTTTACTGGTGCTATCTGATTTTTTTCGGTAACGTAACTGGATTGCTCATAATGATCTATATTCTCTTTGATTACCACTGCACCTGCACTGCCTCCATTCGCATTATTATCGGGATGAGTAGTATAATAAATTTTATAACGGTGAAATTTAATGAATATTTGAGAAATGCGCCCTGTCATAAGACCTACGTCAATATTTTATGACTTCAGAACTAATTTGAGCTCATGTTGATGGTTAAGAAGTCCATTAGCATTCTATGCTAATATATTAATAGTATTAGATTTTGTTTTGGTCTTGGACGATAATGGTGACATGATTTAATAATTTATATGCGAGCTGAGTTATTTTGTATCCTTTAATTTTTATATTTCATCCATGCAATATCGACGTATCTATATATTTGTGGGCTTGGATCAGAATTTATCACCAAAAGTCGTAGTGAGTTGATCGGCACTTGCTGGTGAGATAATCCACGTTGAAGATCATAATAAAAAAACATCGAACAAAAATATTTACTATTCAAATCCATTTTTTTACCGAGTTAAAATTTTTCATTATTAACAATACAAATAGCATCGGTATGATAAAACGTCCTACTTACGTATATTTCAAAGATGTGTAATTTTGAGATGGCGCAGATGGATTGCACCTAGCACCAGTGTTGCCTATTCTCAATACATAAATTGCAACCCTCTTAGTATATTTATCTTGAACAGTTTGGTCTTTATTTGTTGGTCCAGTTTGCCTTTGAGTATTTCCTGCCATGAACTCAAGGCTGTCCATGCCAGCCTTATTCTTCTCCTGTTCATTTCCTGCTCTTGGCTATTCATATTGTTTTCTCAGATAGATATGGTGGTCTACCTTTTCTATTTCCTGCCAACTGTCTGGTCCCGGTTTTTAGCGTGTCGCACATTAATTTTGTTTTGCTACTGCTACTGTAACGCGCTGACCAATTTGTTTTGCTACTGCGTATAGTTCATAGAATATTTGTCGTAACTCCTCCGTACTGTTGGCCATCAACATCTAATCCGAAAATCTGAGATCCGTGAGTTTCTGTCCGTCGATGCGTATTCCTTCTCTGTTCATTCGAATATTTTGAACATGTTTTCCACTGCCAGCGTAAATAGTTTTGGTGAAAGCGTATCGCCTTGCCTTGCACCTTTTTTTATTGTTACAAGGTTTGATTTTTCATATAATATTATTGTTAGGGCAGCAATGGTGAATATGTTTTGTATAAGTGCCGTGTATCTATGGTGGATCCAGAAGTTTTGTAGAGAAGATCTAAGTTTTGATGAGAGTCAAACGCCTTCTCCAAATCGATAAATTCAAGATATTAGATTAGATTATGAAGAGGTGGTCTTTCAAGACCTACACCACCGTGCCCTCTGTAGAGCTTTTGTGGTCTCCTGCGTGTTTTCTTAAAGGACTTATATGAGCTCTGTTCTGGCTAACAGATTACAAAGCGTCGATGTCGATTTCTTCATATATTGGGATGCTCGTGGTTTGCAATACCCGAGTTGGACTGCACTATACATAGCGCATCGTAGTGACATGGTATATGTTTTGCGGTCTCTTCCTCCTCCTGGCTGAGCCTACAGATGGATTCTTCGGCCAGCCCTATTCATGCCATCTGCTTGTTAAGCTAGCAGTGATCTGTTAGGAGGCCTACTATTATTCTGACGGTTTTCCTGTCTTGGGGTGGTAAGTCCGTTGTGAATTTAGGGCTTCGATCTATTAAGAATTCTTTTGCATGTCTCTGCCCTGACTGGTTTGTCCACCACTCCTGAAACTTTATTGCCATCCACTTTTTCATAGAGGGCTTTGAAATTATTGATTTTGAAACACTGCAATTGGGCTCCAGGCCTATTAAGTGTTTTGATGCGCCTTCTCAGGCGAGTTCGTCTACCCTGTTATTGCCAGACACCCACCCTTGGGTCAGTTTGTTTTGTCTACCTAGCTCGCCAAGGCTTTGCTGGCAGTCGCATACCAGCTGGGAGTTAACCTCTATGGTAGCGATTGCTTTCACTGTCGCTTGGCTGTCAGTGAATTTGACAATTTATGTTATTTTGCGTCTTAGTGCTTCCCTTGCACAGTGATGTATAGCCACTATTCTGCCTGAAACATTGTGGAAAATTGTTCAGTCCTCTTGATATATGTGTCTTCTGGATGACAACACCTGTTCCATCCGCTGGTTTTGAGCCGTCTGTGAACCAGGAGAAAGTTTCTTTAGCGGGTTGCCATTTCACCAAGAATCTCTTCCTGGTATTATGACCTCGTATACCTTACTTAAGTTGTAAGTTTTATTGTATTATAGATTCTGCTCTCAGATCGTAATATAGATCTAGGTAGTTCACCCCGAGCTGTTTGCTTATGGAGGTTTGACTTTGATATAATATGAAACTTACAGACATTGCCTTTTTTCAATGAAGATGTGTAGTGGTGGTAAGTCCAGCAGGACTTTCATTACAGCGGTGGGTGTTGTTTTCATGGCTCCTGTTGCTCTCAGACAGGCAAGCGTTTAGGTGCTGCTCAGTAGCATGGCCCAATTGGCTTGCTTACTCTTACTGACCCATATGATATTATGGGTTTTACTACCCTAATATATAGGGTCATTTTGGGGTTAGGGCCCCAGCACATTCTACTGCACCTATCTAGGGTTGTCATAGCTTTCTATGTGGTTTTGCATGTGTGTGAGTTCCATGTCAATTTTTAGTCAAGGATAACTCCTAGGTATTTGGTCTCTGAATCTGGAATGTATATACCTTTAAGTATCGGGTGTTTTGACCTGTTAATTCTCTTCTTCTTGTATAATTAAATGTTGTGGTTTTTAGAGTGTTTATGAGTAAGCCTTTATCCTGACACCATTCTTCGAATATAAGCAGGGCTCCTTGTGTGCTCCTAGTGCCTTTCGTTTGTCACTCTGGGCTGGTACGGGCTTATTGTTTCTATTGCCGCTTGCCGATGCGCATAATTCTACCTCGGCCCTTACAACCGGCCGCGCACGACCGCAAGACCTGAGCGATACTGCACGCCACAAGGGCGTCTAGCAATCATAAACCATGCTATACGAAAGGACCTCTTATTCCCTCGAATTTGCGATCGCAATATTGTTCGCGTATACCAGCGAGTGTATGTCTTACTTGAAACGTTTGTTGTGATGTGTGTTGACGTCAAAAGCGGCCGCTTTTATAGACATAGCTTCCTAGGAAACCAAGGCTTTATAGTACGTCGGACTGCGGGCACCCCTTCTAGTTCGCGCTTTTATGGTAGCCAGACATAGTAGGATATTATATTCCTGATTTTTCCATGGTGGTTACTTATATATAGTATTGCGAGGATATAGCCTCTTCTGAGCCCTACCGATTCCACTGGTTGGTATCGGTCCTGTTCGTTTGTGAGTCTATGCTGATGATTTTCGTTAGTAATTTATAATTGTATGAGAGAAGGCTTATATACCTATAGATTTGCAGGTTGCTTATGCATAAAAGTAATACAGCACTGTTGTACCAATTTCCTGGGATGCGTTGTCCATACAAGCTCAGGTCTTGAAGTTTATCCATTAGTATTTTTTCCCTACTTTGATTATTTAGGGTATTATGCCATCATCTTCTGCGGCTTTATTATTTTGGATACTTCTACTTCTATTTCGTATATTCCTATATAGACACATACTCTGATCCCAATTTCACAATGTTTCATCCTAAAGCCTGTAATTCCGGTGTTCGTTCTCATCGCTGTAGAGATGGCTGTAGAATTCGTGCATTGTTTTGTGTATTATGTTCCTCTCCTAGACTAGATTATCCTTTGAGTCTCTGATCTGCATCCATATGTTTTCCCCAATGTTTCCATTAGTATGTTCCGGTGATACCGTTTGATTTTATTTTTTCTTTAAACTTCTGTAGGTGATGTGCTTGTAAATCTGTCCTTATGTTTGATTATGTAGATTTGTCTACACAGTATTCAGTACAGTAGTATGTTCTTTGCTGCGTTTGTGTATTCTTCTTTCTTCCATTTTTGCGTTTGTTTCCTTGTTTAGTCTACTTTTTAAACCCTTCTTCTTTTTGCTAATGGTACTTGTTCATATGATGGCTTCGATTATTTTCTACACTTTACATTTATGTTGCTTGCGTCCCTAATTTGGGCCTTCTCGATTTGTTTGTTTATCTCGTTTTCATAACCTGCTCTGTTATCGCTGATCTCTTTTCCTCGCGGTGGTCTAACTTTCGATATTGTGACGTTGTGTAGACTCTTTCTGGTCTGTAGCATTATAGAGCCTCTTAGGAGTCGGTGGTCGCTGCCGGTGTTAAAGCTGTTTAGTACTACATCTTGGAAAATGCTATTCTGGGATGCCATTATGAGGTCAAATTCGTACTTTGTCTAGCCATTCGGACTACACTGTCCGTTTTCTTGTGATCTTTTTTTTAAGAAGGAGTTCATTACAATGAGATCATTTTGTTCGCAAAAGTTATCATATTGTAACATGAGAGAGGGGCTTATTTCTAACATCGTGTCCAAAGTCGCATAATATTTTTTCATCGTGTAGTCTTGTTTCTTTCCAACTTTGGCGTTTAGGTCACCAATTACAATGGTGTGTTTGGTCTGGTTCTCTCTTATACACTCGCTTACTTGCTCTTAAAAGCTCTCTACAACCTCATCCTCATGACTAGATGTGGGGGCGTATGCTTGTATTAATTATTCACACAAATTAACGCTTATACTGTGTTGAGAGTCCTATGGGTTTTCGGATTTCGTTCATACAGCCGCGGCGATGTGTGACTAATTAGTAGGTGCATTTTTTAATGGTTCTTTCTTCTTGCATAATGTTGAATTTAATTTTATGGTGACAGAATTCTTACCGTATACGGCTATCTGAATGAAGAATCACCAGATATATCAATGTTTAATTAATTAATGCTCAAACATTCTAGTGATAGCCATATACGGCAAGAATTCTCTTATTATAAATTATAATCAAAATATTTAGAGGTAGTTTCTTCGCCAAAACTAGTTTGGTAGAGAGATATTTTTGGAACCTGCACATTTACATTGACAGTATTAAAACTTCTTTTACAATTTATTTCGTTTTCGCTGATATATTTCAGCATCTTCTGGATACCCTACAATGTTTCAAATTAGAAGAAAAAAAAAACGTATAGCAGTAGTTTTATTAATTCTATATATTTTAATTTATTTCATCGAATGCCTATCTGCCATATTATTGGCGTAAGACTAAATTATAACGTACAATTATCTCGAAGATGCTGAAATATATTAATACAAATATATAATAATAAAAATAATGTTTATTATATACTGATTATGAAAACAGTATATTATAAAAATGAATAACTACAATTAGTACAAAAGAATATTTATTTTTTATCATTCAATATATACTTTAAGTTTACTTATATCTATTGCTATTAAAATATCGGATAAACTTTTAAATAACTTACCTATATACTTGTTTCAGTTAAATTTATCGCCAGTTTCACACAGAATTTTGATGCACGTTTTCGTTATTTTATTTTTAATTGGTTTTTCTGCGCGGAAATAATCCTGTAAAAATAATAATATGGAATGATGGCACGGCTTTCGCACGGTAATTGCAAATCTAATTATCCTTCAGCATAATATTTGAAAATGCGAGGGAGATAGAAGTGGTGTGTGCATGCATGGGTGTAGGTACCGAATTGTGGGTCGCGTCTCGCCCGGATTTACTGCAATGCGGCGGCCCGGAAGCTCCTTTTTGCTTCTATACTATTACCGACTGCCTCCGATGCCGCTGCCATTGCTCCTGATGCTGCTGCAGATGCACGTGCCGTCTGCCGCTTCATTTATTCCTTCTCTGCCGCCGCCGCCGCCGCATGATCACTGGACTTTACTACATGCACAAGAAGATGCATGTGGAAACACGTAAACCATTCCTTTGCATAATATATGGGGTGGCCTCTTAAAAATGCATTTACTTGTAATCTCGCAAAATTGTGTACGGATCATTGTGCTACAGTAATGTGCCACGGGATTCCCTCCACGTATCGCATAAACATTACAAATATGCTATATATAAACTATTCAAAAATGTTTAAGCTATTAATAACTTACCAACTATTAATTACGTTACTAAACTCGTAACAACACTTGCATTTAAGCTGATATGATTGCCGTACCCCATTAAGGGGCTTACAGGTATATCGAGACACACATAAATTATGTAAATCAATATCTATTACGAAACATTTCGATACAGCCGTTGCAATCCGGGTCATCATTTAAATGAACGGTGTAATTGGTTTCCTTGTCATCGGTAGCTCGCTAAATTGAAATATATTTCACATAAACTTTAATAAAAATAAATCAAATCCTTGTACAGCTATTATGGTTATTACCTTATGTGTCATACATAAAAGATTTAATGTTACTTTTTGAAGATGTTCAGAATTATTCCCTTCATTCGCTTATAATCACCCTATAAAATTTTAATGTTTATGTATTAAAACATTGTATGCCTCTTGATTACTGCACCTAAGTATTTTTTATTACTTTTATATACCGGTTCTTTCTACTCGCCGCATATTTAATATGATATTATTTTTGAAATGATTTTTCTACTGCGAAATGAAAATAGAATTAAATACACAATTTTTCAAGCTTTTTTTACAGAACAATCTATAGTTTATATTATAAATATTTCAATGATGTTGTAGATGGACTACCCAGTAATTACAAATTATCAGTTCCGTTAAAACACACAAGAATATGCAATATACTGATTATTTTAAAAAGTACTACAATTGCAAGATATATACAATAGTTTTAACACTTTACTTGTCACATGTAAACAAGAACCTTTTTATAGAAGAGCCCAATTTCATTTTTCATTAAGTTACTAGTGACAATATAAGTCATATTAAAACTTTAAAGTAACTCATTATATCTATATAATCGTTATAAGAACCCAGCTTAGTGGCCTAGTGTTTAGAGGCGCTGTCCGTATCATACTGAACATTGGGGAGCGAGAGTTCAAACCCCGTTGTGGGTGAAATTTCACGAATCATCTTTCAACGTTTTTATGTTTTTCTGTCAATTTATTGTAATTACAGGGTGATTACAGTCCTGTTTTCACCAGCGAGAATGCCCTCGAGCTGATAGCTATAAAAATAGAACGTTTGTTAGTTAGAACACAATAGGGCAGTAATGATCTTATTTGAAAAATCAAAACTATATTCTTCTTTTCGGAATTTGGATTCCATCGTTTCATTATCTTACTATGAATAAAACTTTTTTTTTTCCTTGACATTACTGCCATCAAGGATTATAATTTTCAATTTTGTAATTTTACACAAGCACCATTTAAAGTTATTAGCAAAGACTGATGTTTGTAACTGAAGAAGCCAAGCATTCTTAGTTTTACTTTATTACTCTACCTAACGCTATAAATTTCGACATCTCGATAACATTATAAGTTAGGTCACATGTTGATATAATTTTCGTGTGATTAAAATTGCCTTGTTTGTGAGGCAGTTTATGTGTGCAACCAAGCTATAGAACACCCTTTATATTCTTGTATAAAAATTATTATAAAGTTATATATTAATCAAAATTGTATAATACATCACGTATTAGTGTCAGTCTAACCAATAAATTTAAATGATTCCATGATATATACTATATGTAATAGTCGCTCGTGATCACTAAATATTATTCCAAATAAAATGAAACGTATAAAATCTGCCCTACGTGTGAAAGGAAACAGGAGGAAATATGCGTTAAATCATTTCAATTATTTTGCATACATAATATGTTTGACCCAAATAACAGTTTTATTATGCTCGTTGTATATATGTTTGTAAAAATAATGCTGTGAAGTTTTTATAGCGTCCATTTATAATTCGATTTTGCTTTCACAGTATTTGTTGATGGAAAAAGCTACTAATGCATCCGTTTTTATTCCTGATTTTTGTATAAATAAAAATAAATTAGCATTTACATTAGTGGCGATTGTTATACTTTTTATTTTTATTTATATACACTCTAACAGATAGTTCTGTATCTCCTACTACAGTAGTTTTTATTTAAGGATAGTCGCAGAGTTAAAAAAAGAAAAGTTTGCATGATAGAAACAGACACAGAATAACTATAATAGGCGCATAAGGTACGTTAGACTAGGGTAGCCAGATTTCCGAATATGTCCAAATTTAATGGATTTTGTAATGGATTTTCAAGTCTACAAATTAAAGAGGTTTATTTAAGTAATTTCATGGGTTTTTAAAATCTATCAATCCTATCCAATATTTATTTCATAAATAGTATCTGCTTTTATTTATTTAATTGTTTGTTATAATAATAATAAAAATATATGGAAATGGCTGCCACCAGAAAGAAAAAAATGAGGAATACTAAGAAGAACTTGGAATGTGGAGATTGCAGACGCTATGAATAACAGAGGACTTAAAGATGGTATTCATATGAATGGAACTTGGAAAATTTTATTTCATGATAGAAAGTTGTGCTTGTAGATATTTTAATTCCAAAGAAAATTCGGAAAAGATTGTTTATTGTTATAGAAAGTGTATCGTATAGCAGTAGAAGTGAAGAAAAATATAATGAAAATTGTCCTATCATAATCAGCTTCAACCTTTTGGACAATTTGCAACCAAATAAATAATCTGCGTATAATTTTTCCCTAAAACAAAAGATAAACCTGCCACATGATAAATTATAAAATTGATAACAATCGGTACAATTGCCAAAACTATCCTCCGTTGCGTCAAAGCAGGGGTCGTACTAGAAGTGACCTGACACTGAAACTAAATCATTTAATTTGAAGCATAGTCTAGATTGCAGAAAAATGTCGAGATTGTTTAAAATTGAATCGGAAAAGCTAGAGGACTTGGCAATTTTTTTAAGCTTGGAAATTTGTATTTGAAGATGCTTTATCTCATTTCATTTTATAGGTCTTTTAATTCCAACGAAAAATCCGAAAAGATATTGTTATAAAAAGTCTACCATTATAACGATAAATCCGAAGAAGTGAATAAAATTATCTCTCCCCATTTAGAGACGGACGTTGCCTCTAGGCCACTGAGCTGGCTGCACTAGACCAGTATTTCTGTGTAATGACGCCTCTAGAGGTCTTTTAAATATTCGGGGCTCGCCGAAAATGTAATTGAATGTAAAATTGAATAACTTATGGGTATTCTTTACATTGCCTAGTAGAAAGGGGTAAAATAAATTTCAGACGAATCTGTGATTTGGACAGTCCGCAAAATACTACTTTAACAAATCAAGTCAGATTCCTCCGTTAATGCTAATTATTTGCCACATACATACCTATTCAAATCAATTCAAGTTGATGTGCAGACGGTACTTGCTCTATTATAATGGGTTATCTACTTTAATCCTAGACTATCGTAAAATAACAGTTTTATGCTAGTCATATATATTTTATTATATACGCGTTAATAGGTTCAAGGATAATGACATTTTACCTCGCCAACACTGAAAATTATATGTCCATAACTAAAACAGTGACATCCTTTCAGGTGTTGAATGTTTAATAGTTTGATATACGGCAGATTTGTTCCAAGCTAGAATCTACTGAGAACCGGTTTCACCAATATTGCGTTTATAATCATTATACAAATTGAATGGCTGTGGAGTCTATTATATGATAATTAATTTATTTTCAAGAAAGCATATGATGAAACTGCTATGTTTTTACCACTATATAATAAAAATATAATAAGTTTTTAAAATTTTATATCTTGCTGAGACACTCTTTATATAAAAGCTGAGTCAATGTTTTAAAACTGACCGACCTAACATTTATGAATTTTGTGATGTCGTTATAAAGTAGGAGAACCTCTTTATTTATTGTTTAAAACAACTAATTTCGCCTAAACTCTAGCCAATGTCAAGTTTCCGTTGACCCAACAGTCATCGGGAAAAAACTTGACAATGCTTAGACGAAACTAGTTGTTTTAAACAATAAATAAAGAGGTTCTCCTACTTTGTAACGACATCAGTCATAAATGATAGGTCGGTCGACAAAACATTGACTCAGTTTTTATATAAAGTGTTTCAGCAAGATTTTAAAAACTTTAAAAAATATTTTTATTTAATGTTTATTTAGAGTTTTTTCTCTTGATATGTTCCGAGATAGTAATGACATTTACAAATGGAACAAAATATAGGTTAAATGGCCACCGTTGCTCTGTTGGCAGAAATGCACTCATTTGATGAAATTTTGCATTACATTTGATGATATTTTTTTACGCTGAGTACAGCTCCCGCCCCTAGGTTGTCTGCACTGCGGTCCTTCATGTACCTACTGTGCCTCATACAATATCCATTATATGATAGCCGGGTCAACTTTTTGTAGTTCCTCGACTAACGGTGGATTCGAACCACCAACGTTTCGTACGCAATGGTTTCAGACCGTCGCCTTAGACCACTGCGCTACGGACCGTCTCGACATTTGAGGATATAACGGATACTTTTTGAGGATGTAACGGAAGTTCTTGAAAGGCATGTGGGTTTTCATCTCCCCAGATCCGAGAATTCTGCTTGTTAACGAAGCTGTTGAGGCGAAAATAAGCCTCGTCACTACATGATTTTGTTGTTCATCGTCACTTTGTAGTTGTTGTAACATTCAGTTGGTAAAGATTCTGCGCTGTCTACGGTCGCTAGGCTGCCGCTGTTGAGTCAGCTGGATCTTGTAAGCATGGAGGTGTAAATCTTATCTCAAAATTCGATGAAGAGTGGCGCGATGGAGATTTAATTCCTGGCAACGATGGCAGATGGAAGATTAAAAGAAACCTTATCCGCCACCGTCCCAAAAGACTGGCAGAAAACATCGCAGCTCAGGGTCTGTGTGGCAGTACAGCCTAAGTTCTGCCACACTGATACTCGGAGCTGCGATGTTTTCTGCCAATCTTTTGGGACGATGAGGGATAAGGTTTCTTTCGATGAGAACGTCCGCACAAACTTCTTGATCAAATTTCCGCGTCTGTCGATTATGCACGCCGAAAGAATCACGTAATGTGCGAATCGGCCCAGTAAAATTTTCCCCATTTTTTAAATGGATTTTCACTATTAATAAGCGTTCTACCAAGCTGTAACGCACCATTTTCTAAAATGTCTATGGTTTTAATGAAACAAATGCCAAATATTGCACAACAATTCTTGCTGGCACATCCTATATAAGGATAATACTTCTTGTTTGTTAACTTAACAGATTTATCTACAAGATTAGGCCTCATTACATAAACATTATCAACTTTTAATCATTTTGTATATTCGATGTAATTTCCAATTATATTACACACGCATACTTGCAACCGTTTTACATTTTGTATTCCGATGAATGTGTTTCTCGCAAAGCTTAGATGTGGCCATTTCGTTCTCGGTGCGTTACTCAAATCAATCTAACACGGCACTATCGTTTTGTCGCCTCTTGGGTTGGTCGCTATGACTCCAGTCCTTCTCAATATATTACACACTTCCGTATATGTTTTAAATCGGGCGATGGAGTATGGCAATTCCTTATGCTTAACTGAGCTGTATTTTACCCCTTTGTTCTCGTATGCTACACATATGAAATTGAAGAAGAAAATAACGTGACTATATACAATAAATAGGAACAAATAACATCCAAATATGATGATATAATATACAAGGTGTAACAAAAGGTTGGTGCAAAATGTTAAGAACGCTATCTTGAAATCCAAAGAAGATACATGTTTTGTTGCCCACCGACCTGACATTTATGTTTTTGTGCTGTCAATTCAAATGTTGGGGTTCTCGTCGAAACGTTTTGTTTTTTGATGATTTTTATTCATTACTTAATTGATGTATGATTCGATGGCCTCTTGTACATGTATGTATATCTTGTATGTATGTATGTTACAATAAATATATCTTCTTCTAAAGTATGAAGTAATAGGGATGTTTTAGGTAAAGTTTTGGGTTTTTACAATTAAAAATGTATTTATCCATTATATTAATAATACGGATTTGTATACTTTTATAATTAAAAATCATCCCCGTCGAACATCGGGTATTTCACCTAGTATTGAAATAAACAAAACAAAATTTATCATTGGAGGAGCACGAAAATGGCTAGAGCTTAGCCGAAACTAGTTTCAAAGTGTGATAAAAAAAAACAAAGTAAAAAATCGTTTTATTTATCCTTCAAAATGTATGAGTTATAAAGCTTAAAAAACAACAAATCCTATGAACGATTTAGTCATTTAGTCATAGTAAATGATAAGGCATATTACAAGAAGCCTGATTTTACATTTCTCAAACGATATATACAAAGCGTATTGGTAGTGTTATAAAACGCTATAAAAGGACGTGTAATGTACACATTTAGTAATCAACTTAATACCATGCCTTTATTTAATTGCGTTATAGAGTCCTTTAAAGTGCCTGTGCTGAGGATTTGCTTACAAAGGAGTGCATGCTTCCAGCGTATTATTATCTTGTAACATGTACAACTACTGTTTCAATAATTTTCTAAAAAATCATTTATATCTTTCTGCGATTTACGGATATGCATACGTCTTTTTGTTTTTCTGATTAAGTAAAATCTTTATTTTTATAATTTTACAATTATATTTAACAAATTAAACAGGAGTTTTCTTCGCAGTGCTTTCACACTTTACGGTTTATATCTTCCAATATCTGTTATTTCGTCTCTTTTGTTGTTATTTGTAAACCATGTAAGAATTAATCTTTATTTCTTTGCTGGATATTATGTTTAAATCTATATTAGTGAGTCATTTCTACTCTAAATATATTCACATAAATATTGCTAGTGCCACGCTAATCCAGTTTTTCGAAAATCTTTTAATGCCATCTGATAATCAATTACATCTCGATGTTCATTTCAACGATTTCTTCATCCAACATTTTATCTCGCAATATGATCTGCACATCTCCACTTTGGCCTCTTTTCTTAAATTTTATTTTAATCGTTTTGCGATGTAAGGATTTATTTAACCCACCCCCTTCATGGTGCCTGTAAGCAATACAAATACTAATGCCCAGGACCTACACTTTACCGAAAATAATAATTTAAAGATAAAGAAAAATAAATTACAATTAAATTAAAATAAAATAACAGAGTAAGCATAAATGAAATAAATACAGAATCAATAACTCATAAAATAAATAAGAATAAAAATAACCTAACAGAAAATCATGATACAACAAAACCAAATAATCTGCATAATTTTTCTTAGTCCAGATTTAAACTGTTATATGGATGTAGATTTGTTTATATCAGGATTTAATTTGTTATATTCACTGATGGAGTTATATATTGAATTATTATACGCCTTCGAAGTATACCATTTAAACATTCTTGAGTTTCTTGATTGTCTGGTGGATATGCAAGGTTTACATTACATTTATACCCAAGTTTCATAATTCTATGCATGTGTGTGCATTGTTGAATAATTTTTATTTCTTTAATTTTCAGTAGCTTAGTTTGAGTGTGTAACTGTTGCGTTGGAGTTTATATTGGCAGTTTGCGTTGGAGTTTATATTGGCAGTTTATAAATTGCTTTTAAAGCTTTGTTCTGTAATCTTATGATTAATAACTGTCCTTCTGCGGGACAACTGTTTGTTACCTTCGCCAGGACTTGAACCTAGAGCTTGATATTTCTGTTACATTACATTTTCTCGTTCATTGTAGTATTTAAGAGTTAACTGAAAGTTTGTCTTGAAATGTTGCCATCACTCGCTGCAGGGATCACTCATAGTTTTGAAGCTGCACTATACGTTAACCTAACCAATTATCTACTATAAGTTGAAAACTTGGAGCATGCATTTCATCGTAGAAATTCTATATTCTATTTTAGGCACATTAGCAAATCACTGCCTACTATAGACTTCTTCTTTAAGTGCCGTGCCTTTTTACTTTTAGAATACAGCACTGCTGTATAAGGAAGATATTGATATAGCGAAAACGTCTTCACTTTTTCTAACTAAGATTTTCGATTTATGCAATAACTTTGCGAGGAGAAAAACTACTTTATAAGGAAGGTTGTTGTTGTCGAACAATTTAGAAATATTTACAATTTTCTTTATGTATTATTTTCGTAAGCGGTGACATCTGCGTTCGCAATTTCTTTGAATCTGTCTCGATCTTGGGCATAGTGTAGTAATTCAACTGCCGATAGACCCATCCATTGTCTGAGGTTTCTAAACCTTAATCGCTTTTTTGCTTTCTATCGTTCTATTGAGAATAAGGCAATGCAGATAGTATTTTGCGCCTCGCATTATATACCCCAGGTATTCTAGTTTCCTTCTTTTGATTGTGAGGATAAGAGCTCCATCGCTCTAATTCTGATTACTACTTGCTCATTTCTCACTCTTTCGGTCCATGGTATTCTGAGCATCCCCATAGCCACATTTCGAATGTTTCGATGCGTTTAACGATCAAATGTCTGCGTGAGTCCCCAGGCCTCGCAACTATATAGAAGAATTGACCATATATAACATTTGGTGAACATTTGCCTTATATCCCTGTTTAGGTTGTTATTTGAGAGTAGTGGTTGTTATTGTATAAATACAATTCTAGCTATTTCTATTTTGTACTTCATTTCTTCTTCAGGGTCCATTGATTGATTTATCCAACTGCAGTATTGAGCGGTTGTACTCTTTCTATTTTTTGTCCTCCAAGGTTTCGGGACGATATTTGTGTTTCTCACAACAAGCACACGGATTTGACTTGATATATACACTTGATGAAAAACTGAACGCTAAATCTAGAAGAAATTGCGGGGGCTATAGTAGCTTGAGTGGGTCGGCGCGCCAGGTCCAATCTGTGCATCGGCCCCGACGTCCATGCGCTCGCCACCCCGTGCACAAACACACACTTTCATGTGGGGTCTCACGATAAACGACTAGAAAACCAAGTTAATAGTGGCTAGTAAGTTGGACGTCGAACTGGTAGTACTGACCCTACTACAGGTGCCACGTCCAATTTACTAACTGCCATTAAGTTGGCCTTCTTGTCGTTTATCGTGAGATTCCAAATATTGCTTTCTTCGATTATATTGTTGAGCATGTGTTGCAGTTCCTCAATTGATTCTGCAATAATTGCTGTGTCATCTGCGAACCTAATGCTGTTGACACTTTCTCCGCCAATTCTTACTCGTACATCTTCTGCCAGAGCCACTCTATACATATTTTCGATATAGATGTTGAAAAGGATAGGAATAAGAGACTTTCATGTCATACTCGTCTTTGGATCATATCTTCAAACTCATTGTTGACAATAACGGTTGTAGGTATAGGTTGCCTAACAAACTCATATCTTGGTCACAATATGTTTAATAGTTTCTACAATCATCCAATGTTATACTCGACAGAAAGCCTTTTCATAACCAATGAAGCATATATACATCGGTTTTGTTATTTCGCAGCAATATTGTAGCAGAGTCTTCATATAGAATAGTGCCTCTCTAGTGCCTAGACCGTCTCTGAAGCCAAATTGCTCTTCGGTCATTATTTCTTCACATCTCCTATTGATGCGGCTTTGTACAATGCTCAATAATAGTTTTAGGTTGTGACCGTAAGACCGTCCAGTCACTAGTTTTGGCGTTAATTTCCTTAGGAATAGTTATAAAGGATGTCAACCAGTCTTTTAGGATCCGTCCTGCATAATTGTTTGAGTAATGGTTGTGATATTATCATTATAATGGTTGTGATATTACCATCGTCTAGAAGTTTAAGCCATTCCGCATTATTTAGTCTGGGCCTAGCGGCTTTCCATTTTTAAATTGTCTTATAGCCTTTTCTACTTCAGATTTCATTATGCCTGTGCTGGGTTTTGTTGGTAAATCTCCGGGGGTTTGATTTCGATTATCCTCAAATAGTTCACCTAAATACCTTTCCCACTCATGTTTTATCTCTTCAACTTCTGACATTGCTTTCCCATACGAGTTTCTCAGAGAATACCGTATGGGATATATCCGTTTCCGCTGAGTATATGTACATTCTTTAACGTTTTTCTGCGCAATTTAATGAAACGTGTTTCGGTGGAATTCCTCTATTTCTTCATATATTTCTTCCATCTATTCATCCGTTGCTTGCCTTATTTTCCTGCGTATGGGCTTGTGTATTTTTTGATATTCGATTTCCTTACTGTTCTGTCATGCTTTGCGTCCTTCCATTAAGTCTGTTATTTCATTTATCATCCATATCTGCTTTTTAGTTTGCGTGTTTCCTTCTAGACTTTCCTGTTTCTGTCATTGCTGTTATTTATAACTGGATGCTGAACCAACCATATGGGAGTTAGGTATTCATTAAGGTACCTTACACGGTCAATCCTAGTACTGTCAGTATTTGCTTGAATCCTCCTTCAATATTTATCAAGCAATCAATTATGCGGATATACATTATTATATACAGTATTCTCTTCATTACATCATTACTATATCTTACACGATCACTAATACTGTCAATATTTTAAAATAATGTAAATTTTAAACATGTTATCGTACAGTTGTACTGTCATTATTCTAAAATATTGACAGTATTATTGACCGTGTCAGGTGCCTTATAGCACAATCTTATAAACAATATGTGTATAATATGAATCCATCTCTTAGCAATCTACATATCTAGATTTCGATCTTATTAGATCTCATCAGTGTAGCTCAGCTAGTGAGGATGAATCAGTTATATATTTTATAAGAGTGGCCTTGTGGTGATATCTCAAGCACTCTGTTGGAATATTATTCAATAGAGGGCGGTGCTCCTGATGGCATGAGCATGTTGACGGTTATTACCATATGGGTGTGCATTGCTAATTGATGTGGTGCCGCCAGATGGCGCTTCACTTTCCTTCTAGGGGGTTATTTGTACTTTTTTTTGCACATAGAACAAGTTGAGAAATAGCCACTTAGCTTTTGAGATAAAGGAAATATGGCGACTCAATTCTATACGTTTATAACGATAGGCGCAACAGGCGAAATCCCAAAAACTCTATTGCAAAAATTGAAAATAGTGGAAATAGACACCAAACGATATAAACTTATGCAAAAGACGGTCCTGTTGGCGAGCTACAATATCATAAGGAATTCATTATCACAATAGTGACCAGAAGTGCCGGCATGAGTACGTACATACCGAAATATGTGAATAAAAATAAAAATTATAATAAATTTATTATTATCACAAATAGTTTACAAACGTTAATGGTGCATAAAATATAAATACATACAATATAGGCTGTTTTCGTTTATCACAATTTGTTGCTCCTGGCGTATTGTCTGTTGTTCTATTTATCGTTCCCGATGTGCACAATTCTACCTTGTTGTAGCGGTGCACGACCGCAAAACTTGAAACGATACAGCACGCGGTTAAACGAAAGCACCTATAGCAACCATGAAGACGACTCGATGTAAATATAATACAGATAATACGATTACAACAATAAATTAATGCGATATTTTACTAATTTCACATTTTGCATTTAAGGGAGCTTTACTTTTAACATACGTTTATAAGTAACGGTTATTAATATAATTATTAAAAATAGATTGGGCAGTTATAAACATAATACCCTAACTTTCTAGTTAGTCCACATATGCATTTTCAACGAAAGTAGCTTGATTATGGACAATACATGTTGATTTGGTCATCGATCAAAATGTTCATTGCTGCCATAATATTTTCTCCGGAATAATTAACCAGGCGATCGATTATAAATTAATTAAATTTTGTGACAGGAGATGCTGATCGGATGTAATTATTTACTGATAATCCAAGAAAATTAATGGCATTACTTATACCCCCCATCCGAACGTTCATGAAAAATATATGATAATAAAATTGCCTCTCTAAATCATATTTACTTACATACTATTTTTCAATAATATGCGGTTGTATATTTTTGAGCCCCTCATTTGACTATCAAATACTAAAGAAAATCAAATACTACCTATAACAAATTAACATGGCAACGTTTGAGAAAATTTCGTAATCATTTTCATCAGCTTAAATTAAAATTCAAGGGGTGAATATTAAATATTATTTGAAGTTGCTGCTATAACCATGACACGCAACTTCAAAGCAACGAGTGTGCCAAATAATTATCGGTTGAAATTGCTCCCCTTTTTAAAAGAAGGTGGATATTTTTATTTAAAACGAACGAAACAATTAAAAGATATATTGTACTGTAAAGCTAATTTTTACTTATTTTAATTTTTGAAACAAAAGTTATTTAATTCTTAAAATGTTAATACAAATAAACATTGTTTTTTGCCAATTAACATTATATTAAATACATATTTGGTTTACTCATCCTAACCATGTTTTAGTTGGTTAAATTGTAATATTTTTCCATTGTATTAATCATACAGCAAACGCCATAACAAACCCTCGTATGCTTTAATGAAATCACTTAACATGTACACACATTTAAATGATATTATGAAATAATATAATTAACGAAGTAGTCATTGAATTAATTATTGCATGATAATTTAGCAGTCAAACTAGCTTCAACAATATTCTATGTACATTGTGACACAGTGAGTTATTTAAATAGTATTCCAGTATTTAAAATATCCTTTATCCCTACAATATAAAAACGAAGACAATATTTTGAAGTCGACCGACCTGTCAGTTCTACCTTTATGCTGACGGTGCAAATTTGGGGGTCGCAGGTACGAATTTCATCGAATTTGGTATTTTTATGTTGTTTTTTTTATTGAATATAACTCTAAAAAAACTCCCATTGTGATACATAAATGCTAGTAAAATTTTTCAATAATTGCTTAATACATAATTTAATTATGTATGCTTTAATTAAAGCACCGAAACGAAGTTTTGTACCCTGAATTAACTATCTCTGAGCAGCTCGCTTTATGTTGGTGCAATTGATCTGTAACAATGATAATATAAAACAGCTACATTTTTCATTTCAATCTACATTCTACAATTCATTTTTAATGATACGTACTTAGTATTCCGTATATTGAGCAAACCATATCTGCGACATTATTGTGTTCCTATATCTTTCTTGTAAGTTTGGGCAACGGACCATTAAACATTAACACTTCAGTTGTAAATAATGGGCCGAATTAAAGTCAAAACAGCAAAACAAAACTAATAAAAGAGTGCGATAATAATGAATCCGGAAGGACTAAACGTAACGAGATTTAATTCAGCCGAGCGAACGTTCACAAAAGGCAACTTCAAGTGGAAGTTACTGTTATAGGATTAGCTGAAATATCTGCCGTACATACGGCAAATGAGGGTAGCGGAAAAATGTTGTATAGCACATTACGGATTCAGTGTGCATTTTTTTGTTTAATTACGAACGGATACATGTAATTGCAGGCAATTCTAATAGTACTTAGAGTACAATATATCCACGAGATGTCGGCTAGAGTAGGTGGTCATTAAAGTTGCCGTAGATGTACAAATAAAAGCAACCATTAGACATGACTTATGACACAAACCCGAGTTGTTATCAACACTACGCCGAGTGCACATTGCCCGGCGGTTCCCAACTTGCGCATTTATCACGACAAATATATCGTCTAGAACTATGATTATTGTCCCCGTTATTAGGGTCTATAGTTATTAAATGTTAAATATTTCTCCAAACCACATTCATGGCACGCTATAATTTAACACGATAATTTGCATGAGGCTGTTATTTTATTTATAGCCCACAATGCCGTTTTACTATGGAAAATCATAATATATTTGTTTATGTATGGTTTTATAGGTATATACATTATACAATTAAAAAAGTGTATCAGAATTTTGTGATGTTATAAAGATAACTAATTAAAGCAGTTGTTTCTTTTCAGTACGAAATATAATTTATTTATCGTCTTTTGTATTAAATTCTGATGATTAGGCAAAACGTTAAGAAATTTGTAAATATAATCAAATAAGAATGGGTATAGATACATTATTTTTTGAAATAAATAATAAATTATGCTCAGAGCAGTATGTTATGAATATTATGTTCAGAACATTACATAAATTATTGATTACATTTATATTAGTGTCGGAAAAAAACTCTCTTTACTACTATAATACATTTTATCGATTAATGCATTGCTAAAAATTCACCATTCAAGTTCTTGATATGTTTTGGGTAAATGGTAATTTTAGTAATTTCTTAATATTAATAGAACATACCTAAACACAAATTTTAATTAGAACATTTATAAAAACGACTTGGCAGGGATTTCTCTTGTTTCGTATCTTTTAAGAGCTAATTAGCTCGAGAAGCTCACAGCTAACACATCAATAATATATAGTTTCTATTTTAACTATAAACATAAACAAACTATGTATTGCAAAATATTTTTTCAAACTGGGAAATAAAAAAAGAGATTACCGTATAATCGTTTATATATGTATATATATATATATATATATATATATATATGTATATATATATATATATATATATATATATATATATATATATCCATATATATATATATATATATATATATATATATATATATATATTGTTTATAAATTCTATTGTAAATACTACAGTAGCGTTAAAAAGTAAATAAATTAATAATTAATTGAATAAATAAATAAATAACAAGGAATCGCATGCCACTAATGGTTCAAAATATAATGTGAATCGTATTTCCACGTTACTTACGAATTGAATTGGCAACAATTTAAGACACCCAGTACATTTATAACAGATGGCACATTGCCTGCAATTTATAATAATAGTTATATATAGGTGGTTCATTTTATTACAATCGTCCGAAATTCTAATATCATATCATCATGATAATAAAATAATCCTCTAACTGTTAATTAAACGACAATTGCTGTCGTGACAATCATATGTGCAAATTTATTATATAATATAAATGACGACTTAGACGTCGTATATTACACCACTATCAAGTGTTATATATCACATAGACGGAACAGGACTGTGCAAGATAATATAAATTTAATGAAGATATTACTGGGGGGTATAATATTATGCATTAAATTACCTGAAATTGCAACCGCTCGCCTGAATTTAAACTTAATTAGGAAAATATTTTGAAGTAACTTTGATGCACCGAATTAAACCGCGCTGATTATTCAGCAGCGCACTAGGCGCTTCATGCCGATAATTTCATATATCATAAAAAATTATATTTTATTTGAACAGCTTTCGAATAAATGTTTGTTGGCCAAACATTGATGGACGAAATTCGATTAAATAAATCTGAATAAGTGATGATTTGTCTGGATTGCGCGCATATGTAAAACGATTGTACTGAAATTCATTACAAAGTTTTGGTTCATTGATAAATTCTATTATTAATGGCATGAATTTATAAAATAGTAATGTGTTATTGAATTCGTTTTAATGTTACGATTTGGTCACAATATTTTGTTAATGTAATGTTTGTCAGGCTATTCATTCTTGTTTTAATTCTAAGAGAAAGAACGCACCTTTATTGATTCTATTGGTTAAATTCTTATTCATTATATTATTAGGTTTTCTGTAAAGTTATGGTAAATATTGGTATAAACCCCTCCCTTTATACCAGATGTTCAGCAATTTGTGGCCTGTTTGATGATTTAAACAAATTTCGTGAATTTTCGCATTTAGCATATCATAGCTAACTAACTAGTAACAAACAAAATTAATCTTGATATTTTCTGATACAAATATTTTATTCATTCATACCGAAATATTCATTAATTTCCATATTGTGGTAATTTTAATATTGAGCAATGTGTGGCCATTGTAGCGTTTTATATAAATTGTGTTAAAATTTCTCATTTAACATTTCATAGCTAACTTACTACTGATTCTGATATTTTCTGATTACGAAATATTTTATTCATTCATACTGAAATATTTAGAAATGTCTATATCGTGGTTGTTTTAATATTCAGCATTATTTGTGGTCTGTCTAGCGATATATAAAAATTTGGTTAAATTTCTCATTTATCGTGTCATAGCTAACTTAGTACTACTACCAAAACAAAATTACCCTTGATATTATTTCAAAAGTTTACCCCTCTATGGTCATGTGTTGTTCCTTTCCTCTCCTTGATGTTAACAATACTTTTGTTTTCGCGACATTAACCTTTAACCCCATTGTGTCTGCTTCCTCTTCGAACGACCCAAAAATGTTTTGCAACCGCTGGCATGTTTCCTCCCAGTATAACTACATCATCCGCATATAGCATCATATGCTCTAATTTTCGTATCTGGTTGCATTTTCTCATTCTTATTACATTCGAGAGCAAGGTTGAAGATCATTGATAGTCCATCTCCCAGTCGCAATCCTGTTGTTATATTGATTTGTTGTGACATCAATATTTCTATTCTTACCGGAGAATTTTGGATGATTTGCATTTGGTGATTTATATTATTCTTCGGAGTTTTGGCTGTAGCCGAGATATTGTAATACGTGCCGGATGCTGTCACGTTCTATAGAATCATGTGGTTGTTTGAAATCTACGTCTACATCCATTGGTAGATCTGGTATATCGGCACGTTATATTCCCAGCATTTTTGAAGAATTTGCCTTATATCAAATATCTGGTCTATCGACGATCTATTGGGCCTGAACCCACATTGATTGTCTTCTAATGTGTCTTCGGCATAAGGGATGAGTCTGTGCAGTAGGACGTCGGACATGGTTTTGTATGCTGTATTTAGTAGCGATATTCCCCTGAACTTTGCACTCATCTTCCTATAACACTTTTTATGGATGGATATAATGACGGCTGTGCACCACTCCTGTCGCATTTTCTTCTTTACATACTTGTAAAATTAGGTGGAATATTTCTGCTGCTAGTTTTTCAGAGCCTTCCTTGTATAAATTCCAAGGTTATCTGTGCTTTGTTGTTTTTTACATTCGGATTGCCTATTCTTCTTCCGCGAAGGAAATTTTAGGTTCCATGAGGTCTGCCGTTTCTATTAGTTCCTGTTCTTGCCTATCCATTCTAATGCGTTGGTTTAGGATGTTCTCGAAATATTGTGCCCATGTTTGATGCATGGATCTAATGCATCCCCGTGTCATATCGCATTGCGGTTGACCAGGGTTGTAACGTTCAGCGCATCTGAGTTACCTTTCACATAAATGTTCCGATATGTTGGTTATCGTCGACTATTTCTTCTGTTCTTTCTCTGAGGTACTTGCACTTTTTATCTCTGCACAACCTTTCTGCCACTGTCCTGGCTTGTTGAAAACTCTTCTCCCCTTGTTTTAGTCTCCTTCGTTGTAAGCAAATGTCTCTTATCCGTGTGCTATCTTTGCATGCTTTCTTACGTACTTGGTCATACCAGAGTTTATTTCCTGTGATTATCGCGAACTCTACCGATTTGTATGCTGCTTTGGTGATGCTATCTTTTATTTTCTCCCATCTTGTCTAGGTATCTTTCTAAGTCTTGTAGTCTCGCCTTGTTGCGTCTTCTTTTAGTCGTGTAATATTGAATTTTCTAGTTTGCTTTAGCATACTTTTGGTGGCGTTAGCCAGTCGCCATCTTAATTTGGCTTTCAACAGGTAGTGGTCTGATCCTACTTTTGCTCCCCTATAGCTACTCACGTCCACTGTTTGTGGGTGTTTTTGTAGTGCAACATGGTACTACTTACCACCAGGTTTGAGGCGCTTGTGATGTTTATTAGCTTTGTGCCATTGTCATTGGTTTTTGCGTGTAGACTATGCTTATCAATTGTTGGAGAGAATTCTTGCTCTCTCCCGACCTATACGTAGCGATCTCCTAGCAATACTTTAATATCGTTCTCGGATACCTTTTGGATGGTCCGTTCCTGGTTGGCATAAATTTTTTCATTTTCCTAATCGTGTTACTCGTCGTGTAGAGCGTACGCATCGATGAACGTAATGTAGAATTTTCCCCTCTTTCTTAGTACAGTAATTTGATCATCTACTGGCAGAAAGTCGGAGGGTCATTTCTCCCGTTTTACTTCCCCTGTCTTTGCTCGTCCCCCTACGGGTTGTCAATTCCAGTGCTTCTCTCATATTCGTCGTACCGCAGCGTCTGTGAATGACTTGATTTTTTCAAAAGCTCTGTTCTTCTCGTATGATGGGCTTCTAGGATATGATGTTTTGTGAATCTTTTCATTGATGTATCCAGCAGGATGATGCCTCCGTAGTTTTTCGGCTCGTCTCTCCTTCCTTTTTGTATTATGTTATCCAGACCTGTTGGCAGAGCGCAACTGCATTGCTATTGGCTGTGCTCCGTTTTTCAATAGCTCTCTTTTTATGTCGATAGCGTCGCTTTGCAGTTTGTCAGTCTACGTAGTATATATGATTCAGTTGTTAGTTTTTGTAGTACGGGATGGTGTTCACCTGTTCTTGTTGTCACATTTTGTTGTTTTTTATCTTCGTGTGAATAGAATTATGTGAAGAAGGGCTTTAACTTGTATATACTTACGTTGTTTATTAGTACTGCTTCGTTTATTTCTTTTCACAGTTCCCTGAGGAGCTTCGAGATTATTTTCTGAGTACGATACATATCATTCTTCATTTCCCTGCTGAATTAATCCCAATTTTCTCTTTTAATATTGCGAGTTTTGTTATTAGTTCTATTTCTTATGTCCGATATCGCTCACAGCCTTATCGTTTTGTATTACAGATCGGCGTCTTTTCTCTTCTATACAAAGGCTTTGACTTCATCTGTGTTTCAGGGCTTGGGTCCTCTTAAGTTTGTTGGTGTCTTGTCTATGGTTCTTTCTCCCAGTGCTTATGTAGCAGCTTGGTTAATGTTCTCCTTCAATTTGTTGCATGTTTCTTGAGACACTTAGTGTTGTGGTTCGTCCATGTATTTATTCGTCTTCAGGGTCTTCAAGAATATCTGCAGGAAGAAAATTCTGATAAAACCTCTTGCTCCTAGTGTTAGTAAAAACTTTGTCAAGTTAAAAAGGTCTCGGTACTTTGCTGCTTTGATGAGGATGCTATATGGCAAAACTGTGAGTTGCTCAATCCCCGTTTCACTTTGTTGCTTATTCTTTTTTTGTATAACTTTGTTGTACATTGATGCACTAGTGTTATGTTTCTTTATGAAACATCTACAAAGGCTGCTCGTTGTTGAACCGTAGAATTCGTACTGGTCTAGTAGGAAAAGAACATTTAGCCGGATATTTATTGGATAAATGTGCAATCCAGTTTTCAAACTCAATCACTTCCCCACTATTACTTCAAAGGGAAAATGGTTTCAAACTATTGGCCTTCAAAACCTCACGCCAATCTGTGTTTGTTATCTTCTGTTAAAGGTTGGTTCGTTGAATCTGTTTTTGATGCTTTTTTTCCCTGTGAGGTAGAGGAAGATACCCATACCTCCGTTACCACCTCTAGGTGGTAGACGTGGGCAGTGCCTACCGGCTAAATCAAATAGCACGTTCTGTCCACTCGGGTCTTGACCGTCATTGGGTATACTAAGCGCCCTAGCTCCGTCTCAGGTCAGTTAATCCTATTTGTCGCTTGTCTCGTCCTTGTTGTACTATATGTGTCTCTCCTGCAGGTCCTGTTTAGATCCTGCATCGTTGCGGATCCACATTGTATGTTTCTTGTCCCGTGACGGTTGTACGTCGTCCTGGTATTTCTGTCTCATCACTGTTTGGAAGTACCTAGTCATTGCCTCCCACTCTTCTATTAGCTGGGCTTCGATCTCTAGGGCTGGTCTCCTCCAGTTCGAGCCATATGGCGGCTAATTTGCATGTCCACCGGTAACATTTATAGAGTATAGCCTGGATTATCAGTCCCACAGCAGTATCGACGTCTTGCCGTCTCAGCATTTCCTATCCGGAGCAGCTACGTTTGGAAAACACCGTGCCCGGATAGGTGGCCTAGTGATCCAGTTCACCATGTACTTGGTCCACCCACGGCTCTATCCGCGGTATAATGCGTCTCGTTCAGTCTGGGTTTCTGGACTCTTCCCATCTTTTCTGCTAGTCCTCGATCGTGTGTTGTGTAGCCCCCTTCTTAGCCCCCTTGGTCCTCTGGTAGGCCGCCGCTCTCTCCTTTGGCCAGTAGGTCCGCGGGCGTTGTCCACCTTTGCATCGTCTCTACAGCCTATTTCATCTTGCATTTTGTTGTTCCAAGTTCCCGCCCGGTGGCAACCCGCAGCACACCGTCGGCAAACGCTATCACCCCCACGTCGTCCGACATCTTCAGACGCAGAGGGTCGTCGTAGACGACATTACACAACAGGAACCCCTGGACTGATCCCTGTGGAACTTCTGCTTTAACCTCAAATCTCGACGCCTTTGCGGTGCCTTCATACGTTATCGCTCTGTCCTTCAGATAGTTCGCGTTGGTCCCGTGACACTCCTCTCTTCCTAATGATGTTGAACGCATTTGAGACATGTAGGGTGATCATCGGGCTGTGTCTGCGTTTCCTCCATGAGCTGATGTTCGCCTCGGTGACGACAATGTTGCGAATCACCAGTATTGCTCCGTGGTCGATCTTCATTTGCATATAGTTTGACTCACGTAATACCCCTCGTGGGTGAGCGAGGCACGCAATGTGCCCTTGGTGGTCATCCATGACTTTAATGGCGATGACCCCCATGGGCCTATCCGTCACCCACGAGCAGTCAGTCATGTTGTTATTAGGCTCACTATGTACTATTACGTGGGGCCCACTTCACGTCGTTGTGGCGAGCAGCTTGTCCCCTCCCGACGTTCGCCTGCAGGAAACATGTTTGTATCCCGGCCATTCTTTGGTTGGGTGGCTGCCTTCGCAAACTATCCATCTCCTCATTTCTATCATCGCCCTATGCTTTCTCGGGCATCTCAGGCGCTAGCCCCGGCATGTTCCTCCTCTCTGTACAGGGCGCAGTAGGGCGTTTCCCTCCTGCAGTTGCCCTTCTTCCCCTCGTGTAAAACATAGCTTCCTTTTGCCCTCGCCTTCGCAGGTATCCGGGCCGGTCTTCCCAACAGCGGCTGCAACCGTAGGGTGCTTCCTCCCTCCGGTGGCCTAAGTTTGATGCCTGGGATGATATTATTGCCAACTGGAGTATTTAAATTATCTAATATTATAAACTTATCTACGTGGTATTGTGTCGTATCATTTCCTGCAGTTCTTTATTGAAAGCTATTGCCTCTATTTCCGGTCTTCCAGTGTTATATAGTAGTATATATAAGTTATATAGTATATAGTAATTGAAGTATTATTTCGTTCTCATGCGTAATGTGTGTGATTAGCTGAGCTAGTTTATTAATTATTACTACACCAGTGCCAAATGCTGCTCGCTTGTTTTTGTTTTTACCTGAAAATATCAGGAAATAGTTTGGGTATTGCGTTGTGCGCTAAATTCGTCGTCTCTGAGAAGAGTGCACATATGTCTATCTATATTTTATGTTATTGTGGTTCGGTTAGAATTTCTTGGATGTTGGACCGTTAGAATTTCTTGGATGTTGGATCGTAATATCACACAACAGTAAACATCTGTTGTGTGATATTACGATCCAACATCCTATTCCGAGTTGTGTCTTCTGTTTTCTTGTTCGCTGGGCTATGTTCCTATTCCTTACAAATGTCATCTACGTATATTCGTTCGATTCCGGGGTTTGTCGTTTGGCGATAGGTTTTTCTTTGTCGGAAAAATAATTCAAAATAAATAATGTTATAACTCTCATAATGTCAAGTGACAACACTGATGTGTGTGGGATCAGTGTGGCTGCATCGGTGTGAAAACGACAGTAGGGAGGCTGTTCTTTAGCCCGTATGACATTATCTAGTTTCCTATATCGTTTTATATATAAGAATTGATATATTAAACTGTATACATTTTTCTAAATGGAAAATTAACATTGTGTATTACGGTGTTGTTATTGTTAAGTGAACGTATTATTATTCCGCCGCTATATAATTTTCTACTCTATAGTGTATGACACTATGTAGTTTGTGTCTGCATCGAAAACGATAGAAGAAATTAGATAATGTCATACGGGTTTTACACCCGTTTGCGTTCGAAAATATTAGTGGGAAATTGTCTTTTTCATAACTGTTCAATAATTCCAAGAAACTTTATTATAAAACTGTACAGCGGTTTTATTTGTCTATATGCGTAACTTAATTCAATAATCATAAAATTTTACACTTGTATAGCGAAATAAATTTGAAAATCAATACTCGTAAAGAATACGAACATAAATATTTTCTATAAAAAAAAATAGCTGATAAGTATCCATAACTTTTTGTTTGTTGAATAAAATATTTTCACGTGTACTTGCCAAACATATATAAATTTATAGGTAGCACAGATGGACGAAATGCAATTCTTGCTGCTGGGCTCCTACAAACGTGGATATATTATTTACAGCCCTATTATACATTGTACCAGTGTCATACCATAAACAATAGCATAACGCAAACCAGCTGCTTGTTTTCCTATGCCGTAACAAGTTTATATGAAAAAGGTATTATACTTTCTAATATAAAAACACATAATGTATGTACGTATGCAACATTCTAACAATTATTTATATACGCAGCGCTTTTATATTTAAAATAATGCGGTACTCTGCTGTTGCCGGCATAGCAGAACTTTGCTCCCCCGGGACAGACACTTCATCACCAAAAACAAATATTTAAACCAATCGGTGTTTAAAGTACACAAATCTGCGTGTAGCATTAAATATTCCATTTTAAAAGTTTATTATGATGGCGTACAGTTTGTTTCTAGATTGCAACTTCATTGATAAAATAGAAGCTATGTAAATTAGTTTAAAATGTAAATATTTAGTTAAGCCTTGCAATAGATAAATTATTTAGTATGTAAGTTGTCGCAAGGTGGATAAAACTTGCACTTGATTTATGTTTGGGACGGCCAGCGGGATTAAATTAAATTTGACAGAGCAAATAAATCATTGTCCGGTGTGGCTTCCTGCGGAGGCGCTTTATGCAATCATCACATTGTTTAGAGCAAATAAACCGTCAGTGAGGCCTAATGTATATTAGATATTGTTCGGGCGATGATCGTCTCGCTCCCGTGTGCAGTCAATTTACCTGATTCAGGTCAAATTAGTATCGAATGAGTAAATCCCTATAGCAAAATGATTGAAACGCAGTGCAGATCGTATATGGCGGGCGTCACGAGAATCCATTACACGAACGAGCCGTGCACAAATCAGGACAATAGGCGAAGGTGCGGCTAAGAATTATGGTGATTAGATGACACCTGTGCTCGTACATCACACGACCCACTGAAATGCGATCAGCCCCAACTCGAGATTTATACTAGCGAGAGGTTTTGCACTCCAGATCGCCGCTATCTTTGGCTCAGGGACATGAAGCTAGGATTTTCACGGCCAAAACCTCTATCAGCAGCAGTTATCTGAGGATTGGATTGCTGGTTTAGGGGGGCTCCCCTCGTTACTATTATAGATCGCTATTGGTAGCCGAGCCGAATTGCTAGGTTATATCCACCTCACGCAATAATTAAATTACACAACTCTTTGCATTCACGCCATTACGTCATGCATTTGACTACTCGCAATAAAATTGTTTAATTAAGTTACCGGCAATACCAATATCTTTTGCTGCTATCGACTGATCTTTATGGGCCTACTTTAGTTCGGTCACGAAATATCGGAAATGCTCTCTATCTTTAAGATAATTTTCATAAAACTGCAACGCGGGTATTGATTGCACAGTCGGTTTGAGATCAAGTTAATTAGTATTTTTATTAATGCTAGACGATGTTGTCTGCATTAGTAATTCAGGGAACTAAACTCGACAACTATTTGTCATTATTTCTATTAATTATGTGCTTAAATTAAAATGTTTTATGTCCCGAATAACATAATTAACGCTATAAACATTAGAGATTTTATGACTGTTTTTGTAAACTGAACAATTCCAATTGATTTAACGAACATAATCTTAAAAGTAAAACATGAACAATGTTTCTTATTGGAAATTGAACGTCAAATGCTATCGACATGATTAATGGTGCAATATTTTTTTGCGTCATTAGTCACTGGATTTTGTGTTACGCTTGTCACAATTCTCAATATCACGCAATTAGCCTCTGCTGATCTCATTAAAACAATTCCATTGCGAGCGATTCAATGATGATTCGGTGTTGTGTGCGGTAGCTAACATTACAGATGAAATCCTGTTGTGCAAACCTGGCCCAACGATTATGCTATTGCTGCTGGTATTGTTATGAAATATGACCAAATCCACGTTATATATCTGTCACAGCTGCAAACGTAATAAGTTAAATGGGATATAGTGCCACTGAATTTGAATTATTTTTACATATTTGACACTAAACTTTCAAGCATATATGATATATGATTTACACAAAACTACCTGTATAATAAACGTATGTATAAAATATTGTTATTTATATACTGCTGTAGTATATTATTTATAGTAGACTCTAAAAAATAATACAAAACTTATTTATACAGCAAGTTTTATAACTAGTTTAAGGAGTTATAGCCAGTAAAAGATGCTAAGCAGTGTTTATTTTGACATTTGTTATATATATATATATATATATATATATATATATATATATATATATTCTTAAGGTGGGTTTATTTAAAAGGTCAAATTTGATCTGTGCATGATCTGCTGGCTCTAAAAATGATAATGTTCAGTACTATGTTGTAGAGTAACATAGAATATTGCATCAGAAACATTTTCAATTCTATCCTGATTTGTTTTAAAAAATAATTAAAACAATTATTAATTTATTTTTGTGACACTTAGTTGCACTTTGCAACTAGTTTTGGCTAAGCTCTAGCCAGTTTCAAGCTCAACCGATGAAAATGGCTAGATCTTAGCCGAAACTAGTTGCAATATATAACTAAAGTGTATAAAAAACAAAGTAAAAATCAAATATTTTTTCGGCGTCTACTTTGTGATAATTCATTATAAATAATAAATAAAACGAGTTCTTGTCAAAATAAGTGATAAAACACAAAGAATTTTATTTAATATATAAGCAAAATTCGTTTTATTTGTCCTTTAAAATTATTTATTACAAAGTAGACGTCTTATCAATCTAATAGCTGATTTATTTTTTTGGAAAGTGTTATGGTGCCCAAACCCTACGCCCCCGGGTAGAGTCTTGAGAAAGACCCTGAAGATTTTTGGGACATCAAAAGTGCGAAACGTTTCTGCGTAAAATATTTAATTTAAGTCGCAATTAATCTTGAACCAATTAAAATCGATAAAGCGTTTATATTTTATTGTCTGTCTCCATAGTATTTAATTGTTAAGTACCACAAGGAGATCAGTTGCCGCCCATGTCCTCGTATTTTCTCTTGTCACCTTGCCCATTTCAGATATTTAATTTTTTATTTCATCCTATATTGTTATAAATCGTTTTCGTTTATCGTTCGGGAGTTGTTCTGGGCTGGTCTTATTTGGCTCAGAACAGCCTGGAACAGCTCCCAAACGACAAACGAAAGCAGCTATAGTAGCAACAACTCCTTAGAAGCAACGCGTTGCGTTAAGGCACATTTAAAATACTACTGCTTGGAATTTTTAAAGGGTTTGGTTAAGAATTTCAAACATTCCCTCGTAATGTAAATAGCCTAATATCGTTACTTGTTTCCTAAAATACTATTATTTTCTTAAATACTAATATATTTTACTCAAATAACATTCGACGATGAGAGACAATAAGCGCAGTGCGTACAGCCTAGGGGTGAAAGCTGTTCTGTAATTACCAGAAAATGTATGGAACATGTTGGACACGAAAGCAATAGCAATAAATATGAAACCTTTATCATTTCAAAATGTATTTTATTGAAACTGTTCGTGCAATATAAGTCAGTACATAAAAAAAAATTCCCTGTCATTTATAAACAACTAATGCTCCCCTGGCAATGATTTTCTGTAAAAAGTTTCAGGTACGCGATAATTCCATTACTAATACACTCCAGACTGAAAGGTTATAGCCGATGGCCATTTGTAAAAAGAATCTACCCCGTATATTTGATTGAGTTGAGATTTTTAAACATACTAATAAAGCATTTATTCCTGTAATGAAATACGGCATGCACTATAGCCCTGTGTAAACTATTATGTGCACCCTAAAAATATAATTTATGCGCGCAATAACACTAACCGTTATCGTGTAAAATATAGTTTGAAACTGAATTTCAACTACGCGCATTAACAAATTCAGCGGACTAGCCCGGGCCAGGTCGAACCCGGCCAAACCTGATTCTGCAAGACTGCGTCTGCGTGTTGCTGCATTTCAAGAGTTTAAATCGTGTGAAAAAGTCTAGATGCGAAATAAAGGAGTTTATTCAAATGCAATTGTTTTGGTATCTAATTGCATACCGATTTAGTATAATATTATTACTGAACATATGTTTTACAGTTAAATAATTTCAGATAAATAGATAGAAAGTTTGTTTTCAAATCACAACATTACAAGATCTGTTACAACTTATAGCTTGTGGACGAAAACAACTACTAGATAGTACATAGTATGATTAAAATATTTGCATGTTGTGTAAATTACAATAAACATAACACGTGTTATAGCAAATGAAAACTGCTTGTTTCTTTTATTTATATCAGTATAAAGTTGTTATATATTTTATTTGATTATAAATGATTATAGTAACAATCATTCCTAAGCAACGAATTGTGTTAAGGCACATTTAACAACTCTAGTACGGTTAAAAAAATCTTAATAGCACTTCTATTGTTTTATCAAGTAAAATATACTGTAAAAGAAAAACAAGAAAATAATGTTTGGGGCACACTACATGCTACCAACATTATAATACCAATTACTGTGTATTTTCTTCAACATTTGATTTATCACCGAAAGCATGTATTGTAAACTATATATATATATATATATATATATATATATATATATATATATATATATATATATATTTCTATTCTATATTCATAAGAGTTTACAAATTCAAATCCTACTGGGTAAATAAACGATTATCGTTGATATTAATTTAGATTTCCCCAACTGTATATAAGAATTGTGTGGTTTATAATTCATAAATGTCATAGATGGTTAATGGTTATCCGGATAATTGATCATCATGAATCATTTTTATGGCGTTGTACGCTTTCTGGCCTCTTCACTCCAGTTGACTCTATTCTCCCAGTTTCCATGGTTCAGGTTTCTTGCCGACGTGTACTTTCTAATCCCGTCCATCCACGTTGTTTCTATTTCTATTGATGTCCAGTTTTTGGTAGCCGCCGCTCGCTCCTCACTCATCCTTTCCACGTGGCCGTACCACTAGCTGCTTCCTTTCTAAAAAAAACTTCTATCTTTATTGGGCTATCAGCCGTGAGGCTCTTCCGCCGGTCAAGGGAGAAGGTCAGAGGAGCTTAATCACCCGGTATTTACCTTAACTTCATAGAAAACCTCTGAAAAGGTGATTCGCGAAAATTCGCTCCCCGCTGGGGATCGAACTCAGGCTCTCCAATGCTCATTATGAGACGGAAGACGCCTAACCACTCGGCTACTGAGCTGGGTGCTTCCTTTTTATTTTGTGGATTATATCAGTTTCGACTTCCATTATATATTTTATAGTCTTATTTGGAACTTTGTCCAGCCGATCTGCTCCAGAAATCTATTTCTAATACTTTGTGTTCTATTTTCCTGCTCATTTGCCACGTTTCACCACCATATAGCACAATGTTCTGTAGAATAGAATGAAAGAGGAGATTTTTATTTTTCTTCGAGATGTGTTTGGCCCATAGGAATAAGTTTAGGCTGCCGATGAAGTTCTTCCCTTGCAGCATCCGTTGTTCTATTTCTGGTTCCGTCCGTCCGCTGCTTGTAATTTTTGTACCCAAGTATGTGTATTCGTGACACGGTGCGAGTTCGACGTCTTGGTCGACTTGGGGGGCTGATATTTCCTCCTTTCCCCATACATAAGTACTTCGTCTTGCCCTTGTTGACTATCAGGCCCCATAATTTGTTTTCTTTTAGGAGTTGCCTTGACATGAATTCTAAATTTTCTTAATCTTGTGCTAGGATCACCTAGCGAAGTGTAGCGTGTGCAACGTGGTGTCATCGTTCAATTCAATACCCATTTTGTGGTATGCTCTCCTCCATTCTCTTAACGCTTTGTCTATATAGACAAAATTAAATAGTGTAGGGTATACGCAGCATCCTTGCAGTAGCCCTTTCGTGATTTCAAAGCTTTCTGATAACTAGACTCCCATTTATATTCTTGCTGTTTGTCCTTTGTATAGTTGTTGTACAGCTTTTATTATAAGGTTTTTACCTTGGTTTCTTCAAGCACTCTCTAGAGCCTATTCATAGGGATTGTGTCGTAGACCTTCGAAAGGTCTACAAATAGAGGGTGTGATTTCTGGCCACCTGTTTTTGTGCAGCTGTGTAATTGTATATATATATATATATATATATATATATATATATATATATATATATATATATGTTCTATGCACGACCTGCCTGTTCTGAAACCGGTTTGTTGTTCTATTTCGTAGGGTCCGTTATCTTCTTCAATTAGCTGTCTCAGAATTGTTCCATAGATTCGGCTTATGGTATTTGTTACAGATATGCCACGGTAGTTGGCAGTGTCGTTTTTTCTTCTTGTAATTTTTGTATATGCACGTTAACCACGTTTTTGGAGTTTCTTCTCCGCGGGTGAATCTTGTAAATAGCTGTTAGGGATTTAATTAGCTTCGGAATGCCATATTAAACAGTTCGGTTAGTTTGCTTTCTGGGCCGCTCGCCATTCCTGTGTTCATTGTCTTTATGGCTTTCCACATCCTTTTCTCTGTTATTTCTACTCGTTGTTCTGTGATTTCTATGGGTGTGGGGGTTGTTCCAAATATAATGTTCTGGTTTCAGTGAATTCTTTCTTGTGGAATTATACGAATTTCTAAACCTGTATGGCATGGCATGAAACTTTAAAAAATCACTTTGGAAAAATACTACAGATAAAACCAATATACACCTATATTGGTTTTATCTGTAGTATTTTTCCAAAGTGATTTTTCATACCGTCATGGACGCGCTCCTCCAATGTATGAGTTTACTTTTTCGCAATTTTTCTTCCAGGTTTCGTTTTTCTTCACGCAGGTCATTCGTTTAAATTTGGATTCTTCTCTTATTTTGTCTCCAATCATTTGCGTTTCTAGCCAGCGTAAATAAGCTTCCTGCTTTGGAGGATAATATATTACTTCATAAATATATAATAAGGATTCAATCAAATACTGACAGTACTAGAAATGACAGTATTATTAACCGTGTAAGGGGACTTATTGACCAAAATTAACACACAGTGCCTCGATTTGAAGTTAAATAAGTACCAAATATTTCCACGCCTTTCCCATTCTCTTAGCCGTTCACTCACCTTTCTGCACTCCCCCAACCACTCTCCTTCACTCCCTCATATACGTTGCTTAGATGCTACCACATGTCACTCCCGTTACCACACAGTACATACGTGGTGTATCCTTGCCCCATCAGAACTTTCCTTCTTCTGTCGTCTGAAACACACCTTTTGCCATATTCACACTGTCCTCCCTGCTCCACCCTCTGCTGTTTATGTAGCTTGGGAGTATTCCCTGCACTTATCACTCCACATAACCATATATGTACGAGCTTTCAGTCGTTCTCACCTCCCTATTTTGCCACTCGAGGTCACACTTTTTTATATATTCTTCCTCCATCTTTTCTCCATTCGCTCTCTGCCATACTTTTACATCACGTGCGCACCTCCCGCACAGATTCTCTGGGGTGTGCAATCTTTTCTCAAACTGAACTACCCGTTCACACGATTTGTTTTCTGTAGCAGCACCGTCATAGGCCTCGACCTTCGAGGCTAGCAGATTTCTAAGAAACTACCCATGCTCCCTTTCGACTTTACCCCATTCTCACTATCCCCAAACTTCCACTACATACAACAATATTGGCTTCATATACGCATCACAGATCTTACACACTATTACTTGGTTACCGTTCCACTACTTCACCCATTGTATCGTCATCCTAACCACCCACTACAAGTGCTTCCTAAACCCACCCCTACAGTCGAACCTAAAGCCTGAATACTTACAGCAATTTCATTCTTCATACATCCTTTCTCTATATTTTCTCCATCCGCTCTCTGCCTTACATCTCATCCGCACCGCCCTCGCAGCCTCTCTGGGGAAGATCTTTCCTCAAACTTCTCTACCCTTCCACACGACTTCCACCAGAGGCTCGTCCTATTAATTACATGCAGGAGTACCATCATAGCCATCGATCTTTCGAGACCTAGCAGATTCTTCAGAAACTAGAAATTAGCCTTGCTCCATTTCGACTTTATTCCATTCTTGCAATACCCACACGTTCACCTCATACAACAATATTAGCTTCACATACGCATCTCAGATCTTACACCCTATTACTAACCTCCACCCATTTTCTCTCCACGCTATTCTAGCCATTACTTGCACCCTCTCCAAATGCTTCCTAAACTTAACTAAGCAATTCACTGTCTCAATGATTCTTCTCTTCCATTTCAACTCTTTCGCTCTACACATCATACCCTTTCTTCCAAACATCATCCGTTTCAACTCTTTCGCTCTACACATCCTACCCTTTCTTCTAAACATCATCCATTTGTTTTTTTTACATTCACTACTTATAAGGTACCTTCCCGCCATCTTTTACATCTGTTACAGTCTCTTAGCCACAAGCACTACATCATCCTACCACAAACCCCTCCCGCTTGCGTTCTTCTTAACACCTCCTCCAACTCACTTGTGTATAAATTAAACAGAGGACTCCTATATTTATTCTAAATTTCCCCGAAACTTCTTCATTCATACTCGGTTTTGCCCATGACTCTGTATATCATTTTTCCCGATTCCACGGCTTCTTCTTCCATCCCTAATCTTGACATACACTTCACTAGCTTATCCCCAGTAATATCAAATGCTGCGTTCAAATCCACAGAAACCGCTTACATTCTTCCTTTGCACTCCAGCACATCCTCCTCTTCTGTCCACTTCGCCATCCAGTTTGTTTTTCGCATTTGTCATGTTATACTCGCACTCGTTATTCCCCTATATTTTTTAGCTCCGAGACTAATTCCCATTTTTGCACTGGAACCACCTGCCATAATTTTCTATATTTTCTATTGTCTTTCATTGCCATTCCTTCTTCTAATCAGTACTTATATTACGTTCTTGTTTTCCGAGCCGTAGTCTCGGTTTTAATTTTTGTTTCCCCTCTTCGCCGTTTTCTCCCAGATATTGTGGTACGCTTCATGTTGTAATATGTTTATTGTCAGGACTGTGGGACAATATTTGCATTTTGTTGTACGGTACCTGTTTCTTTAATTTCCTAAACACTTTTAAAGTTTTTATACTAAATTTAATTAAAATATAATAAATTAAAAGTTTTAAATAGTAATTTCTGTTCTATGTTTAAAACTGTTGCATATAAACGCTGATTTATGTAATCAACGATGATACAATGCATCTTTTAATGTTTAAAGTTCACTAGAGCGTCAAATATATGAACAAATTGGCAACACATATGTTCCTATAATTAGATATATTGGAATATGTAGCAATTTAGATTATAATAATGATTGTTATGGGAATGATTTGCAGAGCCGCCGAGCGTTCCCCATTCCCGATTATAATTATATTATTTATAGCCGTATAAAGATGGTGTTATTATTTATTGAGCATTGGGGAGCGATGGTTCAAATCCCATCATGGGCAAATTTTCTCGAGGCGCCTTTCAGGAAGATTTAGAGGTTTTCTGTGAAATGCAGGTAAATACCTGGTGATTAAATTGCACCGAGTTTCTTCCTTTACTAGCGGAAAAAGTACAGGTTTTTTTTACTTATTATACAAAGTATGGATACAGTATAGTAATCGTGTGGAAAAAATTCTCTTGGTCTTAACATGTTCAAGAGAATATTGGATTGTTAAGGATTCTACTTTGGTAACAATTAATTCTAAAGGATAAATAAAACAATTTTTTTTTTGATAACAGTTACACTTTGCAACTAGTTTCGGCTTAGCTTTAGCCATTTTCGAGATGTGTGATAAGAAACAAAGTAAAAATCGTTTTATTTATGCTTTAGAATTAATTATCACAAAGTAGGCGCCTTAACAATCCAATATTCTCTTGAACATGTTAAGACATGTCCGGCCGTGATATTTTTTCTCCACGTTTTCGGATAAAACTATTGCATATGTTCAAAACATATTTTGCATGTGGGTCTTATTCGTGTATCTCTCTTGTAACTACAACTATGATTTATTAAATAAAAATAAATATATATTTTTAATTTTTGGCTATATGTATCACGGAGCTCATATCGACACATATCACGAATTCGAATGGAAATTTTTAAAGTAAAATAATTATTTATGGTTACTTTCTCTAATAAGCAGCCTCATACCAAATATTACCTTGCTTAGGTTGGAGCAGACTTTGCAATCATCTGCTTCTATCCACCCCATCATAATTCGTCCTTCTGTTTTGACCTCCTCTTCCTAATTCGTCCATTATCCTCTAAGGCATTTAGATTCTTCAATTCTAGCATTGTAATCCCTCTCACTAAAACACCCATTTGCCCTTACTCGTCTAACATCTTTCATGCATCTCAAATACACGGTTATTATATCCCATCGATTCATATAGGTCCCTCTTTCTGGTCTTTTTAATTAACTAATAACTAAACTATTAACAATTAATATGTTAATATTGTAGGAGGCAAGGTATGAAAATGCATTGTGTAGGTAATATATTTGTATGTTTAATTAAAGTTTTAAGTGTTCACGGGTTTGTAACCCATAAATAGGATATTACCAACATTTAATTAAGATTATATGATTAAGATATTTTAAAATATATATTTTCAAAAGATTTTCGTAATAAAATGTTTATAGTTATTATTATTGCACATGCATATGAAGGATTTAGTAATAAAAATAATGAAATTTATTCATAAGAACTATATTAAATTTAACAATATAATCGAGCTGAGTTATCACGCTTGTTACTTTACCACTGCAAAATCCACTAGCCAATTCATTTTATTTGCGGATTATAATACTAAAACCAACAAATCAGGAAATGTAAATTAGGTTAGGTGGAAGATCGGTTAGAGTAGTTTCTACCTAAAAACGGAACCTCGTCTTTACTTTAAATGCGCGTCTATACTTTTTGATGACTTAAGAAAACATGATATTTTCCGAAAAAAATCGGTTTTGTGCTCATTGGATAGATAATTCCAATCTGGCCGATAAAGCATAAATTATAATTGCTCTAAATTTACTGACAAAACAATTTACCAACCAATTTACAATTACAAGCGGCTTGAACTCTGCACTACACTATTTTCGCAATTTTCTAAAAATCAAGATTTAATTAAATTGAAGAACCATAGGAAGTTTGAGGACTTCTCTCGACCAACCAATCTGTGGCAATTCACTATTTCTTGAACTCTAAACTACACTATTTTCTCAATGTTCTTGATAAATTAAATTGATTAAGTATTTTTTGTAATTAGTGAACATCTCCGCATTTAATCTAATATACAAATATTATTAAGGATCAAAACTAACAAATTGCTTACAATTCTGTAATCCATTCAGCAGCAAATGAATACAAATACACGATATTAAAAATTAATGAGTTTTCCATATGAAAGCTACAGTTATACAAATAATTTTCAATCCCATTCGATTAAATTTAATTTAATTTAATTGAAACATTCGATATTAAAATTAATGAACAAGCTTATTATTAATATCCTTTCACTATAATATAATTAATTAATGATTCGATTGATGTATCAAGTGGTATTCTAAAAGCTTGTACCCAATCGTGTCCTAACATCGGCTTATATAAACATCTCTGTTTGTCGGCGTGCACCAATGGCATTGTATTCCCAATTTCATTGTGAATTTGTCGCTGCCATTCAGATTTCGCAGCAAGAATCGATAGATACAAATCGACAATTATTGTCTGAGTGTGTAATTTTCCAAATTCCCATTGCCGCAACCGTTCGATTTAAATATTGCCATTATCAGGCTCTTGTTGCTACCTAACTCTATTTACCAAATGTGAAACTTCAATTATGGGGGAGTAGATAATTTGGGCGAGGATCAAAAAGTTGGCGTCCTTTGTGTTGTGTTGGTCCCCGCCATATGTTATCTACTCGGCGAGTTTTCATAATTTCAATTCGAGCCAGGAACTCCCCGAGGCGTTCGGCCCCGGGCATAAATATTAAAACAACCCGGTGCAGCTTTGTTACGTTCACTAGCTGGCCAATAATACAATCACATACCTTTATTGCGCTGTCAACAAGCGTGTATGATAATAAAAATTATCACCACCTACACCGAAATGTGCGGAATCGTATTAAAATTCAGTCGTGTTTGTGACAACTCGTTTTAATAAATGATTTCGAATTACAATGTAATTTCGTGTTGTACTGAAAAATTGTAATTAATTATGTTTTATCTTTTGTTGCAGGTGAGTGCGGACTTATTTGAATTATGAAAGCAGCCGAGGAGTAAGTAAATTGATAACGGGAAATAGTGTTTTAAATAAACATACATTCGCGCTGCAGCTCGTCTCATTTAACTGGCAAAAGAAAGAATATGAATTACGTCCGACCATTTTTCAGAGAGGCAAAGAAGCTTTTTAATTTAATTTAGACGAATAAAGAGCTTTTGTGGCCTTGCGCTTTTCAGTCGCCAGTTTGAAACTTATTATTGCCAACGCGATGTATAAAATGATAACGAGCTCATTTAAAGGAACCGGCAAAAAATGAAACGTCCACTTTGTAATCTATTTTTATTACATGTATGCCTAATTGTACTACAATGGTATGAAACGTCTTAATGCTCTCATTTTGTGTATTTCATAATTTCACTCTCATTAAGTTGAATGAACTACATTAGCTGGTCTTGATTTCTAAATAGAGCCACTCTCGGGCTAATAATAGACACAGCCATGTACCTTTTCAACAGACATATCCGTCTGCCGCCCCTTAGGTAGGTCAAGATAGTTTTAAACGACACAATATGTGTATACGAGACAATTTAATACTCACTCGTTTTATTGCAGGTGTTTTTTTTTAGTAACATGAATTTAAATTGCTGTTATTATTTGTCGTAAATTATGCTTTAAAGTTAGTTACACAAAAGTTTTATTGCACGCTTTAATAATATACATGCTGATTAGCTCCTTGTCAGATTAAAATTACCGCCCGGTTAATCCACCAGAAAATAGTTTCCAACAAAACCGCAACAACCTTCGTTTGCGCAATGAAATAAAATATTTATGTTATTTTCTGGCAAATATTGCTCTCGGCCGGCACGAAAAGACAAATTCAATTTTAAATACAATTTTATACATTGTGGTTCTATCAAAATTCAATCTTGTATGTCCCCGTCTTTTTCTCCATTGTACCAATTTATTTTTAATTATAAAAACCATGGAGCGAATAACACTGGTGAAATCGAATTCCCGCGCTGTTTAAGTTTAAAAGTTTTTATTGTCTCTTTTAGTAGTAATAAAATGTAAATAATACACTCGAACGTGGGTTCGATTTTCATGGGACTTAATAGGATTTACAGGGAAGCGAGTGCCGGGAATGTAACGTTTTACATTTTATTGATATTGATATTCCAGCTAAATAGATGTAATTCGCTTGCATACGAATGTAGGATAACTATAAATTTAGCTACATTATCTTTAAATTGAATCAAAATAACATGAGATATTTATTACACATTAATACGGTATACAAAAATAGTTGTAGAGTACTCTTGTCTAATAAAAACATACATAAACAAAAAAATAATTATAAGTAAATAATGTCTGCTATTTGTGCTATTTCTTAATAGTGTTAAATATGAATATCTTAAGAATATTATTTGTATTAGCAACTACTCAGTACCACTAGCACCATGAATACACAATAGAATGAAAAAATTATGTCTATAGGTTTTAATCCTGAAAACTATTCTAATATTGGAGCCTTTAATGTGATACCTAAAAAAGGACTCCTGCGAATTATTACGCCAATAAAGCTCTCATTTTGTGACGTGCCATTAGTTGCCTAACGATTCTGATTTGTTTATTGCCGTGTTAGTAATCCCTATATAATTCCATATCAAGAAATTCTAAAAAAATAAGTAAATTATTCGACTTTTCAGTTGCTAGACTCGCCTTTTCATTCTATAACCTAAACGTTAAAGGTTATAGAATACAATTATAGGAACATTAATTTTGAGTAAATAACTAGTTATGCTATTTGTTCACTACTGTTGAATATGAATAAGTATATAACATTAATAATATCACCTAGTTTTTCTATTTGTTGAATACTGTTAAATATTAATAATATATAAACATTATTTAACTGTTATTAAAAATTTGTATTGATTAAAATATAGAATTTATTTCAAACAAAAGTTTCCAATTGCAATTTCAAATATGTTTCAACAGTTAAACTGCGAATGCATTAAATTTTTAATTATTAATCCAATATTCATTATTACAATTTATCGTTTTGCATAGCCCGTCAATAAATTCCAACACAAATAATTCTAATCGGTTCAATAATTAGGTCAAAGTTATCTCTATGGGGGCTGCATGTAAGCCGGAATACTCAGACAAGAAAAACTATCCAAATAAAAGTAATTGCAGGGATTGCACGAAGCTAATCGCGGTATTTACAATGTTATCATGGAAGTTTGCACGCGCATATAAAACAAATCGTGCGAACATGCACACGAACATCCCGGCCCCGGTTGTAAGGAGTCTTTTGTATGAAAATTAAAGAACGCCGTATCTCTCACGTGGATAACACCACTCGGGAAATAACGGTGAGTTAACAGTGGCATACCTTCTAAAGCCCCTGGCAACCCACACTTTAATACCCATCTTGCGGTTGCTCCAGCACAATTCCCGAATTGACGCTGTTAGCGAAATCATTTTCGAACTTCTCATTAGTGCTTAATGCTTGATGGAAACAACCATCCAAATTAATGGTTTTAATTTAAAATGCAACCAAAAAAAAGCGTCACTCCCTGAAATTACTTGTGATTGACGTCCGCGATATTAATTGCTTTCAGAAAATACCTAGCATTGCCGCACCCGGCTCACACCTTTTGCCCACTCCTAGTTCCTGCCAAGACTGTAGGGTGCCTTTTCATTCGTTTTATACAAATGCATCAACAATAATTGGCCCATTATATTATCATATCCTCTTACTTATATAAATTGCTTTTCTGATTTATAAAATTTTATGATCTCTTAGGCCCGTTAGCTTATCACGATTTTTTTTACACCCACCCCAAAGTTTTAAGCAAACCGTTAATGACCGGCATATAAAAGGAGTTTTAAGGGTTCTTCATAATGTGTTCGGCTGAGTAGAATTATTCGAAATAGGCGGATAAGAAGTGCGGATGAATGCCTCAGATGCAAGAGTCATGATTAATATTTATTATTCATGCGATGCTACGTCTCAAAAGTGCCGCCGCAAAACAAGACTATCTTCCCTCCGCATTCTTATCTCGCGGTGCTGCCATAAATTGTAATTATGGTTTGCAAATATCACAGTTTGTTTCGAATATAAAACATGCTTTGTTTTCAATTTATTTTTATGTGATTCCTGAAAGGATTGCATTAACACGTGCGATTGTTGTTTATATAGTCTTATAAATGCGTTAGGCGTGCGATGATATCTCGTCTCCCTTTTTGCAGAATTTACTTGGCTGCGCAGCGAAAATAAAAAGGATTAGAAAAGTTCCCGTAGTGGAAACTTTGTAATTTAGACGATGGCCTCTGGCTTTGATTAATATTTGATGAGCATCCTGACTCTTTTAAGCAGAATACAGTTGATACGGTAATTAATAATTACGTTCATCCGTCTGTTTTAAAGCCTCTCTTGGAGACGGTACAAATTAGGGTAACTTGTTGCTTGTAACAAAATAAAATAATTTTTTTAAGTGGGTCCAGGATAAATCAGTCCCCTGTTACAGAGTAGGATACTTAAGTACCTTCTGTAAATTAAATGAGAATCCATAATATTTCCCGAGATTAGCTTTTGATTTTCGTTCCTTTGTTCTTTTAAACAATCTCTGGCTTGCTCGGCATTTTTTAATTGCAAATAAATTGCTTCTAGGATCTAGTTTCTATTCTACATACTTCTTACTGTGCCAAATTATTTAAATTAATTAAATTAAAATTAATTTAATTTAATTATTAAAGGTAGGCGGCCATCATACATATTTTGGTTTTATTTCAGCGGCTATAAATCATTAAAAGGAAGTGCAATCTAAATCCATTCGCGCAGGATTTTGAGCTACGATATTATTCTTCTGTCGTTGCTTCTCTTGTCCATTATCTTATCCTGGATTATTATTAATACAATATAAATGTACACCTTTATTAGGCATAAACACTAACACTTACATGTGTGATATATATTGGAGTACCTAGTGCCCTGGTTTCTTAGCCGATAAAAGCAGCAGTTTTTGACGTCATTTTGACATCACATGAAAGTTGTTCGTGTATTCAAATAAATATGGTAACCCAAAGAGCGGTATACCTCAATGTAGTGTACAAAAGTACAGTGGATTATGTTGAGTTCTTTAATTATATTTATCTAAAACGTATCCTGTAATAATAATAATGGATCTTTATTACCGGTTTTTGCTACTTTTTTACAAATTTAACATAAATTATGTTAAATCTCTAATACTGGAAAAATATTAAAGATGTACTTTTGCTTACAATATTAAAATAAAAACTTAATTATGCTTACATTAAATAATAAAAATATCCATATAAATTTCTAATATATATTTATCTTAAATATATATTTATTACAACCTTTAAAATAAAAACAAAATCAACAATATTTTAAATTACAACTTTTCTAATATTGGATTGTTAAGGCGTCTACTTTGTGATAATTCATTTTAAAGGATAAATAAAACGATTTTTTACTTTGTTTTTTATCACAGTTCAGTTACACTTTGCAACTAGTTTCGGCTAAGCTCTAGCCATTTTCGAGCTCCTCCGATGACTAGAGCTTAGCCGAAACTAGTTAAAGTGTAACTAAACTGTGATAAAAAACAAAGTAAAAAATCGTATTATTTATCCTTTAAAATGAATTTTCACAAAGTAGACGCCTTAACAATCCAATATTAGAAAAATTGTAATTTAAAATATTGTCATCGGAGGAGCTCGAAAATGGCTAGAGCTTAGCCGAAACTAGTTGCAAAGTGTAACTGAACTGTGATAAAAAACAAAGTAAAAAATCGTTTCATTTATCCTTTACAATTTTTCTGTTCTAACTCAAAAGAAAAATTCCGTCCTGGACCCGCCTAAAACCCGCTATTGTTTTATTCTATTTCGCTTCTTCTATTTTCCTCAACACCGAACAGACCTTTGCCATTCTTGTTTAGGACCATTTTCCAGTGTCTTACCCCATGTGTCCCAGAATATTCCAGGCACTCAATCATCAATGCTCATAACTATCGTATCCTCTTTCCCACATGCCACATTTTCTATCAGCATTCCAGTCTATGTACCACGTCTTCTCATTTCCACACCGATAGCGGGAAATCGGCCCCTCGTCTTTTATCTTGAAGGCCAATACATACCTAGGTAGAGTACCATGTACTTAGAATACTTGGTACTTTACATACCTGCTATCTATTATTGCACTCTGCTGCTCTTGAACTTCCACCTCGTTTTGCCTCACTGACACTGTACTATCCAGTCTTCCTGTAGCTGCCTTTAGGTTGCTCACTTTGATCAGTAAAAGATCTGCACTCTCATACATCTTCTTTCTCTCAATATTCCACCCATTTCACTTCTCCATTTTCTTCTCCTTACGATCAATGACTCGTCTATTATTCTCATTTGCATTCTCTTTTATTTCCAATCTTACCAGCCATACTAGTGCATCCACATTCATTGTGCATGCATTGGCCATTGTTTGCAATTTACCCCAACATTTTTTTTGAGCTAATATAATTGAAATCTTCATATTAGGTCACTCTGCTTAACTGCCTATAGTTCTGCCTCATACATAACAATACTGTTCACACATGTTCTCTTCATTCTATATGAATCTCGCATCCGCTCATCCCGTTATACTCTAGAATCTTTCTGTCGCTACACTAACCTTACGACATACATACTTTATGTGTTCATTGCTGCCTCACTTTCGGACATAAAATTTAGATACTTAAAGTTCTTTACAATTTCCAGCTTTTAATCTTCCCATATGCAGTCTGGTTCCCTGCCTTTTCTCTCCATCTGGGTTTTGCTTACACTTCCTAACATTCTTTTTTTATGAAACTTTCTCAATATTATCCCTAGCATTTCTTTCAACTCTCATTCCGTTCTTGCTAATAATACTACTTCATCCGCATATGACAAAAACCACACCTGTTTCCTTCCATTCACAACACCTCAAGCTTGCCTTCTTTGCAGCATGTTTTCAAGTTCCAATAAATTGAATGGAGTGGGCTTTAGTGGGCGGGCAGCCCTGTCTAAGCCCTCAAAAGTTTCTGACACATTTATATCCATTCTTCACAGCATCGTACGCGTCTTTTAAGTAAACAAACATCGCAAGCAGTTTCCCGTCCTTCTTCAATAGCTCACTGTCAATTTTGTATTTGAGTGTCATGAGATGGTTTGCCATGGACCTGCCTTTCCTAAAGTCAATATGGGTTTCTGCTATTAGGCTCTTCGATTCTATTACCTCCTCTAGCTATAATTTTATTAATTATTTGCAGATCTTATAATTTATATCTTATATTGGTATCCATCGGTGTTCTCTCCCTCTCTCCCTTTGGCCTTCGTATATCTATTGATGTATAGAGGACTGGAAGTAGGTAAAGAAAGTTAGAAGCAATATAAACAAGATGTAAAGAGGGACCTTTGATTAGTGGCCCAGGGCGGTAAGCGACTATGATCTAGAGCAGTGTTTTTCATACTTTTTCCTACGCCCCCTCAAACATTTTCAAGTGACCCTCTATATGTAATTTATTTGTGCTGCGATTCCCCTACTTTGAGAATCATTGCATCTTTTTCCATGTTTTTATATCGTTTGTGTTCCTCATCGACTGACGCCCCGCTATGGTCTTGATGCCATCGATTCTTCTTGCTTGGGGTCTTTCTGTACTCTTTTTTGTTTTCCGTAAGGTTAAATCCTAACCCTGCGCGTTCCATGGCTTTTTCAGTTACTCCAAGTTTCGCTGATGGTTTTTTAGTGATCGTCATTGCTTCTAGGCCATAGGTGGCAACAGGAAGGGTGTTATGAGTTTTAATAACAAAGGAACAGTTTTATCTTTCATAATATATCTGAGCTTGCCAGAGGCGGCCCGGGTTAGTTGAATTCTGCGTTTCATTATCATCCGTCTGATTTTGCTTGCCAATTTGAATTGTAAGATCCAGGGGGTTGTAAATACAATAGTGGCAAGATAGATAGAAATCAATTTATATTAAACTTCTCAAGTAAAATTGCGTTACATTCCTTCAGTATAATAACCAGCAAAGTATATTATCTTAAAACCAGTGCATATAGTTAGGTGGGATTGTTGATGTGTTGCTGAGTGTCGTTTTGACCGCTCTAAAGCTTGTTATAAAATTAATATCACGAATGACGCCTATGACGAGAATGTGTACCGTATAGGAGGATTTATTTACAACCCTTGTATATCGTTCTACTTTTTCTATGGACACCACTTCCTCACTGTTTTTTCGTTTTAGTGAACTTCATTCTCAAACTTTTTATTTGGACATGCTGTTTATTTCTTCTAGCATCATTTTGAACTCTTCTGGTGCTTATGAGTTATGTCGTCCGCGAATCTTAAGTCACTCAGATATACTACGTAGATCTTATACATTCGCCCCAGTTTAGCGTTTTGAACAGCTGTAGCATCCCACTGCAATGCGGCCACGGCTGACCTAGTGTGCTCCCCCATTTCTTATTCCTCATTCATGAGCTCTGTATCTTCAATGGAGTCAAAAATGGACGAGATTGGGCAATTTTCGGTTCATTCGCGTTGAACCAAAGAAATTTTTCCGGCATGCGTTGAATTTTCGCTGCTAGTGATTACATGTAGTGGTGTTTCTTGTACTTCTCCACAGTCTGTGCAGGTAAAGCCACTTTGTCACTCATTACATTGGGGGAGATCTTCTTGTCTCGCCCCGTTATTGAGATTTAATCTTTCCGGATATAGGTTTTCATTTATTGTTACGTGAAAGGTAGCCTCTTCTAATGTCTTTTATTAGGGCGGCATATCTAGTCTATCCTTGCATCGTTCATTACCGTCAGGAAAGCTCAGGTCTTCGCACTGTCAAACGTTTTGTAGTACTTTACAAACGCTATGTGTGTTGGAATAATGTATTCTGTTGTCTTTTCGATAAGTGTGTGGATTGCCTGCAGATGATCTATTGTGCCGCAGCATTTTCGGAAGCCCCCCTATTCCACTAGTTGATAGGAATCCAGTTTTGTTGTGAGTTGGTTTGTGATAATCCGCATCATGAGATGTGTGATAATAAGCTTATCGGATGTAATTCTCTATATTTTTCTTGCTGTCTTCTTATTTATGCAGAATGAGCACCTCAGTGTTTTTCTACGTTTCTTGTATTTTTCTTTCAACCATCTATTTGTTGGTTAGTATCCTCAAAGCTTCTATTAGTCGTTTTCCCACTTGTCCAATTTTTAGCATTTTTGATATTATTCATTGTCAGAAACTCGGTTGTTGGGAATTTCATTCTGTTGCATTACTATAATAATAATATATGTACAGATATCTCAGTATAAAATAAATTCGACACAGGAAGTGATCACACATTGGGTCAGGCAACGGCCCAGATAAACACAAAAATTGAAAGACCAAATTATAGGTCTTTCAATTTTTGTGTTTATCTGGGCCGTTGCCTGATCCAATGTGTGATCACTTCCTGTGTCGAATTAATTTAATACTGAGATATCTGTACATACGTTCTTTTTTGTAATGCGACTTTCTCTCGAGCAATTTAACGCCATCTGGTGATAGCACATCAATTAACAATGCACATCCATATGGTAATATCCATCAACATACTCATGGCATCATCTAGTAGTGCCCTCTATTAGAATAATATTCCAACAGAGTGTTTTTTATATCGAGACAAAGCTAATCTTATAAAATATATAACTGCAAATTCACCTCTTAGCAATCTACAAATCTAGATTTTAATCTTGTTAGATCTCATTAGTGTACTTCAGCTAGCGAAGATGAATTTACACAATATCTCTTGTTTTTTTTTCTTCTATTTGAAATATTATAACTGAGGCGGTCCGTGGGGCAGTGGTCTAAGGCGACGATTTGAAGCCATAGTCGGGAAACTTTTCTACAAAGAATTGACCCGGCTAGCATATCATGGATGTTGTATGAAGTACAATAGCTCCGTGAAGGGCCGCAGTGCACACAGCCTAGGGGCGGGGGCTGTACTCACCGTAAACAAAAAAAACATTAATGCTAGTCACTCGGACTAATCATTAATTTGTTTCGAATATTACAGACTAATTCTTAATTACTAAAATAAGTTTTGGACTTATTTTAGTAATTAAGAATTGTGATGTCCTTAAGATTGTTCTAACTAGGTATTATTTGCCCATCACTGACGCACTATAGTCGGTTTTCGCGCACAACACTACGTGAGATCTTCAGTGGTTGTATACAAAGTAATGCAACTTTTTCTTAATAGAGACAGTTTAACATCATCTGGCGGTACCGCATCAATTAACAATGCAAGTGTTTGAGATATGAGCACAAAACTAAATTGGTGTGCATTGTTATTTCATGTGGTGTCGCCAGATGCGAGAAAGTTGCATTACTATGTATATAACCACTCAGGTTTTGCATGAATTCGTCCTCACTAGCCGAGCTACACTAATGAGATCTAAGAAGATCGATATCTAGATATGTAGATATGTAGATTGTTAAGAGATGAATTTATACTTACATATATGTTCTTTCCATTGGAGAGTATGAATATTAGTCTATTTCATTTTTTTTCGCCTATCTGCAATATGATAGGTCCATAATTTGGTTTGGTTTCTTGAAGAAGCTGTTAATGCAAAATAGTTTTTCAGTACTGATATAGTTCATTAGTATGTCTCCTCTGTCGTTGCTATCTCCTAGGGCAAATAGTCCATCAGTGTTATGTCTCTGTAATTAACGACTCTCTCTATATCCCTTTCTGGAACACCGAACAATGGTTCCTTGCAACTTTCAGGAAGTTGTGCTCTGCCTGCCATATGAGGTTGAGACCTCTCATGAGATGCTTACATATCCATTCTTCACCTTTCCACATCTCCGCGTGTATCCCATCTGGTCCTGGTGTCTTCTTGTTTTTCGAATCAACTCGTCGTACTTCCTCCTATTGCAACCGTGATGGCTTTAATGGGCCCCACATTTGGGTTGTCTCTGACTATTGTTTATACAATCACCCTAGAAATGCTTCTTTCATTTATTTATCGTAATACTTTGCAATACTTTTCGTTGCTTCGGTGCACTTTTCTTAATATATTTTCATATAACGGACTCGCTCTTTGTACTATATCTCGGCGCTCTCCGACGACTTTCATTTCGAAAGCCATTTTCCATCTCTGCTTACCATCGCTCATTTTCTTTATATCCCCTACTCCTTCTATCCACTCTTTCATGGACTTTCCTATCCCCCTTCTTTCTTCTGTTCACGCTTCTTTAAAGCCCCGACTCCTCGGTATCACTCTTCCTCTCTGTTCCACATCCATTAGTTATTTCAATTTCCATAGTACCTGATGTGTGATCTGGCTATAAATTATTCCCGACTTTTAACCTTGTTATTTTACTTTGCACCAGACAATGTTTTTTCTGTGCTATATTATAAGGTAATTACTGATACTTGAAATGAAAGGACGTCATTACATTAATTTCTTACTATTTGTCGCATCCATTGAAATTTGGTGCTCTCGGCAACTACCTTTGTTGCTTATTTGTCTGACAATATTGAATATTTTATAATTAAGAAAATTTGATTAAAATTTGAATATTTATGATGATATTTGAGATAAGACAAACATTCTATAATATTGAATATTTTATAATTAAGAAAATTTGATTAAAAATTGAATATTTATGATGATATTTGAGATAAGACAAACATTCTATAGCAAGTTAAGTGGTAGAGCAGATCTGGGAATCTGAACTAAATTTATATTTGGTTGCAAATGTGTTTTCTTCAAAAATAAAGACAGTTTATTATTATTATTATTATTATTATTAATAATAATATATAAAAACGTATTTATATTAAATGTTATGTTTTTATGAATCCACACCCACACGAGTTTTAATTTAATATAAATGTGTAGCCACAACATTATGACTATTAATTTTTAGAAATTGAATGGTTTTGGCGTCTACTACGTGGTAAATCATTTTCAATAAAGGAGATGAATACTACAAGTGGTAAAAAACATAGTAGTTTTATTCATCTCCTTTATTATTAATTTTTATATTATTAAATTTGTTATATAAACATTTTGTAATGGAAGTATAAAAACTCATGTAAAATACTTTCAATTACGAGTAATTAAACATAATTTTGACACTATGAATCTGAGATTCCCTGTTGTATGATTAAATACAATTACAGCAAACAATATTGTTATTATTATGGAGAGGCTCAGCGCATTGCCTGCAGTGTATTAACGATATACATTACGCCCCACATAACCACGATTTAATATCAATTACAACTAATGAAGTAAACCGAGTATGAGTATGACATTAATTAGCATTATTATTAAAGTATTTCCTGATACAACGTCAATAAATCGCTATTAGAACTCGTTCTAAACATCGAACGTTGATTGCATTCTCATATTTCATGATGTGTTAACCGCAATAATACCAACATGACATATCGCTTGCCATCCTTGATAGAATTGTGACACTGGTCTTGAATTATAGAACGGTAATAAGTGAGTGTTTATTCACCCAATAAATCACGTATCATACTAGTAATACATTGCTGATATTGTGTACTAAATTTAAATAGACACATTTAAATTTTATTTTAATATTATTCATGATAACAATTGTATAATGGATATTATTTAGGACTACAAAATGCTGTGTACTTATAATAAATGATGCAAAACATTCTCTGCCTAAAGCGGTAGGCAAATCATAATTTTCCATCCATCCTATATCATAAAGTAATTTTAGATATTTAAAACCAGAGACACAGCTTCGTTAATTTAAATTTGTCGCCGTCAAAATTTGCACTATTAGTAGTTGCTTAGTAGTTTATGCCACCCTGATAATAACGAGTGGTATTTAAAAAAATATAAAAGTAATTTTGAATTTCATAAATTTAAAAATAGTACAAACTAAAATAAATACAATATTCATAAATAATAAATATTATTATTGTATAAAGATAACGATTATTGTAATAAATGATATTATTTTTAACTGAAATAGTGTTGTAGTACAATAGATGTTATAACTTCTAACTAGTAGGACAACCACTGGCCTTCAAATCACAAACTTATAACTTGCTACATGATTTTTCAATTGAAATTTAACCTTAAATTCTCTATCCTAGCCTTACGAAATACTTTTTATATAATAATAACTACGCAGAAATAATCGGATGAGAAGAACCTTACATTATAAAATATATTTATAATTTCATGCAATTTACAAAAATATCGATTCGAAAAAAAATGGAATCGGTTTAAAAATAATCTCGTGTGCGTGCAACAAAATGGAATTTTTGTCTTGCGGCCGAAAAAGTAAGTACCGATTAAAAAAAAAACTTCTATCTTTATAGGGCTATCAGCCGTGATTCTTTTCCGCCGCTCAAGGGAGAAACTCAGAGGAGTTTAATCACCCGGTATTTAACTTCACAGAAACCTCTGAAAAACTGTGAAAGGTGATTCGCGAAAATTCACTCCCCACTGAGGATCGAACTCAAACTCCCCAATGCTTAGTATGAAACGAACGACGCCTCTAACCACTCGAACACTGAGCTGGATAGTACCGATTAATATGACATAATTCATCAAACCACTTATAGACCAAATTTGTTTCGTCGTTTATTTACGACAGCCCTAGTTAAAGGGTTAAACGGCTAACATATTAGATGAAAATAAACAAACAATGCATAATATTATCATTTACTTGATATTCCAAGAATTTAACTTATTACAATTTTTTAAACAAAAAAGTTTTTATTTCATGTGCCTTTATATTTCTTGCATGAAGAGATTATTAATTGACCATTATAAACAAATGATACCTCATTTTAAAACTATGTGCTACATATAATCATCATTTAGTAGTAATATCAATTTATTAGAATTTTTTTAGTTATGAATTGGCTAACATAGCATATCAAAAACTATATCTGAGGACCAAATATGACGGCTAATTTGGATTCAGTGCCCAGCAATTACCTAGAAATAGTAAAAAATAAATAACTCAGGCGCCAAAATAGTGCTATAAATACAGAGAAGTTTATTTAAATCAGCAAATTAAATATTTATTACCTCGTTCGATAATAATACACATTGATAGTTATGTAAATATAAATGTGTTTGTTAAAATATAAAGTAATGGTGGCTATTTTTATACCGGCACTGACCTTACATATAGAGCCGCCCCGCAGTTGTATTTTCCATTTAAGAATATTTGTCGGACATGGCCCGGACGATCGATACTTGTGCCCGTCCCGGATAAGTGCATAAAGACCATGTTTATGCTCGCCCTTTTCGTTTATTTGGGGTGGAAGAGTGCAATTTTGAGATGCTTTACGATTTTCATTAAATAACTTTTGTGCGATAAAATGCTGTGTAAATATTTTCAGTATAAATAACGTTATGGCGGTGTATTTTGAAAGGCGCTATAGAATGAAAATATTCCACATTTTATTACTTTATTAATATTTATTTATTTGTATTTTCATGATTACATAACGCGAAACGAAGGCTCTTGTCATAATTTTCATTTGAAATTCGAATATATTTAGTATAATAGTTTATTGTCTATTATAGTTTTCTACATCTACTTTTAGCTTTACATGCCTTCCTTAACTATCCCCTTCCAATTGGATCTGTTTTCAGCAGCTACCATCCAATCTATTACTTTTAAGACTCATGTCCTCGTCTATCGTGTCCTTCCATCTGGCTTTTGATCCTCATTTTCTTGTTGCACCATAGTGTGTTGTTTTTCGTAGTATGTGTCCAACCCATCTGATCCTGTGTGCTTTTATGTATCAGACTATATCTTCTCCCTATATTAACACCTGTAATTCTTGATTCATTCTTCTCGTTCTTCCGTCTTTATCTATTATCAGACCGAAAAATATGGAATATACAGCAGAATCGGACAAAAACTCCCTCTGAGTATTCGACAGAAAAATACGAAGAAAAATGTATTTTTCTGTCGAATACTCAGAGGGAGTTTTTGTCCGATTCTGCTATATATTCCATATTTTTCATGTATATGCTACCACTGAGTGCCGTGTACATTTATTATTTAACATTCTATGAGACAATTAGAAATTATATAGTATTTTAAAGTGATCGGTCAGTGCTAGTTTTGATAACATCCACAACAAGCCTACACACTTAGGAATTTGGAGTGATCATTCAAAAAACTATTGATCGTTGTTGACAAAAAAAATCGAAAAATTATTCCTCTTAAACTATTTTCCTATATAAAAAGTATATTTTTAGTGTTAATCTGATTACACCATTTGCATCCTTGAAAATATTTTGGCGCTAATTGGCCAGATTAAATTTATAGACTGTTACGCCACGCCAAGTTTAAAACTATAATAACCCTTTCGATTTATAGATCGTTTACAACCCCCACGCATGGCTATTAAAATCTCTATACGATACGATAAACACAAGCTGATTGCAAAAGTTAAACGGAATAATGGCCTAAATATCCGGTGCGCAAATTGCACACACTACTACCATTGTATTTGCACTAGTTTATAATTTATTGTTGCAATCAAAAGTGCCTATCCCAAAACTGTATTCCGAATAATTACTTCTATTATCAATATATTCAATAGTTGATAATCAGTTGCAAAAAAGATTAAAGTTATTATTTTAGTACTTTTAATTATAAACAGGGAGAATCAAACTTTACTAAATTCCATTCACAATAAGCGTAGTTGTGGTAAATTGTACACGTGTATAAAAACTCAACCATTTACAGTAGCGCAGGAAATTTATGACAGAATTATTACTAATTACGTGTACCTTAATTACCCTTATTACACCATGCTACATTCTGAACGTCTGGATTTTTATAGTCATGCAAAACAATGATTACCGCTACGTTACCATTACCGCGCTTATTGTGAATAGCCCTTAAGGCTATCGGTCAAAGGCCTTTCTACCACTTTTAATTATATAACGCAAACAATACAGTTTATCTGCCTACTGTAAATTGTATTGTAAAGATCTGCTCAATCAGTATTATACCATACTTTTTTGAACGCTCGATTTTTCAATAAATTTGACATCCATCTCGATATCTACATTTTTGTAGTAGAAAAGTCTCTCGCGGATAGCCTTACTAGATATGCATGCCCGTTTTCACCAACGCGAATCTAGGCGCTTCTTAGCAGGTTGGTATAATTTCCACCGAGAGGTTATTTGTTGTTGTTGACGTGTCAAATTTTAATTATGATGATGTTTATATGTGAATCCGTTTATAGAAAATGAAAAATATATACTTTACTTTACATTTAGTTAGTGTATTTCTCCTTTCCATGGACAATGTCCCTGCATTGTATGTTTTTACTATTTTCAAATATTCCGACTGGAATCTTTTTATTTTTTAAATCTATTTAAAGTTCCATCGAGTCGTATCCTACTAAAAAAAATACTTTACGGGTGGTTGAGATCGAACCCAGGAGTGTAAATCAGTAGGTCACCGCGCTGCTGGGCTTATTATTGCAAGGAAGACCGCATTTAATTAATGCTATTAGCAAAAGTTGCCGCAGGTCTTCACTAAATTATATTTAGATTCGCTTCTATATTTAAAGATACATGATACGGCGGTAGTCGTTTCATTTTAATGACTAAAAATATAAAAACGATCACGTAACATTCACGATATAAATTGAAATATAATACGCATTTAAACGATTTTGGTATCTAACGATAAACATCAATAAAAAAATAAACTTTTTATGTAACAGCGAGTTGTGTATTTGCATCATATATTATGACGAAAAATAAATATTTGCTGTTATGAAATTGCATGAAGATTTTTAAAATACGTATTGCAGTGTGTTTGTTTGTTTTAAAAATTGTTTGCAGTGCTATGTTTCGCTTGTTAATGGACTATTTATTTATTCATCTAACAATAACCTATTGCGTTATTAGCATTAACTGAAGGTAGTATTGGGATGAAAGGTGTGTTATGTATAAATTAATAAAACACAATCATTTGGTTTATATAACACATAATTTATTTATTATTATATTATATTATAACTAACTATACTATAGTGTCGGCACATCAACTTGCCATTTTCTACTAAATGAAAATAGATTAGTATTATAATTGAAACGGTAGTTTGAAGAAAGGAACAAGCGTCAAAATAATTATAAAATAATAATTAAATAACAATAATTAATTCCCGCCAACCTGAAACGTATTTAGGCAATAATATAAAATCAAATCTGTATAAATCTTTCACAAAACAAAACAAGTTCTCTCTTCGCTCAGATTTTCTGTGTGTTCACCGGATTATAGTGAATAAATAAATTAGGAAGAATTAAATATTAGGAACGCATAGAAACGCCGTGTAGATATCGTGTGCCCTGTTTAACAATACAATATTAAATATAGGTTACTATTTATTGCTAAATAAAACATTTGGCTATTGATCAAAGTGGCACATTCTATTGTGAAAAGTATTTTAAAAATTGACAAATATAAATATCTTCTGTCGTAATAAATTACTATTTATTGGTTAATAATCCATTTGGCTATCGTCCAATTAGTATCATTTTGTTTTAGGTACTACAAACGATGTCTACTTTTAATGCACTCTAAAGTATTTATGAACATTATAACTGTTAAAATCACAATTTATTACTAAATAGTCGCATTGGTTCTAACTAATTTAATATTTGTTATTCTATAAAAGTATTAATGTAACTTGAAGCAACACAGTAATATTATTATATAATGTAAGGTATTGAAACAAAGAACTACACATAATTAACAATATTAATAACTTTATTATTAAAGGTTAATTTAGATTTAACAAAAATATAGATTTTTTAAAACGTTCAGTGTTAACAGCGATCCATTAACGAACGATATGCATGGCAGAAGTAGGCTTATGGTAGCAAGTTAATATTTATATAGATGCGCTACCATCTTAACGAGGAAATATTTCACATCAGTATTTTTTGTAAAAGTTATTTATAGCCGGTATTTCCATGTACCTAGGTATTTTTGTAACTAATAACTAAAAATAACTGTTTATACCATCTCTGGTAAAAAAAGACCTTTATTTGGCATACCTCACAGAAATACACACATCCCCCAATACACAATGCTCATACAGCTAGAACAAGAAACAAAAATTAACAACAATTAAGTTTGGAAACAGTAGAAAAAATTTTTGTTTACTGAAGCCTATTAGAAGCTATTTAGCTTATTATTATACCTAACTGTCTATCCACTAAGAGATCTTCCTACTCCTGATTCATTTATTGGAAATCTAAACTGTTACAGTAAACAATGAAATTTGTATGTCCTTACAAAATCAAGTTTGTAAATACTATTTATCATTTGTGATTACTGACGCCTATTATCTCTATCTATCGATCACCAGGTCCTTCATATGTGAATCCGTTTTCTAAATTAAAGCTATTACACTTAATGCAACCAGATTACCCAATTAAATTTGGAAACAGTAGAAAAAAAAATTATTTACTAACGCCTATTAGAAGCTATTTAGCTTATTATTATACCTAACATTCTATCCACCATAAAATCTTCCTATTCCTGATTCATTTACTGGAAATATAAACTGTTAACAGTAAACAATTAAGTTTGCAAACAGTGTAGAGTTGGTTGACTGAGCCTATTATAATTATCGACCACGAGGTCCTTCTACCACGAATTCGTTTACTGAAAATCTAAATTGAAACTGGTATACTAAATCCACCTACACATTTAAGTTTACAAATAGTAGAAATGGTTGTTCATGTACTTCTATTGTAAATTCGTTTGTTGAAAATCTAACCTATTTTGCGATATGTTTGCTGCTCAATATTGATTTCTTGAAACAGCCACCTACTCTGTAGGCTCTCATGGTTTGTACGTGAACTTCCTGGAAGAGCTCTCTATAGCTAGAGATGGGAACGCCTAAGTAACTAAATGAGGATACATACTCAATAAAGCCGCCATCCAGCTTGAGTTTGCATCTTATAGGTTCTCGTGCGATCACCATGTACTTTGTCTTTTTGGTAAATATTTTTATATTGAACTCTTTGATCGCCTTAGTTCACGCGTGTAGAATCCTTGCAGGTTGTCTTCATTGCGAGTGATCAGACTTGCGTCGTAAGCAAATTAGATTATATCAGTTTTTGTTGGGCCATCTTATAACAACTCTTGGTTGTTATTCTTGCCAATTACCCATTACCATATTAAACAACAGAGGGCTAAAGCTGTCCCCTATATCGATTCCGGCTTTGATGCGCTATAGAGTTTTATTGTAGACTCTCGCTTTGAATGTACTGATTACATAAACCTCTTGTATGATTTATATTATATCTCGTGCTTTCGACCTACTGTATAGTAAGTTTATGAAGTCTTGTAAACTCACCCTGTCAAAAACTTTTCCGAAATCCAAAAAGTACATGAAAGGCCTGGTGAACTTCATTGATTTATTTTTTATTTGTGCTATTGCAAATATGGCGTCCGTTCATGATCTACTGCGCCCGAAATCTTGTTGCTCTTCTGCTAGCGTTGTTCTGTCCATAATTTTCGTAACGAGGATTCTGGTTGAGAGTTTGAGAGTTGTACACAGAAACGTTATACCCCTGTAAATTGCGGAATCTGCTTTCTCGCCTTTCTTGAACATTAAGATTAGTATGCTTTCTTTACATTCTTTTCGGATACATCGGTGTTTTAGAATCAGGTTACTTAAGGTCACTCGCTAGTTGTTCACCTAAAAATTTCCCCCATATTTCAGGAACTCGTTGGGGATTCCGTCGTTTTCTGCAGATTTTCGGTTCTTTAACTTACTAAGGGTACTGAGTACGTCAGGAAGTTCTATCTGTGTGGTTTCCGATGATATTATTTCTAGTGTGTTGTGGATGCTAACAGTTGTTGTGTTGTGGGTGCTAACAGATGTTATAAGTGTTATGACTGCTATGCAGCACTTATAACACAACAACTGTTAGCCCCCACAACACAATATTGCTACTGCTATACACTTAATTCTGATCTTTCTGCTCTAATAAACACCCATATATCTTTTGTAGCCCATATAAGTACCGACTTTGTTGGCGGCAGCTCTAAATAGTTGGGCGTTGAAACAGTCGAACCATTCCCGCAAGTTCTTGAGCCACGATATGCGGCGTCTGTTAATACTTCTTCCTGTTGTAGTCTCCTGTATTAATACCTGTAGCACCCATAACACAAGATTGACTGCTATACAGCACTTAATTCTGATCTTTCTCCTCTGATAAACCTCCATATATCTTTTGTAGCCCATAGAAGTACCGACTTTATTGGTAGCAGCTCTAAATAGCTAGGCGTTGGAACAGTCGAACCATTCCCGCAAGTTCTTGAGCCACGATATGCGGCGTCTGTTAATACTTCTTCCTATTGTATTTTCCTGTATTAATAATTGAAGTGGTGTGTACTTGGGGCTTCGCACTATATGGCCTAGGTACTGGAGCTTTCTCTTTTTAATTTTATCTATTACTTATTGTTTTTGCATTTTATTTAAGACTTTAATGTTGGTGATTTTCTTTATCCAGGATATGCTCCATATGCTTCTGTAGCACTACATTTCGAAGGTTTGGAGCCTAGAGCACCCCTAGAGTAGCGTGAAGAATACGTAGCACCACAGCATCCTCATTTTAAATTCTTAGTTAATGTATTAGCTTTCCCATGTTTGTAAAAGTAGCTCGATCTTCACTCTTATCTCTTTTGTTATGTCTCTTGTTTATTCCATCCAAGCACCCAGATATTTATGTGTCTTGACATTGTTGGTTTTATCAATTCTTATGTTTACTTGTGCTTGATTTTGCAGAGACTTTGTTACTAACATTATCTTGGTCTTTTTAAAGTTGATTTTGAGTCCGTATTCAATTTATTTGTTACAGCGATCATTTAATTCGTGAAGAAAGTGTTGAATGTATGTAAAGTTGCTCGCTAGCATACCGTTCCATCAGCATATCTGATGCTGTTAACCGCTTCTCCATTTAAAACTATTCCTGCTGACTTTTCTTATAGGGTTTCTGCAAAAATGGCCTCATTGTAAAGGTTAATAGGACCGGAAATATTATGCACCCTTGCCTCACTTCTCTCCGAAACTCGTATTTTCTCTGTTAGTTGATTTTCAATTATTAGCTTGGTATTTTGCCCCCAGCTAAAGTTGTTGTAATTTATTAAAGGCTTTCTCAAACCCGCCTTGTTTTATGTCCAACGTTGATGAGAACGTTTATCTCGAATAGAGAATCCCTTATCCCGAGGCCCTCGCGAAATCCTAACAGCTGATGTCTTCCTACAGTTTTTTTTTTCTAAATTCACTTATGAATGATCTTCAAAAATAACTTTAGTATGAGTATGACTCATAACCGCAATAGCTCGATACTCTGAACATTCTTTCGCATTCGATTTCTTGGGAACATAGAGCATAGATTCTAGCCATTGCTCAGGGATTACTCCTTTTTCATATATGGTGTTGAATAGATCCAGGACAAACATGCTCGCCAAAGAGCTTGATAATCTCTACGAGAATTTGGTCCGGGCTAACTATCCGGTTTCATAGTCTCTAGAGCATATTCTAGTTCTGCCCTTGGTATTTTTAGCTTAACGTTGACCAGTTCTATGTTGTTCTATGCACTGGGAGTTCTCACACCATCAAACAGTTCCAGAATTTATGTTTTCCATCCCCTCAATTTGTCCTTTATGTTAATTATTACATGACCCATTGAGTTCCAAAATGTATGTAGTTATCCAGGGTTTGTTCTTTCTTGCCTTGCTTAATAGATGTTTTTTTTGGATATTCTGTTTAGCCCTGTTTAGATACCTCCTCATTTTTTCTCTGTGCTATCTTCCTTTAATGTCTTAGTATTTTGACTATGTGATGAAATTCGGATTCTTAACAAGTGTTGTGTTATTCATATACCAACGGAGTAATTGGTAGGTTTCGTTCCTGATCCTCTTGTACTTTCTGTACGCTTGTGCCGTTCTTGATGGTGCACTTCAATAGTTATCCAGTGTTTGTTCTTTCTTGCCTTGCTTAATAGGTGTTTTTTGGATATTCTGTTTAGCCCTGTTTAGATACCTCCTCATTTTTTCTCTGTGCTATCTTCCATTAATGTCTTAGTGTTTTGACTATGTGATGTAATTTCGGATTCTTAACAAGTGTTGTGTTATTCATATACCAACGGAGTACTTGGTAGGTTTCGTTCCTGATCCTCTTGTACTTTCTGTACGCTTGTGCCGTTCTTGATGATATACACTTCAATTATTCTTCTCTTCACACTTAGTCTTCACTTGTTATGTGAACCACGATGTTTTCTTATCAAAAGGGTTCCTTACTGTTGTTTTTCTCTCACCTAGTGTATTTTTAATACATACAGATTATAGTAATACACAATGTGTCATAAATCATAGAGATGAATAGATGAATTGTTTAACTGCAAATTAACATTAGTGTCTTAATTTATTGAAAGATTTTATAAATTGAGACTGCAAGTAATACGGCAGAACGAGTTAACTGACTCAATAACTCTGAACTCAATATATAGATTGAAATTGTTACACCAAATGAGTCTACAGAATTAAGTTTGCAAATAATAACTATCATATTATATCTAACTGGATATCCATTATTATTATTATTATTATATATTATTATTTTTGCAGAAAATTTAAATTTAAACTGTTACACTGAATTAAGCAAGTATTTATGATTTCAAACAGTAAACATAATTGGTACAACTAACCCTCTAGGAGGAAAGTTAAACGCCATCTGGCGGCACCACATCAGTTAGCGATGCACCCATATGCTAATGGTAATTGCTCTATACCCAAGAGTAGTGGTCGGGAAATTTTTTAGCCATTACACCAAAATATATTTGTTTAAGTTGATATTACCCCCGCATTTTTGTTTCCCGAAGCCAGAAGTATGCTAAATTTAAATTTAAAAAGAATGATATGTAGAAATGCAGCAACGTTTCTAAAATAGAGAATTTGAAAATTTCTTTATAGCCCCCGATCATTTATCCCATTAGGTAATTTACCCCGGTTCCCCGATCGCTGCTCAAGAGTATTATAGCTAACAAGCTATCGACCACGCGGTTCTTCTACTGTGCATTCGTATCTATAAAATCAAACTTACCGAAATAAACTATAATAACTAGTTAAATTTGACTAAGATGTTGAAAACTCGAAATTCTCCGGTTGTTTAATGGATATACAAAGTAGTCTCATAGAGATGTATGAATGAAATATTCAACTGCAATTACAGAAATAAATCGCTTAGAAATATAAATAAGTAAACTAATATGAGTTTCTCAATTTGATAAAAAGTCAAAATGAGTTTTAATATAATACGGGAAAACGGCTTAACTGAAAATCAAAATATACTCAATAAACCTATACAATTACGTCTGCAAACAATTAAAAATGTTATTCTTAACTGACGCCTATTATATCTAACTGGTTATCGGTCACGAGGTCCTGCTATTGTGAATTGGTTAAGTTAACCTATAGTGCCTTTCGTTTATCACTCTGGGCTGGTACGGGCTTATTGTTTCTTGTTTTATTAGCCGCTTCCGATGCGCATAATTCTCCGCACGAACGCAAGACCTGACCGATACTACATGACACGGGGGGGGACTAGCAATGATAAACCATGCTAAACGAAAGCGCCTATTATCTTTTAGGTTGCAAATAGTAGAAATAGTTTTTCTTGACTGTAGCCTATTATACCTAAAAGGTCATTGAGCTCTATTAGTTTTTAAAGGTCATAATACACAAAAATTAATTGTATAAAACAATTATAATATCAAATTAAACCATTACAAATGTTATAATAAATGATACGAGTTTTTTTTTCTTTAAAGGCTTTGTATGTGTAAGGATGTAATATCATAGCCTGTTTAGGTCAGTGGATGGGTGATAGCACTGAGAAGGAGCTGATAACACAAACAATTAATTAAAAATTAAAAGAAAGTGAAAAGTATATCTTTTTCGCGTTTTACTGAATGGCGAGGAAATACTTCGTGACTTATGTATTCAGTTAATAAAAACCCGGTATGTTGTTTTGTTGTAAAATTTTCGATCAGAACAAAGGTAGCCTTCTGCATCCAACTGGTTTTTCTGATTGGCAACATCTATCCACGATTTTATCTCGAAACGAAAAAAGTATGGCTCACGGATAATATTAAATTAAATTAAAATGTATTTGTGATTATACCTAAAGGGTTATCAAGAAAGTTCCTCTACTGTACATTGTTTTACTGAAAATCTAAATTGAAACAGTTACTCTAAAATCTGGCCTATTGTAGTTAACTGGATATCGAACACGAGGTCCTTCTACTGCGAATACATGCCTATGTAATTATGTAGTGTGTGGCTTGTATCACGGAAATGTCGAAACCTATTTCAGTTAGTTTTTATTAAATATAATTTTTAACCATCAATTATCAATTTCTTTTAAAATATAAATAAATAAATGATACTAATATACAATGGTCTCATGATACGAATGAATGAAATGTTCAATTGTAATTTCCAAGACGAAATGCTTTAGGTTAAACTAATATTAGTATCTTAATTTGTTAAAAAGGCTTACAAATTGAGATTGAAGGCAATCCTAGAGAACAATAACAGAGAGCAATTTAGAAATGTCAAACCCTACTCCCACACTGTTGAAGCCCTAGAAAAATCAATAATTTGCGAAAAAACATGGAATTGCTTGCGTCTTCAAAGAAACGCAATTACGTACATTTAATACAGAGAAATTCTTTTAATCAGTAATTCCCCGACTTGAATACTTACATGGTCAGGTGTAATTACTTCCGTGACGCAGCCGTTCATTCATCAAAAATAGCCCTGATAAATTATTCTATTCACCCACTAAGCCAAAAAGGAATAGTTGCATTCTCACCACAATATCAAACCCGATGAACCTAGGAAATAATATTGATTATTACAGCTGCAACGAAAAAGTAATCTTTGTGTTAGTGTCCTTGGTGACCAATAATCTCATTCAGCTATCCCCCTCCACTTTCGCGCGTGCATCCCAAGCAAAATTTCAGCGTAATAACAGCGTATTTGGGTGAAAAAAAGACATTAGTGAAGCGACCCTTACATATTATGAAATATTTTCGCCCATGAGCTGCTGCTCGGGTGATTAATCGAAGTGCTGAATGTGCCCTTAAATAGGATTAGCGTGCCCCACTCACATTACGTCATCCGCACACACTATCACACGAACAAAAAAGATAACTTTCATAATTAAACGGCGGCTAATCGGGTAATCTGCTATCACCGGAATTACCGAGCATTAAACTTGCACGAAGTAGGGATAAAAAAAAGTTGAAAATAACCCTAGAGCCAACCGACGCGCGTGTTGCTAATTATTAATCAATTCAATACAAGTGTTAATGCGATGTTGATAACGCATGACGAGTAATTGGTGTTTGTCAACTGTGGTTGTTACGTTTTATGAGGGAATATTACATTACCAGCGTGGACATAAAGCAATTTCATATTAACCTTCCCTGGAGGGGAGTGATTTAATTAGGGCTAATTTTTCCAACGCAATTCGCTTTTAAAGTTCATAATACACAAAAATAAATTGTATAAAATAATTATAAAATCAAATGAAACCATTTTAAAAGTAATAATAAATGATACGAGTTTTTTTTCTTCTGCAAACGCTAATTTACTATGTGTAAGGATGTAAAATGTGTGTGTATATGATTGTATGTTGCGGTGAAGTTCTTTCATGTTGTGTATGGGGTACGGAATGAAAAAGTTTGTAAACTACGCACTGGCAGCTTGAAGCGACGGAACTTCGCAATTCAGTCACGATTCTCATCTCGGTAGTACAGTCGCACACTCTAAAAGTCGTAGTTTGAATATGTTGTCGGCATGTATAAGTGTCTAGAAAGAAGCGGATCTACAATATTAGGATCAAGAAAAATCTATTTTATACATATGAATTATCCAACCTCGGCATCTAAGCTGAGAATTAGAAATAACCATTCTATAAGCACGGTTGTTTAAATTTGATACCGATGGGCCGAGGTGCTATTTTAAGCAATGTATGCACACAGTCCTGTACGCGTAGGCGGTTCCGTCTGTGCCAGATGATGCTTCGTAGTCGTTTGCAATGTCAACCACAGCTGGTTGAAGGGGACCAAATAGCATTTAAAATAATCTGACCCGGATTCAACCAGCTAAAGCTGTACATCGAGTCCTCCACGCCGGTAGCCAACTTGACATTCTCAAGAAAGGGTAAACATTGAAGCGCCCTTTCATCGCGCCGTTATATGCCGGCCACAAGTATTTCTAGAAGTTCCACAACAGCCCAGTCCTTACGAAACCATAACTTTAGCATGTTTAGACGCCAGAAGTTACCACACAAAAATTTCAAATAGCGCACTAATTAAATTCGCACACATAACTTCAGTTAAAGTTTCCTCGGAATTTATTCAGGAATGCAACTGCAATCTTCTTCAGTCCCAATGAACCAACCGCATTGCACATGCTTGGTCTGTTTGTTTTATATGTCACAGTCAGGTGTGAATATTTCAGGAGGAGGAGGGCAGTGCGGACGGTGGACGGTGGACGACGTGACGTCTCGACTAGGTCCAGATCTCGACTGAGCGCCGCAGCCTCGCGACGCCTGACGTCGCGAGCGCCATGCGCACATCTCGACACACCCACCCTCTTGCATCTTCCACATTAACCCCGGGACACCCCGATTACCTATTCACCGTTGTATGCCCCCTGTTCTAGTTCTGCAGTCTTCCCGTACATTTGATTTCAGCACAAAACTGTAACTTTAATTTTTGAATCACCCGGTCCGTCATCCGCATCAATATGTTTCAACCTTAGTTTCGGTTAACGTTCACCCTGGGAATTTGCTCGGCGCTGTTTGTTTGTTGACGCAGTTATCTCTCGCAAAACGGTCAATTCATTTTTATCACACTTTTATTGCTTCATACCGCACCGACGCGAAATCTATTTTCTATATTTAAATAAAAAAGTTATCTCTATTTTACTTACTTGCATTTCAACTTTTCATATTAAACTTTTTTAATGGACAAATTATCACTTTTTGGAATATTGCTGGTTTCATAATACTTCTGGCGTTCTATTTAAAAAGTTTGTTACTTATTAAAAGTTTTTATATCGGGAAAATTATTATTATCCAGAAAACTATTTTTCAAATCGGATATTTATATTTAGATTTACAAACTGAACAGTCTAAATAGTCTATGATTTATGCATATCATATATCATAAATATCATATAATATAATTTCCTAAATTTATTATGAATATGAATCCAATTGTGTGATTTTTGCATTGAAATTTCAACATAAATATATTAGAGTTTAACTTTCTAAATTTTGAATATATTTTAGAATATTATTAGTACTACTACCGTTAAATATAACTTTACTAGGTATAAACTTTATTGATACTCCAGAGAACCTAATGTTCTCGTTTTAATTTTACTTCTATTTTTAATGATTATTAACAGAACTATTTTAGTGCGTTAAATAATAATGCATTCATTAAATATAATAATAATATATTTTCCATAATACTCACTTATTAACTAATACACTAAATCTTGCAACATAACTAAACTAATAAAACTATTTTGTGGATTTACTTGTCTCGCTTCTTGATAAATATTAGAAAACTTGTGCATGTGTCCAATAAACATTTCAAGGGAAAAAAAAGATCCAGAGTGTCGTTGTAAACAATTCATGGATGCATTGTGAAATTTAGTTTGCAAGAGACTGCCGAACAGAGCCGCAGCGCCACGACGCCCCAACACGGTGGTTATGTTGGGGCGCATGCCCGCCACAAGCGCACCACTGCTCCACACGCAATCAAAGTGATGTGATTTCCGGCAGACCTTGAAGAATATATCTGCTTATGCCACGCAAGCAGGCTTCTTATTAAGTACAATATTAACAGCTGATTTCACGTTCGCTTCTGCCTCGATGATAAACGCCCGTTTCGTGTTAATGCTGCACCAACTCCCGACGCCCCGCGTTTGATTTAGAATTTTGGTGCATGCGCCGGGCGCGCTAGTGTACGCTACGCGTATTTATAGTAATATTCGCTGAAGATGGTGCTGTATATTGCCGGATACGGTGCAGTAATAACATCCAAGAGATTTTTTGCTCGTACTTTATATAAATCAAATTTAATTAAATTTCGTGTTACTCGAATATAATATTATATATAAAAACATACATTTATGAAATTTGTGTGAAATAATGTTTAGCAATTAAATCTGTTAGCACTTTTTTAATATAAGTAAGTCTGTGAATGTTTCATGTGAGTGATCATTTTTACTGAACCTGCTATTTCTGTCAGCTGCTATTTTTTAGTTAATATCATTAATTATCGTAATCGTATGTGAGCATACAGCCATATACGGTAGTTCTATAAAAACATATATTTGATATAAATTTATGTTTAATAATGTTCAAATCTTGTTATCACTTATTATTACTATAAGTAAGCCTCTGATTGGTTCATGTAAGTGATCATTTTTCTGAACCGATTATTTTAGTCAACTGATATTTGTTATTTAAATCTTTGATCATCAAAACATATAAACATACAACCACATCCATCGAGTGGTTTTACTGAACTGATTAGTTTAGTCAGCTGATATTTGTTATTTTATATCGTTGTAGATCCAAACATACGCACGGTTAACCATAGCCACAGAGTGATCATTTTGCTAAACTTATTATTTTTATCAGCTAATATTTGTTAGTAAATATCATTGATCATCGTAGCATAAGAACATACAACCACAGCTATACGATTGTTTTATAGAAACATACATTCTTAAAATTGTGTGTGTAATACTGTTTATTAATGAAACCAGCACTTCTTAATATAAGTAAGTGTGTATATATTTCAAATGAGTATTTTATTTACTGAACTGACAATTTCTGTTAGCTGACAGTAATATCATTAATTATCAGAACAAGAACACATACAGCCATATATTTTTTATAAAAATAAAACTTCGTTATAAAAATTTCATAATACAATCTGTTAGTTCTTTTAGTTAATATAAGAAAGCCTATATTTCATGTGTGCGTTCATTTTAGCGAACTTATGACAATTAATATCAGTGGACATGAGTTAGTTAATATCATTGATTATCAAAACATACACATACTGCTTACATATTTTGTTTGCAAGTAATAGTTTGTTAGGTCCTCAAATGGACAAAGAAGTTGCATGTTATCATTTTTCTATTGACCATACTAGTAATTTTTAATTTATATTCACTTATATCTAAATTATGTGTGGTCAACTATAGCGACCAAATGTATCACTAAATTATAAAATGCTAGTGAAGATTCCATCTGAAGTATATGGCTAAGTAAAACTAGAATGAGAAACCTTCAGCTAGAAGTAATTCTACAAAAATCCAATTTAATTTGCTAATATTTTTGTTCGTTTGAAATGTCAACAAAAAGTCGGCTCTACAAAAAATAATACCTTACTAAAAAAGCCCATCTATATTACTAATCCTATCCTACTGTTTGTCACATTCGTTTATAGATTATTTATTAACGTAATTAAAAATATTATAATGAGAATACACGCGCTTCTCTTCTTCTATATGATATATAACGGGCGTGGCCAAACTTTTGATCTCTTGGTGGGACCTGTTTTTTAAATCATAGGCGGCGGTCTACCAACATCGTATGTATTAAATGATCATAAGAAAAGTAGTAATTTAAAGCCAAAAAAAGCTTAAATTTTAAAACATAGATAATACTAATACATATTATATAATATCATTATATTTTAATAATAGAAAATAATGATTTTTCTCACAAACTAATTAGTTTGTTAATAAAACAATATATAATATGCGTACATATCAGACAGGCCGTGACTAGGAATAGTTTCGGTCGACGTTTTGACCACCTCTGATATATATTATAGAAATAATGAGAATAATAATAATAATTAAAAATAATGTATTCCTCATAGCAACGTTTGCATAAATATAAATTATTTATATTTATTCTTAAAATTCTAATTATTAGAAATGAGAACTTCGGTTTATGAATATCGAAACAGCTATTTTACTTCGCTGGTATGATGATTCCCTTTCTAACTGGTTATATGATTCGTCATCGTATGATCTTTATTTTGATTTAAGATGTCTTTTATTAACTTTTTATATGTATCGAATGTTTAAAATATTTAATATCACTTGAAATATAGTCTAGATTTTATTTTAAATTATTATTTCTTTAAGAATAATAACAAAAGAAGAATACATATCTTTCCAAATCTAAAAAATTAATAATACAATTACAAAAATAATAATTGTATTCTTCTAATTAGGCAGATCTTGACTTGCTCTTTTTCAGTGCTGTTACCAATCCGGAGCGAATATACTTGTGCATTGTTCTTCTTATTACAGTAATGTTTATCTTCCTTGCTGAAATTAAGCTTCCAGGGGTACGTTTTTTGAGTAATCGATATTAATATAGTGATCTAGAAACAATACAAATTACAAAAACAATAATTATCTTCTTCTAATTAGGCAGATCTTGACTGGCTCATATTTTCAGTGCTCTCACCAATCCGTAGCGAATATACTTGTGAATTGTCCTTCTTATTCCAGTAGTTTTTATCTTCCTTGTTGAAATTAAGATTCCAGCGCTATGTTTTTTGCGAGATCACTAATAATATAGTGATCGAGAAACGTTCACTATTATTGCAAATGGTATCTTTCTTTAACGCTTAGCTTCATGAAATATATGAGCCTGTGATAATTAAAGTCATATTTGAATTGTTTTGAAAAGAAGATTTTTCGTTTGGTATTTATGTAGATCCACGTACGCAGCTACATTTTTATTTATGAAAACACTGATATCACGTCTGTAACCGCGCACGCCGATTTACATAAATACCTAACGCAAAATATTCTCTTTTTCAAAACAATTCAAATGTGACTTACACCACTTTCACTCTTACAGGCGATTCATCCAGTTTGCGTCCTGTAGTCATTGTCTTTCCATAGTCTCGTCTACTTCGTTCCTGTAGGATTGTCGCCATCTACCCCGTTTGCGGGGCTCCATTCAGTAACTTGTGTTTTCCATCTATTCCGGTCAGTTCTTCTATTATGTCCATACCATATTCCCTTCTCCTCGATGTAATTTAGTGTATCTGCCTCTACACCCATTCTTCTTTTTATTTATTCGTTTGTGATTCTTTTCTTGTCACGCAGCAGTTTCTCCTCCAGAATTTTCCTGTTCCCTGTATTTTCCCCTTGTGAGTTTTATTAATAACCCAGTTTTCGACCCCGTAAGTCATTATGCTGCGCATTATATCCTGTCTTGTAATATTTTTGTTTTTGTTTTTCTAGTGATCTGTTTGCTTCATAGTACTGCTCCATAGCTGTTCTATTCTGCCCTAGCCTGTTTTTTATTTCCTCTTCAATTTTTTGAGACTGTACATCTCAAATATTTAAAGTTTTTTCTTCCTCTGATATATCTATTCTCGTCTAGTACTACGTTTTTCACTTCTTCTTTTCCTGTTAGGTATTCTGTCCTCTTCTGTCGAAATTGATCTTAAGCCTGGATTGTGCGTATTTTTCTTCTAGTTTTCGTAACATGAAGCTTAGGTCTTCATCCTGCGTGATTAAAAATGTCTGCGAACCTTAGTATGTGCAGGTCTTTTGGTGTGTCCATCCATGAAGCTTAGTATGTGCAGGTCTTTTGGTGTGTCCATCCCTTCACACTTCCTCTTCCATAGTTTCATCGTCTGTTCTAGGAATATTTTAAGTAGTGTGGATTATGTGGAGCAACCTGGGAGGAGGCCTTTGGATGTTTTGAATCTATTTAAGATTTTGTTTCCTTCTTTAATGTACATATTATTCCCTTCATAGAGTCGCTTTATAGACTCAGTCAATGTATTTGATATTCCGATCTCTCTATGATTTCCCACATTTTTCTCTAGGGTACCTAGTCATACGCTTTTCTTATGTCTACGAATGCCAAGTGTACGTCTATTCTATGACTTGTATTCTATAGATATGGTCTATACACTATTATCCAGCTGCAATGCATGTTTGGTCCTCTGCAATGTTGCCCTTAATTAGTACTTTCAGTGTTTGTTTTATAATTTTCCTATATAGGCGGGCCATTGTTGAGATTACGCTAACCCATCTGTAGTTTTCACATTTTCTCCTGTCTCCCTTATAAAATTAGATGTTATCTGGGCTTTCGACACCATTCTTTAGGCAGCTTCTCTCCATTTATAGCTCTTTGGAACATTCTGTGAATGATTTTGTATTTTTTGGGGTCCATATTTAATAAGCTCTGGTGTTATTGCCCCAGGTCCTGCCAATCTTTTGTTCTTTAGGGATTTTATAGCTGTTCTTACCTCCCTCAGTTCTAGTTTAGTTGGTTCTCTATTATTGTTAGCCGTTTTTTGTTGTTCGTGTCCTTGTTCTACAAACTCTGGGCGGGATTCTGTCAGGAGTTCTTTATAGTATTTTCCCCATTTTTCTGGTTGTATGTATATAATACGTGCCCGTTCCTTCGTATTATTCCTCAGTGCTTTAAGAATTTGCCATGATTACGAATTGTATTTCCTCCGATGTATTGTTCGAGATATTTGCATGTTCTTTCCCAGTCCCCATTCGATTCTCTTTGTACTTTTCGTTTGGCCTCTTTTTTCTTAGTATTTGTATAATTCTTCTGCAAAGGAAACTACTATGTTTTTTACCACTTGTGGTATTGAAAATTAATTACCACGTAGTAGACGCCAAAACCATTCAATTTCTGAATTCTTCTGCTGTTTTCCTATTTAGATAATTCATGTATAGCTCCTTTTTTTTTCTAAGATGCATCATTTGGTTTCTTCACAGACATTTACTTGATACTTCTGACGTTCTGGTGTAATTTTGCCTAGTGCCTCCATTGCTGCTTCCTTTGTACTTTCTATTACTGCCTTATATGTTTCCTCAATGCTTTCATATCTTAGTATAGATTTCTGGCGGAGTCATCCCATAGTAGGAGTATTTTATATATTTTTCCACCGTAGTTTTTTGTTTTCGTTACCGGTTGGGCTTTTACATAGTGGGTGAATGCGAATACCATTTTGACTATTAGACGTCTATGGTCGATTCCACATTCTGCGCCCCTTTTAACTTGTACATCTTTATTACTATTTTGTGTCCATTCATTTATTTTATATCATCAATAAATCACACAACAATTTACCTATAATTGAGCTATTCTTCTTGCAATGATGTAATCAATAATCGATCTCAGTTATCTGGGTTGAGTTATAGTTATAGTTCCTGGGTAGAGGTATATCCGCCTGTGTTTAAAGATTCAATTTTGAATTTTAAGATTATTTAGTTCACAGAGCTCAATGAAGCTCTCCATTTCCATTTATCTTCTCAAAATGGTCCAACCGTATTGTCTCCTTTATTGCTTTCGATTCTACCGGTCAGTTCTTCGGCTGGTTTTATATTTTCTATTTATTTCTTCCTGCAGTGTTTTTATAAATTTTTCTTTTCCGCTATCGGGCTATCCTCTGTTGGTCGATACCCCTAGTATGATCACTGAGTCCCCGAATATTTTGATGAATATTATGATATTAGACGAACGGGTTATAACTTATAACCCATTCGCTTACAGGTTCCCATGATTCTAAAGTCCATTTATTTTTAGGAGGACTCCTACTCTTCCTACTCTTCCTACTCTTACCTCTGGCTCTTTCCTCTATTTTAATCCCGCTTCAGCAGTGCAATATTTCTCCTAACCTTTCTATGAAATATCCTTTCTTTTTAGTCTCAGTAATAACAAGTAAATAACTCTACCACTTCTCTATCCTTGGTGCGCCATCCTTGGATGTTCCATGTTCCTACTCTGATTCTTCTTTCAGCTTCTTCTTCCGTCGATTGAGATTTAAGTCTGGCTTATTTTGACCACCTGCAGGACTTAAGCATTCATTATTGGTATTCAAATGAAGGTTGAAATTGCTTCCATTTATAATATTAGAATTTTCATTGAAATTCAATACAACCCACATAGTAAAGGATTCCCATCCTTTACTTTATAGGTTATATTGAATTTCAATGAAATTCCCCTATATGCGATCTTTTTCTTTATAATGTTGTCCTATCAAAGGTTTGAACGATAATTTTTACTTTATTAACAACTGTTCTAACTAGTTGGCTTATTACTTTTAAGCCGAACCATTCTCTTAAATTCCTAAGCTAGAAAATCCTACTTCCTACACTTGTTTGTTTCCTCCGTTAATTAATTACCAACATTGATCTTGGTTCCAATAGAGATTGCTTATAATTCTAATTCGACTAGCTATGTTTTTCTTCTTTAAGGTGTCTACTAGCTTCGGTTGTAGAACCTTCTCAAATCCCTTTTCAAAGTCAATAAGATACATATATGTTTTGCTTCTTATCTATGCACTGCTGCAACAAAATATTTGTATTAGATAATGCTTCTCTAGTGCCCATTCCATTTCTGTCCATTTCAAGTCTAGTTGACTATCACCAAGTTCATAGTCCATCTTCTTGTGGGTGTGGTTATGGATGATTGATAAAAATGCTGTACTCCTTAACACTATTGTTCTGTAGTCTGCGCATTCCTTAGTCTTATTAGTTTTAAGTAAGGTGACAGATATCGAAGGCCTTACCTACCTGAACTTACAGAATAGATCCACTAAAGGCGCATAGCAATTTTTGGGAACTTCATGACCAATATGACCAAGATATAGGCCTTCGTCATCTGTTTCTTTAATTGCCCAGTATTTTGCTGCATATGTAAAGATTAAAAAAACTATGCTCATACTAATTTAATTTCTGTGTTCTGTGTTATCTGACAATCGGCCTATATCTTAGTCACGTTAGTCATGATGTTCATAGCTTGCTATGCTTCTTTAGGGGATCTATTCTGTAAGTTCAGACCTATCTTGTAAAAAAAGCAGACTGGTCGCGTTACCCATGGAAACCAAATAACTGTTTCAGCGTTGGTATACCCCACGCTCCGTGAACGCTGGTGTAATACTGCCTTATGTCAAATGTCCAAATTTGCCAAAAGTGACAGGATATTAACATATTTTAACCTCACATTTGATAAATTTGTAACCAGTTTGTTGGCTATTGTAAGTTTGCATCTCGTCGGGGTTTTAGAGAAGGTTATAATATTATTGTTGCTTAGTTAGCTTATCGAATTGAGCCAACGCTGTCCATCAGATATTCATGTGTTTGCATTCTTTCTAAAAATCGGTAGCCAATCTAACCTCCATATACTTCATATATATATATATATATATATATATATATATATATATATATATATATATATATATATATGTGTGTGTGTGCTATCTTTCTAAAAATCGGTAGCCAATCTAATCTCCATGTACTTCATATATATTCATGTTTGTGCTTTCTTTCTAAAAAAACGGTAGCTAATCTAATCTTCATATCCTTCATATATTTATATTTCTGCTCTCTATCCAACAATCGGCATATAACTTATTCTCAAGATTCAGGAGATATTATTGTTCTTATTCTACATATACAAATATACATTTTGTATTCTCTCTCTCTCTCTCTCTCTCTCTCTCTCTACGAATCCAATCTATTCTCTACATTCATCAGATACTACATGTATTTCCGAAGAATCTACTTTAGAATTAACACTTATTCACCTCGAAATCACCAATTATTTGTAGTCGTCACATAGAAAAACTGTTGGAATATTGTTCATCGATCATAATCACTGCAGGCATAATATTGATTAATTTAGGATGATGATGAACATAACATGTTCCTTGGAAAACAAGTAGTAGTGTTATTATGAACTATGAGTCAATACGTTCCATGCATCAGCCTGCTATGAACATACTAATATTAAATAGTAATGTATTGACAATTCCAATACTAGTAAAGCATGCCGAATCACAATTATTTTCGCGTGCTATTCAAATCGTGACCGCCATTGTTGCTCTCGCTGTGGTAATTGAAGGGCTGTATTCAAATTTTAAACCGGTGCGTTGCTCGCTTTGTCGTTTGATTGTTCAACAATTCATATTTAAATTCAAATGCTATCCACAGTAAAGCTGATTTGGTGGAATCGGCTCCAAATGCAACATTGAAGAACTGTGCGTTCTAAATCTATAAATATATCAATATAACAGTTAATAGCTCAAAGCTATTCTGAAACTGAAATTGATTTGTCATTAAAAACTATAATGTTCTTATTAATTATCTGTCTAATTCCAATTCTGTCTCATTTCTAGTAATATTTTGAATTGTGCCTGTCGTTATATATTTATATTACTGAGCGTGGACCTTGGATGATCCCCTCCATGCAGACATACATTTATCTGATTAATTTTGCACAACATACCTGTTTGCAAGTTTGAATTTAGATAGCATAATAGATTTGAGCAGACAGAGGGACCCGAAATTCGATAGCCAATTATATATTGTAATAAATACAGCAAATACTACTAGATTTCAGCATAATAAATAAAATGGGTGTACTCACGTCCTAAGACAAGTCATTTCCCGCAATGATGTGGGTGCGGAAAATGCTATTTCTCGCACTAGTGAAATGAGCCAGTGTCGCCGACTCAAAATTCGATATCAATGTAAATGATTTAATGCGCATTGATAAATATGTGAATACATGCAAGCACGGCATAGACCTCTTATACTTCAAATAGCATTAAAAATTTTGAACAAAATATAGATTTCAAATTAAATGTAATTGGTATTGTACGCCAATGTACTTACTTGACAGCGTTGACACATGTATTTGAAATGACATAACCTATTTTTGAAAACAATATTAAATAACTTTAAATAAATAACTTTTGAATAAATAACTTTTAAATAAATAACTTTAATAAAATAAGTATTTATTCGTATTTAAAATAAGACATTATTAATGCAATAATATTCTTAATACAACTTAAAACTCATTCGCTCATCCTAGATACTTGCCTTCCTGCACTAATAATGTAAATTATTATTCCCAGTTGTTGAAAAATCCGAAATTGCGCCTCGGCTCGCAAAATAACAGCTTTTGATGTTACATTCTTGTAACAGAATACATTCTACATTATATTTATGTTTTTACTACTGTTCGCCTCTTCTAGCACTATGCACTATGGAGTTTCTCTGGAAAGTCCTAGTACCCACCTCAGATATTTCGTTTGTAAAGCTTCTAATCGGTCTTTCCATCAAAATATTTGAGCCCCGAACATTACAACATTACAACATTTTTACTAAACAACCAAACACATCATTCATCTTTTCTGGTCATGCGCAAACATTCTTTCTCCCATATACGACACTCTCTTTCCCGCAGGTTGGTGAATCTTCTAAAGACGAACCGACGTATTGCTCGGATTGGAATAGTTATAGAGTCGCCCGGTATCAATCTATACCGGGTGCCTACCAACTAAACACCTACGCAGACTAAGCCCTCTCACTTGCATTGTCATCTGTCACTGGCCCTCAGCAGTGTGTGTCTGTGGTAACATCACCTACTGTTCCTTCGGTATATGGTAGGGTCCTCATGTCTTTGCGTTGTTGTCGATATCATTATCCTACTCGACTCATCTGTTGGTTTGGTGGTTCACAGTACAGTTCGGCTGATTCCTTAGGTCGTCCAGATATGCTGCTCACCGTGTCTGGTCATCCACAGCCCCAGGTTGAGGATGACCCTTCCTGTCCAAACTGCTTTTTGGGTTGAGTCCCACCATATCTGCCACTTCTTCATAGTTTCCCGCCTCGCCTCCTCTTTGGCTACCTTTTGGGGTTGTTCCTCTCTTTATGACGTGGTATATTCTTCCCCTCACTGTCACTATTAGGTCTCCCAGTACCACCATGGAGATGGTGAAGTAAGCTCGGATGGTCCTCAGAGC